>OZ005685.1:22768052-23968052 GCA_963930675.1 Gnaphalium uliginosum | reverse complement strand
CCACCATCTTCTTGATCTTGCTTAACCTTTCCTGCTTGGAGAAGGCAATCTCCTTGCCCTTACCCTTAACCCTATCAACTTCTTCCAGAGTAGAACTCGACCCAGGATATGTGCTTATCAGATGAGCACTTCTCCATTGCATTCTGTCTTCAAGTTCACTTCTACCTGGAGGCAGTATTCTGGTTGTTGTGATTGGTCTAGCAGGGTTGGCTTCAGCTTGGATGGCTTCAGCACTGATGATTGGAGCATCAATGCTTGCTGCTTGTTGCTTTGAGCTCTAAGTCTGTGTCTGATGCTGTGTCTCAGTCTGTGCAGGTTCAGAGGGCACAGACTTAGACTCTCCAGTCTTGACTTTTGAGGCACCTTCATCTACACTTCCAAAAGTAGCATTCTTCATCATCATCTGATCTTCTAAATACCTCAGACTCAGAACTGCAATCAGGATTGATGGCATCATCATCTTCACCATCAATGTCCTGTTCTTCTTCCAGCTTCACAAATTGATCCCAGGTCTTGATCCCCTTCATTTTTTTGTTGGGAATCAAAGATATCCCTTTCAGGAATCCTCCTGGCCATTCTTTTTATTTTTCTAGCTCTTTTGATTCGCAGAGGTTGAACATCTTCATCTTCATCTTCCCTTGGTCTTTTCAACTCCATCTGACCTAGGCCTGAGATAGTTGCTATTGGGTCTATGTGTAACACAATAGTTGACTCCCCCTGAGTCTGTGCAACCATCTCAGTGTATTCACCTGCCTGCAATCCTTCTGACTCCCCCTCAGTCTGTGCACTCATATTTTCATTCTGTGGCACAGACTGAGCTTCAATCTGAGACTTCACCCTAGCACTTTCGGGTCCATCATCTCCATCATCTCCCTCACTGCTATCTCCCACTAAATCTAAGGATTTATTATTTAGTAAATTATCTTTTGGGGTTTTAGCTTCTGCAGACCCAGACTTCATCTTCTCCCCCTTTTTGACATCAGCAGCTAAGCTTGAGAGGGTGGTCTGCATTTCATCTAACCTATTGGATACCTTGTGCTCCAGCATATCCACTTTATCCACCATGGTAGAGACTAGATGCTTCATCTTCTCTAGCTCTTTCTTATTATTATCGAACTCAGTCTGTACCCATTCAGACAATTTGGTGATGGCAGAAAGCACATCATTAATTGTACTAGAAGGCACAGACTGGGTCTGGTTGGAAGGCTTAGAATTGGGTGATGGAATATGTTCCTCACTTGACTCATGTTGAAACTGAGCAAGATCACTGGAATCTTTTGGTGTTGCACTCTTTGCCTCACTCTGTGTCCTGTGCATGGAAAAGCGATCATAGGCATTGAGTGGTGTAGTTGTGTTTCCCTCAGATCGAATCCGGTGATAGGATAAAACATCATTGGAAAATGATTGTGTTGCATCTGTTGCCTCAAATAGTCCCTAGTGTAAACGAAAAGTATAACTGGCAACGAATGTGGAGGTTGGTATGCCTTCACTAACCATCTGGTGATAAGATGGTAGATCATCAAGCTAAGAAGTGGAGATCTGTGCCTCAGTCTGTGACATGACTGGGCATTGGCGATCTGTGCAAAGGGGTGCAAGGAAAGACACACTGGTATGTGAACTAGTACAGGACTAGTGGTCAATATGGGTGAAGCCATTGTGAGTGGGGTAAAGAGGGGGGTGGTAGTACTTAGGATTGGAGCATCTTCTTCAATGCATACTATAGGGGTCAGTGTAGCAGCAGTAATGTGGGTATCCAAGCTGACTAATCTAGGTTCAGGTTGGGTCAGTTGGGTAGCCATTGGCACCACAGACTCTAACAGAGCTATAATGGAATGGTCTACAGCACTGGAAGGTGTTCTATTGACATCCAATTTCATGGATGATGATTCCATTTGTGCTATACTTTTGGGGGTTGAGTCTGGTGATTCCTCCAGAGTGAGTGGCGACTCATCTGGGTTGGTTTGTTTGTAACTCTCTTTTGTGGGTGAGGATGGGCTAGGATAAGAAGGTTTATCTATATCCATCTCCTCAGTTGAAGAAGACTTACTACATGCATCTTCTGTTGAAGATGGAACAGACTCAACAATGTTTGAGTTTGACTCCAAGTGCACAGACTGAGTTGAGTCTGTGTTAATGGAGTCTGTGCGCTCTGCTTCAGCCACACGATCTTCAACAGTCTGGGTCTCTATACCCTCACTATTAACTGAATCATCACCCTCCATAGATCCCGAAGCAACATATGGGTGATCAATCCATTGCTGCATGGCAGCAGTGATAGGTGCTCCAGAAAGTGGAACCGGATGGTTAAACACTTTATAGGTGAGCACAGGAACAGGTATATCTGTCACTTTATTATTAAAGGACATATATACAGACCCAGTTAATCTGGATTGGATGCACAAGGAGAGTAGCCTTATAAAAGGTACATTAAAAATTATGTTTGACTCATTCACCAGTTTTAAAATTTCTTGAAAATACAACTCTGCGAAGTTGATGTTTAAACCAGTGATGAATGAGCTCAACAGTTGAGTTTCAAACACATTTAGCTCCCCTGTGCTACCAGATTTACCTCCTAGACTTCTAATAATGTCAGAAATTAAAAATTTCCATTTGGGGGTGAATCCTGACATCAAGATTGTGCCTTTTTCTTTGGTATATCCAACCAAAGTAAGAGAAGCCCTTGCTGCTTCTTTTGTCGGAATGGTTTCAAAATTATTTCCCATAGGCAGGTCTAAGACATTCCTAATTAGCTCTTGATCAATGGTAACTGCCCGTTTACCATGATCAATAGTACCAGTAATTGCAGTATTGGTACTATTTGAAGAGCAAGTATACCACCATTCCATAAGAAAATCAGGATATATTTGAGGAATTGTGTAGAAAAATGCTCCCCTTAAAACTTATACGGATTGCATGGGTAACTAAACCAAACTACGATGGTCTCCAACAAATATCATACTCCGTTAATACTAAGCGCGAACATTATGGATAGATCTATCGGGAACTGACAGTCCGCCGTCCGGGGTTAGTCGCTCTAACTACTATACGGACGCATAATAATTCGTAATCCGAGTGTACTGGTTTATACACTTAACTGGAGACACCAACTACGGTTAAGCTTCGGAACTATGAGCCCATGGCAATAGTATACTATGATTTACTTTGGCATTCGTGCTACTACGATAACTCTGAAATCTTGTGGTTCATACTATGATTTTAACTACGTAAACCTATGAGCTCACCAACATTATTGTTGACCTTTTAGCGTGTATTTCTCAGGTACTCAACAACCGTAGGGTTGCCCACAGGACTGCCTGCTAGCTCGAGTCGCATGCATCATACGTTTATGAAGATTTGCTTGCATTATTTTGTAAAATCGCTATGTACTAGAATCTTCAGGATTTCATCTCGCGAACTCGAGACTGATGTAAACTTTAATTATATTAATGTAACTACTTTTGTACTATTTTTCAAAACGTCTCATATAGAGTCGTTTGCTTTTCCTTTCCGCAATGATTACTGGATTAGTCGCGCCCCGACCCGACTTCCGCTGCACAGTAAATCAGCGGGTGCGACAAGTCCAAACAAGCCAGATAGATCATATGTCTCCAATTTTTCACTTACAACTAATGAAGTAATGACTTCAGAAAAAGTGTTTGGAATGACATCAACAAATTTTGTACAGATTTCAAACTGTCCTTTGATGATATCATACCTTTCAAGATCATTGATTAAGATCTGAAATCTGGTATGAATATCAGTTAATGACTCATCTTGACTAGCAGAGAAGTTCTCATAATTTCTTATGAGATTCTTCTTTCTTTTGGGATTGTACTAAACTTACACCATCATATTGGTCAGTTAGCATATTCCATATGGCTTTAGCAGTTTTACAGCCAGATATCTTAGCAAAGATTGGCTCAGTAACTGCATTGCCCAGAATGGATTGGGCCTTAAAGTCTAATGCATATAGTTGTCTGTCCTGATCAGTCCAGGTATTTTTGGCAGCCTCAACATATTTTTCAGGTGTCACAATAATACCATTTGCATCTAAAGTTGCAGGAACTATTCTGCTGGGAATAATGGGTCCTTCCTGAATGACTCTAAGCATTTCATCATGAATGCAAGCAAGAAACCATTCAGCTTTCAATTTCCAATGGGTAAAATTTACAACATTGAAGATTGGAATTCCCTTCCCAGCCATAGCAATAGAAGAAGTCATTTTTCAAAAAAGAAAATGTAAAGAGAATGGGTTTGAAGATGGTTTGATAAAACTGGGTTCCTTTTGATCGTTAAAGATATAATTAATAATTAAATCTTTATCTACTCTAATACCAGTTGTTAGGTCTTAAAGGTCCCAAAACTTAGATAAAAATTAAATAACAAGTATTTAATATATTAGTTTATATCTAAGTTATATCAAACAGATTAATTAATCAAAGCGGAATACAAGATTAATTAAAGCATAGAATATATTATGAATTAAAGTTTTATTCACAATAAATGGTTTGTCTTACAAGTAAGACGGAGTATTCAAACACACAGATTGTTTGAATACGATCCAAGTAGTATACTATGATATAATTATCACTACAAACTTAATCAGTTAGTGTGGTAATGCTTTTAGCCTATGCTTAAAGGTCTTATATACTATTTGTCTTGGATACAACTTTGAAGTGCTTTTGATCTGCTATTTATAGAGTTGAGTATCAACTTTATATTATCCAGCTCAGTTAGTTGTCCAAGGGATAACAGCTCCATCTTGGGCAACTTTGCACTCTTTCCTTTTTGGTTTTCTTGGAAATAGAAAAAGCAAAAGGTAAAAGGTTTCTTGCTGAGAAGAAAGCCTTTCTTCAATGTTTGACTTTACTCAAACATCTCTTCAGTTGTACCGTAGCCTAGGGAAAGAAGAACTTCTTTTGTACGATTGTACTTATGTTCTTCAATCTGTGCTCTTCAGTCTGTGCTCATCAGTCTGTGATCTTCAATCTGTGATCATCAGTCTGTGATCTTCAATCTGTGATCATCAGTCTGTGAAGTCTTCTGTCTTCAATCTTCATTCTTCAGATGATGAATTCATAAGTCTTCAAATAGAGCACGGCTGTGTGTCTTTGAGAATTCTTCAGTCTGTGGAGCACAGACTCAGAAATACTTCTTCAGTCTGTGAAGCACAGACTCAGAAACACAGACTCAGGAAATCACTAAGTTTTTCCTGAATACAACTAAGTTAGATTTTGACTCCGCAGATTTATAACTTGGGTTTGATCATTGTTTTTCCCAACATATGTGTGTTAGTCAGAGTCTGTACGTGTCAAAATTGTAAAAATTTGTTTTGTAATGAAAAGTGATTTTAGAATTACATAAGTGTAAAATTGCGACACTTGCCTAATGTCGCATATGCGACACTAGCTTAGTGTCGCAGGTGTCAGCTAGGGCAAGTGTCGCAGGGGTCAGATCAGTGTGTATAAATAGATGTTTAGGGTGAGTTGTGACTTCTGTAAATCTTACACGTTCTAATCAATATATATCAGAAGCTTTTGATAAATTGTGTTTGTGTGTTTCGTTAACGTTCCATTACTTTAGTTTACGGATTCCGCATGTATAACTTGTCCGATTCGATTTGATCCTAACCTAAAAGGACCTCGCGTTTTACATATTCACGTATACAAAATCAATTGTTTATTTCCGCTATACGATTGATTCGATTCATCTACGAGGACTATCATGTGGTATCAGAGCCTCTATACACAGGTATAGGGTGATTTGAATCAAAATTGATGTGTTATTTGGTTTAAAATCGAAGGGTTTTTTTGCTGCCGCTGCCCGTCGCTGCGACACTACCTTGAGAGAAAAAAGGAAGTGAGAAGTAAAACCCAACAACCAAAACCAGCAACTATAAAAGAGGTCTGAGACTTTTAGGGCCTACACCTCGGGATCCGGGGATAAGAAGGGATATACAGGGAACAAACCCTTCTGCTCCAAATGCAACCGCCACCACGAAGGTCCCTGTGGCACCCCTTGCAACAAATGCAAGCGCTACGGGCATCAAACCAAGGATTGCAGGACTCCCAACCCAAACACCAACCCTAACCCACCGAGATTTTTCGAGTGTGGTAACCAGGGACATTTCAGGAGTGAATGTCCGAAACTGAAAAACAACAACAACAACAACAGGAACAACAACAACGCTCGCGGTAGAGTTTTTGTGATGAACTCCGGGGAAGCCCGTCAGGACCCTAATGTGGTTACGGGTACGTATTCCTTAACAACTTAACTGCAACTGTCTTATTTGATACTGGTGCGGATAAGAGTTTCATATCCGATGAGTTTAGTCCTTTACTCAACATCACTCCCACTGCCTTAGATGCTAAGTATATCGTAGAATTAGGAAACGGCAAACTGATTGAGGCCGACAGTGTAATTCAAAATTGCACCTTAAATCTAGCAAATGAACTCTTTCCCATAGACTTAGTTTCTATCGAAATCGGAAGTTTTGACATCATCGTAGGTATGGATTAGTTATCCAAAAACCACGCCGAAATCGTTTTCTACGAGAAACTCGTTCGTATCCCTCTCATCGCCGGTGGAACCTTAATCATACAAGGGGAGACCGGGGATCGAGGGTGAACATCATATCCTGCTCGAAAACTAGAAAATATATGAGAATAGGATATCAGGCACTCCTGGCACACGTAACCGAGAAGAAGTCGGAGGAGAAGCGACTTGAAGATGTGCCTATCGTGCGAGATTTTCCTGAAGTCTTTCCTGAAGACTTACCTGGCCTCCCACCACCTCGACAAGTCGAATTTCAAATTGATCTAGTGCCCGGCGCAGCACCCATGGCACGAGCTCCGTACCAATTAGCCCCTTCCGAACTTCAGGAATTGTCTACGCAATTACAGGAAAACCTGGATAAGGGATTCATTCGACCAAGTTCCTCGCCTTGGGGAGCTCCGGTCCTCTTCGTCAAAAAGAAAGATGGATCTTTCCGAATGTGTATCGATTACCGTGAACTGAACAAACTAACCGTAAAGAATCGGTACCCACTCTCTCGAATCGATGACCTATTTGACCAACTTCAGGGATCGAGTGTTTACTCAAAAATCGACCTACGGTCAGGCTATCACCAATTGCGAGTTCAAAACGACGATATCCCGAAAACCGCATTCCGAACTCGATACGGTCACTACGAATTCCAGGTCAGGCCATTTGGCTTAACCAACGCATCGGCTGTATTCATGGACCTTATGAATCGGGTGTGCAAACCCTATCTCGACAAATTCGTCATCGTGTTTATCGATGACATTTTGTTCTACTCTCGCAACAAACAAGAACACGGCCAACACCTGAAAACAAAACTAGAATTACTCAAACGCGAAGAGTTATACGTCAAATTCTCTAAGTGCGAATTCTGGATTCGAACCATACAATTTCTTGGACATGTCATCGACAGTCAAGGGATACATGTCGATCCATCAAAAATCGAGGCTATCAAGTGCTGGCAAGCACCCACAAACCCAACCGAGGTACGTCAATTCTTAGGTCTCGCTGGATACTATCGGCGATTCATTGAGAATTTCTCAAAAATCGCCCAACCATTGACCACCCTGACTCAGAAAGAAAAGAAGTTCGACTGGACTGACAAACAAGAGTCAGCATTCCAACTGTTGAAACAGAAACTTTGCAGCGCACCAATTCTGTCATTACCCGAAGGCAACGATGACTTCGTGGTTTACTGTGACGCCTCACACCAAGGACTTGGTTGCGTTCTAATGCAAAGAGAAAAGGCCATTGCCTACGCCTCTCGACAATTAAAAATCCACGAAAAGAACTATACGACTCACGACTTGGAGTTAGGAGCCGTAGTTTTCGCGCTCAAAATCTGGAGACACTACTTATATGGTACCAAGTGTACTATTTTCACCGACCACAAACGTCTCCAACATATCTTCGATCAAAAGGATATAAATATGAGGCAACGTCGATGGGTCGAACTACTTACTGAATACGACTGCGAAATTCGCTACCACCCTGGCAAGGCTAACGTTGTTGCCGACGCCTTGAGCCGAAAGGAACGAGCAAAACCACTTCGAGTTCGAGCCCTAGGTATGACCATACATAACAACCTCACCACTCAAATCCATGCCGCACAACTCGAGGCACTCAAGGAAGAGAATGTGAAAAACGAAGCATTACGAGGCATGGATAAACAATTCGAAACCACACTCGATGGAGCCCGATACTTTTCTGACAGAATATGGTTACCAAGTTTTGGAAAGCTAAGAGATTTGGTGATGGATGAAGCTCACAAATCTCGATACTCTATACATCCTGGAGCTGACAAGATGTATCACGACATCAAAGAGTCGTATTGGTGGCCCAACATGAAAGCTGACATAGCTACTTATGTTAGTAAGTGCCTTACCTGCTCAAAAGTCAAGGCTGAATACCAGAAACCCTCCGAATTGCTACAACAACCTAAAATACCCCAATGGAAATGGGAGAAGATAACTATGGATTTCATTACCAAGTTGTCGAAAACTCCGAGCGGTTGCGATACCATTTGGGTAATTGTTGACCGTCTCATCAAATCTGCTCATTTCCTAGCAATCAAGGAAACCGACAAGATGGAGCGTTTGACTCGCATCTACATAAAAGAGATTGTCGCTCGACACGGCGTGCCCATCTCGATCATCTCGGATAGAGATAGCCGTTTCACTTCTCGCTTTTGGCAATCATCACAAAAATCACTAGGCACTCGTAATATGAGTACTGCCTACCATCCGCAAACTGATGGCCAAAGCAAACGAACAATTCAAACACTAGAAGATATGCTACGATCTTGCGTAGTTGACTTCGGCAAAAACTGGGAAAACCACCTACCCTTATGCAAATTTTCATACAACTATAGCTATCATACCAGCATAAAACTGGGAAAACCACCTACCCTTATGCCGATCACCTATTTGTTGGACCGAGATGGGAGATAGCCAACTCACCGGTCCTGAAATCATTCACGAAACAACCGAGAAAATCGTAGGTATCCAAAACCGGCTGAAAGCCGCACGTGATCGTCAGAAAAGCTATGCTGACGTGAGACGCAAACACCTCGAATTTCAAATCGGGGACAGAGTACTTTTGAAAGTGTCGCCTTGGAAAGGCGTCATTCGTTTTGGTAAACGTGAAAAACTTAACCCTCGGTACATCGGACCTTTTGAAATTCTGGAAAGAATTGGTCCGGTGGCATATCGACTGCAGCTACCTCAAGAACTCAGTAGCGTGCACAATGCTTTTCACATCTCTAACCTTAAGAAATTCCTGTATGATGAGACACTTATCATTCCACTCGACGAAATCCAAATCGATGACAAACTTCATTTCGTCGAGGAACCCGTGGAGATCATGGACCGAGAGGTCAAACGCTTAAAACATAGTCGTATTCCCATCATTAAAGTCCGGTGGAATTCTAGGCGTGACCCTGAATTCACTTGGGAACGGGAAGATCGAATGCGACAGAAATACCCACATCTTTTTACCGATCCCACATAAACTACGACTACGAGCTAATTTCGGGACGAAATTCTCTAGTGTGAAATAAGACTAAGTACAGTAACGCTTTGTATATTGTTATATACACACGTACGTAATTAATTTTAATTACGCAAATTCGATCGGATGGAATCCGACACAATAAATACGGACGTTGGTGAAAAACGTTTTCTTAAATAACGTGACAATATTAAATAATCGTTATTTAATCTATATTATTGCGATAATATATAAAACATTATACGTTTTGTATAAAACGTACCGTACGCGACGAAAACGCGCGAATCGCACCCGACAACCGAACGAAGCCCGAATTATATTTCAATAACTTAAACTAAAGCGTTTTAAATTAAACTTAAATCAAAACCTACGCGAATAATTCGTTAACGAAAAACTTGAATAATAAACGTTTAACGTTTAAACGAACGACAAAACGAACGGGTAAACAGGCACCACGCGTAACGTAAAATTGGAGAACAAAATTTAACACACCCACACCCATGTGGGCCACCCCCATGGCTGGCCATCCCTCACCCCATACCCAAGAACCCCCCATGCCTCCCTCACCCTCTTCCTCACTTTCACACACCAACCATTTCATTCACTCAACCTTTTCTCTCAAACTCTCTCTCATTTCCGCGATTTTCCTAGCCCCCAAGCACCCCCAATCACCACCACAATCATCACCACAAACCACCATAACACTACCTCTTCGGTTTGCAAGAAAATGCAAGGAAACGAGTTTTCGACCTCCATTTCTTCGTGCTATCATCATCCTCTTTGTAAAGAACTTCATCTCCCTTTTATCGTACTTGGAACATATTTATTTTCAAGTTAAAATGTCCATCTAACAAGATCATGTCCAAAAACAAAGTCGAAAAACGTTTTTACAAACATAAAGTATAAATAGTTTTCTGGGCAGAAACTTGTTCCGACTTCAAGGAGAAATTTCTTGCTCAAAACTTAACGAAAATGGACGAATCAAAAGACAAAAATTAAGTTTAAGAAGTTAGCTTTCATCTCCAAGTAGTTTCATAATTTTTCGACACAGTTTGATACCCGAAAACGATTCTACAAAAATATGTCGCGTTTCTGTCTCGGGTGACAGATTTTTGCACCAACTTCTCGAGTCTATAACTTGAGCTACACAACTCCAAACGACATTAGTTTTTCGCCTAAATCTCAAAAATCTTGTTAGCTTAAAAAGTAGTATGATTACACTCTCTGAAGTTTTGTAGATTTTTCTCAGTAATTAAAACAATGAGCATGTGTCGAGATTGGTCAAGTTTGGACCTCAGAGGATAAATGGTATTATTAAAAATACTTAGACTTATCCAAAAATTCTAGAAAAATTACTGAAAGTAGCCAAGGCATAGGGGAACAACAGGTATTTTTCTTGGATTTTATTTCGGATTTATGAATTATAAAGTTGGGCCTACCAAAACGTGTAAAATCTGGAAATCTCGAACCCCGGGGACTGTTTTGGTAATAATTTAGAAACGACACTTTCGGGTTAACCACAAAATGTAAAACTTACTTTTTATTAGTCCTAAAACATATTTAAGGGTTGTGTAAGAGTTTCGGTCAAACCGAGCATGTTTGACCAAGTCAATGATAACGTTAGTATCACAGACTCCAAGTGTCGCTAGGAGCGACACTAGCTAAGTGTCTCTAATCAATTTCAAAATCAACTAGAGACAGCCCTTCAATTTCAAAATCAACTAAAGACACTAAGACAAGTGTCGCCCTCCAATTTCAAAATCATAACTAGAGACACTAGCCAAGTGTCGCCCTTCAATTTCAAAATCAACTAGAGACACTAAGACAAGTGTCGCCCTCCAATTTCAAAATCAACTAGAGACACTAGCCAAGTGTCGCCCTCCAATTTCAAAATCACAACAAGAGACACTAGGCTAGTGTCGCTATTTACAGTCAGATTGGAAATACTTTGTCACCAAATATCGTTTTCGCGAAATAGTAAGTAAACCATATACGACGCTACTCATACACGCAATACATATACTCTTATAAGTATACAACGAAACAAACATAATAATAATGTCTTCGGGAATTATTATTACAAAATGTCACCAACGGGCCGTACACGTTTTCTATACGCAAACGATAAACAAACATTTGGACATAACTAGTTGAGTGGACAACTAGTATGAATGATCTTTTGAGACATTCACTTACACATAACCTTATGCTTTTAGGGCGCTAGAAGGTTACATTTCGGATATACGTTTATTGATATAAACGCTTGCTTACAAGACTCAGGTGAGTCTCATAGCCCCACTTTTGCCGTTTTTAACTATTGGGGTGAGATTACATACACTGTTTTTTCATGAACACGAGTACAAAAACACACATGTACGGATTGCATGAGTGGTCTTACTTCCTAATCCACACAAAAATCCTCTGCACATCATAGTTTCGTTAGTATGGATATTAGCGCGAGTATTAATGAATAGATCTATTTGGGATTGACCATCCCCGTCCGGATTAGTAGCACTAACTGGTCAAACGGGCGCATTATTATTTGTTCATACAGGTGTTCTGGATTAGGCACCTGCAGGAGGCAAACTCATCACGGTTAAGCTTCGGACTATGAGCTCATGGCAGTAGTATACATTATTTTGCATGTGTGCAACACAATTAAATCTCGTGGTTCACATCTATACTTTGATATCTAAACCTATGAACTCACCAACATTATTGTTGACCATTTTAGTATGTATTTTCAGGTTCACAGCAACAGTAGGATGGCCTACAGGGAACTCTAGCTCAAGTCTCTATTTTGTACAAACATCGGAGATTTTTCTTGCATTACTATTTTGTACCTTTAGTTATGTATTAAAATCTCTAGGATTATTCGCGAACTCACAGATTATTGAAAACACATGGATTATCAATGTACGATTTTTGTACTGTTTTCAAACGATGCATATAGTGGTCGTTCAATGTAATCTTGCGTAATGATTTCTGATTAGTCGCGCCCCGACCCGACTTCCGCTGCACAGTAAATTTGGGGGTTCGACAAGCTTAATTGTTTGTTTTCTGTAATCATTGTGAATCAATAAACAGAAACATTATTTACATTCTCGTGTTTTACATATTCACATATACAAAATCAATGGTTTATTTCCGCTATTAAATTGATTCGATTCATCTACGAGGTCGTTACGAGGACTATCATACTCTTCTTCAAAGGCATCATATCTTCAGACTTTCGGCTTACAACCAGCTATTTGCTTGGGGAGTATTCTTCGTACTTATCCTTGTTTTGTTATGATCGTATTGTTCTACTTTTACCGTTTAATAATAAAAGTAATATATAACATATCCTAAGCTTATCACTAAGTGTGGGATTCCACTCCAAAACAATCACTTGAGAAACATTTTTCGATATGTTCAAACTCTAAGTATGGGATTTCACTTTCAGTAAAATCCCCACAAAAGAGAACATTAGAGATAATGTTCCTCTAAGTGTGGGATAGCGGTATAGCATACCAAGATTAGATTCTTTTGTCCAAAAGCAAGCTTAGAAAATGTTCCTCAAAGTTTTAAAAACTCACTTTGCTTAAAAATTTTCAAAAATTTTGAATTAAAATATTTTTGAGAAGAATCATTTTAGTATGAGTAAGTTATTTTGGAAATTATGATTAAATAAGTTAGGAATTTCTTAAAGTAAAATGACAATCTAAGAGGGTCATCGTATGACTAGGCACATACAACCCATACATTCATTTTAAATGCTTCACAATTCGTTTGATGTGTGTGTGCCGATGTATGTGTCCGGAATTAGAACTTGCTCCTGACATGCACTTCGAGACCACATTGGTAGAGTACCGTATGAGCTATAGGTGCAATTAGAGGACCTTGACAATGCTTAGGATTAAACCCCCATTTTAGACTACTCTTCAAGCCCAAAACCGACCAACACTCCTTTTAAGTGTTGATGATCCACTTAGTAAACCATGTTGAGCCTTAACCGTTTTTTTTTTCTTGATAAACCCACATCTTCAACCCATTTACTCCCATACCTCCCAAAAACTTATCTTAGAATTTTCAAAGGCTATGAAAAACGTTATTTAGATATCCTTTTTACTTACATTCCAAATCATATATCTCGTGTTTACTCAAAAAATTCTCGTGTGTGTTCCCATAATTAAAATACTTAAAATCGAGAATTTTGTAGTGCGAAAAATTGGCACCGAGTAAAGTTAAAATTGTTAAAAGATTGAAGAAAGAAAGTAAGAAAAGATTTCTAAGGGCAAAAGAAAAAAAAATCCCTTATAAATTCCTCGGCAAAGAATTCTAAGCCAAAAAGAAAAAAAATATGTCATTTGAAATAAAGCTAAGTGCTTCAAATCTCCCGAAAACCCCGATCCTTAAAAAGTATGAAAAATTTTCAAGTATTTTCAAAAGATAAAAGTCAAAATAGCTATCTAAAAGTGTTTACTGTAACAACCATCAGGTTAACACTTAACTTAATCTTCACCTAAATCTGGACCTGACTTTCTTAAGGATTAAGTTAATACTGCTGGGCAAAAGTTAATACTGTTGGCCGTAGTTAGTACTGTTGGTTAGAGGTTTATATCTCTTACCGGGTTAATACTGCCAGTACAAGTTAAGTTTCTACTGTTATCATCGTTAGTACTGCTAGTGCAATTGTCGCTGTTTCCACTGCTACCACAAATATCTCAGTTAGTACTGCTAGTACAATTCCTTAGTTTCCACTGCTAACACGTATTTCAGTTTCCACTGCTAGCACAAATATCTCAGTTAGTACTGCTAGTACAATTCCTTAGTTTCCACTGCTAACACGTATTTCAGTTTCCACTGCTAGCACAAATATCTCAGTTAGTACTGCTAGTACAATTCCTTAGTTTCCACTGCTAACACGTATTTCAGTTTCCACTGCTAGCACAAGTTTCTACTGCTAGTGAGTTTCTACTGGTAGTCGAGTTACTACTGCTCTCATTGTTTTCTACTGCTTGTGTTACCACTGCTAGTTCCTACTGTTAGTGATATGCTTAAACAATTTCTAAAATCAACCAAATATTACCCACACGTACAGTAAACCTTCTTGCCCGATTTAAATACTTTCTAAATAGTCTAAAATGATAAGTAACCATTCATATTCTGTAAAAGGAACATCAATATTTGAAATAGAGTTAAACCGTGCACGCAAAAAGGGTTATGATTACCTCTTTTCTCTCAAAAACGGCCAGCAAACCCATTTTCCATAAAACCAAATCAATTAACTTACACTCCCCATAAATCACCTCCACCCTCACCCAATCAAACTCCCTGATATTAATCATATACACTCTACCCCTTATTCCTTTTGTATCAAACGGCAGATTCGCATACACACACATACTCAAAACACTTTCACCCATTTTCTCTCAACTCTTTCAACACTTACACCCGGTTTTAACATAACATCCAACTTATTCATCATTTCTCAACAAGCAAACGATCACTTCAGAAAACCCTGCTCAATCTGTGGAAAGAACTTCATCACCCCCAAAACCCTGCACTTCTGGTCGAAGAGGTAATCATAAAGTGCAAGAATGTTTACGTTCTATTCTGCACAACCCACTTATTTTCATTCTATTTACTATTACATTTCTTAAAATATGTGTGCATTAGGGTTTTTGTACCTGAAATATGATAATGTTTTGCAAATAAAACACACACTTAAAGTTTGTTCGAATCATTTACATACGGATTTTATAAAAAGTTATGTGTTTTTGGTAAAATAAGAAAAAAATTGGACAACTTTCTGTCCAGATTTTCAAGTTAACTTTGGACAACCGTATCCCCCTCTATTCTTCATAAAAATGGTGACTCTAAACTGGGAATAACTTGCTTTCTAATCTTTCACACAAAACCTAAATCATACACCAAAGATCAAATATTTTGAGGTGTATCAAGAAGATTTCCAGAAATTGTTTAGTTTTGCTAAGAAGAGTCACAAAACCAACTACAAAAACCTGGGCATATTTGTTATTTAAAACCGTGGGTAACCAATTTGTACAAGCTATCATATTAAAGCATATCACTAGACATTAATGGACACTTTACTACTGGACTAGGTCTCGATTAGAGCATCTCTTCAGTTGCAACATTCTCACAGCTTAAACCGTTAACTCAACTCACAAAGTGAGTTCATTGTCCCCTCTTTCTGATTTCTATTTTTGGGGCTGAAAGCATGCAATTACTTTAAACTTTTAGTTGAACTTTTACGTACTATCAACTGCTTTTGAACTATTTTATGCGAACTGTGGTATGTCAACATGTTAAGCTTGGGTTTTTTTTCTTATACTCAAAGTCCCCTGTAACTAACCCACCACTAATTAACTCGGAGCGACGAGCCGTAGATATTATGGGTAGCATGCTATTTAGGGTAGGACCATCCCTCACTCACACTTCAACGTGGGTGCATAATATCGCCTTTTACTCATGTTTGTTGAAGAACATGCAGCTCTTATACTTTGGGGCAGCGGTCAGATAACCGGATTAGTTGTGGTCTTGTTGATACATTTAGAGTGTCTGTCACTTGGTCTAAGTTTCGAGTTGTAATTAATTAGATTAATTTTGTCTTAGGCGATATCACTAATATCGCTTAGGCGATATCAATAATATCGCACAGGCGATATCACCAATATCGCCCTTTAGTCCAGATTAGTTACATATAAATACTCGTTTAGGGTTTCAGTTTGACAAGTTTTTGACACTTTGCATTTTGGCATCTACGAATTTTCTCTGTCATTCTCAGTGGTCCAGTCATTGTAATTCACATTGCTTTATATGATTAATTCAATATATGTGTTTGTGATTTTTGTTGTTGAACGTACAATCGATAGCTATTGAATTCCGCGCATTAGTTATTGTTTATTGATTCATTGTTTAAGATCAGTCTTTGTTGCGATCCTACAATTGGTATCAGAGCCATTTAATCATTGGATTAGTGGTTATTGAATCATTATTCGTACGTTTAAACGTCGTATTAACTAGTTTTTTCGTATAAACAAATTGTTTTTATTCTTAAAAGGCTATTTAATAAGTATTTTTAGTGTTTTCTGGAATTGTGTTCGTTGTTTGCTACTTTAAACTTGGAAAATTTCGTTGTCTTTGAAATTTTAGGGTTTACAGCCGTTTTAGCGATATTAAAAGCGATATTCTCATAATATCTCCTTTAGGGTTACAGCGATATTACGTGTTCTGTGCTCATTAATTTGAGCGATATCTCTAGCGATATTACTAGAGATATAACCTGGTATCGCCTAGTTAATTTTTGCGATATTGATTTAATATCGCCTGATTAAGTTTAACGATATTACTCGAAATATCGTCTGTGATATCGCCTGTTTTGTCTGATTTTGATTTGCGCTTTAATTAGCGATATTGATAGTGATATCACCAATATCGCTCAATCATCAGATTGTTAGCGATATTAGCAATATCGCTATATCGATATTAGACAGATTTTAAACCTTTTTCAAAAGTTAATTTTAATTAATATAAATTAAAATGTCTACTTTACAAGCTGTTAATGCAATGTTAAAACACAATGCTGAAGTGGGTAGTGCAAACAAACCTCCGTTCTTTGCTCCGGGAATGGAGTATTCTGAATGGAGAGGTAGATTTTTATCGTTTGTCGCGTTTACCGACCCTGAAATGGAGATACCTTTACTGGAACGATACGTTAGACCTGTTTCAAGTGGAGAGCATGTTGGTATTCCTCCACCAAAGCCTATTCGTTCCATGTCTGTTGAAGAACGCAAAGCATGGGAATGTGAGAGGAAAGCTCACTCTGCTATAACCATGTCTTTACCTGCAGATGCCATGAAAATGTTTAAACAACACGACATCGCTTATGATCTGTGGAATGGCATAGCTGAACGATGTGGAGGTACTACTGAGTACAAGCAAAGTAAACTAGAGTTAGTGAAGAAACATTATGATCTGTTTGACATCCAGAAGAACGAGACGGTGAAAGATTTATTCTGCAGATATTCGCGTCTTGTAAATGAGCTGACTGAAGGAGGCTACAAATTTAGCTCTATTGAAGTCAACAAGAAGCTACTGAATGCTCTGCCTCCTCACTGGGAAACTAGAGTGCTGATGATGGAGAATGATCCAGACATACTAGCTATGTCTCTGGATCAACTTATTGGGAAGCTTGAAACATGTGCCTTGGACATTCAGAAGAAAAGCACAAGATCTAGCTCTTTGCTTCCTGATAATAGCAATTTTGGATATGGAAGTACAGCACTTCTATCTGGGCCGTCTACATCTTCCTCTAAACCAAATTACTCTTCGGGAAATAACTCAGTTGGGACATTCTCTTCTTTTCCATCTCAATCATCCTCTTCTGCTACTGCATCTCACAATGAGCATGCAGTAATCTTTAATGCCTTTCTATCATCATACGATGATTTTCTTTCAAAGAGGATTAACTCGGTAGATCTTACCGACGAAGATTTTGCGCAAGTTGATCCTGATGAGTTAGAGAGAGTGGATCTTCGTTGGAACATGGCCATGCTGACAAGAAGGACTAAGACGTATTTAAGGAGAACTGGAAAGAGATCTCTTGAAGACGTCACTGATAAAACCAACATGGGATTTGACAAATCCAAGATCAGATGCTACAAATGTCAAAATCTGGGTCACTTTGCACGAGAATGTGAGAAGGGTAGACAACCATCTACGGGTTTTACAAAACCTTCTATCTACAAAAAGGATAATGAAGTAGCCAAGGCAGCCATTCTGTTAGAAGAAGAAGAAGCATATGATTTTTCGGCTATGGATGATCAAGAAAATGTTGCCCTTATGGCAGATGTTCAAAATGAGGTAGAATGTGATTCTTTTAATTGCCAAACCTGTATCACACTAACTGGTAAAATCAACAGGTACATGGTAGATAATGATCGCTTAAATACAGATCTGACCAATCTTATTGAAGCAAACAAAGTTTTAAAAGAAAATGAAAAAGTCTATGTTATAAATCAAAAAACTATTATGGAAGAAAAGAAAGAGTTAAAAGCAATGATTTTTAACAAACAAGATGCGATTGACAGTTACTTAAAACTCATCTCTCATCTTAAAAGGGAACTTGCTGAAACTCAATCGGATAATGTTGATTTAAAACGAAGACTTGCAAATATTTCCACATCTACTATGGTCTTTTCTGATATTCTGCAAAATCAACGGATTGATACAAAGAATAAGGCAGGAATTGGTTATCACAACCAACCTCCTCCCTCAAACTTGAATCAGCCTATTCTTTCGCAGGAAGAAATTAAAGATTTTGTACCTTCTGTTCTTAAGAAGGATACAAATCCTGTGGCAGAACCAGTTAGTGTTGAAATTCCCAATCAGCCTGAAACTGTCAAGGGTAATGATGTTAAACAGCCTAAGCTTGTTAAGGCTGCTGATAACAAGCAACCTGAGTTGCTTAAAGTTTTGAGTTCAAATAAAAAGAAGGCTGAGCTTATTAAGCCTAAAATTGAACCAATCAAGTTTGTCCTTTCAACAAATGTTGAAGAAGTGGTAGAAGTGGAGGATGTAACTCACGAGGCTACACAGAATGTTAAAAAGAATAACCTCAAACCTGAAAAGAAACAAGTCATCCAGGAGAAGTTTAAAAATAATAAAGTTTTTTTGACACTTTGCATTTTGGCATATACGAATTTTCTCTGTCATTCTCAGTGGTCCAGTCATTGTAATTCACATTGCTTTATATGATTAATTCAATATATGTGTTTGTGATTTTTGTTGTTAAACGTACAATCGATAGCTATTGAATTCCGCGCATTAGTTATTGTTTATTGATTCATTGTTTAAGATCAGTCTTTGTTGCGATCCTACAATATACGTTTACTCCATCATGTTCACATAAGTGTTCATGTGTAGTAAACGTACCTAAAATTAAACCTCGTAGGGTTCCTCTTTCACCTAAACCACTATCAAGTTCTGATCAAACTTTCCGAGAAAGACGATCATGCTTCTACTGTCAGAAGCAGGGGCATCTCATTAATCAGTGTCCTGTGCTTGCTAGAAAATGGGCATCACGATATAGTACAGGTTATAATAAAAGAAAAAATTTTCAAAAGTCAAAACAACCTGGATTATCTCGACATGTTCCAATTTCTAAAGTTAACAACATTACACCTACTAAATCAATTGATCGAAAGGTTAATGTTATTAATAAGCAACCGACTTTATCTCAGAAAGTTTGGATAAAGAAAAGTACAAAAAATGTTATGTCATCTGAAGTTATCACATCAATAAAAGATAATGATGTACTAAAAAACAAGGTTTTCACTGATGTGATAATAATAGATGAAGTCTCAGGAGTACCCAAGTCTGTCAAGGCTTGGGTCTCCATTTCAAACTAACATTCTTTTTCCTTGTGTTGTGACAGTCAAAGGTGCAGAATAGCAAGTGGTATGTTGACAGTGGCTGTTCGCGACACATGACAGGCAATATCTCCTTGCTCTCAGATGTTAAACCATATAATGGGGGACATGTTGCCTTTGCTGGTGATTCTGGAGGTACAATAACTGGACTTGGAACACTCACAAATGGTCAAGTGAGCTTTGAAAACGTCAACTTTGTCGAGGAGCTGAAACACAACTTGATAAGCGTCTCTCAGGTTTGCGACAAGAAGTTCACTGCTGCATTTACAGATTTAGAGTGTTTAATATTGAGGCCGGGATTTGTAATTCCCGAAGAATGGATTCTTATACGAGCACCAAGGGTGAAGAACTCGTATATCCTGGATATGAGGACTGTGGAAACTCAAGAACATACATGTCTTCTTTCCAAAGCATCTAGCAAGGATTCATTGTTGTGGCACAAACGAATGGGTCATATTCATTTCCGTAAAATGAATCATTTGGTTAAACATGATTTGGTGGATGGCATTCCTAAACAAGTATTTGCTTTGGAAGATCATTGTGTTTCCTGCTTAAAAGGGAAACAGCACAAGAAATCTCACAAGTCTAAGCAAGTAAACACCATTGAATCTCTTTTGGAATTGCTTCATATGGACTTGTTTGGACCTGTAAGCACGAAGAGTATTGGAGGTAAATCCTACTGTTTGGTTGTAACTGATGACTACTCTCGTTTCTCATGGGTCTACTTCTTGCGCACCAAAGATGAAGTACCAGATAATTTGACCTATCTATTTGATCGTCTTGAAAATCTGTGCAACTCCAAGATCAAGAAAATACGAAGTGATAATGGAACGGAATTCAAGAACAAAACTCTGGAATTATACTGTCTTCGTAAGGGAATTGTTCATCAGTTTAGTGCTGCAAGAACTCCGCAACAGAACGGGGTGGCAGAGAGAAAGAATAGAACCATCATTGAAACTGCTCGCACTATGCTGTCAGATTCACATTTGCGAATTACTTTTTGGGCAGAGGCAGTCAACACGGCGTGTTATGTTTTAAACCGTGTTCTGATGAACAAGAAGAAGAATAAGACGTGTTATGAGTTGTTCAATAACCGAAAGCCAAACCTAAAATTTTTGGAACCATTCGGATGTCCTTGCACCATTTTGATAACCAAAGATAAAGTTTCTAAATTTGGTGAAAAGGCAGTCGATGGATTATTTCTCGGCTATTCGGTTAACTCTCCTAACAAACAGGTCTTCAACAAAGAAACGGGAAGGATTGAAGAACATTTTGAGGTTCAATGCTTAAAGTACACGGAGACTCCAAAAGGAAAAGGTCCGGATTGGTTGTTTGAGTATGACAATCTTCTTAACTCATTCAATCTCCCAAAGCTTGATGAAGTGGATCAAGTTGTTACTCTTCTTCATGGATTACATCTTAATCCGGATAATTCTTCATTACACTTGTCTTCTACTTTGTCTTCTTCTGCTACTGATTCTCAACCATCTTCATCTACTGCTGTTCCCGAAAGTGTTTCTTTTGATCAACATTCTGAAGATTATTCTGCTAATGTTGATAGTGTTGAAGACATTCTTGTTGAAACTGAAGATGACCCTACCGCTCAAGAGGTTGAGCTAAATAATATGGAAACAAACCTCACACCTGATCCAATATCCGTCTCCCGTATTCACACGAATCATCCGATTGAAAATATCATTGGAGATTTGGATGCAGGTATTCAAACAAGAAGCAAATCAGCTGGTCTTAATACTGAAATTAATGCTGATATTGAAGAATGCTTCTTATCCCAAGTTGAGCCAACAAAGATTGATGCGGCTCTAAAGGATTCTCATTGGGTATCGGCTATGCAAGAAGAGTTGCAGCAATTCGTGAAGTTGAAAGTCTGGACTCTAGTTCCACTTCCTAAAGGTGTACACCCAATTGGAACTCGTTGGGTGTTTCGTGTTAAACGTGATGATAGGGGAGTGGTGATTTACAATAAGGCTAGACTCGTTGTCCAAGGATATACACAACAAGAAGGTCTAGATTATGATGAAGTTTTTGCACCTGTTGCAAGAATGGAATCTATTCGCATCTTCTTAGCCTATGCAACTTTTAAGGGGTTTCGCGTCTATCAACTGGATGTGAAAAGTGCGTTTCTATATGGTAAGGTTGCTGAAGAGATCTATGTCAGGCAACCTCCTGGCTTTGAAGATTCGGTCAACCCGGACTATGTGTGCAAGCTGGATAAGGCACTTTATGGTCTTCATCAAGCTCCGCGTGCGTGGTATGAACGGTTGGCAACGCACTTGATCAAAAATGGGTTTGAACGTGGTCACATCGACAGCACTCTTTTCATCAAGAGAACTGGAAATAGTCAACTACTAGTTCAAGTTTATGTAGACGACATTATTTTCGGTTCAACTGATGAATCTCTGTGTCGACATTTTGAAGAGATAATGAAATCTGAATTTGAGATGAGTGCGATGGGGGAGCTAAAATTCTTTCTGGGTGTTCAAGTTCATCAATCATCAAAGGGCACCTACATTCATCAATCCAAGTATGTTAACGACATGTTAACACGCTACAAATTGCATGATTGTAGAGTGTATGGAACTCCCATCCCTACAAACCACAATCTTGGACCAGACGAAGATGAGGAGAATTGTGAAGAAAAGCTATATCGGTCGATGATTGGATCTTTAATGTACCTTACTGCTTCCCGACCTGATATAGTATTTGCTGTCTCACTTTGTTCAAGATATCAATCTCAACCCAAGGTCTCACATTTGAAGGCGGTTAAACGGATTTTTGGGTATCTCAAACATAGACCTACTCTAGGTCTATGGTATCCAACTGAGAAGTCATTTGCTCTCACAGCATTTTCGGATTCTGACTATGGCGGCTGTAGCATTGATAAAAAGTCAACGTCAGGAGGATGCCAGTTTCTTGGTTCACGTTTAGTTTCTTGGTAATGCAAAAAGCAAACAACGGTTTCTACTTCAACTGCGGAAGCTGAATATATTGCTGCTGCCAATTGCTGTTCACAAATCTTGTGGATTCAGCACCAACTTCGTGACTACGGTTTACTCTTAACCATGACTCCTTTATTTATTGATAATACTGCTGCTATCTGTATCACTAAAAATCCCGTACAACACTCTAAAACCAAACACATAGAGATTAGGTTTCATTTTATACGGGATTGCTATGAGAAGCATTTGATAGACCTTGTCCAAATAGAAACTGATAAGCAAAATGTTGATCTGTTTACCAAGGCCTTCTCTAGAACTAGGTTTGACCAACTTATCGACATGATAGGGTTGCGCTTCTTTCAAGTAAAACAGTAAGTTGTGACATTTAATTCTTTTGTTTCTTAGTTTAATTTAAAAAAAAAAAAAAAATAGTGCAACTGCCATTCTTTTTACTTGTTAGTATTAAAGAAATGCAATAGTTGCAACATTGTTAAAATAGACGTTGAATTGTGTCTGTAAACAATTGGGGAAATGATAGTACATCAGGAAACATGCATAAAATGGAATTTTAAGATTTATGTTTGATGTGTCAGTAGATTTATCTAGCATACTTGAAATACCTTTTATAAATATTAGCTTCATCAAATGATGTATTGGTAGGCATTTGTTCTAAAGTTACTAAGAAGCTTAACTTTCAAATATGCATATTACTTTATATAAAGACATATTAATATGTATGACATTAAGTTAAAATAAGGGCAAAAATGTCCAAAATATTTTGACGCTTCGTCTTAATATTTGGATGATGAACATGTTATGATCTAAAAAATATAGGGTCTTTGTATGGTGTTATCTGGGGGAATATATTAGGTGTCTCCTCTGTTGTATGAAAATACAGACCTGGTTTCATCTAATATATTCTTCAAAAGAACTTAGGTGCGTAGTCTATGTTAACCTATAGACAACCATTACGTACCCGTGGCATTCCTCAAATTCTCAAAATAAAATGTACAAAAGTGCAGAAAAGTTATAAAAAGCTTGCCTCGTACTGGTTTATGTTAAACTATGGTACTCTGTTGTACGAAAGTACAGACCTGTATCCTCTAGTTTAATTGTTCAGACTGGTGTTTGTTCAACCCGAACTATTGCTTATGTGACTCTGTTGTACTAAAGTACAGACTTGTCACCGCTATCTTAGTTCTAAAGATACGTTCATACCCTCACCTTCTATATAGAAAATACTAACATGTTTTTTTGATTTCAAATGTATATCTTAATGTGATTTATATACTATAATATGCATGCTAATAATAACACAATGGTTCATCTCATTATGAGTTGAAATCATATACTTAAGTACAAATGTTTAGATGGATAAAATATCAATAATCGTCTTGAAATAATCTTTATAACAGATGATTTAAATATGCTAAGTAAATTTAAAGTGGACAAATATACTGATAATCGGAATAACACTTACTATTTCCTAATAATTGCATGTTATCCTGATATGATCCCTAACCAGACCAAAACAATTCCGTCCCCAAAAAAGATTGTTTATTTATTGCTTTCAGTATTTTAATTCTGTCTTATAAAGAAAATTACAAAAATATTTTATTTCTGAGTTATTTTATTTATTTCGTCCCCAAAGTTAATTGTTATTGAATTAGTTTATTTATTTATGTTTTAATTATATTTTATTTTTTTAGAATTATGTCACAATTAACTGTTTAATTTTTGAAATCACGGCGACATTGTCAATATCGCTGCCAATATCGCATACAAGGACATCTATAAATAGAAGAATTTGAGCCCTAATTTGGTACGTTTTCATAACATTCAAGCGATATTGATAGCGATATTGGAGTGCGATTTTGCGATATCGCCTTTTCGAACCATTTTCTTCCTATTTTTCGACCCTCACTTCAATCCAACCACTCCTTAGTGTGCGCCAGTATTTACCTCATCATTAGGTATGCTTCTCTTGCTTTATAACTTGCTTTTTATGAGTGTTTGGATAACTTTTAATTCGAAATAGGAAAACCTAGGGTTTTGTAATAAAAACTGCTTAAAACATGATCAAATCTAGTGTAATAATGCTCTGAACGTTGCCCATTGTTTGTGACATCAGTTTTAGGCTTTAGATCATATATTTGGTTGGTTTTTCGATTAAAAGGTTTTTTGAGCCGTTTGTTTAGCGACATTGGCATGTGCGATATTACCACTATCGCATAAATTGGATTAATTTCCTATAGCGTTAATTTCAAACAGAGCGATATCATATGCGATATCACAAGCGATATTGCAGTAATATCGCCTAAATTAAAAATTCAATTTGAGCGACATTATCTTCAATATCGCCTAAATTTGAAATCAGTCAATTGGGCCAGGCCCAAACCAGTGACAAACGGGCCCAGTTTACATTGTCTAACTTGTTCTTGGCCTGTTACAAAATATTTCACTAACTGCTTTCGAGCTTTGTGTCGTGTATTGATATTATGCAGGAATGGAAGATTTCGCGCAATTCGATTCCAAGTGTGACACCCGTCACAATATCACTGCTTTCTTGGATGATACTAAGGACTCTTCTGAGCCCTTTAGGCCTCTGATTGCCTTCCTGCGTCGTTCGCGAATTCTCACAGTGATTACTGCCTCCGTCACCATATACAGAGATCATGTAGGGCAGTTTTGGAGGAACGCGTCCGTTAACTCTGCACTCGAGCACACTCGTCTTATCTCAACAGTGCATGGAAAAGAAATTATTATCTCTGAACAGCTGATAAGAGAGGTTTTTCGGTTCGAGGACAATTCTGATATGCCGATCCTCTTCTCCAACGAATTTATTGTTGGAGCAATGAATCGAATGGGATATTCTGGTACGCATTCGGATCAGTACCGGAAGGGCAACTTGACTCGGGTTTGGAGGTGGCTTATGCACATTTTCATCTTGTGCCTCTCCAACCGCAAAGCTGGGTATGATGGTACCAGTCATCGGACGGTTTCAGCAATGTTGGCTCTCGTCTACAATAAGCCCTATAACTACTCTGGTTATATCTTCAGGGCTATGGTCGACAACGCTCAACTAGGGGATAACAGATGGTTCATGTATCCCCGCTTTATTCAGCTTTTGATTAATAGGGAGCTACCGGGTCTGGCGACTGATGCCACCCGTGTTTACCGCCAAACTCCAATGTCCAATCGGATTTTTGGGGTAATGAACTCAAATGGCAAGGGGGTTCCGATTCCCCCAGATACTCCTCTCTTCGGTCATATCATTGACCCGAACTACCAGCCGCCGGCAAATGAGGGTTATCTGGATCCTCCTCCTGTTTTTGAAGCAAACCTTGCTGACATTCCCGTACAAGCTACGGAAGATCCCTTGGCGGATATATTTGTGAGTGTTTCCTCTCAAGGTGACTTGCATACTCTACATGTTCACCATGATACCTCTGAGGGATCCACTGATTCCGACTCCTCGGGGCCAGCCGGAGGTGACACTGATACGGAATCTGAAGGGCTGGTTCCGGATCGTCGAGAGATCGAACTCGTGAGGCGTATCAATCCTCAGCGTTACTTGAGGATTCAGAGGATGATTGCTGCCGGCAAGCAGCACGTAATGCAAAAGGATAAGCGGGTACGGGAATCCTCAGATGACGAGTATGTGCCTCCACCACCAAAGAAATCAAAGGCAGCTCGTTTAGTTTCAACTTCGGCCACGCCTCTGGATACACCGCAGGTCGAGTTTCCTGTTCAACCACATCCCTCGGTTATCCAAGAACTAATAAAGAGGCTGGATTCGATGCAACACACCCTGGATGCTCAAGCTGCGGTCATCCAAGTTCAAGCTACTCGAGTTGAAGCTGTGGAAAAAGAGAATGAAGAGCTTAGGTCTAGGGTTGTAGCTTTGGAGTCCCAGTTGGTCGTTTCGGGGGAGATAGATGATAGTGAAAGACCAAATGTAACTCCCCCTGAAACTGAAACTGAAAATGTAAACATTGAACCAGGCAATGAAAGTGCTCGTTTGGATTACTTCTCGTTTGAGGAAATACCTGGACAACCAAGACTGGCTGTTGACTATTCGTGTGCTGATTTGACATATCTGGCGAGAATGGTTAACAGATCTGATAATGTGAGGGAGGATACACCGGATGAAGATTCTGACCTCGAAGCTGAAGATGAAACATTTGATGAGGACGAATTTTATTATGGTGCTCCTATTATTGAGTCTGATTCATCTGAAGAAGAAGAAGATGAATCACCTGATGACTCAACCGAACCTCAAGCTGAAATGCCTGAATATCCTAAGGTTCCGGAAACCGTGGAAGAAAGAGCGGCTCGTCTGGCATCCTGGTAGCCTCAAGGTAAAGAAAAGATTGTGCCTGTCACTTGCAAATCTTACAAGGTCAAGGGAGATTACAAAGGATTGATCAAAAGCTGGAAAGTTGTGAATGCAAGGTTTATGATCAAAAGAACCGATGGAGTTCAATACTTCAAACTTTCATTCAATAAACTGAGCACGTTGCCTAAAGGAGAATTAAATAGGCTTGCTCAGTTACAACTGGTAAATCCTGAGAGAAATACACGTGCAGACTTCATTCAGACTACTCTTCAAAGAGAAATTCGTACAAAGAGGTACAGTTTTATTAAGCCGACATTGGGAAAAAGAATTATCTACAAGAAACGGCTAGATCCTGCTACAAATCAGCCATTAACCAGAATGCGCTATCCTCCGGCTGATTGTGTGAAGAGGATTATTTTGGAAACTGTTCCCCTGAACTTTCTTAGAAGATTTCACTACTGGGAATTTGATAGCCAGACTGGAGAAGCTGTATTGGTTTTTGTGCCAGAGAATGTTGAACCTGAGAAGACTTCTCTCTATGGGTTGAAGAAAGCACAATATCGGATTTTTGATCCTATGAGCTTGATAAATTTATCAAAGGAGGATATGAGGAAGTTGTTTGATAATAGAATAAGATATTACCGAGGTAATCCAACAAATGAAAAGCTTGCTCAACAATTCCAGAAAATTGTAGATATCTGTGTAACCCATGGAATCCATGCGGGTGGCAAATTTCCTACCGGATGGGTTTAGACTGAAGACTTTTTGAAGACCAAGCTGAAGACACGGGGGAGTTTGTTGATACATTTAGAGTGTCTGTCACTTGGTCTAAGTTTCGAGTTGTAATTAATTAGATTAATTTTGTCTTAGGCGATATCACTAATATCGCTTAGGCGATATCAATAATATCGCACAGGCGATATCACCAATATCGCCCTTTAGTCCAGATTAGTTACATATAAATACTCGTTTAGGGTTTCAGTTTGACAAGTTTTTGACACTTTGCATTTTGGCATCTACGAATTTTCTCTGTCATTCTCAGTGGTCCAGTCATTGTAATTCACATTGCTTTATATGATTAATTCAATATATGTGTTTGTGATTTTTGTTGTTGAACGTACAATCGATAGCTATTGAATTCCGCGCATTAGTTATTGTTTGTTGATTCATTGTTTAAGATCAGTCTGTGTTGCGATCCTACAGGTCTCAAGGCTTATACAATCTCTCTTTATTACCACATGTTTACTTGCAATATCTTTATCAACCAAATGCTTGTTATAACTGTCCCGATTGGACAAACACAGGGATGATAGCGTCCACGAATCGGACGGCTATACCCACACTTATGTCCACGATTGGACACACCTTCGGTTTAATTATTTCAAACTTTGAACTCACCAACTATGGCCATAGTTGACCCTTTTCGTTTTGGCATGCTTTTCAGGAGAACGTCGATGAGCACGGATCATATGTGGGTTAATGCATGGGATCATGTCGACCAAGCCATTTAAACGGACTTTGATCTAAATTTTTGTAATAAATACTTGTAATGATGCCGTATACTTGGAACAATTTGATGTATTTTGATACCCCCAATGCTGTTTTATTTTAACTTAAATGGTATGGTTGCTATATCTTTGTGTTGTGAAATCATTAGCTGTTGCATCTCGTGTTTCCGCTTTAGCGGGGTGTGACATTTACCCATTCTTCCAGTTATCCGTTTACGTTTTCACTAAAAAGTTTGTCTAAATAAAAGTTTTCATAAGTTTAAAAGTCCTAAGATAAGCAAAAGCCTTTTACACCTAAAACTTCTCACTTATACATACTCCTTAACCCTCACTAAACATTACAACCCGATAGAATGTCCTGGGATAATTAGCACCGTCCTCACCTAAGTTGTGGAGATCTGATTCACGATCAAGCCTATGACGATGGATGCTGCATGACTGGCTTATGAGCGATTTCGTTTGATTAGAGTGAATAGGAAACCCGATACACTTTTGAGTGAATTGAGTGACCACTTAGTCAGATCGCCTAGTCATGTATATTCCAAGATCGCGAGAATTGAAAGCGTGCCTAAGAAAATCATTTCATGTTTCTGAAACAAATACCTTATTTACTCTTGGTTTCTGAAAGAGTTTACTTGTAGATAAAAATGGTTGTTCTTAAAAATATTTTAATTTCCCAAGTACATTGGCACTTCCAAAATGTTTTATCGGGAAGCAAATGAGAAATTTTGAGTTTTGCTTAAGGACAAGGAAAGTCTAAGTGTCGGATACTTGATAACACGTAAAAAGTCATGTTTTTACGTATAGTTTTCCCGCCTTTTTAGCCACATTATTAATGAAAACATTTTAAATGAATCATTATTTACTAAAATTCATTATATGGGCTAAAATATAGACGATGCTTCAAGAACGAACTTAAAACGAACTTAAAACGTATAAAATAGAACAAATGCGATCAACGGTATTCTCGTTCATTCATTTTAATGACTTGTCAACTATCCTTTGAATTAGAACCTCTAATTAGTGTCATTTTGTTCGTTAGGAATTTACGAGACTGTGGACGCAAGAATCGCTCAAAACGGATACACGACGAAGAAGCTACGCCCAAACGAAAAAATGAAGAACCGAAGAACCGAAATACGGTTGAGCTCAACCGTATATGGTTGAGCTAGATTGTATACGGCCTAGCACAGACCGTATACGGCCTTTGTAGACCGTATACGGCCTATGCTCAGCCGTATACGGCTTGTCTCAACCGTATACGGTTGGGTCCCTCCCATATACAGTTGGTGCCCTCCCGTATACGGCCAAACTTTCCCGTATTTTGGTGCTTGCCCCTATTTTTAGTGATTTTTATTCACTTGAGAAATGCGGTTGGAAATTTGAAGGCAAAAATACGGTTGAGAAATATGATTGGGCAACTAGTATAAATATATGCTTTCTTTCACCATGTTTCCTCATCCACGTCCACATACATTTACTCTCTCTCTAGTTTCTCACTCTAGGTTAGTTAGTTCGTTAGTTCTCTGCTAATATTTAACGAGACTAACGAAGGGGTAATATTGTAATATTTATTGCAGATACTTAGAGGGGCAATTTTGTAATTTTTGGAGTTCCGCTCGTTGTAATCTATCGACATTTATTCCAGCTACTCTTTTATCACGGTTATATCTATCCTTTATCTGATTAATTATGATGCATGTTATTGCTTTGATTATGATAGATTTATGATCGTTTACCATGTTGTGATGTAGTTAGCCGTATTAGTTAGGATGACGTTATTATGAATTTTATAAATGAAAACTCGGTGCTTTGATTAACCTTCTATCTATGATTTTAAACCTCACTTTAACCTAACGCCTTCGAACAATAAACGTGGTTAACACCTTTTTCTTAAGACATAGCTAACCTTAAATAAAGGTAATTAATTATCTGTGTTTAAACTAAACATGGTCTGATTTCGAAGTTATTGAAATACTGTTTTCAATTTAATGTAGAGTACACCGTGAATAAATTAGGGATTTATTAGGAAAGTAAGGGCTGATGTATCATAGATGGATAATTCTCAAACTCAAATACAAACTTAGCTTATAAATCCTGAGGAACCATTGTGTAAAGAAGCAACGTAACTACTGTAAATCGGTTGAGTACTTGGTATAGCGATGGAAACACCACTGTGTGTAGTACATCGTGGAAGCCACAAAAAGCCGTTAGTATAATACTTTGTGGATACTTGTTATCTATAACCTTTGGAGTTTACAAACCCATCGATAGAAAGTAATCAAGCACCAAACCAAGTCTTATACCTAAGTGCTTTATTCAATTGAGTATCCATGTGGGGTTAAGAACGGTCGGACTTTGAGTTAGTTTGTTGCCTTATTCATGCATCCAGGATTTCAATCCGATAAGGAGACACTACACTGTAACAGGTTAGTGTTCTTCCAGAAAGGGTTATTATGCCGTAACAGGACAATGTTGTGGGCTGGGCAACCTACTCCGATCAGAATCACGATAGCCTAGTCTCTCATTGACATACTGTCCGATAAATCGATCAGTAGGGAACTAGTGTTTATCCCACATATTCTCGAAACAAATAAAATACAAATCTTTAGAGACGTTTTCATAACTTAAAACAAACATCATCCCAATGCTCGGCTAACGAACTCACAACAAACACCCCCTATATCCTGACTACTACTGCTTTCATTTTATCTGTTTATTACTACTTACGAAGTATAAATTAGAAAACAAACCAAACCATTCCCCATTATTTTAAAACTCCCTCACTAGTTAGAAACGGACATCCTCGACTACTCTGTTTCACAATACAGTTGGTTTTAAAGAACGACCCTAGGTCATACTTGTTGCTATACAACCCTTAGGCCACATAGCACTAGTAAAACTTAGGCCCCATCAAATACAAATATAAAACAACCCACCGGTGTCGCCGCTAGCGGATGGTCGGACGATAGATGAATTCCTGATCGACCGATGGTGGTGCATCAGACGACTATTCTTACTTTGTATGGTCTTCATCAAGCACCGAGAGCTTGGTATGAGACGTTGTCGCAACATTTGTTAGAAAACGGGTTCACCCGTTGTAAAATCGACAGCACTCTCTTCATCAAGAAATCAAACGGAGATTTGTTACTTTTACAAATCTATGTCGACGACATCATTTTCGGCTTTACTAACGAAGATTTATGTAAGGATTTCGAGAAAGTTATGCAATCCAAGTTTTAGATGAGCTCAGTGGGTGAATTGTCGTTCTTTCCGGGCTTACAAGTTTAACGTAATGATAATGGGATATTCATCCACTAGACAAAGTATGTCAATGATATCTTGAGCCGATTCAAGATGCTTGACTGTCGAACTTTTGGCACACCCATCAAAGTAAATCACAAACTTGGACCTTCAGAAGATTATGAGTATGCCGATCAAAAGGAATACCGCTCCATTATCGGATCTTTAATGTATCTGACTGCTTCTCGACCAGACATAATGTTTGCCGGCGCTATTTGTTCAAGATATCATGTAGCTCCGAAGATTTCACACCTCAAGGCTGTAAAGCGTTATTGACATATCTTAAGGGTAAACTTAGTCTAGGTTTATGGTACCCTAAGGATGATAACTTTGACTTAACTGCCAATTCGGACTATGACTATGGTGGTTGCAACGTGGACAAAAAATCCACAACGGGTGGATGTCAGTTCTTAGGTAACCGTCTAGTCTCTTGGCAATGTAAGAATAGACGACTGTTTCTACATCCTCAGCGGAGGCCGAATACATTTCTGCCTCTAGTTGTTGCTCCCAGGTTCTCTAGTTTTAGCATCAACTACGACACTACGAATTACTTATAACTGCTACCCCTATCCACATTGACAACACAGCCGCTATTCAGGTTACTCGAAATCTTGTGCAACACTCTAAGACCAAACACATAGAGATAAGACATCACTTTATATGGGATTGTTTCGAGAAGCGGCTGATCACCTTAGTCCATCTTGTCACGTTAAAGCAGAAAGCGGATCTTTGTACATAACCCTTTTCTAAATATCAGTTTGAGGAACTTACTTCAATGATTGGGATGAAAAATATCGATCATATTAGTGACTATAAATTTTTTCTTTTGTATTATTTCTTTTTATAAAAATAAAAAATCCAAAAACATTGAAAAATAACCAAAAATAAATAAACATTATAAAAACGAAAAATGGGGGAGATTTTCGTGTAAAAATAAAGGAAATGATAGTACATCAGGGGTGTATGTACATATAATTCAAATTTAAAAAGTACTATTTTTGATAAGCTAGTAGACTTAAATAATAGTTAATTCAAAATTTTTAAATAATAGAGAGCTTCATCATATGATGTTCTGGTAGGCAGTCTACACGAAAGTTTCTGAAAATGAAAACAAAAATAATCATATTATTTGGAGAAATATTCCTTGACATATGACTATTAAAGTCTTAAATCTTGAATGAAAGAATGTTATACTTTATATTTTAGATCTTAATATTAATTATCTAGAGTATACTAATTAGATCATTTGCTGCATATATGCTGACCTGGACTCTATTAGTATATTTGGGTATGTTATGCTTATTTACTTTGTTCTACGAAAGTACATACCTGTATTAAAGTATGACTAATATGTTTTTTTGTTTAAACTATTGGTGACTTTGTTGTACGAAAATACAGACAAGTTGCCGTTAGTTTACTCAAAGGCATCCAAATTGGTGATTGTTCAAACTAATGATTACTTTGTTGTACTTTGTACAGACCTGTAATCAATATTTTTCCTCAAAAACTTATTTGGGCCTAAAGATAATTAAATATTCTCATCTTTTATATAGAGATTATGTGTATCAAGAGTATGTCAAAGTATGAGACTCATAAATAATAATAATAATTTTTGTTTAGATACTCAAGTGTAGAGTGTTTAAGTGGATACCAATATCATTAATCATCTTGGATCGTTTAATAATTAGAAAAAGTGTTTTTAAACTATATTTAAGTTAGTATTAATAATGTAGGATATATAGCAATCAAAATAGTCTTAAAATTCTTAAATAAATGCATGCATTTACGTATGATCCCTTAGCATATGAAATTTCCTTCACAAAAACATTTTTCGTTAGTGTTTTTGTTACAAAATTAAAAAAACAAAAAGATTGTATTTTTGTTTGTCAATCTTAAAATAGAAAATTACAAAAAGATTGTGCATTTTGTTTTTAAATGATAAAATGAAAATTACAAAAAGATTTTATATTTCTATGTTATTTTCTTTCTAAGTCACTAAAAAATGATAAAGAATTAAATCTCATGAGAAACTTGAATTTCAATTAAAAAAGTGTTGAAAAAGTGTTAACTAAGTTCGCAAACAATAAGTTCGCCTCTACTGTTCATGCGAACTTGTCACAAGTTCGCAGATACAGTTGAAAGTATAAATATCTTGTCTGCGAAGTTATCTTCATAGTATATCTTGCGAACTTATCTAGTGGACTTATCAAAAGCTGCGAACTTGTGTATTTTCGAATCTACAAATTTTCCATCCGTGCGTTTTGTTGATTTCTGCTTAAATCGTGTTACATTACCTAAGATCTATTAACTGGTAAGTTTTTAGATCATTTAATTAGGTTTTGAGTCTCGATTTAAACTTTGAAAGTGATGGGTTTGAGGTTTGATAATCGTGTTGGGATTATAAATGAATCAAATTGGTATAGACACCTTTCTGTACGATAAACTGGTCAGATAAACATATTTGATTGTGATTATTGTACGAAATGGAAGAAAATTGGTTGAGGGTTCGATCACCTGCTAATGTACACACGAACTTATTATAAGTTCACAACAACAGTACAGGTTGACTCGTTGATCACGGTTTCATAGTGTTACTGAGAACTTAATCACAAGTATGCATTAACAGTACTCGCGAACTTAAGATAAGTTCGCAGAGGTCAAATACTTTGTCCAAAAGCCTATCAGTTTATGCGAACTTGTCTCAATATCGCAGGTAGGTACTGTTTATGCGAACTTACCATAAGTTCGCAGGTTTCAACACTTGGAATTTTTTTTGTGAAAAATATGACTTTGAATTTTAACATCAACTGTGTACATGTGTATGTCTTATAGCTTACATATGGCTCTTCCTGCTAACGCTATTAAAAAGAATTTTGATGGAAGGCACAACATCACTGCCTTCTTGGATACGTCAGTGAATTCTTCTGCGTTGTTCCTTCTGATGATCAGTTTTCTCCAAAGATCAAGGATCCATCATGCTATTATGGATGATGTTGAGATTTGCTGGGAGCATATTATCCAATTCCAGAATAATGTGCGATATGAAACTGTTGATGGGGTTCCAATCATTTTATTGGTGGTTCTGGAACAAGAAGTTAGTGTGACTGAAGAGGTGTGAGAACGGTACTACAATTTCAAGATCATCCAGATGATAGAATTGTCTTCCCAACCACTCTTATTAGTGGATTCTTTCAAAGAGTAGGATATCCAGAAGTCTCTCCTGATCAGTATAGGAAAGCCAAACTGTGTGCATCATGGAGGTTTCCGATGCATACTTTAATCCACTGTTTGAGCTCAAGGAAAGCCGACTATGATGGCATTTATCATCAGTTAGCATCAGCAATGATTGCTTTAACTTTGAACAAGCCGTATAATTTTTTTGGATACGTTTTCACAAGTATAGTACACAATGTTATGCATAAGACTACAAAATTCTACTTGTATCCAAGATTCGTGCAACTTATTTTAAATCACTTATTGTCGATTCTACAATTTGTGGGTATGCATGTTCGCCTTACTCCCATGACAAAGAGAATGCACAAAGATTGCTCTGTGATGAAAGAGTCGGTGCCTCAGCAGGTGGAGGTGTTTTGGCACATTATGAATGCAAATCACGTCGAGCCAGCAAATGATAGTTGTGTAAATGAAGTCCAACCGCCACAACAACAAGAACCATTATTTGATGCACCTGTGCAAGAGGATGAACAAATGTTTGATGCTGACTTTCTTTTTGAAGATCCTATTCAAGCAGAGGGAGAGAATGTGCAAGAAGGAAATGAGGAAGTGGTTGTTAGCTCTGACTCTAATTCTGAAGAAATTGCCACAAACATCGTTGAAGAATCTTCTTCTTATTCAAAAACTGTTTATGATCAGAGGACTTTGGAAGTATTAAGAAGATCAGGAGCAGTTTCTGTTAGAAAACTTGCACGAATAGAGAAAAAGATAGAATAACAAAGGGAAACTCTGAAAAGAGCTAGAGAAGAAAGCTCTAACGATGAATATGTTCCTCCTCAGGAACATCCAGCTCGTGTCTGTCAGAGGTTGAGAAGAGAAATATCAACAGCTGGTACATCACGGCCACAACAACAACAACAACCACAATCACAAGATTCTGTAGCACAACTTTTACAACTAGTGTCCTCAACTATGAGTACATTGTAGGAATCGTTCTTGGTGCAGACAAAGGCTCTAGAGTCGTTAGAAAGAAAAATTGAGACTCAGGGTAGAATTATTGAAAACGAATCAAAGAAGATTGAGGAGCAAAATCAAGTTATATCCGCTCAGAACAAAAGGATTGATGATTTGGAACTTAAAGTTGAAACCCTGGACACAAATCAAGTTGTTCACGGAGAGAATATTTTGAATGATGAGGATGAAGAAGAGGCTGAAGAGGAAGAAGCCGAAGAAGAAGAAGCTAAAGAAGAGAGTAATAGTGATGATGATGGTAATGATGGAAATGATGGTAATGATGATGATGATAATGGTGGCAATCCTGATGAATCTGTTGCACAACAAGAGCAGAATGATGAACAACATGGTTCGAGGGATCAAACTTCAGAACAAGAGCAAGTAGGGGATCAGAATGTTGAAGAAATTAATCCTCTTGCAATAATTGTGTATGAAGCTCAAGCTGATGCTCAACCTCTCCAAATGATTGGTATTAGAGCAGGATTCCTAATTCTGACTTTGATGAAGAACCTGCCTGAAAAATGTGTTTGAATTATCAGATAATGAGGGTGTAGAGCTGAGGATATTAGAGAAGAGGAGAATTTAGATGAAGAAAGATTTGATGAGGTTGAATTTAATGATCAGATGAATGAGGAAGAGAAGGAAGAGGTGGTAATCGAGGAGTGGGTTGATTCGGATATAGAGGAAAGTGAGAAAGATCATCCAAGCTCGAGTGCTCAAAGTGCTGAAAAGAAGAAGTGGTTCAAGGATCAAGTTAAACCACATACTCCACTGACTAAGAAGAAATTCTACAAGGTCAAATACAACACTTGTGTTGGTCCAATTATCAGTTGGAAGTACGACAGTGAAAACTAAGTTCTTATCGTGAAGAAGACCGACGGGTTGCAATACTTTAGAAGAAATTTTAAAGAATTCAGCACACTGCCGAAGGTCGATATTAATAGATTGGCCTCACTCAATCTCATTAATCATTCCGATGATTACTTTGGAACATGGTTTGAAAAGATTTTGAGAAAAGAAGTTAGATATGGATTCAATCGGTTAACACCAAAACTTGGTAGAAGGAAAATCTACAAGAGAATTAATCCTCTAACTGGGAGACTGTGGGTGAAGCTTGTGTATTCCAGTCAAGTGTTTGAAGAAGATTCCGCTAGAGAAGCTTCGGGTAAATTTTTCTATGATCTTCAATTTTTGGTCATATATTAGAAAGACTAGTGAAGCTTAAATCATATGTTATGAAAGAGAAGAGTCGAAACGTAGTACTTTCCCAAAGATGATCACCATCTATGTCTATGATCCTTTGACCTTAATCAAGTTATCTAAACTAGATTTGGAGTGCTTAAACAAAAATATGATCATCTATAATCAAGAAGACGAGAGTCAGGCTTTGAAATTTCAGAGGGTTGTTGAAGTATGTTGCACACACGGTATATTTGCTGGAAGCAATCTCCCGAGTAGCTGGCACTGAAAGTTAGACAAACAGACCAAGTTGCTGACAAGGGGGTGTTTGTTGATACAAGATCGCGTGTCAAGCATCTTGGATTGAAGATTGATTTTTGAAGATTGTATAGATAGGATTTTATACTTAGCATTTTTTTGTAAACTGATATGCGAACTTAGCATCATGCGAACTTGTGATTAAGTTCGCAGGACTAGTTCGCATGAACAGTGCCTATATATATGCGTGTCTAGTTTGAGATTAAGCATGCGTCTGTGATTGTGTGAGGGTGCGAACTTGTTGAGTGTTGGTGAAGTGCGTGGAGTCTGTAATCGATTGTTTGAAGTTAATAGAAAAGAAACGATTATTTACATCGTGTGTTTACTACTGTTACATCAATTATATTCACGAATCATGCATATATCTAGAGATTCCGCATTTAGATATCTATGATTGTATTCGAGATCAGGTAATTGCGACCTAAACATTCTTTATAGCCCTTAGGTATTTTCATACTATGTACCTGTTTTATTAAAGGGTCTTGGTTTTGTACTATATCTTTTTCTAATGATATTATTTCTTTATCCTTCTTTTTTAATTAAAATTTTGTTTTCTCTAAGTCACTAAGTATCTTTTCTCATAAGATATAATTGTGTTTTGTATTTGCATTAAGTCTTTATCTAATTTAAATAAATTATCACCATTTTCTAACAATAAAAAGTCAGTCTTATTCATTATGGTGAGTTATAATTCCAAACTGTGTCATCATATACAAAGTAAGAATCACTTAATTCGAATCTATTGAAACTGAGATCTTCGTCTGATATATATTCATCAAAATCTACTTCTATACTAGTTTGTTCATTAATTTATATATCACTATTTATTTGATTATTTATTATTGTGTTCAAGGTGAAAAAATTATTGATATCATCCATCCTTTCACTGTTAAAAAACCGAGTGGCTCTGATATCATTTGTCAGCGGAACGTTTAAATTTAATCCATTTATTAAAACTAATACATTTATTAAACCTAACTCTATTAAACAATTATCTAAATAATAAAAGAAATCAAAGTTGCCAAAAATAAAAATATAAATAAGCCACATAGATCATTAATTTTTAATTAACTAATTAAAACTTTGTATTTTTATAAAGATTTCCGCATAATAATTTAAATAATCTTATTAAGACATATTATTTCTAAATTTCCCAAATAAAAGAGTTCAACAAGTGTTATCATTTTTTACCAGAATACTACCGGGTTATACTAGGAGACTTTTAATAAGCATCTCGACCCCAACCTATTCATGGGAATAGATAACTTCCCTCTAGCTCCTTTAGTAATATTTAGCACAGCCTAGTTTCGTTTCCTACATTAGGCGTATGGATTATGAGTGTAAGTCTAGTTGGAAGCTTTTATTTGAGTAAAGAGGAAATAATTTATCTTATATATAAATGATTCAAGAAGTTACAGGGAAATTGGAAAATTTGTCAGCGGAACGTCTAAATTTAATCCACTAAAACTAATCCATTTATTAAACCTAACTGTATTAAACAATCATCTAAATAATAACAGAAATCAAAGTTGCCAAAACTAAAAATATAAATAAGCCACATAGATCATTAATATTTAATTAACTAATTAAAACTTTATATTTTTATAAAGATTTCCTCATAACAACTTAGATAATCTACCAGTCCCGTTTTACTTCAATTCAAATATAACTTGAACAAGCTTTGAATTATTACTGAGAAGTTGCGGAATAACACTCAATAATATTAGAAAGATTAAAGATAAATATTTAGAATAATAAATAACGAAACACAAATATTAAAATCAAAGCCTCAATCTTATTAATATGAATAAGACGAATACACTTTTGTATTAGGGTTTACACCTTGAAGCTGCGCTATTTTATTCACTAATTTTGTATCTTAATCTAGGTTCTAAGGATCTCTATTTATAACACATAGAGTCCTGTACAATCTCCTATTATTATGGAATTAGATAACTTCCATAACAAACTCATTCTTATCACAAAGTCATAAACAGTGTTAACTACCACATTTGAACATTCAGTGGAAACAAACTTCCATCAGTGGTAATTGCTTCATTTATGAATTCAACTAACAGTTGTAATTATATAAACAGTGGTAACTACTTAACACAATTAACTATCAGTGTTAATCCTTGTAGCAGTTGTAACTTCGATTCTTCAAGCAGTTGTAATCTTCACCATCAGTGTTAATCTTCAACCTTCAGTGGTAATCTTCAACCTTCAGTGGTAATCACTGTATCTCCAGTTTTAACAAACAGTGGTAATCTAAACCCGAATCAGTTTATCCCAACAATCTCCCCCTAAACTTAATCTATCATCTACAACATTAAGTTTCTTCTAATTCTCCATTATAACTTTTTGAAGATGCTTTCAAAACTAATTTCTAGATTTCTTTCCCAACTGTTCTTTTCTGTGAATCTGATTTAATATCATATAAATCAATTCCTTAGCAACTTCATTACATACAGAAGAATGTAATTTAGCTAATCTTAAACTTCTCAACAAACTTAAGTTCATATCATACTCTCTATCTGTAAGCATATATAAAATCTCACCATCTTCCAAAATAACTTGATATACTCCAGACACCTCAAAATACATCCACATTCTCACAACTTTAAAAGTTCCAAACTGAAAGGGAAATTCTTCTGGCTCAAACATCATTTTTATCCAATCCCATGTGATTTTTTCAATAATACTATCAAATCTTTTTCCATCCATTTTCTTCTTTCCTATCTCATACATTTTCACCATATCTGCTCTACTTAACCTTCTTAAAATTTCTTTTAATGACCTCCAGAAGGATTCACTCCCATCAGCTCTAACTATTTTAATTTTCTCCTCCTTCTTAGGTATCAGCAGTTTAATTACCATCCAATCAACAATCTCTGGCAAATCCCATATTATTGGCTCTGCAGCAACTGGATGTATAATCATCAAATCATTCAATTTCCCTTCATCTCTCTCCAAATCATTCCCCACCTCTTCTTGTTCTTTCTTTTTCTTCAACTCCTTTTCCTTTCTCTGATTTTCTTGATAAGGCACAAAGATATCTCTTTCATATGCCCTGACCATCTCTTGATATGTCATTTTCTTTAACACCCCAGCAGGGATTGTGCACTTCAACTTGTTATATAAGTCTCTTCTTTTCTGTGCAATGGTCATTGGCTTGCTTGCTTTCTTCATTCTTGCTTTCTCAGCCTTCTTCTTCTTAACTTGACCCACCAAATACTCAACAGATTCTTCTTTCTCTTTTCTTAACATCCACTCATCAAACCTATTCACTTCCTCCTTTGTCATCATAACAAATCTACTGGTCTCAACCTCAACTCTTATCAAACCAGTTCCCATTTCGGCATTCAGTTCAGCCTGTAGCCTCTGTGCATATTCTTCATCATTTGCAGTAGCAGCAGGCATTTGTTTTGATTTCTTTTTAGGCTTAGGCTCTTCCACTAACTTGCCTTTCCCTTTATCCTTTGGGTCAATGTGAGGTAAATCCCTTTGGAATGTAGGTGTTGCAGCAGGCTCTCAGATTGTGAAACCAGGCAAAGATGGTACACTTTGCTTTCTGCTAAACTTCTGAGCAAACCTATCTGTAACAACCTTTTCAGTTGCAGCTATTACCTCAGGCATATTCACCTCTTCACCATCATCATCACCTCTTAATTCTTCTGTTCTTCCATCTAAATCAACTTCAATAGTATCATCATCCAAATTTATACTTGCAGTCCTTGACATTTCTTCTATAACCTCAGTCTTTTCAGTCTCTGCCTTATCATCTATCACAGTTTCATCTACTAGTGTTGGTGGAGTGTGCACACACTCATTGTCAACCTCCATCTCCATCTCCTCATCCACTCCATCACTCAGTTCATTCTCCCCCTTTTTGAATGCATCTTCTGAAAGGTCAGGGGAAGATAGAACTGTTTTTGCTTGGTGAGCAGGAACTGTCCTTTTGTACCTCTACTCAGTGATGTAGTACCTTCTGCCCTTCTCCAAAACTAACCTTTTCAATTTCTCAATCTCCTCTTGTTGCTTCTTGATGACTTTCTTCTGCCTGACTACCTCAGTCCACATATACTCTATCATGGCCGTCAATTTTTCATAGTGACTACTAGCCTCGTCACCATTGGGATGTGACTCCCTAGGTGAATCATTGGCAGAGTTACCATCTGACTCATGCCTAGCATGATCATCAGATGACCCTCTGTTCTTGGTACTGGGTCCACCTAAATCACCTTCTTGCAAAGGATCATGTTCTGGTGTTGCCTCTGTTTGGGTCTTATTTATGTTACTTCTAGCCTTCGTCTTCGATTGTTGCATTTACCCAAAAATCATTGATGTGATTTTTGGAGACTCTGGGTGATACGGTAAGAGCATGATAGATGTGAGAGGCACGAAGGAAATCAATAATTTGGATGAAGTCATGTGCCTCTTTGGGTTTCAGCAGATAGGCGATCATATTATGATTCTGCCCTATTGCAAGTGATGTGGAAGAGGAAGTGGAAGCCATTGATGTACAATCGAAGTGTAGTTGAAGGTTTAGTAGGTTTCAGCAGATAGGAGATTGATTGCTTAAGCGCAAGAGTTTAGTGGGTGATTGAGAGCGTATTGAAAGACGACTAGTGTTTGGGTTTATATACTGTTCAATTTAGGTGTCGCACCCCCAAGACACGTGGCAGCGGAAGGTAGGGTGTTGCATTGGGGGCGCCGACCAAATCAAATATCACAACACAAGAATTACAACAAACGACCTCTATATGAGACGTTTCAAAAATCATTACATTACACAGTTATAATGTTTACATAAGTTTTGCCAAAAGTAGAGTACGCATCTAGTACAAGATTACAACATAATACAATGCAAGCTAATCTCTTTTGTTTGTGAAAAGTATGCGACTCGAGCTATCTCTCTCCAAGAGCAAGCCTACTGTGGTTGGTTCCCTGAGAAATACATACTAAAAGGTCAACATAAAGTTGGTGAGTTCATAGGTTTGTAAGCAGTTGATATAACATCGTATGGAACACAAGATTTCTGTTTGTATCATTCAACAATGATAGGTAATGTATTACAAAAATGTAAAGAATAGTGTATATTGTTGCCATGAGCTCATAGTTCGAGCTTAACTGTGGCGTCGGGTCACAATCAAGTGCCACGATCGGGGTGCCTCCCAGCGAGTGCCTAATCCAACACTCGTAAGAACAAATGATAATGCATCCGTTTGACAAGTTAGCGCTACTAACCCGGACGGGGGGAGTCAATCCCAAATAGTACTATTCATTAACATTCACGCTATAACGATACTAACAAACTATGATGTGGGGGACTTCAGGATTAGTAAAATAACTCATGCAACCAATATATCGAGTTTTGTACTTGTGTTCACATGAAAATAGCAGTGTAAAAGCAGTTGTATGTATTCTCACCCCAGTTAGAAACAGTAAAAAGGGGCTATGAAACTCACCTGATATTAGCAAGCAAGTAGCAAATAGTAAGCAAAGCGTGTTTTCCGAATGCAACCTTCTAACGTCCTAAACGTATAAGGTTGAGTAAGTAGATGTCTCAAAAGACCATCTATAGTGATTGTATAAGTGGGGTTTATTGTCCACTTAAGCCAATCATGTAGGTGGAGGGTTAATGTCCACCTAAGTTAATCATGTAGGTGGAGGGTTAATGTCCACCTAAAATAAGTTCACACAATTAGAAATGTCCAATTGTCCAGTTATCGTTTGTGTTTATAAAACATGTACAGGCCGTTGGTGATATTTTGTGAAAACACAGCTTTTGATTAATTATGTTACGTTTATTTTTACTTTCCAGTTATGGGTAATTAATCAGTGTGGCATGGGCGAAGCCCATTAATGATGGGGGTCCGGGGGCAGCACCCCTGGTAGCGGGGTCCAAGGGGTGGCAACCCCTGGCGGGGTCCAAGGGGCAGAGCCCCTGGCTGGGGTCAAGCTGTGTTATTGCTTATAGTGCTTTAACCAAAAGTGTATGGATTTTTGTGTTTTTAGCGACACTGGGTTAGTGTCGCTACATACGACACTAAGGTATTATGCGACACTAAGGTATCCTGTGACACTAAGGCTTGTGTCGCTAATGCGACGATTCGGGTGTATAGCGACACAAAGGCTTGTGTCGCTAATGTGACGATTCGGGTGCTATAGCGACACAAAAGCTTGTGTCGCTAATGTGACGATTCGGGTGCTATAGCGACACAAAGGCTTGTGTCGCAGACTACTGGGCTTCTGCGACACAGAGGTCTAAAACAGATCGGTTTTGTGCATTTTATTTCGGGTTCCAAATATTTATATAAAAATTCAAGAAAAATATATGTTATTCCTTAGTATGTTAGCTTTCTAAATTAATTTTTTCAGGATTTTTGGGTACTCCTAAGTATTTTTTAAAAATTTCGTTTGTTCTCTAGGGTCAGAAAGTGACCAATCCGGACACATACAACAAGATCGGATTTCTGGGCAAAATCTACACGTTTCCAGAAAAAGTTATCTAAACGAAATTTGTACCTAACAAATTTTGTGAACTTTTGGCGGTGGTTTCAGGTCATTTGGAGGTGTATATCTCTCGTTATGATTAAAACAAGGGAGGTGAAATTTCTGTCCTTTTTGACAGCCCGGACCTATATTTTTGTAAAAATCATTTCGGGTATCAAACGAACTCCAAAAATTATGAAACCACTTGGAAATGAAAGCTAACTTCTTAAACTTAATTTTTGCCTTTTGAATCGTCCATTTTGGTCAAGTTTTGAGGGAGAAACAGCCTCTCAAAGTCGGGCTATTTTTCTGCCCGAAAATGCATGTTTTGTTCTTGAACTTTTTAAGCCATGAAAAACGTTTTTATGTTATGATTTGGACATTTCCTTGTTATGTGAACATTATAACATGTTTATAGAGGTGTTACAAGTATTTTGGAAGAGTTTGAAGTTCTTACAAATGTTAAACAATCGAGCAAGAGGAGAAAGATGATGTTGGAAGTTCGATCTTGGTTTTTGGCTTTCTTTCTTCTTGAAACTTGGATGGATGATGACGGTGGCAGGTGGTTATTGGTGGTGGCAGGTGGTTTTTGGGGGTGGTAGGGCTGGGATATCTTGGGAGAGAGGAGGAGGAGAGAGTAGAGAGAAATAGTGTGAATTTGTGTGTGTAAAAATGAGAGAAAATGGGAGATATGGAGCTTATGTAGGGTGGGCCTCTTGGGCCGGTTTTTAGGCTCAATTGGGGCAGCCCAATTTGAGTCTTGGGCTTGGGTAATGGTTTCTCAAGCCTGCGATACGTTATTTGATCGGTTAATCATTATTCGCGCGCGTAAACCTTAAATCTTTAACGTTAAAATTTTGTGTTTTATTTCTGATACAAAATTCAGTATTTTAATTTGACCAATATATTTAAAAATACTTTATTGATCCTTCTTAGAATATTTGTTGGTTTCGTTCAGTTATCGGGCGCGATTCGCGCGTTTTCGTTGCGTTTGTTACGTTTTAAGCAAAACGTTTAGATTTTTCGTATATTATTATTTAATAACCATAATATAGGGTAAATAATCACTATTTAATTTATAAAATAGATTTACATTATTTATGAAAGTGTATCACCAACGCCGTATAGATTGTCGGACCTTGTCCGGTTGTTTCGCGTAATTACAGATAAACACATAATCACGTAAGTGTATATTCAAATATACAGGTAATTACACATATTTAGCCTAATACCAACTAAATACAAGTAATTAGGGTTTCCAGCTAGGTTTAACAATTAACCTAAAGTGTCGGGTGTCACATTAGGTCAGTGGAAAAATCCCCAATTTTAACGCTAACAGTGTTAATCGAGTGAAAAGTATCACAAACAGTGGTAACGGAGAAATTGCACTAATAGTGATAACTGTCCAAACACGGGGGTTTCATGCGCTTGCCCATCTTATACTTATTTACGCTAGCAGTGCTAACTTGTATAAGCAGTACTAACCGACCAAGGCAGTCACAACTTAATACAAGCAGTACTAATAGTCGCACTATTAAGTAAAGAAAGCAGTACTAATTTTTTTTTTTTTTTTTTTAAACTGACAGTAGTAACGCCAACGCAAGCAGTGATAACACCCTTTAAGCAGTACTAAGTCTCCAAACCGTGGAAATTAGACCTGCGCAGTGTTAACTAAAAACAAGCAAAAAAAATAATAATACAAGTATACAAACAGTACTAATTACCAAAGGCAGTGGTAACTTGTTTCAGTATTAACACTGGCAGTGTTAAAAGTAACTAACAGTACTAATAATACTTGGCAGTGTTAAAATATGCCAGCAGTGTTAACACGAACAGTGGTAATTAGGATATCAGTATCAATCCCAAGTTTAAGCACTTAAAAAATTTATTAGGTCAAAGATAGTGAGAAAAGTTAAGACATATTCATCAATCCAATGCTGGTAACTAAAAATGTAAATCTGCCCACATCAAAAGCTTTGGTAAACAGATCTGCATATTGATTATCAGTATGAACTTTAAAAATTTGTATAAGCCTTTTCTCATTACAATCTCTAATAAAATGATATCGTATTTCAATGTGCTTAGTTTTTGAATGTTTAACAGGATTGTTTATGATACTGATAGCAGAGTTATTGTCAATAAATATAGGAGTTTTAAGAAAAGTCAAACCATAGTCTAACATCTGATTCTGAATCCATAGCACTTGAGCACAGCAGCTAGCAGCAACAACATACTCAGCCTCTGCTGTTGATGTAGACATAGTGGATTGCTTCTTGCATTGCCAGGAGACTAACCTTTCTCCTAAAAATTGACAACCCCCTGAAGTAGATTTCCTATCCAAATTTGCACCTCCATAGTCACTATCTGTGTAAGCAAGCAGATCAAAAGAACTATTCTTTGGGTACCAAAGGCCTAGTTTTGGGTGGCGTTTTAAATACTTAAAGATCCTTTTCACTGCATGCAGATGTGACATATTCGGATTGGATTGGAATCTTGGACACACACACACAGCAAACATGATGTCTGGTCTGGATGATGTCAGATACATGAGGGAGCCAATCATTGATCTATAAAGATGAACATCAACATCTTCCCCCTCAAGATCTGCATGTAATGCTTTGTGTGTCTCCACTGGTGTGCTTGCCACCTTGGCATCCTTGTAGCTAAACCTCTCCAGAATATCATTCACGTACTTACTTTGATGAATGAAAATCCCATCCTTCTGCTGTTTCACTTGTAATCCCAGAAAGAAGGTTAATTCTCCCATTGAGCTCATCTTTAACTTGTCATGCATCAAAACTTCAAATTGCTTGCACAGACTGTCCCTTGTAGAGCCAAAAATGATATCATCTACATAGATTTGTACTAGTAGGATATCATTCTTAATTCTTTTGGTGAACAAGGTCTTGTCTATTGCACCCCTTGTGAAGCCATTCTTCAGTAGATACTCTGATAAAGTGTCATACCAGGCTCTTGGTGCTTGATGTAAGCCATAAAGAGCTTTATCCAGTCTGAGCACTTTATCAGGGTACTTTGAATCCTCAAAGTCTGGAGGCTGGCATACGTAAACTTCCTCTTGAATAGTGCCATACAGAAAGGCACTCTTCACATCCATTTGATAGACCTTGAATCCTTTGATAGAGGCATATGCCAGGAACAGTCTGATAGCTTCAATCCTAGCCACAGGAGCAAACACCTAATCATAGTCAATCCCTTCTTCCTGTGAATACCCCTGGGCTACTAATCTAGCCTTGTTCCTGATCACTATTCCCCTTTCATCTTTCTTGTTCCTAAACACCCATTTTGTGCCAATTGCTCTTTTGCCTTTGGGTAGATCCATCAAGGTCCATACTTCCTGTACTTTGAATTGAAGCAGCTCCTCTTGCATAGCTTCAATCCAACTTGGATCCTTTAGAGCCTCTGTTGTGACACCCCTCAAATTTCGGTGTAATTACGTACATTAATCACGTGCATGTCTTAGGCTAATTCCCTACTTAAGAAAATTCACACTATTTTTATGAGTTAAGTCTAGCAAAGCCCAACAAATTAATACGTGAGGTATTACAAAAGTTGTAATTATTAGTAAATACGAGCGAAACGATCGGACAGTGTCCGACACAATATACGACGTTGGTGAAAATATTTCTATAAATAACTTAAATCTATTTTTAGTAGTTATTTATCCTATATTATTATTTTAATATAATAATACACGAAAAATGTCGCACCCCCAGATTTACTGTGCAGCAGAAGTCGGGTCGGGGCGCGACTAATCATGGATCATTACACAAAGGAAAAAGCAAACGACTCTATATGAGACGTTTTGAAAAATAGTACAAAAGTAGTTACATTAACATAATTTAAAAGTTTACATTAGTCTCGAGTTCGCGAGATGAAATCCTGAAGATTCTAGTACATAGCGATTATACAAAATAATGTAAGCAAATCTTCATATACGTATAACGCATGCGACTCGAGCTAGCAGGCAGTCCTGTGGGCAACCCTACGGTTGTTGAGTACTTGAGAAATACACGCTAAAAGGTCAACAATAATGTTGGTGAGCTCATAGGTTTACGTAGTTAAAATCATAGTATGAACCACAAGATTTCAGAGTTATCGTAGTAGCACGAATGCCAAAGTAAATCATAGTATACTATTGCCATGGGCTCATAGTTCCGAAGCTTAACCGTAGTTGGTGTCTCCAGTTAAGTGTATAAACCAGTACACTCGGATTACGAATTATTATGCGTCCGTATAGTAGTTAGAGCGACTAACCCCGGACGGCGGACTGTCAGTTCCCGATAGATCTATCCATAATGTTCGCGCTTAGTATTAAGGGCTATGATATTTGTTGGAGACCATCGTAGTTTGGTTTAGTTTACCCATGCAATCCGTATAAGTTTTCATAGTACTTCTGTTCATAAAAACAGAACAATGTATTCTCACCCCAAAATAAGTAAAACAGTAAAAGTAAAATGTGCTCGGTTTGACCCGAAACTTTTAGGGGAGTCTCAAATATGTTATTAGAGCTTAGGAAAATTGTTGTTACGTTTTATAGCGATCCCGAAAGTGTCGTTTTAAATTTCCAGGTTAAAACAGTCCACACCTTAGTTTTTCCGAAATTTGGGTCGTTTTTGTGCCTCGTTTTGACTAGTCAAAGTGTCGAGATAAGATCCGAGAAAATTACCAGTTGTTCATATATGTCTTAACTACTTTCAGTAATTTTTCTAGAATTTTTAGATAAGTCTAAGTATTTTTAATAATTTCGTTTGTTCCCTGAGGTCAGAAAGTGACCAATCCGGATACATGCAACAAGATCGGATTTCTGGGCAAAATCCACACATTTTTAGAAGAAGTTATCTAAACGACATTTTTACCTAACAAAATTTGTGAGATTTTGGCGGTGGTTTCAAGTCATTTGGTGTCGTGTAGCTCGAGTTATGCTTTTTCCAAATTGGTCAAATTTTCTGTCCAACAGGACAGTCCGGACACTTCTTTTTGTAAATTCATTTTCGTATATCAAATGACCTCAGAAAAATACCAAACCACTTGGGTTCGAAAGTAGACTCCTTGAACTTGATTTTAGACCCAATAATCGCTCAATTTGGTTAAGAAATGAGTTAGATATCGTGTGTCAAAGTCGGGTTGAACTATTATCCGGAAACTGTTAGTGTTTTAGTGTTTTCAAAAACGATTTTCGACTTTATTTTTGGACATAATCTTGTTATATGGACATTATAACATGTTTATATGTATGTTTCAAGTAACATAAAAGGAAGATGGAGTTTCTTACAAAGAAATAGACGTCGAGAGCTCGTTTTCTTGTTTTTTCTTGCAAACCGAAGAGGGGGCGTTATGGTGGTTGGTGGTGATGATCTTGGTGGTTTGTGGTGGTGATTTGGGAGTTTCTCGGGGCTGAAATCTGCAGAAAAAGAAGAGGGGAGGGAAAGAGAGAGATGGGAGAAAAGATTGTGTGAGAAAGTAGGTTTGTGTTTGAGTGTGGGAAAAGAGAAAGGAAAAGAGAGTATGGGGAAGAGGCAAGGGGAGGGGGCTGCAGATTTTTGTGGGTCCCACCCACATGTGAGTGTCTTGAATTAATTCCCCAATTTGCGTTACGCGCGGTGCTCGTTTACCCGTTCGTTTCGTCGTTCGTTAAAACGTTAAACGTTTATTATTCAAGTTTTTCGTTAATGATTTATTCGCGTATATTTTGATTGAAGTTTTATTTAAAATATTTAATTTTAAGTTATAATAATCGAGTTTCGTTCGGTTGTCGGGCGCGTTTCGCGCGTTTTCGTCGCGTACGATACGTTTTGCATAAAACGTAAAGTGTTCGTATATTATTGTACTATAATAATATAATGTAAATAACTACTATTTAATTCTAAAATAGATTTACGTTATTTATGAAAAAGTTTTCACCAACGTCCGTATTATCGTGTCGGATCCCATCCAATCGAATTTGCGAAATTAAAATTTAATTACGTACGCGTATATATATTTACATACATACGAACTGTTACTGCACTTAGTCCTATTTCATACTAAATACAAGTAATAATAATCTATGATTAGTCACTAATGACGGCCTAATTCGCCGGGTGTCACATTCTCCCCCCGTTAAGAAAATTTCGTCCCGAAATTTATATCGTAATCTAGGTCATGTGGGGTCGGAAGAGAAGTGCGGGTATTTTCTAGCGGTCATCAAGCCTAGGAGAGAAAGTTCGTTTTCGTGATGTAATCACATCTATTCGCATATATTTGGAAAAGTGTTCCAGTTTACAAATTGTAAGAAAACATTTCTAATTAGTCAATCGTAGGAAAAATCATTTCCGATAGGGTTCGTAGTAGGAAAACATTCCTATGTGGTTCGTAGTAGGAAAACATTCCTATGTGACTCGTAGTAGGAAAAACATTCCTATATGGTTCGTAGTAGGAAAACATTCCTATGTGATTCGTAGTAGGAAAAACATTCCTATGTGGTTCGTAGTAGGGAAAACATTCCTATGTGGTTCGTAGTAGGAAAAACATTCCTATGTGGTTCGTAGTAGGAAAAACATTCCTATGTGGTTCGTGGTAGGAAAAACATTCCTATGTGATTCGTAGTAGGAAAAACATTCCTATGTGGTTCGTAGTTTGTGTGAGAGAATTCGTTTGCTAAGTTCAAAGGCAAGTTCTACGATGCTGATTCTGCGGTGCCAGTCATACAATAGTGCTGAGTATCTCAGTCATTTGAGGCGTGATAGTGTAGTGAACTAAGCTCGCCCAGTATCGAATAAGGTTGAAAGAATTAAGTGGTCGGGAAGTATCGTACCCGAAACAAGGTTAAGGATCCTGGCGGGCGTTGTTGTTGTTGTTGTTGTTTAACTTTGGACAATCATTCCTGAAGTGTCCAGCGATTCCACACTCGAAGCAGACTCTGACCCTACAGTCTTCGGTCTGGTGTCCATAGCCTCTGCATTTGTTGCAAGGAGTACCACAGGGTCCCTCATGGTGACTGTGGCATTCGGAGCAAAAGGGCTTGCTTCCTTTATACCCTTTCTTTTCCTCAAAACTCGTAGCATAGACCCTACCCATTTCTGGTCTCTTGGCTTGTTGTTGACCTTGACTATTACTGGGATTCCCATTCCACTTTCTCGTGTTGTCCCCAGTTGTAGGTGTTCCACGCCGGACCACCTGTGCCATTAAGTTGTGGGCCATGCGAACGACGCTCTGAATCGTTCCAGGGTTTGAAGCAGTGACCATCCCCTGGATCTGCGCTGGGAGTCCCCAGATGTATCTATCTATTCGTTTGTACTCAGGGTCCACCATGGATGGGCACAGAAGTGCCAACTGATGGAAACGAGTGGTGTATCCAGCGATGTCGTTTCCCTTTACAGTAAGGTTCCAAAATTCTACTTCCAGCTGCTGTAGTTCCTCCCTGGGACAGTATTCGTCCCTCATCATCTTCTTCAAGTCTTCCCACGGAAGTTGGTATGCAGCATCGATTCCCATGGACTGAGCATACGTGTTCCACCAAGTAAGTGCTCCATCCGACAGTGTGCATGTAGAATACTTAACCTTGCAGTCCTCAGTACAGTTGCAAATACGGAATACTGATTCCATCTTCTCGAACCATCGTATTAGTCCAATGGCTCCTTCAGTGCCCTCGAAGCTGAGGGGTTTGCAGTTCATAAAATCCTTGTAGGAACATGGTTTGGTTGTCGGGGTTGGGTTTGTTGTGCCTTCGCTGTCAACCCGTGGATTCGATCCACTGTTCCTGTTTGCTTCTTGAGCTGCCAGAGCATCGGCTACTCCTTGGGCGATTAGTTGTGCGATTTCCGCTTGACTATAGGTCTGTCTCCGTGGCGGCATGATTCTTCAATGAAAGAAAGCAAAAGGATGAATGAGATTCATGTACGAAGATTTAGATTATCGCAGGTGTATAAAGCATCACACACCACGATCAATAGCGTAAGGTAATAGAGTTAGTAGGATAGTGATGTGGACTAGCTCGGGATATTCTGGTAGTTTTCCACATCTCCAGAGTTGTGTTTAGTCAAATGGAAGATTCAAAAGTAGTCATAACAATGACCGAGTAGTGTTCTTAGAGTAGTCAATTATGACCGTGTTAGCGTTTCGGAGTGTACACATGTTTGCTAGAAATAGTTGGTAATCCCGTAGTTTGTGGGCTTAGTCATTGCGAGTACCCCTCGCGATACTAACCCAGTTGTGTTTATAGTGATCAAAGTCGCAAACCAAGTTATGCGTAAATCGTTGGAATCAATCCAATTGTTGGAAAATTATTTCCAATACGTAGGTGTTGTGGTTGACCAAATTCATTAGCGGACATCTGCACGACGACGGGTTCTAGAGATTTGTGCATCAGTCGTAGTAGTATGGATAGCGTAGGGTTTAGTTTCGAAGTGATCTGTCAGTCCTTCTAGTCGTGTATAACACACATGATTCGTAGTTTTATGATAAAAGGGAAGAGGAGAGTACGAAGCAGAGAAAGTAAATGTGTCGTGCCTGGGTGACGAATTCTCGTGTGGTTCTAGTTCCATTGATTCATCCTTAGACGAAACCTCCTCAAGTGGGTCCTCTTTCGGATTGGTTCTCCATAGTGGTGTCGTTGTCTGATACGTGTGGACAAGTGGTTATCGTGGTTGTCTCCATAGTAGTTGGTAAGATTCGCATCTCGTCTCCTAAATCGGGTGATGCTACGGTAGGAAGGTTTGCCATCTCTTGTGCCGAGTGTATTAGTAAGTGAGGTCTAAGTATATACATATAGTATATAGTAGTCTAATAAGTATTGCACGTATAGGTTTGGTCGCATTTCTATCGTAATTCAGGTCTACTAATGTATTCCCGTTTGCCATAACCATTTCAGAGCTTGCATCAGTCCTCCTTTAATTGTACATAGTTGATCAGGCTATGTTAAATTAAGTTCGAATGATGTAATGCCTGAACTAGTTATACCTAATGAGGAATACTAACTTGATGGTTATAGTCTAGGCCCACTAATGCAACCTAGTTCGCTATAACCTTTAGCTCTGATACCAATCTGTCGCACCCCCAGATTTACTGTGCAGCAGAAGTCGGGTCGGGGCGCGACTAATCATGGATCATTACACAAAGGAAAAAGCAAACAACTCTATATGAGACGTTTTGAAAAATAGTACAAAAGTAGTTACATTAACATAATTTAAAAGTTTACATTAGTCTCGAGTTCGCGAGATGAAATCCTGAAGATTCTAGTACATAGCGATTATACAAAATAATGTAAGCAAATCTTCATATACGTATAATGCATGCGACTCGAGCTAGCAGGCAGTCCTGTGGGCAACCCTACGGTTGTTGAGTACCTGAGAAATACACGCTAAAAGGTCAACAATAATGTTGGTGAGCTCATAGGTTTACGTAGTTAAAATCATAGTATGAACCACAAGATTTCAGAGTTATCGTAGTAGCACGAATGCCAAAGTAAATCATAGTATACTATTGCCATGGGCTCATAGTTCCGAAGCTTACCGTAGTTGGTGTCTCCAGTTAAGTGTATAAACCAGTACACTCGGATTACGAATTATTATGCGTCCGTATAGTAGTTAGAGCGACTAACCCCGGACGGCGGACTGTCAGTTCCCGATAGATCTATCCATAATGTTCGCGCTTAGTATTAACGGGCTATGATATTTGTTGGAGACAATCGTAGTTTGGTTTAGTTTACCCATGCAATCCGTATAAGTTTTCATAGAACTTGTGTTCATAAAAACAGAGCAATGTATTCTCATCCCAAAGTAAGTAAAACAGTAAAAGTAAAAGTGGGGCTATGAGACTCACCTGAGTCTTGTACAGAGTGTTTACAATTAGTAAACAAGTGTTCCCAAAAGTAACCTTCTAGCGCCCTAAACGCATAAGGTTATAAGTAAGTAGATGTCTCAAAAGATCACCCATGCTAGTTGTCCACTCAACTAGTTATGTCCAAAGTTTGTTTATCACGTGTATTTAAAAAAACGTGTACGGCCCGTTGGTGACGTTTTGTAATAATAATTCTCAAAGACATTATTATTATGTTTTGTTTCGATGTATTCTTATGAGAGTATATGTATTACGTGTACGAGTAGTGTCGTATATGATAAAGTTGTTGTTTCGCAAAAACGTTCCTTAGTGCAGAATATGATTTCAATTAAACTGTTTTATGCGACACCAGGGTTGTGTCGCTATGAGCTGCTGCGACACAATGGTTTGTGTCGCAGGTTAGTATTGTTTGTTATAAAATGTTGCGACACAAGTTAATACTGCTGGTTTTAACGAGTTGCGACACAAAGGTTAGTGTCGCTAGTTAGTACTGCTGGTTATAAATGTTGCGACACAAGGGTTTTCGTCGCGTACGATACGTTTTGCATAAAACGTAAAGTGTTCGTATATTATTGTACTATAATAATATAATGTAAATAACTACTATTTAATTCTAAAATAGATTTACGTTATTTATGAAAAAGTTTTCACCAACGTCCGTATTATCGTGTCGGATCCCATCCAATCGAATTTGCGAAATTAAAATTTAATTACGTACGCGTATATATATTTACATACATACGAACTGTTACTGCACTTAGTCCTATTTCATACTAAATACAAGTAATAATGATCTATGATTAGTCACTAATGACGGCCTAATTCGCCGAGTGTCACAAAAAACCTATACGTTTTGATTAAAACGTCTTAACGCAACAAAAACGTGCGAATCGAATTCGGCAACCAAATGAAACTCGATAAATATTCGGTAACTCAAAATAAAGTATTTTAATAACACTTCAATGGAAAATTTTCCCAAATATACCGTAAATTAAAACGACACAAGAAAACGTTAGGCGATTTAACGTTTTAACACGGGTAACGACCACAATACGTAACACAGACTGAGACTGAGAATTAAATCACAAACTCATGAGATGGGACCCTCAAAAATCTGCCCCCATGTGCCACCCCCTTTCCTCCTCCCCATGTGCACATTTCATGCAAAAACCACTCATTTCTTTCTTCTCCCTAAACCCATTCACCATTCATGCAATTCTTTTTCTCTCATCACTCCCAAACTCTCCAACCTCTCACTAAAATCTGCATTTTCTCACTCTAAAAATCTTCTCCAAACACATCTACATTCATCAAGAAATACAACCAAGAATCTTCACCATTTTGCAAGGAAGATCAAGGATTTTACAAGGATTCAAGCTCTACAACATCTCCTTCTTTGCCTCCTTCTATTCTCATTGTAAGAAAACTTATTCTACCTCTAAAATACTTGAATAACATGTTAAAATGTTCACTCAAAAGATTCATGTCCAAAAACCATGTTAAAAACGTTTTTCATCATCATCAACTTACAAAAATGCAACATGCATATTCTGTCCAGAAAATACTCCGAATTTCACCTGAGTGTTTCTCACTCAAAACTTAATGAAAATGAATGATTCAAAAGAGAAAACTTAAGTTCAAGGAGTTAGCTTTCATTTCCAACTGGTTTCATAATTTTTGGAGTTCGTTTGATACCCGAAACGATTTTTACAAAAACATGTATACGGGCTGTCTAAAAACTCAGAAAATTCACCTTTCTTGTTTAATCATAACTCGAGATATGCACCTCCAAATGACATGAAACCACCGCCAAAAATTCACCTTTAGGTACAAATGGCGTTTAGATAACTTTTTGGACCTCAATGTGTAGATTTTGCCCAGAAAGTAGATCTTGTTGCAAGTGTCCAGATTGGTCAATTTTGGACCTCAGAGGACAAACATAATATTTAAAAATACTTAGACTTGCCTAAAAATTCTAGAAAAATTACTGGGAGTAGTCAAGACATAGGGGAACCTCTGTGATTTTTCTTATATTTTATTTCGGACTTATGATTTTTGAAATCGAGCTCACAAAACCGAGTATTTTAGAGAAAAAGTCGGGCCAAAGCGGTTAACAATTCCCGAGGTTAAAAACGAGCACCTTCGGGTTTGCCCAAAATTATAAAACCTACTTCTTACAAGTACTAAAACATTAAGATTTATTGTGTAAAATCTTCGGGCTAAAACAAAAACGTAAACCGAGTTCACAAAATAAAACATCACAACACAGAGCGAAGCTCAGTCTGAGAAACTAAGTATGTGATCATAGCGACACTACCCTTGTGTCGCAAAGCTAGCAGTACTAACTCGCGACACGAGGATAGCAGTATTAACTAGCGACACAAGGATAGCAGTACTAACTAGCGACACAAGGATAACAGTATTAACTAGCGACATTACCTTAGTGTCGCATAATCCCTTAGTGTCGCAACACGACTCTGCGACACTACATTAGTGTCGCAACACCCAAATAACCAAAAATTTGATTTGTTACAAACTAAAAAATTTTACGAATGAACTACATAAGAAAATAACTTGGAAACACAAGACTTGTACTTTTACAAAGTTAACAACGAAACATGAATAATAATAATAACATCAAGCATTATTATTCCGAAAACGTCACCAACGTATCGCACAAATTTTAAACACAATGATCTTTCGAAACGAGTAAACATTTAACATGGTTCGATAGTTAGCCAACTACTTATATAAATAATCTCTTGCGTTTAGGACGTTAAGAGACCGTACTTGGGCAACCGCTTTGCTAGCACTCACGTATTTAGCTCACGAGGTGAGTTCACAGCCCCTACTTTTACCGCTTTTACATGCTTTCCAACAGGGGTGAAAAACATAGTTACTGTTTTACTATTTGCCATAATCTACCACTATTATATAATTGCTTTCAATGCTTTTATACAACTGTTTATGATCGTCTTCATACTATTGTGCAACTATGAAATGAGTTTCGAACTTTTATACGAACTGTTTACAAAAACGTTTTACTACTAGTGATAAACCGGAGAACGACCGGTAACTTTTGATACGCTGGAGAACGACCAGTATTGTGATAAACCGGAGAACGACCGGTAGTGTTTTACTGGAGAACGACCAGTACGTAATAAACCGGAGAACGACCGGTATTGTGATTTGCTGGAGAACGACCAGCATGTTATAGGCCGGAGAACGACCGGCCGTGTTAAACTGGAGAACGACCAGTATTTGATAAACCGGAGAACGACCGGTACTATTTTGAAAACGTTGGAGAACGACCAGCAATGTATTTTCAAACTGTGTTTTGGGTAACATCCCAACTAAACTGTATTTTGGGGTAACATCCCAACGAAACCACGTCTTGAATGTTATGGCAACAACGATTTACAAACAACTTTGGTTTATCAAACTATACTTGCAAACATAAAACCTGTGAATTCACTCAACAATTTTGTTGACTTTTTACTATGTTTTTCAGGGAATTAGCTGCACATGTGAGACTGCATGCACACTTATGAAACTAGGCGACCCACGAAGAATTTAGGATGCCATCTTTTGAAGCCAATTGGGATTTCTTTTGTATAATTTAAACTACATTTCTACCTTTACGATTCGATGAATCGTAAACTTTTGTAAACAATTAGTTATGGCATCTTAATACATATGTTCTGCGATAATCATATGCTCTGATATGTATGAATGTCCAATTTTTACGTCGACGCCCCCACTCGAACTAATGCTTCCGCAAACCACCTGATAAACATAAATCATGAATTTGGGGGTGTGACAGATTGGTATCAGAGCCATTGGTTATAGCGAACTAGGAGTCTTTAGTGACTTAGGAAGTCTTAGAGACCTAGACTATAGCCTTAGCTAGGACACTCATGCATACATTCATTTGCATACGCCTAACTCACTCCACGATAACTATCGTCACAACGCGTCTAGAGGAATATGTCTGCCTACGTTAACTATTCCTGCGAGGAACTCTCCCTGAACACGATTACGCTAACAATGCCACATCGGCACACGAGAACCCGCTGACCGACACTATCGCACACTTAATCTAATTGTTCACTATACGGATGTTTTTGCCTGTTGTATGATATAGTGTGTGGTTGATTTTACCTTGTATTCCTTGTACCATACTACAATCCATTCGTTCATTCTTGCTTTGCTTTCGTGTAAACCTAATCGTATTAAGCGGTGATGAAAAGAAGTATGTAGTTAGCATCATATAATGACGCCTGGCCAACGTGATTATATTATACTAAGTACATATGGGCGTTTCAAAGTCGTAAAGTACGTAATGGGGAAACGTTAATCGTCCTTAAAAGTCAATACCTGAATAAGGTGAAATATCGCTCTTCCCAATCCTCGAATTGGCATTGAATTCTACACTTTCATTGTTATAGAACGAAATCATGCCACCCAAACGTCGGAATACCAGAAACAGCAGGAGGAACGCCACACCTCCCAACGCTAACCCTGAAATTATGGAAGAAACCATAAACCGACGAGTGGCTGAAGCTATAGCCCAATACGAGGCAACTCGCGCCCGCGACAACATAGCTAGTGGTAGCGGAACATTGGATAGGAACCAAGATGGGGAAAGGACTAACACAACCGGAAACCCTGAGAATACCCAGCGAGGGTGTTCGTATAAAACTTTTCTAGCCTGCAAACCAAGTACTTTCCACGGAACTAAGGGAGCTATTGGTATTGTCCACTGGATCGAAAAGATGGAGTCAGTCCTAGACATAAGTGACTGTGCACCCAACTGCATGGTGAAATACGCCACGTTCACACTAGCTGAAAAAGCATTGACTTGGTGGAATGCTCAAGTCCAGACCCTTGGACGAACAACCGCCTACTCCATCTCATGGGAGGACCTAAAGGTAATGATAATGGAGGAATTCTGTCCCCGCAGTGAATTGCAAAAGATTGAGACCGAACTATGGGACATCAAGATGACCGGTGCTGATATCACAGGCTACACCACTAGATTTCAGGAACTAGCCCTTCTTGTTCCACACATGGTGACACCCGAGTACAAACGCATCGAGAGATACATCTGGGGATTAGTACCTCAAATTAGAAGCTTGGTAACGTCGTCCCGACCTGCCACCTTCAGAAGCGCAGTTAGTTTAGCGCAAAGCTTGACGGATGAAGCAGTGAGGATGGGCTCACTGACGAAGAAAGCTGTGTCGGGGAAGGATGTCCCGAACAGTGCTGAGGGCAGGAGTTCCGGGATAGATAAACGAAAATGGAATGAAGGAGGAGATGACCGACAGGGTCAGCGTAGTGAAAAGCGTTCAGGATACGCTAGGGCATACGCTGCCACCACCACCGAACCGAAACCCTACCTTGGTAATAAACCAAAGTGCGATAAGTGTGAGAAGCACCATGATGGTGGATGTACCTTCTGTCAAAACTGCAAACGTTGGGGTCATTCAGCCCAAAGTTGTAAATCAAACCCTCCCACCCGAGCAAACACTGAGCGACAAAACACTGGATGTTTAGAGTGTGGCGACCCGAGACATTTCCGAAACCAGTGCCCAAAGCTCAACAACCGCAATAACAACAACCGAAACAACAATAACCGAGAAGACAACCGTGGTAACAACAACAATGACCACAACAACCAAAATAATAACAACCGCAATAACCAAAACGACAACGATCGCAACACCAACATTCCACCAGCTCGTGGGCGCGCGTATATTCTTAGAGCGCAGGATGCTCAGCAGGATCCCTACGCCAACATTGGTACGTTTCTAGTAAACAACCACTATGTCTAACGTTATATAATTCGAGCGTCAATTTCGTGTCTAGTAAACCTAGACCGCATTGGATATGGAATCCATTAAACTAAACGATATGTATACCAAAGGCCGTTACGACTTTTTCGACAACCTAAGACGCCACAATGATAACAACACGTCTTTTCAGAAATACATGCGTCTGACGCTCCGACACGATTTAAAAATCCCGGGACGAGATTTCTCTAACAAGGGGAGAATGTGACACCCCTCAAATTTCGGGGTAATTACGTACATTAATCACGTGCATGTCTTAGGCTAATTCCCTACTTAAGAAAATTCACACTATTTTTATGAGATAAGTCTAGCAAAGCCCAACAAATTAATACGTGAGGTATTACAAAAGTTGTAATTATTAGTAAATACGCGCAAAACGATCGGACAGTGTCCGACACAATATACGACGTTGGTGAAAATATTTCTATAAATAACTTAAATCTATTTTTAGTAGTTATTTATCCTATATTATTATTTTAATATAATAATACACGAAAAACCTATACGTTTTGATTAAAACGTCTTAACGCAACAAAAACGTGCGAATCGAATTCGGCAACCAAATGAAACTCGATAAATATTCGGTAACTCAAAATAAAGTATTTTAATAACACTTCAATGGAAAATTTTCCCAAATATACCGTAAATTAAAACGACACAAGAAAACGTTAGGCGATTTAACGTTTTAACACGGGTAACGACCACAATACGTAACACAGACTGAGACTGAGAATTAAATCACAAACTCATGAGATGGGACCCTCAAAAATCTGCCCCCATGTGCCACCCCCTTTCCTCCTCCCCATGTGCACATTTCATGCAAAAACCACTCATTTCTTTCTTCTCCCTAAACCCATTCACCATTCATGCAATTCTTTTTCTCTCATCACTCCCAAACTCTCCAACCTCTCACTAAAATCTGCATTTTCTCACTCTAAAAATCTTCTCCAAACACATCTACATTCATCAAGAAATACAACCAAGAATCTTCACCATTTTGCAAGGAAGATCAAGGATTTTACAAGGATTCAAGCTCTACAACATCTCCTTCTTTGCCTCCTTCTATTCTCATTGTAAGAAAACTTATTCTACCTCTAAAATACTTGAATAACATGTTAAAATGTTCACTCAAAAGATTCATGTCCAAAAACCATGTTAAAAACGTTTTTCATCATCATCAACTTACAAAAATGCAACATGCATATTCTGTCCAGAAAATACTCCGAATTTCACCTGAGTGTTTCTCACTCAAAACTTAATGAAAATGAATGATTCAAAAGAGAAAACTTAAGTTCAAGGAGTTAGCTTTCATTTCCAACTGGTTTCATAATTTTTTGAGTTCGTTTGATACCCGAAACGATTTTTACAAAAACATGTATACGGGCTGTCTAAAAACTCAGAAAATTCACCTTTCTTGTTTAATCATAACTCGAGATATGCACCTCCAAATGACATGAAACCACCGCCAAAAGTTCACAAATTTTTTTAGGTACAAATGGCGTTTAGATAACTTTTTCTGAAAATGTATAGACTTTGCCCAGAAAGTAGATCTTATTGCATGTGTCCAGATTGGTCAATTTTGGACCTTAGAGGACAAACGTAATATTTAAAAATACTTAGACTTGCCTAAAAATTCTAGAAAAATTACTCAAGACATAGGGGAACCTCAGTGATTTTTCTTATATTTTATTTCGGATTTATGATTTTTGAAATCGAGCTCACAATACCGAGTATTTTAGAGAAAAAGTCGGGCCAAAGCTGTTAACAATTCCCGAGGTTAAAAACGAGCACCTTCGGGTTTGCCCAAAATTATAAAACCTACTTCTTACAAGTACTAAAACATTAAGATTTATTGTGTAAAATCTTCGGGCTAAAACAAAAACGTAAACCGAGTTCACAAAATAAAACATCACAACACAGAGCGAAGCTCAGTCTGAGAAACTAAGTCTGTGATCATAGCGACACTACCCTTGTGTCGCAAAGCTAGCAGTACTAACTCGCGACACGAGGATAGCAGTATTAACTAGCGACACAAGGATAGCAGTACTAACTAGCGACACAAGGATAACAGTATTAACTAGCGACATTACCTTAGTGTCGCATAATCCCTTAGTGTCGCAACACGACTCTGCGACACTACATTAGTGTCGCAACACCCAAATAACCAAAAATTTGATTTGTTACAAACTAAAAAATTTTACGAATGAACTACATAAGAAAATAACTTGGAAACACAAGACTTGTACTTTTACAAAGTTAACAACGAAACATGAATAATAATAATAACATCAAGCATTATTATTCCGAAAACGTCACCAACGTATCGCACAAATTTTAAACACAATGATCTTTCGAAACGAGTAAACATTTAACATGGTTCGATAGTTAGCCAACTACTTATATAAATAATCTCTTGCGTTTAGGACGTTAAGAGACCGTACTTGGGCAACCGCTTTGCTAGCACTCACGTATTTAGCTCACGAGGTGAGTTCACAGCCCCTACTTTTACCGCTTTTACATGCTTTCCAACAGGGGTGAAAAACATAGTTACTGTTTTACTATTTGCCATAATCTACCACTATTATATAATTGCTTTCAATGCTTTTATACAACTGTTTATGATCGTCTTCATACTATTGTGCAACTATGAAATGAGTTTCGAACTTTTATACGAACTGTTTACAAAAACGTTTTACTACTTGTGATAAACCGGAGAACGACCGGTAACTTTTGATACGCTGGAGAACGACCAGTATTGTGATAAACCGGAGAATGACCGGTAGTGTTTTACTGGAGAACGACCGGTACGTAATAAACCGGAGAACGACCGGTATGTCTACTTTTAATCTCACATTGCTTAAGTTCCTCACAAAATTTCATATTATAATCTCTATAATGTTTAACAGTTTGTTTGCATATAGGAGAACATAATTTGATTTGTACCTCATAAGGAACCTCTGATGGCTTGTTTTCTTCAGCAATGGCCATTAAGGCTGGATTCTTCACTTCATGTTCTGCTTGATCACTCCAATCAAATTCAAGCCCATCTTGTGAAATTAAAGCATTTGATGTACTCTCCTGCACTGGTACATTCCTTCTCTGAATTCCATTGCTTCCTGCTCTCTGCCCAGTCTGCTCTTGCCTCCGACTTCTACATTCTCTTGCAAAGTGCCCCATTTTATGACAATTGAAGCACTCTACCTTGCTTTTGTCAAACCAAGCAGCATCATTCCTTTGGTTTGCAAAGTTATTTCTTCCTGTCCTTTGCATAAACCTTTTGGCTCTTTGAGTAATCAAAGCAATTTGCCACTTGATATCCATCTCCTCCAGATCATCAGAATTTATCTGCTCCAAATCTTCATTAGTAAGTGAAGAGTTCACATTACTAGCAAAGAAAGATTCTAATATTTGATCATTTGAGTTGTTTTGAGATGTTCCAACTCCTGCAGCAATATAAGCAGATCCTTGTTGATTTGAATCAACTTGAGATCCACTTACTGACATAAAAGCAGCATTATGATTGTTTCCTACAGCCTGCTTTTTGCTTTCAACTTCTGGCTCAAAGTTTCTCAGATCATTATAAATATCTTCAAGCTCCTTCATCTCCAAATCTGCACTCTGTCTTAAACCTACAGTGTAGATTGTCCATTCTTCACTTAATGATCTCAGAAACTTCCTGTTCAGATCATCTTTATCAATTTTTACCTTGTGATTTTCCAGGTCTCCAACAAGTTTTGAAAACCTGTCAAAGGTTTGAGTTAGAGTTTCAGTTTTTGCAGAATTAAAGTTCTCATATTGTTGCTTTAATAGAGATCTTTTGTTCTTCTTGGTGCTGTCATTACCACCAAATCTCTTCTCAATAGCCTCCATGAGTATTTTAGCATCATCACATGCTTCAAATCTTCTTTGGTACTCATTAGGCATTGACAGCAACAATATGCTGAGGGCTTTAAATTCTATAGATCTGACTTTTCTTTCTGCATCAGTAGTTGGTGGTGGTCTCTGTTGCTTGACACCATCACCATCTACTGTAACTGGAGGACCATTTACCACAACTTCCCACATCTGATAATCTGTGAGAAGCATATATTGTTTGATTCTGATTTTCCACAGATCAAACTCATCAGGCCTGACTATAGGGATTTTAGTGACCTGGATTTCTTCATTGTTTTCTGTTGCCATTAAATTCAATACTTAATCACAAACTACACCTTAAAAATCAATTTAATCTAAAATTCCAGATTTTTCTGTATTCAAAGCTTTCCAAGCTCTGATACCACTTGACAGTCCCGTTTTACTTCAATTCAAATATAACTTGAACAAGCTTTGAATTATTACTGAGAAGTTGCGGAATAACACTCAATAATATTAGAAAGATCAAAGATAAATATTTAGAATAATAAATAACGAAACACAAATATTAAAATCAAAGCCTCAATCTTATTAATATGAATAAGACGAATACACTTTTGTATTAGGGTTTACACCTTGAAGCTGCGCTATTTTATTCACTAATTTTGTATCTTAATCTAGGTTCTAAGGATCTCTATTTATAACACATAGAGTACTGTACAATCTCCTATTATTATGGAATTAGATAACTTCCATAACAAACTCATTCTTATCACAAAGTCATGAACAGTGTTAACTACCACATTTGAACATTCAATGGAAACAAACTTCCATCAGTGGTAACTGCTTCATTTATGAATTCAACTAACAGTGTTAACCACTATAAAATACACTAACAGTTGTAATTACATAAACAGTGGTAACTACTTAACACAATTAACTATCAGTGTTAATCATTGTAGCAGTTGTAACTTCGATTCTTCAAGCAGTTGTAATCTTCACCATCAGTGTTAATCTTTAACCTTCAGTGGTAATCACTGTATCTCTAGTTTTAACAAACAGTGGTAATCTAAACCCGAATCAGTTTATCCCAACATAATCTTATGAAGACATATTATTTCTAGATTACCCAAATAAAAGAGTTCAACTAGAATTTATGCCTGTTATCATTTTTTACCAGAATATTACCGGATTATACTAGGAGACTTTTAATGAGCATCTCAGCCCCAACCTATTCATGGGAATAGGTAAGTTTTCTCTAGCTCCTTCAGTAATATTTAGCACAGCCTAGTTTCGTTTCCTACGTTAGGCGTATGGATTATGGTTGTAACTTTAGTTGGAGATTTTTATTTGAGTAAAGAGGAAATAATTTATGTTAAATATAAATGATTCAAGAAGTTACAAGGAAAATGGAAATTTTATTCAAACATGGTTATTATACAAGATATTCTTGGTTCTACGTACATGCATGTAAGTTGAAATTGAAAAAGAAAAGGCTAAGTGGGGTTGCCCCTTTTCTACCTCTAGCACCTTTATTTATATTACATGTCTATGTACACATGTCCCTCTTACATGACACCTGAAAGTCTTTCTTTATTTGTCATCATCTTTGGAAATATTATGAGTCCACGTATCAAATTTCTCTCTTCACTTGTCTTTTGGCTTCTAGAAAGTGTCCTTATCAAATATTTCTTCACTTATCTTGAAAGAATATCCCTATCTATTTTGTTTTTAGCTAATCCTTAAATTAACAAGGTTTATTCTTGATATTTTCGTCTTTATGTTTTTGTCGAGAACATGCCGGACAGATCTTTTCTTTTTGTCCTTTGAATTTATAAAGCGTCTGCTGTGCTTCTGGGCTAGACCTCAGTAATCCTTTTTCTAATAAATTGATTTTCTTCTGTAGAAATATATCTGCTGCTAGAGGAGTATTTTTGGCTGGAGTTATCATTACCAGCGAGTACTTGCTTGCTCCACTATAGGTTCTGAATCCAGTCTTGTGGTGGTAAATGCTCAAAAATCATACTAATATTTAATTTCCTTTGCTAAAGACCTTTGCAAGTAATCTATTCTTGAATAAACTCCATTAAAATTAACATATCGAAACTGAGTATCTGTAAGATTGTATAATTCTCGCATTATCCAAATTTGGTTTTCAGCAAAAGTTCTAAAAACTGGATTTTTTAGCATAATTTTTGGTTCATAAAAATCTGTTTTTTGAGTAAAAGGCTTGAAAGACAAAGCTTCTTTCTTGTCTATATCGACATATGTCATTTGTTCATCTTTTGTGGTGGAAGATGAAGGGATATCTGTGTTAGGCTTTTCTTTAATCAGGCCTCTGATTTTTTGGCTATCTATCTAATAACAGGACTCATTGGTCATGATTGACTTGTTTTGTCTTTTGACCAAAACCTTTATCTTTGATATCTCTTTTGGAACGACATCAATGACATTTAATAAGTCTTCCATATCAGAAGTTGTTTCACGAATTTCATCTATCGATCTTCTGGCTTAACTCTTCCATTTCTTGTTAAGAAATCTGCTAAAACATTTTTTTCAGATTTAATTATTTCAACACCAAAACTATATTCTGACAAGAGTGTTTGCCATCTTATTAACCTTTTATATTCCGGTTTAGAAGGTTGATTGTTTTTAATGGATGCTTTTATTTGTGTATTATCTGCCCTTAGTAAAAATTTATGTGGTTATAAAAAGTAATATAACTTTTAGCAGCTTCTTACTGCAACTAATAATTCTTTTTCATTAATATGATATTGTGTTTCAGTATCACTAAATGTTCCAGAGCAATACCTACATACACATTCAGCAATTTTTTCTTTTTCTTTATTATAATATCTTTTTAAGTACACCACTCCACCAGTCGTCTGACATCTGTTTCTAGAATTAGATTATCATCTTCTTTCGGTAATTGTAACTTAGGCAAATTCCTACAATACACTTTTATTTTCTTTACTTTTTCTTCTAAGTTTTTATCGAAACTGAAAAGTTTATCTTTTTTAAGTAAGTTTTGAAAAGGTTTTCTTAATATGGCTAAATTTTGAATAAAATCTTAAGCATAATTCAATATCCCTAAAAAACTTTGGATTTGTTTTTTTATCTATCAATTTATCAGGAAAATATATAATTTTTTCAAGTATATGGCTTTGCAATTCTATTCCATTACCATCTATTTTCATCCCTAAAAACTCTATTTATTGTTGTAATAAATTAGTTTTCTTTTCAGATAGAGCTAATCCATTTTTCACACATAGACTAATAAAGATATCTAGATGTTGAAGGTGTGAGTTAATATCTTCTAATAAAATTAGTATATCCTCTACATAAACAAAAATAAATTTATAATCCTTAAATATGGTATCCATTTTCCTTTGAAATATTTGTGGAGCATTTTTTAGTCCAAATGGAAAAACAAGTCATTCATATTGTCCTTGTGGTGTAGAAAAAGTTGTGTATGCTATACTATCCGGGTGCATTTTTATTTGCCAAAATCCACTTTTACAATCAAATTTAGAAAATGTCTTTTTATCTCTAGTCATTTATTAAACTTTCTTTGTGTGGTAAGAAATATCCATCAAACACAGTATTATCATTTAGTTTTTTGTAATTATTATCATCCTTGCCTTTCCTCTTGTTATTTCTGCATGTTTTCTTATTAAAAAGACAGGAGAACTTTGAGGACTATGGCAAGGTCTAATCAACTTAAGATCTAGCAACTCTTTTATTTGATTTCTAAATTCCTTCTGATCTTCAGGATTATATCTCATTGGTTTAACTCTAATATTTTTATCTTTATCTTCAATTTCTAGCTTAGCCATTATTTGATTTTTATCCCAAAATTGTAAAGGATTTTCACTATAGCATTTCTTTAGTTTTTCTTTTACACTTTCAAAATCTGAATCTAGTTTTCTTAAATTTACCTAATAATCTAAAAGATCTTTTTCTTGATATATTAATACAAGTAAGCTTTTTTCGAGAATTGACTTTTCTCTATATCCTATATCATGTTCATTGGTCTTTGCTTTAAAATTAAGGGGAAAAGATCTTGAATAAGCCTTTTTTTATTCTTTTGACAACTATTAGGCTATGACAAGGTGTCTTTAATATTACTTGGTGTATTATCATGTCAAAAGTTATTTTAATAAATCTTTGTAGAAAATTATTTCCTAATAAAACATTTGAACCTGTATTATGGAAATAAAAAGAAGGGCATTTAACTAGAAAAGATCCAATTATAATTGTTGGTTCTTTAATTCCTCGACTTAAAGGTATTATGTTTCTGGAAAATGATATACATCTAAAAGGCTCTAAGTCTTGATGATATTCTTGGGGAAAACAATCGGGTTTACATACAAAAACTCCCGCCCCACAATCTAAATAAGCGTCAAAATATTCCGCTCTATAACTTTTATAGATAATTCCTATAGGTATATAAATACTTATAGGACTTGTCATTTTGGTATGTATATTAATTTACCATTATATGTTATTTTTAAGCCATATGAATTTATCTGATAAGGTTTAACATGTTCTAAAAATGTTAGTCCTAGCATAATTTCTAGAGTGTCATCCTCACTTTCATTTTCTATTAACAATCTTAGGGGGATTTTATCATTTCCAAATTTAATTATAGTTTCTAAAGCTTCGCCTGTTACATGAGGTTCTCCATTAAAGTTCGTATACTGATGGGGCTCATTTAATTTATGTTTTTGCAATTTTATACATAATTTATGATTTATGTAATTACCATTTACTCCGGTATCTATTCGTATATTTACCTGGGAATACTTGGATCCATTAAAGTATTCTCCTTGTACCTTATAATTTTTTAGGTTATCTTCTTTTTCTAGAATTATATTGTCAAACCTATTGGAATTAGTTATTCTCTCATATGGATAGCTAATTACGCTTTTATTTGAAAAGTTCATGTTGGGTGTTATTTGATTAGACACTAATAAAGGTTTATCTTGTAAGTTTAGATCTAAAAGTCTACTATCTATTTCTTCTATTTTGGCTAAATTAGGGACTTGGGCTTGACATACTTCATTAAATGAAAAAGGGAAATCTATCATATCTTTTATAGTGAAACAATCTAAGTGATGTGTGTTTGATATGACGTATAATATAGCATAAGTTATGGAGTATGGCCTATTGTATTGTTTAAAGAAAGTTTTTCTTTTAAAGTCTTGTAATAAACTTAACGTCTTGTAATAAACTTAACGTTTTATCAAAGTCCTTATCTTGCATATTATAGGAAATTCTAGGATATATATTCAATTTAAGTTTTCCATATTGTAAATTTTCTCTTAATATTCCTAGACAAGCTTCTTCTCTATTCTGAATTCTATTATGCATTATTGCTAAATCATTTAGGGTATCTATCCCCTCTTTAAATGTTACTTTTATAATGATTTGAATTGCTCCTATGTGAATCCATCCAAGTGTATTTCTAATATCTGGTTTTATACTTTGTAATTTACTTTGTATATATTTTTTAGATAATAGAGGTATCATAACTTTGTTTGAAGTAACATTTATATCAAGAGCTCTCTTTTCAATATTTAATCCATAAAATAAATTATGATTCCTAGGTTTTATTCCTAATTTTTGTAAAGTGTTTACCTTAAATCCTGAATAATTTGATAATGAAAAATTTTCATGTTGTATCCATTTTAGTTTCTTTTTATCTACTAAGATTTCTTGCTTATACTCTCCTAGATGCTCGTTTTGTAGATTAATGGCATCTGTTGTTGTCAACTGTAAGTTACTCATCGTCTGAAGAAGTATATTATGTTTCTGTTAGTATAAAAATACTTTCATCAGAATTTCATCATCTATCATTTTTTCTATGTCATTATCAAGTTCAAATATTTTTAGATTTTTGTTAAACTTTTTTTGATGATGCGTGTAAAGTGATAGTTAAAAATAACAAGTTTTAATTGATTGGAAATACTAAAGTTAACTTAGACACAACCAGGCAAGAATACATGTTCGTATTATAGTATAGCTTAGGTAAGACCGAGTCGAACCACAGGGAATCGATGTAAATTAAAATAATAATTAAACCTTAAAATTACAAATTACAAATAAATAAGGGGTGCGTTTTAGTTCCGTACGAACGATTTTAAATTAAAAACAATTTAAACTTAAAAACAATTAAAAAGATAATAAGTAACTAAAGATAATCAGATATAGAAGCATGTATTTACTTAGATTTGTGATTCTTCGATTCAAGTTTCAGATATGTTTATAGAATTGTTGATCATTCATTATAGTGATTTTAACAAATATAGATAGTCTCCTGTTAAGGTTAACTAATCTTAATAAACCCTAGCTTAATACTAAATTCTCTTGAATACACTAGAATTTCTTCTACGTGTTATTAACCTAAACTTTATTCAATTACTACTATCAACAAATCATTGAGATTCATTCAACAACCTCATGTTAACGCAAGTTTATAATTATTGGTTAAATAATTATCACATTAATCAGGGTATATTAATTATTATTCTCTTAACCTATTACAAGTTAGTCTCAAGCCGCAATTAACTAATAAATTACTTAATTGCAGATAATCAATCAACTCATACAAACCCTAGTTATAGCTTAAGTCTTTTGACCACGTTAAGTAACAATCAATCAACACACAATTAATATGGATCTTTCAAATAAACTCAATAATCATTCATAATTCAAATCAACATAAACATATCATAAAAGCTTCATCTAATAATCATTCATTTAAGCAAATACAATTAAAGAATTAGCTCATGTTCAAAGTAATTAAAACCAGATCTAAAAACATGCAATTACACATTGTAAATAGAAAAGAATAAGAATCAAACCCAAGAACCGAATTAAATCTTCGTTAGGGTTGAAAACCTTCAAACCCTAGCTTCCTAGTGTGACACCCGACACTTTAGGTTAATTGTTAAACCTAGCTAGAAACCCTAATTACTTGTATTTAGTTGGTATTAGGCTAAATATCTGTAATTACTTGTATATTTGAATATAGACTTACGTGATTATGTGCTTATCTTTAATTACGCGAAACAACCGGACGAGGTTCGACAATCTATACAGCGTTGGTGATAACTTTTCATAAATAATGTAAGCCTATTTTATAAATTAAATAGTAATTATTTACCCTATATTATTGTTATTAATTAATAATATACGAAAAACCTAGACGTTTTGCTTAAAACGTAACAAACGCAACGAAAATGCGCGAGTCGCGCCCGACACCCGAACGAAACCGACAAATATTTTAAGAAAGATCAATAAAGTATTTTTAAAAATATTGGTCAAGTTAAAAATAGTGATTTTGTATCAAAAATAAAACACAAAATTATAACGTTAAATATTTAATGTTTACGCGCGCGAATAACGTTTAACCGATCGAATAACGTAACACGGGCTTGAGAAACTATTATACAAGCCAAAGACTCAAATTGGGCCGCCCCAACTTGAGCCCAAGGCCGGACCAAGAGGCCCAAAAACCAGCCCAAAGGCCCACCTTACTTATTCCTTCTTTCCTTTTTTTTTCTTCTCATTTCCATTCACACTTTTACACACACAATCTTCCAAACACTCTCATCTTCTCTCTACTCTCCTCCTCCCTCCCAAAAACCTGCCCAAGAAGACCACCACCACCACCAAAAATCGGCCACCATCATCACCATAGTGTTCATCACATCTCCAAGAAGAAAATCAAGCTAAAGACTCAAGATTCAAGCCCTTCCAACAATTTCTCTTCAAAAATCACCAACCTATTTGTAAGAAAAATTATTCTCTATCGAAAATATCCTTAAAAACATGTTAAAAGGTTCATACAACAAAGAAATGTCCAAAATATAACATAAAAACGTTTTTCATGGCTTAAAATGTTCAAGAACAAAACATGCATTTTCGGGCAGAAAAGTAGCTCGACTTTGAGAGGCTGTTTCTCCCTCAAAACTTGACCAAAATGGACGATTCAAAAGGAAAAAATTAAGTTTAATAAGTTAGCTTTCATTTTCAAGTGGTTTCATAATTTTTGGAGCCCGTTTGATACCCGAAATGATTTTTACAAAAACATGTGTCCGGGCTGTCAAAAAGGACAGAAATTTCACCTCTCTTGTTTTAATCATAACTCGAGATATACACCTCCAAATGACCTGAAACCACCGCGAAAAGTTCACAAATTTTGTTAGGTACAAATATCGTTTAGATAACTTTTTCTGAAAATGTGTAGATTTTACCCAGAAATCTGATCTTGTTGCATGTATCCGGATTGGTCACTTTCAGACCTTAGGGAACAAATGGAATTTTTAAAAATACTAAGGAACAATTGATTTAGAATGCTAACATACTAAGGAACAACATATATTTTTCTTGAATTTTTATTTGAACATTTGGAACCCGAAATAAAATTCACAAAAACTGACCTGTTTCAGGCCTCTGTGTCGCAGAAGCCCAGTAGTCAGCGACACAAGCCTTTGTGTCGCTATAGCACCCGAATCGTCACATTAGCGACACAAGCCTTTGTGTCGCTATAGCACCCGAATCGTCACATTAGCGACACAAGCCTTTGTGTCGCTATAGCACCCGAATCGTCACATTAGCGACACAAGCCTTTGTGTCGCTATAGCACCCGAATCGACACATTTGCGACACAAGCCTTATTGTCGCATAATACCTTAGTGTCGCATATAGCGACACTAACCCAGTGTCGCTAAAAACACAAAATCCATGCGTTTTTGGTTAAAGCAATATAAGCATAAATAAAAATTTTCCAAGCTGACCCCAGCTAGGGGCTCTACCCCTTGGACCCGCCAGGGGTTGACACCCCTTGGACCCCACTACCAGGGGCACTGCCCCCGGACCCCCGTCATTAATGGGCTTCGCCCCTTGCCACACTAATTAATTACCCATAACTGGAAAGTAGAAATACGCGTAACATAATTAATCAAGAGCTGTATTTTCATAAAATATCACCAACGGCCTGTACATGTTTTTCATAGCACAAACGATAACTGAACAATTGGACATTTCTAATTGTGTGAACTTATTTAGGTGGACATTAACCCTCCACCTACACGATTAACTTAGGTGGACATTAACCCTCCACCTACATGATTGGCTTAAGTGGACATTAACCCCCACTTATACAATCACTATAGATGGTCTTTTGAGACATCTACTTACACAGCCTTATACGTTTAGGACGTTAGAAGGTTGCATTCGGAAAACACGCTTTGCTTACTATTTGCTACTTGCTTGTTGATATCAGGTGAGTTTCATAGCCCCTTTTTACTGTTTTCGAACTGGGGTGAGAATACATACAACTGCTTTTATACCGCTATTTTCATGTGAACATGTCACACCCCGCTAAAGCGGAAACACGAGGTGTCACAGCTAATGATTTCAAAACACAAAGATATAACAACCATACCATTTAAATTAAGATAAAACAGCCTTGGAGGCATCAAAAATACATCATATTGTTCAAAGTATACGGCATTACTACAAATAGGTTACAAAAATTTAGTTCAAAGTCCGTTTAAATGGCTTGGTCGACATAATCCCATGCATTAGCCCACATATGATCCTTGCTTACCGACGTTCTCCTGAAAAGCATGCCAAAACAAAATGGTCAACTATGGCCATAGTTGGTAAGTTCAAGGTTTGAAACAATTGAACCAAAAGGGTATCCAATAGGGGACATAAGTATGGGTGTAGCCGTCCGATTCGGGAACGCTATCATCCCTGTGTTTGTCCAATCGGGACAGTTATAACAAGCATTTGGTTGATAAAGTTGCTGTAAATAAACATGTGGTAATAAAGAGAGAAATGTATAAGCCTTGAGACCACTACTAATCCGATTATCCGACCGAACGTGCCCCAAAGTATAAGTGCTACATGTTCTTCAACAAACATGAGTAAAAGGCGATATTATGCACCCACGTTGAAGTGTGAGTGAGAGATGGTCCTACCCTAAATAGCATGCTGCCCATAATATCTACGGCTCGTCGCTACGAGTTAATTAGTAGTGAATAAGTTGCAGGGGACTTTGAGTATAAGAAAAACCCAAGCTTAACATGTTGACATACCACAGTTTGCGTAAAAATAGTTCAAAAGCAGTTGATAGTACTTAAAGTTCAACCAAAAGTTTAAAGTAATTGCATGCTTTCAGCCCCAAAGATAGAAATCAGAAAGAGGGGACAATGAACTCACCTTGTGAGCTGAGTTTAACGAGTATAATTTTGTGAGCAAGTTACAAATCCGGAAATGATGCTCTAACCGTGACCTAGTCCAGTAAGTATGTGTCCATTAATGTTTAGTGATATGCTTTAATACATGAGTTCATACGAGTTGGTTAACCACAAATTTTAAATGATGAATCTGCCCAGGGTTGTGTGGTTTGTTTCGTGACTCTTTTTAGCAAAGCTTAAAACAGTTCTGGGCATCTCTTAATACACCTCAAAATACTAGGTCATTGGTGTATAATTTAGGTTTTGTGTGAAAGATTCAAAAGCAAGTCATCCCTAGTTTAAAGTCACTATATTTTTTTTTTTTTTTTTTTTTTTTTTTTTTGAAGAATAGAGGGGGATACGGTTGTCCAAAGTTAGAAGAGGAAAACTGCCACTGCACGGTAGCCTCACTTCTTTGTCATTCAACACGTATTTGAAGACCCAATTCTTACTGTTTTTGCATGAAATCGATTGGGTTTGGAAGATAACATATAGAGGTAAGTTTTAGAAGATAACCCATCACTTTTGGTGAAGTATTCATGGAGTTACAGCCTTCCAAGGTTGACTTAAATATTTGGACAGAAAGTTGTCCAACTCTCCTACTTACCAAAAGCACATAACATGTTATAAAATCCGTATGTAAATGATTCGAACAAACTTTAAGTGTGTCTTTTATTTGTAAAACATTATAACATTTCAGGTACAAAAACCCTAATGCACACATATTATAAAGAAAATGTAACAGTATCCAGAAATAGAAGTAAATGGGTTGTGCAGAATAGAATGTAAACATTCTTGCACTTTATGATTACCTCTTCGACCAGGGATGTATGTTTGGATTGATGAGGTTCTGTCCACAGAATGGTTGAGTTTGAGCAAGTTTTCTGGAGTGATCGATACTGGATGAAGATGATGAGTGATCTGGGTATTTTTGTTAAAACCGTGCAAGTGTTGAGAGTGTTTGAGAGAAGATAGATGAGAGTGTTTTGATTGTGAATGTATAATTTTCTGCTGGTGTTAACAAAAGAATAAGAGGTGGAGTGTATAAGTTTACTATCCGGAATTTTGATTGGGTGAAGGTGGAGGTGATTTTATGGAAAGTGTAAGTTAATTGATTGGGTTTTATGGGAAATAGGTTTGCTGGCCGATTTTGAGAGAAAAGAGGTAATCATAACCCTTTTTGCGTGCACATTTAACTCTATTTCAAATCTTAAAGTTCCTTTTTACAGAATACGAATGGTTACTTATCTTTTAATATTACTTAAAAAGCTTTTATATCGGGTAGGAGGGTTTGCTGTGTGTGTGTGGGTAACACTTGATTGGTCTTAAAATCGTTTAAGCATATCTCTAACAGTAGATTGATACTAAGTTTTTCATGATTTGTTCGTGATATAAGTGTGCCTACTGTATAAACCTTGGTCTAGCTGTGGAGACTGACTAGCTGTAGTAAGTGAGCTAACAGTGGAAACTGAGCTGGCAGTGGTAACAAACAGTTGTAATAATGAACAGTAGTAACTATTAAGAGCAGTGCTAATTTGTACTAACAGTGGAAATGGTGATTTGTGCTAGCAGTGTTAACTACTTAGTAGTGGTAACTTAATGTCAATCAGTATTAATTAATGCGGGCAAAAGAAACTGGACTAACAGTAGTAACTGAACTAGCAGCGGAAACTGACTAGCAGTTGTAGTAGTGAAGGCAGTAGTAACTCGACTACCAGTAGAAACTCAAATAGTGGTAACCAATGGGTACAGTGCTAACAGTAGAAACAGTGGTAATTGAGCTAATCAGTGGAAACTGAAGTATGTGCTAGCAGTGGAAACTATGAAAGCAGTATTAACTATGAAAGGTGAGAACAGTAGAAACTGACCAACAATTGAAACTGAGGTAATTTGTACTAGCAGTATTAACTGAAGAATTGCTCTAACAGTATTAACTTAGGATTTGTACCAGCAGTATTAACTTGACTTTGTACTGGCAGTATTAACTGAATCTTGAGAAGATCAGATCCAGATTTAGGTGGAGATTATGTTAAGTATTAACCTGATATTTTTGGTGGTTGTTTCAGAACACAAGTACCAAACTCGATATATTGGTTGCATGAGTTATTTTACTAATCCTGAAAGTCCCCCACATTAGTTTCAGACCTCTGTGTCGCAGAAGCCCAGTAGTCTGCGACACAAGCCTTTGTGTCGCTATAGCACCCGAATCGTCACATTAGCGACACAAGCCTTTGTGTCGCTATAGCACCCGAATTGTCACATTAGTGACACAAGCCTTTGTGTCGCATAAACCCTTTGTGTCGCATAAACCCTTAGTGTCGCATATAGCGACACTAGCCCAGTGTCGCTAAAAACACAAAAATCGATACGTTTTCCTTAAAGCAATATAAGCATAAATAAAAATTTTCCAAGCTGACCTGGTAGCTCGACCCCAGCCAGGGGCTCTGCCCCTTGGACCCCGCCAGGGGTTGCCACCCCTTGGACCCCGCTACCAGGGGCGCTGCCCCCGGACCCCCGTCATTAATGGGCTTCGCCCTTGCCATACTGATCAATTACCCACAACTGGAAAGTAGAGATACGCGTAACATGATTAATCAAGAGCTGTATTTTCACAAAATATCACCAACGGCCCGTACATGTTTTATAAGCACAAACGATAACTGAACAATTGGACATTTCTAATTGTGTGAACTTATTTTAGGTGGACATTAACCCTCCACCTACATGATTAACTTAGGTGGACATTAACCCTCCGCCTACATGATTAACTTAGGTGGACATTAACCCTCCACCTACCTGATTGGCTTGAGTGGACATTAACCCCCACTTATACAATCACTATAGATGGTCTTTTGAGACATCTACTTACACAGCCTTATACGTTTAGGACGTTAGAAGGTTGCATTCAGAAAACACGCCTTGCTTACTATTTGCTACTTGCTTGCTAATATCAGGTGAGTTTCATAGCCCCTTTTTACTGTTTCTAACTGGGGTGAGAATACATACAACTGCTTTCATAATGCTATTTTTATGTGAACACAAGTACTAAACTCGATATATTGGTTGCATGAGTTATGTTACTAATCCTGAAAGTCCCCCACATCATAGTTTGTTAGTATCGTTATAGCGTGAATGTTAATGAATAGTACTATTTGGGATTGACTCCCCCCGTCCGGGTTAGTAGCGCTAACTTGTCAAACGGGCGCATTATCATTTGTTCTTAGGAGTGTTGGATTAGGCACTCGCTGGGAGGCACCCCGATCGTGGCACTTGATTGTGACCCGACACCACAGTTAAGCTCGAATTATGAGCTCATGGCAACAATATACACTATCTTTACATTTTTGTAATACATTACCTATCATTGTTGAATGATACAAACGGAAATCTTGTGTTCCATACGATGTTATATCAACTATTTACAAACCTATGAACTCACCAACTTTATGTTGACCTTTTAGTATGTATTTCTCAGGAGATCAACCGCAGTAGGTTTGCTTTTGGAAAAAGATAGCTCGAGTCGCATATTTTTTCACAAACAACAGCGATTAGCTTGCATTATGATATGTTGAAATCTTGTAATAGATGCGTACTCTACTTTTGGTAAAACATATGTAAACATTGTGACTACGAAATGTAATGATTTTTGAAACGTCTCATATAGAAGTCGTTTGTTGTAATTCTTGTGTTGTGATATTTGATTTGGTCGGCGTCCCCAACGCAACACCCTACCTTCCGCTGCCACGTGTCTTGGGGGTGCGATAGATTGGTATCAGAGCCAAGGTTATAGCGAACTAGGTTGCATTAGTGGACCTAGACTATAACCGTTAAGTTAGTATTCCTTGATAGGTATAACTAGTTCAGGAATTTCATTATTCAACTCTAATTTAACATAGCCTGATCAACTATGTACAATTAAAGGAGAATCGATCCAAGATCGGAAATAGTTATATTAAATGGGAATATAGTAGAACACATGAACCGAGGATAGATTATGACAAAACCCTTATATGTGCTATTTGTACTAGGTTTTTATATGTATATATAAATAGACCTCACGTACTAAAACTCTTGCCATAGAAATGGCAGATTTTCCTACCGCAACTTCAACCGATATAGGAAACGATACTCAAGCCTCGCCAAACCGCACCTCTTCGAATTCACGCGTGATACGCACCACTAGGAGGGCAACTGACTCTCCTCGGACTAGCCCATATCCCGGCACTACTACCGCCAATAATACCACTTACAGAGCCTGCTGTCGAGCAAGTGCTCGCTGTTGGAATTGGCTACCCACTACACTAAATTCTTGGAGATCCGAAGAGGGAATTCAGGTTACTGCTGAACCCATGGATATCTCCTCATACACACAGGAACCCACCCACTACACTGTCCCGGTGTTAGCCGCCAGACTCCACCGTCATGAGAGGAGGCTGGACGCTATGGACGTGGAACAAAACGAAATGCGGGACAAGCTAACTCTAATCTGCCAAAACCAAGAAGATATTTCGGAGGTCGTGAACCTCACCAATGACTTGTCCACAGACACGAGAGACGAACTCTTAAATTTAAGGGTAAGGATGCAACTTAATGAGCAACGCTTGCAAGCAGTCGAGGAACTCCCCCGCCGAACCGAACAACCTGAAACCCGTTCCAACTGGATGCACTTGACTCAAGATCGAGTTGCACAAATCTCCCAGGACCAGGAGGACATTACTGAAACTATGGGTGTGGTGCATAACCAAGTCATAGGGAACCGAAATGAAATCTCCGTACTACAATCCAGACTGGAACAATGTGAAACACGTCTGCAGGAAACAGAGGATTACTCACGCTCGTTGGAGCAACGCTTGGCAACGGCTGAAGAGACTCTCCGAATGGTCGGCAGACTTACGGAGACCATGGAACGAGTCGTCACACTACTCCCTCCGTAAAATCCAAGCCAGCCTTAAATTATTATCCTATTTTGTAACCTATGGAGGCGGGTTGTGCCCAACAATTTAAATTTTGTTAACTCTCGTATCTAGTCGGATGTATCAATGCCTGACATGTTTTGTAAACTCCGAATTATTGTAATCGACTTACCTCGCGCTTAAATTTGACCGCAAATTCTATTTCCTAATATTGATTTTCGTGCGTGAAACTCTTTATAGTCTTATCTTACACAACTGCGAAAGTTTGATTCGAGCACAACGAAATCTCATTTGTTTCATATTGTCTTCTTTTAAGAGTCATGCCGCCAAGATGCCAACCAATGAGTTCCGAAGAAATTGCTCAACTTGTCTCTCAAGGGGTTGCTGAAGCCATGGCAGCTTATGAAGCGGCCAGGAACGGCCCTAATAATAACCAAGGAAACGCTGGAGAACCTGTTAACAACCCACCTGTAACCAAACCTTGCTCATACAAAGACTTCATGAACTGCAAACCCCTCAATTTCAAAGGCACCGAGGGAGCCATCGGCCTCATGCGATGGATAGAGAAAATGGAATCTTTTTTCCGGATTTGCAACTGCACGGAGGAAAACAAGGTCAAATTCTATACTTGCACTCTCGCTGACGGTGCACTCACATGGTGGAACTCATACGCTCAAACCATGGGAATCGATGCAGCCTACCAACTTCCCTGGGATGAACTCAAGAAGATGCTAAAGGAAGAATACTGCCCTCGAGAGCATCTACAACAGCTCGAGGAGGAATTCTGGCACCTCACTGTTCAAGGAAATGATATCACTAGTTACACCACCAGATTTCACCAACTTGCTCTCCTATGTCCATCCATGGTGGACCCCGAACAAAAACGTATCGAAAGGTACATCTGTGATCATCAGTCTGTGATCTTCAGTATGTGAAGCCTTCTGTCTTCAATCTTCATTCTTCAGATGATGAATTCATAAGTCTTCAAATAGAGCATGGCTTTCAGTCTGTGAGAATTCTTCAGTCTGTGAAGCACAGACTTAGAAACACAGACTCAGGAAAATACTAAGTTTTTCCCAAATACAACTGAGTTAGATTTTGACTCCTCAGATTTATAACTTGCGTTTGATCATTGTTTTTCCCAACAATCTCCCCCTATCTGATGATGTCAAAATCTTTTTACAAAAGATAATAGAAAAATAATAAATACTAAAGTGAAACATAAAATCTGGATCAAGACTTGTATACATAAAGTCAGAATCATAGTTAGTTCACAAAAATATTACAGTTATTACATGAGATTGTAAATAGCATAAATTTAACAATCTTCAATCTTTTCTCTGAGCCCTGATCTCTTTGATCCTTTCCACTTTCCTCTTCAACAAAACTTCCATTTCCTTATCAGAATTTTCTTCAAATTCTTGATATTCCAGGATGATCTTCTTGCAGATGTCTTCAAACCCAATCATCATCCTGATCTTGGAAAGGTTGTTGAATAACCAGCTAATCAGTCTTCTTCTAAATGGCTTGGCTTGAGAATGCTTGCATTCCTTCAGCAGGGCAATACAATGTAGCAGAGATTCTCCATACAGTCATTTTTGATCCTGGAAGCACTCTATCCCATTGATATCTCTGTAGCACAGACCTTCAATATTGTCAGTCTGGACATAGGATCTATCGATAAAAATGATACCTTTTGGTAGAGGATGCTCCCTTCTCTGCTCATTCTCTGTAGATAACCCAGCTGACTTCTTCTTTATTACAAAGTTGTTTGCTATGCAGAACAACTTGTATTCTTCTTCTGAAATGAGCCCCAGACTGAGAACTAACTCAATCAGGTAAGATAGCTAATCCAGAACTTCTTTCTTCAAATCTTTGTCAGCTGCACTCTTCAAAAGATTAGCAATGGATTGCAATTCTTTAAGCCCTAGAGTGTACAGGTCATCCACCCATACCATTTTCTTGCTCTTGGTTAAAGTCAACTCCAACTTCAATTTCTGTCCAATCTTATTCAGATGACAGTCTTTAATCTTCTGCTTGAGCTTTGACTTTCTGAAAGTGGATTGTAGCTTAGCTTTTAGAATCTCTATCTTCTGTAATTTTATTGATAGCTCTTCATCTTCTTTGATCTGTTGCTCAACTTGACTCCTTCTGATTTGAGTCTGTGAACAACGTTCATTTTCTAATTCTTTGGAGAGCATGTCAACAAATCTTGCTTCCTTTAGCTTCTGCTCTTCTTCAGTTAATACATTTAAGTATTCAGTTAGAGTCATACCTTGAGCAGTAGCTTCTTGTTGCAAGAGTTCATCTTGTAGATTTGACAGTTCAGGATTTCTTGTACCAGCAGCATGATCATCCACCATCTTCTTGATCTTGCTCAACCTCTCCTGCTTGGATAATGCAACCTCCTTGCCCTTACCCTCAAGTATATTTTCTTCCATAGTAGAACTCGACCCAGGATATGTGCTTATCAGATGAGCACTTCTCCATTGCATTATGTCTTCAAGTTCACTTCTACCTGGAGGCAGTATTCTGGTTGTTGTGGTTGGTCTAGCAGGATTGGCTTCAGCTTGGATGGCTTCAGCACTGATGATTGGAGCATCAATGCTTGCTGCTAGTTGCTTTGAGCTCTGAGTCTGTGATGGATGTAGTGTCTCAGTCAGTGCAGGTTCAGAGGGCATAGACTTAGACTCTCCAGTCTTGACTTTTGAGACACCTTCATCTACACCTCCAAAAGTAGCATCATCTTCATCATCATCTGATCTTCTAAATACCTGAGACTCAGAACTGCAATCAGGATTGATGGCATCATCATCTTCATTATCAATTTCCTGTTCTTCTGCCAGTTTCTCAAATTGATCCCAGGTTTTGATTCCCTTCATTTTTGGTTGGTAATCAAAGATATCCCTTTCAGGAATCTTCCTGGCCATTCTCTTTATTTTCCTGGCTCTTTTGATTCGCAGAGGTTGAACATCTTCATCTTCTTCTTCCCTTGGTCTTTTCAACTCCATCTGACCTAGGCCTGAGATAGTTGCTATTGGGTCTATGTGTAAGACAATAGTTGACTCCCCCTGAGTCTGTGCAACCATCTCAGTGTGTTCACCTGCCTGTAATCCTTCTGGCTCCCCTTCAGTCTGTGCAATCATATTTTCAGTCTGTGGCACAAACTGAGCTTCAATATGAGACTACACCCTCGCACTTTCAGGTCCATCATCTCCATCATCTCCCTCACTGCTATCTCCCCCTAAATCTAAGGATTTATTATTTAGTGAATTATCTTTTGGGGTTTTAGCTTCTGCAGACCCAAACTTCATCTTCTCCCCTTTTTGACATCAGCAGCTAAGCTTGAGAGGGTGGTCTGCATTTCATCTAACCTATTGGATACCTTGTGCTCCAGCATATCCACTTTATCCACCATGGTAGAGACAAGATGCTTCATCTTTTCTAGCTCTTTCTTATTATTATCGAACTCAGTCTGTACCCATTCAGACAACTTGGTGATGGCAGAAAGCACATCATTAAGTGTACTAGATGGCACAGACTGGGTCTGGTTGGAAGGGTTAGAATTGGGTGATGGAATATGTTCCTCACTTGACTCATGTTGAAACTGAGCAAGATCACTGGAATCTTTTGGTGTTGCACTCTTTGCCTCACTTTGTGTCCTGTGCATGGAAAAGTGATCATAGGCGTTGAGTGGTGTAGTTGTGTTTCCCTCAGATCGAATTCGGTGATAGGATAAGACATCACTGGAAAATGATTGTGTTGCATCTGTTGCCTCAAATAGTCCCTGGTGTAAAGGAACAATATCACTGGCAACAATGTGGAGGTTGGTATGCCTTCACTAACCATCTGGTGATAAGATGGTAGATAATCAAGCAAAGAAGTGGAGATCTGTGCCTTAGTCTGTGACATGACTAGGGCATTGGCGATCTGTGCAGAGGGGTGTAAGGAAAGACTCACTGGAATGTGAACTAGTACATGACTAGTGGTCAATATGGGTTCAGCCATTGTGAGTGGGGTAAGGAGGGGGGTGGTAGTGCTCAGGATTGAAGCATCTTCTTCAATGCATACTACAGGGGTTAGTGTAGTAGCAGTAATGTGGGTATCCAAGCTGACTAATCTAGGTTAAGGTTGGGTCAGTTGGGTAGCCATTGGCACCACAGACTCTAGCAGAGCTGTAACGGAATGGTCTACAGCACTGGAAGGTGTTCTATTGACATCCAATTCCATGGATGATGATTCTATTTGTGCTATACTTTTGGGAGTTGAGTCTGGTGATTCCTCCAGAGTGAGTGGTGACTCATCTGGGTGGGTTTGTTTGTGACTCTCTTTTGTGAGTGAGGATGGGCTAGGATAAGAAGGTTTATCTATATCCATCTCCTCAGTTGAAGAAGAATTACTACCTGCATCTTCTGTTGAAGATGGAACAGACTCAGCAATGATTGAGTCTGACTCCAAGTGCACAGACTGAGTTGAGTCTGTGTTAATGGGAGTCTGTGTGCTCTGCTTCACCCACACAATCTTCAACAGTCTGGGTCTCAGTACCCTCACTATCACTTGAATCATCACCCTCCATAGATGCAGAAGCAACATATGGGTGATCAATCCATTTCTGCATAGCAGCAGTGATAGGTGCTCCAGAAAGTGGAACCAGATGGTTAAACACTTTATAGGTGAGCACAGGGACAGGTATATCTGCAATTTTATTGTTAAAGGATATATATATACAGACCCAGATAATCTGGATTGGATGCACAAGGAGAGTAGCCTTATAAAAGGTACATTAAAAATTCTGTTAGACTCAATCACCAATTTCAAAATTTCTTGAAAATACAACTCTGCAAAGTTGATGTTTAAACCAGTGATGAATGAGCTCAACAGTTGAGTTTCAAGCTCATTTAGCTCCCCTGTGCTACCAGATTTACCTCCTAGACTTCTAATGATGCCAGAGATTAAAAATTTCCATCTCGGGGTGAATCCTGACATCAAGATGGTGCCTTTTTCTTTGGTATATCTAACCAAAGTAAGAGAAGCCCTTGCTGCTTCTTTGGTTGGAATGGGTTCAAAATTATTTCCCAAAGGCAAGTCTAAGACAATCCTAATTAGCTCCTGATCAATGGTAACTGCCCGTTTACCATGATCAATAGTACCAGTAATTGCAGTATTGGTACTATTTGTAGAGCAAGTATACCACCATTCCATAAGAAAATCAGGATATATTTGAGGAATAATGTTGAAAAATGCTCCCCTTAAAGGATGAGCAGACATAAAGTTTGTTAATTCCTCAAATCCTTGGTTCTTTTTAGAATCAGGGATGGAAATGGTAGCAACTTGGTTATTTATACAGAGTTTTACCTGTTTACCCTGTTTAAAGGGTTTAGCTGCAACGACAGTAGCAGGTGGTGTGTAAACCCATTGATCGGCCATTTTTAATGATGATTTCGTGAGATTGATTTCGAAAATGGTTGAGCGATTTAGGTTAGGGCTTACAATCTCTGTATATTTTTGGTGTCCAAGTACAAGTGAAGAAAAAAAGGGCGAAATCAGAAATGGGTATTTAACGAAATTAAATTTCCGTTAAATGGGACCCACTTGACGTTTTATCCCTTTTTCTGTAATAATAAAGCTAAGGCACGTGCACTTTTTGTATTGAGCAGATAAATAGACAACAAGCGTCAAAACTTTTAATGATTATTACCATAAAAATGGTATTAGCATTAAATGCAAAGATATTGTTGTTTATTTATTTTTATTAATAAAATAAAATAAAAATAAAAATAAAAATAAAAATAAAATACAAATAAAAATAAAATAAATTAAAAATAAAAAGAACACAATCTGAGTGTATATTGTTAGTCTGTGCAATGAGTCTGGATGACGCCACACAGACTGAACCATATAACAGACAGACTGAGAGAAAATAATAGAATTGTAAAATCTTTTTGTTATTTTCTTTAAGTTATTTACAAAATATCTCTTAGTCTGTGCTTTTTGATTGTATGTAGCTGAAGGTACAGACATACAGATTGAAAGGCAGGCACAGACTGAGAGTTGAATCACACATATTCAAAAGTTTTACTAGGGGTTGAGCATTCCTAGTTGACCAAGCAGATACAAAAATCTATCTTCATTCAATGGTTTAGTAAAGATATCTGCTAGTTGGTCATTTGTGGGCACATATTTGAGAATCACTTTTCCTTTCTAAGCACAATCTCTGATAAAGTGATGTCTGATCTCAATATGTTTTGTCCTGGAGTGAAATACAGGATTCTCAATGATGGCAATGGCACTTTGATTATCACACATGATTGGAGTTCTTGTAAACTCCAAATCATAGTCTGCTAGTTGATGTTGCATCCACAGCAATTGGGCACAGCAACTACCAGCAGCTACATAATATGCTTCTGCAGTGGATGTAGCAATAGAATTCTGTTTCTTGCTTGACCAACTAACTAGTTTTCCACCTAGTATTTGACATCCACCAGAACTGCTTTTCCTGTCTAATTTGCAACCTGCATAATCTGCATCTGTATAACCAATTAGATCAAAACCAAAGTCTTTGGGATACCAAAGACCTAGGTTAGGAGTACCTTTTAGGTACCTAAAAATCCTTTTTACAGCTTTGTGATGTGATTCTTTAGGTTCAGATTGGTATCTAGCACATAAACATGTTGAGAAAATGATATCTGGTCTACTGGCAGTGAGATACAGTAGGGATCCTATCATACCTCTATAAGTGGTTTGACAGACTGACTTGCCAGACTGATCATTATCCAACTTATCTGCTGTGACACCCGACACTTTAGGTTAATTGTTAAACCTAGCTAGAAACCCTAATTACTTGTATTTAGTTGGTATTAGGCTAAATATCTGTAATTACTTGTATATTTGAATATACACTTACGTGATTATGTGTTTATCTGTAATTACGCGAAACAACCGGACGAGGTCCGACAATCTATACGCCGTTGGTGATAACTTTTCATAAATAATGTAAACCTATTTCATAAATTAAATAGTAATTATTTACCCTATATTATTGTTATTAAATAATAATACGCGAAAAACTAGACGTTATGAATAAAACGTAACAAACAAAACGAAAACGCGCGAATCGAATTCGGCAACCAAACAAAGGTCGATAAATATTTTACTAACTCAAAATAAAGTATTTTAATTATACTTCAATCGAAAATAACCCAATCCAAATCGTTAGTTAAAAACAACTCAAAGAAACGTTAGGCGATTTAAAACGAATGACGTAAAACGGGCTTGAGAAACTATTGTACAAGCCCAAGGCTCCAATTGGGCTGCCCCAACTGAGCACAAGGCCGGCCCATGAGGCCCAAAAATTGGCCCAAAGCCCAGCCCAAATCCATGGGCTTAGCCCATGCATATATACCCCAACCTCCTCCATTTCTCTCATTTTACACTAAACAAAACATACACTAAACCCCATTTTCTCTCTACTCTCTCTCTCTCTCTCTCTCAACAAAAATCTGCCATTTTAACACCACCACCACCAAAAATCCGGCCACCATCACCACCATCATCTTTCACCATACTTTCAAGAAGAAATCAAGCCGAAAACACAAGAAAACGAGCTCTCAACGTCCATCTCTTTGTGCTTTCATCCTCCTCTTTGTAAGAACTTAAAAACCCTTCTAAAACACTTCCATGAACATGTTATAAAGTTCACTTAACAAGGAAATGTCCAAAATATAACATAAAAACGTTTTTCATGGCTTAAAATGTTCAAGATCAACACATGCATTTCCGGGCAGAAAAGTAGCTCGATTTTGAGAGGCTGTTTCTCCATCAAAACTTGACCAAAATGGATGATTCAAAAGGTAAAGATTAAGTTTAAGAAGTTAGCTTTCATTTCCAAGTGGTTTCATAATTTTTGGAGCCCGTTTGATGGCCGAAATGATTTTTATCAAAACATGTGTACGGGCTGTCGAAAAAGACAGAAATTTCACCTTCCTTGTTTTAATCATAACTCGAGATATACACCTCCAAATGACTTGAAACCACCGCTAAAAGTTCACAAAATCTGTTAGGTACAAATGTCGTTTAGATGACTTTTTCTGGAAATGTGTAGATTTTGCCCAGATATCCGATCTTGTTGCATGTGTCCGGATTGGTCACTTTCTGACCTTAGGGAACAAACGGTATTTTTAAAAATACTTAGGAATACCCAAAAATTCTGGAAAAATTATTTTAAGGAGCTAACATACTAAGGAACAACATAGATTTTTCTTGAATTTTTATTCGAACATTTGGAACCCGAAATAAAATGCACAAAACCGATCTGTTTTAGACCTCTGTGTCACAGAAGCCCAGTAGTCTGCGACACAAGCCTTAGTGTCGCTATAGCACATGAATCGTCACATTAGCGACACAAGCTTTTGTGTCGCTATAGCACCCCAACCGTCACATTAGTGACACAAGCCTTTGTGTCGCTATAGCACCCGAATCGACATATTAGCGACACAAGCCCTTGTGTCGCCATACCACCCGAATCGTCACATTAGCGATACAAGCTTTTGTGTCGCTATAAACCCGAAACGTCACATTAGCGACACAAGACTTTGTGTCGCATAAACCCTTAGTGTCGCATAAACCCTTAGTATCGCATATAGCGACACTAACCTAGTGTCGCTAAAAACACAAAATCCATACGTTTTTGGTTAAAGCAATATAAACATAAATAAAAAATTTTCGAGCTGACCTGGCAGCTCGACCCCAGCCAGGGGCTCTGCCCCTTGGACCCCGCCAGGGGTTGCCTCCCCTTGGACCCCGCTACTAGGGGCGCTGCCCCCGGACCCCCGTCATTAATGGAAAGTAGAAATACGCGTAACATAATTAATCAAAAGCTGTGTTTTCACAAAATATCACCAACGACCTGTACATATTTTTCTAAGCACAAACGATAACTAAACAATTGGACATTTTTAATCGTGTGAACTAACTTAGGTGGACATTAACCCTCCACCTACATGATTGGCTTAAGTGGACATTAAACCCCACTTATACAATCACTATAGATGGTCTTTTAAGACATCTACTTACACCACTTTATGCGTTTAGGGTGCTAGAAGGTTTTCTTACGGGACACAGACACCCGCTATTTGTTATCTACTTGCTAATTGCTATATTTGCTTGCTAAACCCCAGGTGAGTCTTGCAGCCCCACTTTTACTTTTACTGTTTTATATACTTTGGGGTGAGATACAAATGCTTAACTGTTTTTCATGAACACAAGTACTCGATTATTTTTGCAAGATTGTATGAGTTGTTTTTAATCCATTAAAAGTCCTCAACACACATGGTTCGTTAACTGCGAAGGCGCGAGTGCTAGAGAATAGATCAATTATGGGAATGACACCCCCGTCCAGGTTACTAGCTATAACCAAGTTAAAAATGGGCACTCTAGTATTTGTCATAAAGGTGTTTCGGATTAGACACCTCCGGGAGGCACAAAATGGGTTAGGCTTCGAACCGTGGGCTCATGGCAATTTCGGAAACATTAATTTTGTTTACTTTATTTGCTTGATTGCAAATCCCGGATAAATCTTGTGTTTCATAACTATGTTTTAACTGTTAAACCTGTGAGATTCACCAACCTTTGGTTGACCCTTTTAGCTTTGTATTCTCAGGTACTCAGCAATAGTAGGATTGCCCACAGGATTGCTAGCTACATCGAGTCGCATGCATTATACGTATATGAAGATGTTCATATATTATTTTTGAAATATTTAGTTATGTACTAGAATCTTCAGGATATTATTTCGCGAACTCGAGGCTAATGTAAACTTTTAAAGTATTTCAATGTAACTACTTTCGTACTATTTTATAAACGTCTCATATAGAGGTCGTTTGTTGTAATTCTTGTGTTGTGATATATTATTTGGTCGGCGCCCCCAACGCAACACCCTACTTCCGCTGCCACGTGTCTTGGGGGTGCGACATCTGCAGTGCTCATTGGTGTTTTCATTGTTGAACAGTCTTTTAAAGAATATTTAGTGAGTAGGTCATTAACATATTTGCCTTGGTTGATGAAGATTCCATCAGGTTTCTGATGCACTTGCAGATCAAGAAAGTATGTTAATTCACCCATCATACTCATTTGGTACTGTTTTGACATCAAATTTGAAAACCATTTGCATAATTTTACATCAGTAGACCCAAATATGATATCATCGACATATATTTGGACTAGTATGACATCTGCCTTGTTCCTTTTGAAGAACAAAGTTTTATCAATTGATCCTCTAGTAAAGTTATTACTCAGAAGATAAGAGGATAAAGTGTCATACCAAGCTCTTGGAGCTTGTTTTAGTCCATACAGTGCTTTCTTCAATTTATAGACATGATTTGGAAAAGTTGAACTTACAAAACCTGGAGGTTGTTTCACATAGACTTCCTCCTGTAAGTTACCATTCAGAAATGCACTCATGACATCCATTTGATAAACTTTGAAGTCCTTGAATGCAGCATATGCCAAGAATAACCTTATTGCTTCAATTCTGGCTACAGGGGCAAACGTTTCATCATAATCAATGCCTTCTTCCTGCTTGTAACCTTGAGCAACTAGCCTTGCCTTATTTCTAATTATCACTCCATCCTTGTCAATTTTGTTTCTGTAAACCCATTTAGTTCCAATAATGGTTTTGCCTTTTGGAGCAGGAATTAGGGTCCAAACATTGTTTCTTTCAAATTCTGTAACTCTTCCTGCATTGCTTCAACCCAATCATCATCTTTCAATGCTTCTTCAACTTTCTTTGGTTCAATGATTGACAGGAAGTTTGTGTAGAAACAGAAATTTGCAGTAGATAAGTTTGACACTTGAGCTCTTGTTTGTACACCAGAAACATAATCTCCAATTATTTCTTCAATTAGATGATACCTGTGTTCTTTGACGCCTAGAGATGATTCACCGTTGGATGATAAATCATTTTCATTTAGTGGAAGAATAACAGGACTGAGTTCTGCATTATCTTCAACAGGGGGCAAGTCTAAGTCTGTAGAGTTCTCAGACTAAAGACTACCAGACTGAACACTTGTATCAGAAGAACTTGAATCTCTAAACACAGATTCATCTTCAGTTGATGAAGGTACTTTCATTAATTGAGCAGGTTGAGCATCTTCATTATCACTTTCAGAGTCCTGTTATTGGTGAGCAACAACTGGGATTTTAGATTCAGATCCCACAACAGATAATTTTTCTAATGAATGAACATCAGACTGAGAAACATGTTCATTATTAGCAGAGGAAACATCAAAGGTGACATTGATGGTTTCTTCAATTTTATTCATTCTGTTGTTGTAGACTCTGTAAGCCTTTGAGATAGATGAATAGCCAACAAAAATTCCTTCATCAGACTTAGGTTCCATCTTTGCTAATTGATCCCTTTGATTGAGAATATAGCATTTACTTCCAAAGGTCTGGAAATAATGGATGGTTGGAACCTTCTTATGATACAACTCATATGCAATTTTGCCATGCCTTTTGACCAAAATAGATCTATTTTGGGTATAACAGGCAGTGTTAACTGCTTCTGCCCAAAAATAAATCTTCATTTGACCATGGCATAACATGGTTCTTGCATCTTCTATGAGTGTACGATTTCTTCTCTCAGCAACACCATTTTGTTGAGGAGTTCTGACAGAGGCAAAGTTTTGAATAATGCCTTTGTTAGTACAGAATTCAATGAGAGTAGAATTCTTAAATTATGTACCATGATCACTCCTGAGTTGCTTGACAGGTGCATCTTTCTGCAATTCTTCCCTCTTGATTAGATTAATAATCTCATCAGGAGCATCACTTTTTGCCTTAAGAAAGATGACCCAAGTATACCTTGTGTATTCATCCACAACCACAAGTGTATACTTCTGACCACCCAAACTGCCAATGCTCATAGGTCCAAATAGATCCATATGGAGCATATGTAGTGGTTGATCAATTGTAACTAACAATTTGGATGGAAAATGGTTCCTGGTCTGTTTTCCTAGTGTACATGCAGGACAAAGTTTATCTTTTGTAAAAATAACATCAGGCAGACCTCTAACCAGTTTCTTCTTTGACAGAAAGTTAATGTTTTTGAAGTGCAGGTGGGATAACCTCCTATGCCATAGCCAGCTTAGTTCTGGCACAGACTGAGTATAGAGACATATCTCTACATTGATGTCTGCAGAAGATAGATCCAAGAGATAAATATCTCTTTCTCTTTTGGCAATTAACACAGGTTTGCCTTTGGAATTATAGATAACAGCAGCCTTCTTTCTGATTCTGATTTCACTGTCATCATCACAAATTTTGCTTGCACTAAGCAAGTTATGCTTTAATCCCTCAACATAGGCTACCTTTGATATTCTGATGTTGCCAGCCTTCACCACACCATAACCTTTTGTCTTGGCAACAGAATTGTCACCATATTTGACAGCAGGTCCTTCTTCTTCTACAAACTCTCCAAAGAACCTGTCATGTGTCTTGAGTATCCACTGTCTAGGTACCACTTTTTGTTACCCTGCACAAGACAAACAAAATCAATTAGTTACTTTTGGGAACCCATCTTTTGATGGGTTCTTTAGAGTTGGTTGAAATCAATTCATTAGCAACTTTGTTGGAACCAAGCATGTAAAGTTGACTTTTAACCTCTCTAGTTTTGACTTTGTCGTTTGTAGTTGACATTTGTTTAGTCAAAGCAACCTTTAGTTGTTTAAAAATGGACTTTGTGCATTTAATACCCTCATGTCCCAGATTTCCACAGCTGTGACATTTTCTGTCCAACATAATGGTCCTTTTGGATTTTGGGTTATTATTTACACTAAATCCTCTATTAAAATCCTGCTTTGACCCAACAAATGTTTTAAAATCTGTGGTTAACTTCATTAAGTTTTCACTGAGCAGCTTAATGGTCTCAGTATGGTTGTTAAAAATAGACTTTTGAGAGTCAGACAGAGAGTTAACACAAACAGATTTGGAGTTAAGTTTACCAGACTGAAAATTGATTTTTCCAGACTGACAGTTAGATCTCACAGACTGAGATCTTTTTAACTCCCTTGTTGCTGGTTTTATGCCTTTAAATTTGACCTTTGGCATATTTTTGTCTGGACCAGCTACAGACTAAGATGTGAAAGGTTCAAACATATTGCAACCTTTCTGTTTATCCTTAATTCCTTTTACCTCTTTTTGTCTATTTGAAGATTGTACTGTGGGAATACTAAATTTGCCTTTTACAAATCTTTTCTTTTCAAGTTCTATAGTTTCTAAAGATTCATTAGTGATTATAAGTTCAGGCAATCCAGATTGAGAAGTTTCACAAACTGAGATTTCTGAGTCTGTGTCTTCAGAGTCTGGCTCTGTCTTATATACTAGTTCTTTAGCAACTATTTTTGGTCTTACAAAGGCATTTGTCAATATAACTTTATCTCCCACAGTATGACTAAAAGTATGAGGTAAAATTTCAGGTACAAATATAGTAGGTTTTGAGTTTATTTCGGAAAGTAAATGGCTTTTAAGATCAAACTCATCACCTATGACCGCTTGTATCTGAGCTAGAATCTGTTTGGATAAACAGTCCACATTTTTAAGTGATGAAATACACCAAGATCTACAAATCTTCTCATAATGATCAGCTTTGTTTTTATAAGCTTCTTTTTCCAGACTGATCCTTTTGAAAATATCACATTGAACATCAAGCTCATGTTTATACTGTTTATTTTGGCTTATTTCATTCACTTTTGACTGTAGATCTTTTTGAACTTGACTGAGTTTAGTTTTTAAATCTTGTATTTCCTCAAGTCTTTTTAAAAAGTCCATATAGATGTGTTCAAACATTTTTTGTTTTTATGCATCACTATAGTAAAGTTTGAAATGATTTACATTGTAAGCAGATCCTCTGTCCCAATCTGAATGAACACATGCTCTTTCTGCAAATTTGACATCTTTGTCAAACTGGCTCTCTGTGATAGCCATTAAGCACATATCCTCATCATCCTCAGATGATGAAGATTCTTCATCAACTCACTGTTCAACAACCAAAGCTTTCTCTAGTTTCTTTGGTTGCTGTTTCTCTCAAATTTTCTTGGAGTTGAAGTACTTTCTTTTGTACTTCTTGGCCTTTTCTGCCCACTTATCAGAACTTGAAGATTCTGTAATCTTCACTCTGCAGTCAGCAGAAATATGACCAATTTACCCACATTTATAGCAAGTAGCTTTCTTAGGATCAAAAGTTGGCCTTCCTTTTGAACCTTTGAATCTTGCTTTTTCTAACCTTTGGGCTAGTAATGCCATTTCAGCTTCTATAGACTCAGTTTCATCATCTAATTCTGAGTCTGTAAGAGTTAAATGGTAATCTGCTCTAGAGAATAGTTCTCTATTTTTCCTTGTTGTTGCAACAAGGGCAGCAGATGGATCTTTTGCAATCCTTTTGGCATTTAGATCTTTTCTGGCTTTGGTTTCTTCAAAATTTAACAAAAGTCCAAACAAGCCAGATAGATCATATGTCTCCAATTTTTCACTTACAACTAATGAAGTAATAACTTCAGAAAAAGTATTTAGAATGACATCAACAAATTTTGTACAGATTTCAAGCTGTCCTTTGATGATATCATACCTTTCAAGATCATTGATTAAGATTTGAAATCTGGTATGAATATCAGTTAATGACTCATCTTGACCATCAGAGAAGTTCTCATAATTTCTTATGAGATTCTTCTTCTTTTGGGATTGTACTAAACTTACACCATCATATTGGTCAGTTAGCATATCCCATATGGCTTTAGCAGTTTTACAGCCAGATATCTTAGCAAAGATAGGCTCAGTAACTGCATTGCCCAGAATGGATTTGGCCTTAAAGTCTAATGCATATAATTCCTGTCCAGATCAGTCCAGGTATTTTTGGCAGCCTCAACAAATTTTTCAGGTGTCACAATAATACCATTTGCATCTAAAGTTGCAGGAACTATTCTGCCGGGAATAATGGGTCCTTCTTGAATGACTCTAAGCATTTCATCATGAATGCTAACAAGAAACCATTCATCTTTCTATTTCCAGTGGGTAAAATTTACACCATTGAAGATTGGAATTCTCTTCCCAGCCATAGCAATAGAAGAAGTCATTTTTCAAAGAAGAAAATGTAGAGAAAATGGGTTTTGAAGATAGTTTGATAAAACTGGGTTCCTTTTGATCGTTAAAGATATAATTAATAATTAAATCTTTATTTGCTCTGATACCAGTTGTTAGGTCTAAAAGGTCCCAAAACTTAGATACAGATTAAATAACAAGTATTTAATACATTAGTTTATATCTAAGTTATATCAAACAGGTTAATTAATCAAGGCGGAAAACAAGATTAATTAAAGTACAAAATATATTATGAATTAAAGTTTTATTCACAATAAATGGTTTGTCTTACAAAGAAGACAAAGTATTCAAACACACACAGATTGTTTGAATACGATCCAAGTAGTATACTATGATACAATTATCACTACAAACTTAACAGTAAGTGTGGTAATGCTTTTAGCCTAAGCTTAAAGGTCTTGTATACTATTTTTCTTGGATGCATCTTTGTAGTGCTTTTGAGCTGCTATTTATAGAGTTGAGTATCAACTCTATATTATCCAGCTTAGTTAGTTGTCCAAGGGATAACAACTACATCTTGGGCAACTTTGCACTCTTTCCTTTTTGCTTTTCTTGGAAATAGAAAAAGCAAAAGGTAAAAGGTTTCTTTGCTGAGAAGAAAACCTTTCTTCAATGTTTGACTTTACTCAAACATCTCTTTAGTTGTAACGTAGCCTAGGGAAAGAAGAACTTCTTTTGTACGATTGTACTTTTGTTCTTCAATCTGTGCTCTTCAGTCTTTGCTCATCAGTCTGTGATTTTCAATCTGTGATCATCAGTCTGTGAATTCATAAGTCTTCAAATAGAGCATGGCTTTCAGTCTGTGAGAATTCTTTAGTCTGTGAAGCACAGACTCAGAAACAAAGACTCAGAAAATCACTAAGTTTTTCCCAAATACAACTGAGTTAGATTTTGACTCCTCAGATTTATAACTTGAGTTTGATCATTGTTTTTCCCAACACTTCCACAACACATTTCAAGACACAAATTTACACAATTTTACACACACTTCTTCTCTTCACTTTCTCACTCTAGTTTATCTCTCTAGATTAATTATTAATCAACATTAGATTAATAATTAATCATAGGATAACTAGGATTTAATTACTGTACGGAGGTGCTTCGAGACGCTGCGATTCAACATTATTATTTGTAACGCTACGCTTTTATCGGATTTTAATTTATATTCTATCTTCGTATTTTTAAACATGTTTTGTTATAATATTATCTATTTAGAAATGCATGCTAGAACTAACATGATAGGCTAAGCTATTTAAGTGTCTGCTATGATAGAAGTTTATGCTAGCGTAATTATGTAATCATTTGTACTGTTAATCTGCTTAGGTAGTAATTAATTAATATATGAATATAGGCATTGAATCTTAATCGTTTACCTGTCCAACTCATATTGTGGTTGACACCTTATCTCTAAAATGAACGTAGCTAATTCATAGGTATAGGTCACTCAATTATTCTGTGTTAGATGATCGATGAGCTCGGCATGGCCGGTGTTCTCCTGACTGAAATATGTTCGTGGGAGACACGGAGCATGGGAGTAGAGATAGGTTAGATTCAATTTATATAGTAGATATTTTTCAGAGAACTTTCAAAATATCTACGACTTAGTTAATCATTATGTTGTTTGAAGCTGCCATGATAAACCTATTGCATGTTCTTGTTTGATTGTTGCTTTAGGCTTTGTCAGTGTCAACCTATTTGCTATGAATGTACGACTGAGTTTTCATATATAGTTAATTATTATTTAATCGTTTAATGTAGTATAATAGTAGCAATAGTTTATATTAAGGTATGATGACAATTCAACCGATCGTCAGACAAGGTTTTCCCAACTTATTCCGGTGGGGTAAAACCCGTTCATGTTTTTGTTTATTCAACAATTCATGTCGAGATATGGACGTCTCTGACAACCAAGACTGGGGAATAAGATTCGAGGTTAACCGTTGGTTGGATTGGTTATTGCATTTGGGACAACTTCCGGTGCTTAATAACACTTCGTGTCTGCTATCCAAGTGACATACTTTTATCTGATTGTGGACAACTTCACGTTAGATAAATAGTGGGATCGTAGATGCGACTCATCCTGAGATATAAACTTATTACTACTAAATCCTTATAAAACATAGTTACCCTAAGCTAGCATGGACCGATATCATAGTAGCCACCGTTTTATCTGCGGTATCGAAGTAACCTCCCCCATTTACTTTTATGCTTTAAATTTCGTTAATTTAAGAAAACCAAAACAAACCCCTCACTTATCTATCACCCATCTGAGTTTCCAAAAGATAATCAAAGTTCCTGGTATCAATTCGTTGCGATTTGAAGAACGACCCTAGGTTATATTTATCACTTACTCGCGCTAGTAAATCCACTTAGTGCCTGTACGTAGAGAATAATTTAGGCCATGCACTACAAAATATAAAACACCCCACTGATCGTCCTGCAGTCTAGAAGTAAACGACCTGTGACTTGCACCAACATCAAGTTTTTGGCGCCGTTGACGGGGATCATCAGCGACCGGGAATTTAATTATCTTAGGTTATTCAGAGATCCTTTCGGAAGATCAACATCATCCGAAAGTTCCATTTTCTTTTCTTTCATTTTTCCTATCCAAAACTCTATTTTCTACCAAATTAAGCCTTAGCCAGCTATGACAGGACATATCACACTCGCCTCTACTATCAAGCCATCACTAGAGGGAAGAGGAGGACCAATCGCACTAGCAACTGAAGGAGCCCCTGAAATTAGACTACACATCATTAAACTAATCCATTCTCAGTGTCAATTTCACGGTTTCCCGTTTGATGATCCGAATTCTCATCTGAACAAATTCATCAGCGTTTCTGACTCTTACAAGCAATCAGGAACAGATCAAAACGTCATTCGACTTCATCTTTTTCCTTATTCCTTATCTTTGCATGCCCTGGCATGGTTTGATGAACTCGAACCCAATTCGATTCATACATGGGAGGAATTGGCTACTAAGTTTCTAACTAAGTTTTTCCTTCCTTCCTTACAAACCATGCTAAGAAATGATATCATCAACTTCCACCCAGGAATTGACGAATCCTGATATTCAGCATAGGATAGATTTAAGAATATGCTTGTAAGATGTCCGAACCATAAGTTGGAAAAGACGAGTCTATTATGCACATTTTACAATGGTCTTACCGCACACCAAAAATCCACCCTTGATGCTGCTTCGAAAGGAAACTTCATGTTGCGTACTTCAGACGAAGCATGGGAGCTACTCAAGACGATGATGATGCACCAACATGACTGGAAGGCCGAAGAACCAATGACAGAAGTAAGAAGTACTTCTGAACAAACCTTAGAGACCTTAGGAGCTCAATTCAAGACTCTCACAAAAGTCTTTAAGGATCTACAAGAGTCTTCTGAACTACGACAAGAGATGCAACCCAAACGATATTTTCCTTGTAATAGTCTGCACTCAGAAGAATGTCTTGTCACAACTGGTGGACCCGCTGTAAGAATCAATCCTTCTACTCAGTGGCCGAAGAAACACCAGCACGTTCACGACCGACTACCAGTGAGTACCCCTTTAACTCAACCTTTTGTCAACACTTTACCTGCCGTTAAAAACAATTTACCCTTTATTCCACATCAAGACTTTACTGACTTCATGAATGAACAAATCATCATAAACAAAAATATAATAGAATTTCAAGGTCAAATTGACGTTTTATTAAAAATTTCAGAAGACTTAATTAAAAACATGGAACTCAGTCTTAATGAATTATTTTTAAAACTTGATGAGGAACAAAGGTTAGTTGCAATTAGTAACGTTGTTTATCATTCATCCGATGAGCATGATGATATCTTAAAAGTTACTAGAGGAGGTAAAACAACTAGTGTTGAACCACCACCAGATATCACCCAAAACAAATCTTCTTTGCCGGAACCTTCCGATACTGATCTAGTGAAAGTTGACAACCCAGTCGCTTCACCAGATCCGGTACCATTTAAGGCCCCAGAAATTGGTCTGCAAACTCGCATACCTTATCCTGGGAGAATTAAAAAGGAAAAGCAAGAAGCTCAGTTTGGTAAATATCTGGATATGTTTAAAAGCCTACACTTAAATGTTAGATTATTATATGCTTTAGTTGAAATGCCTAGTTGCGCTAAATTCTTTAAGGAACTTTTTTCTAATAAAGAGAAGCTAAGACAAATAGTTAGTCTACCCTTAGATGCGGAATGCTCTTCAATTATGCAACATGAACTTCCCCCTAAGTTAGGAGATACTGGACAGTTCACTATCCCTTGCTACTTGGCTTTAGATGACCTAGGTGTTAGTATTAACCTTATGCCATACTCCCTTTACCAAAAATTAGGATTAGGAGACATACTGCCCACTCATATGACCATACAGTTAGCAGACAGATCAGTTGAATACCCTCAGGGGATTGCTGAAGATGCCATGGTCAAGGTTGACAAGCTCGTCTTCCTAGTTGACTTTGTAGTTATGGACATCAAGGAAGATGCCCACGTTCCACTCATTCTTGGCAGACCTTTCCTAAACTATGCCAAGGCCGTTATAGACGTAAACGAAAAATCTTTAAAATTACGAGTGGGAGCGGAGGAAATCACCTTTAATGTTGATAAACTGATGAAGCAACCTCTGGGAGAAGATCTTGGTCTTTTGGATTCCATGCAGGATATATTTGATGAGCATCTGGAGGAGATTTTAGCCGTGTACAGCAATCACCCACTTTCCAACACGGTCATCACTCGAAAACTTGGAAAGAATGATCTAGAACTGTGTTCTGCAATCTCTGATTCGTCAAAACACATAGGAGAGCTACTATTGCCTGTACCCGAAAAGAAAACTTTCAGCACACAGTTGAGCAACGCTTTTAAAGAAAAATCTATCGTTGCTCTTCCCTTAGGCTACGGTACTCCAATACCCTTCTTAAGGAGAACTCAACCTCTCCCACCAAAGCCAGATTCGTCGCCTTCAATCGCTGAAATCTTAAAATCTTTCAAAGAGATGGAATCTGAGCTACCAATAATTGAGTCACAATTACCTGAGAATTGTGAGTCTCAATCTTCAAATCCTGAAATCGCCATAAGTGAATCTTCATCAGCTCAATTTCAGAAGTTCACTTTAACCAACAATGACGACATCACCTTCACTGAAGAGAAATCAACTTCCTTTTCATCAACCGCTAAATACAAGCTGAGGAAGAACCCTTTTTCAGACGAGAATGAGTTAATACAGATAGCATCAGCTAGCGCATCTGAACCATCACCGGAAGAATTAGAATTTCAAACGGAGTATGATGAGTTAAAAAGAGATGAAATTACAAGGATAAAGCCATCTATCGAAGAACCGCAAGACTTGGAGCTTAAGGAATTACCAACTCATCTGGACTACGCCTTTCTCGAAGGAACATCACAACTCCCAGTTTTTTTTTTTTTTTTTTTTTTGTTAAAGGGGAAAAATTACCCCGGCAAATTTTATTAAAACAAATGATAAGCGTTACAAGTACAAAATTGTGGTAGCACCACAAGACTTAATCTAACAGATATGAAAGACTAAGTGCATACGCAAGACATGCCTTGCATATGACAACCCGCATTAAGCACAACCAATTGGCACCAGCAACAAACTCCAGCCAAGCAATGAGCCACTGCGCCCGCATGATGGAAAATCAACTGGACAAAGAACATACCCCTCTCGGGATCTTCCATCTCTCCATGGCACGGAGAGCACGAGACGAAGATCTGAAGGGAAAAGAGACCAACTTCAGTCGTATCGTATTAATTATAGCATCAGCCACCTCCCTGCATGACCTCTTGCCTTTGTCAAAAAGCCGAAAGTTGCATTCTTGCCAAATGAAGAAAGCCGAAGCAGCTAGCACCAGGCGAGACACCACATGGTCAATATTTTTCGGACCCGTAGCAGATAAGAGAGAAGGCATAAAAACTTCAAGTCTGTCCGACACAATCTGCAGCTGCGCATGACTAATAACCCTGAACCAAACCTGTGAGGAGAAGGAGCATTCAAAGAAGAGGTGGGCATGAGAGTTCGGGCACGAGCCACACAGCAGACAGCGCAGCAAGGTTAAATCAACGGAAGGGCCGACATCCCACTGCCTCAGGCGGTCTTGGGTCTTCAGTCTACCTCGAAGGACGAGCCACAAATGAAAGGCATGCCTAGGAATGCAACGAGAGAACCACACCACAGGAGCCCAGTCCACCACGCTCCCTCTTGGTCGGATGAAATCCCAAACTTGACCAACCCGAAAATCGAAAAAATTTCCATCCGAGTCGCGCCATAATAACTTGTCAGGCTGCGAGAGGAGATTGGGAACCTCAATCTGAGAAAGAGAAGGGTATCTTTGGAGCCATTCCACCGGCCATCTCCAAGAGTGACCATCAATGAGATCAGCGACAGAGTCAGAAGTCGAGAAGCCCGGGCGCATAATGTCACGCTGACCCGAAAAGACACGGGCAATAGGACATTGGTTACACCAAGTGTCATACCAAACCGAAACAGTCCTACCATTGCCGATCTTATACCAACAAAACGGTCGCACGACCTCCCTAATACGTAACAGACTTCGCCAACCCCAGCTCATACTGCGCTGAGCAGGGACCTCCTAGAAACTGCGATCACGCAGTTTATAAGCATACACCCATCTGACCCAGATGGAGTCCTTTCTAGAAAGGATGCTCCAAATGTGGGTGGCCATAAGAGAGATATTCCACTCACTCAAGCGACGGATCCCCAAGCCACCTTCAAGCTTCGGATAACAGATATCCTCCCAAGCCACCTTTGCTTTACCAGCCTTCATCGGGCCTTGGCACCACAAGAAACCCCTCATAAGCTTCTCAATATCCCCAATTGTAGAGGCAGGGAGAATAAACATAGACGCCCAATACCCATGAAGAGAGGCAAGAACAGAGGAAATTAGTTGAACACGACCAGCAAAAGAAAGGGTCTTATTCTTCCAATCCCCGATCCTATTCTGGACCTTCTCCACCAGAGCTTTACAGTCAGACTTGATGAGTCTCGAAGAGATAAGGGGAACCCCGAGGTACCGAACCGGAAGAATACCTTCCTCGAAAGGCATGATATGGAGGATACTCTGCCGCACAGAACCGGGAACATTACAAAAGAAAGCAGTGCTTTTCGGGATACTAGGAACCAAGCCCGAAACTTCTTTAAATTCGTTAAGAGCAGATTGGATCACCGTGGCAGATCCTAGATCCCCATGCGCAAAAAGAAACAAGTCATCTGCAAAACACAGGTTTACAAGACCAAGGTTCTCACATTTCGCATGGTATTTAAAGGAATTAGATTCATCTACCTTCCTCCGAATAAGCAATGTCAGCACCTCCATTACAAGGGTAAAGATATAAGGAGACATTGGATCCCCTTGCCGCAGGCCCCTTTTGCCTTTAAAGAAGCCATGAACACCCCCATTAATACTCAGGGAGAAGGACGTGCTGGACACACAAGTCATGATTAGATTGACCATAACAGGGTGGAAGCCAAAACCATTTAAGATAGTCCGAAGAAAGCCCCAATCCACCGTATCATACGCTTTCTGAATGTCAACCTTAAAAGCACAACGAGCAGCTCCATGATTAAGGTGGTAACACCTCATAAGCTCCTGGGTTAAGAGGATGTTATCAGAAATGCTCCTGCCAGGGATGAAAGCAGATTGGTTATCGCTCACAATATCCTTCAGCCCGTCCTTGATTCGACTAGTGATCAACTTACTGATACACTTATACAAGACATTGCACAAGGAAATAGGCCGAAAGTCATTAATCCGACTAGGGGAGGAAATTTTCGGGATCAGGGCAATAACCGTATGGTTGATTTCTTTTAATATCTGGCCATTAGCAAAGAAATCCCGAGCCGCAAAGAACAAGTCATCACCAATAGTGTCCCACGACCGTTTGAAGAAAGAAGCCGAGTAACCATCTGGCCCGGGGGACTTACAGTCACCGATAGAAAACAAGGCCACCCGAACTTCATCCTTAGTAACAGGACGAATCATCAGATCAGCCTTGGATCTCGAGAGCTTGCGGGAGAAAAGCCCGGGGCTATCCAGCGGCACAGCATCACCAGCACAACCAAAAAACTTCTGGTAGTGGTCAACAAGGATCATAGGCACCGATTCTCCCTCATGAACAACATCATTCAAGTCATGTACTCGTACAATCCGACCCCTATTCGCTTTTTCCTTAACCACATTATGAAAAAATTTGGAGTTGCAATCCCCAACCCGAAGCCATTCAATCTTTGCTTTCTGCTTCAGGAATCGTTCCTCATCAATGACCGCCGCATTGAAAGCACGAAGGAAGAGGCTCTCCTCCTCCCTCAGCACAGCATAGTCGGGATTAGAGTCAAGAGCTTTCTGAACTTCGTCCAATTCAGCCCGAAGTTTAACAACCTTCTTATGGAGGTCACCCTGATCCCTCATTAAAGCAGCAAGAGGCTTTTTAAGTCGCTTCAACCTCCTGGTAATCCGAAACATAGCGTGTCCCACAATCTCCTCCTTCCACGCATCAATTACAATATCTTTAAATTCAGGCTTATAAGCAAGCAGATTAAAGAATTTAAAGGGCTTAACCCGAGGCTTTTGAATCACGGGGAGAGAAAGGACAGCAGGGGAATGATCAGAAATTCTGTATGGCTGGAATAAAGCCCGGGCCCCAGGGAAGGCACCCAAGAATTCTCCATTACACATGATACGGTCAATCTTCATCAAGATACCCGAGGCAGACTGAGGTCGCTGATTCCAAGTGAAGTGGAGTCCCGAGGCCTGCACATCAACAATCCCAATATCCTCCACACATTCCTTGAACTCGCGCATAGAGGTAGAGCGCCTGGAAGAACCAGAAGAAGAATCTTCCAGATTAAGAATGGCATTAAAGTCGCCCAATAACGTCCAGGGATTAGCATCGACAAATCTGCTATGCAGACGAAGATTATCCCACAGCTCCCTTATATGGGAATATGCATTATCCGCATAAATGACGGAACAATAGAAAGACTGATCCGTATCCCGCGCCCGAACCTGACAGTGCATAACCTGATCCGTGAAGGAAATGACCATAAGGTCGACCCGGTCAGGATCCCAGCCAATAATAATACGAGAGCCACTAACACTCCTAGAGGAGTTAGACGTCCAACTCCACCTCCTAAAAACCTTAGAACAAATACGCGTGAGATTAGAAACATGAACGTGGGACTCCAAGATGGCACAGAGGCACAACTTGTTTTCACTGACCACCTGCTGAACCTCATATTGCTTGGGGGCACGGTTCAAGCCCCTAATATTCCATGATGCGAGACTAATCATGGGGAATGGAGGCCTTGGGAGTCCTTGCCCCCTCCGGAAAAGACCCACCCTTGGGAAGTGTCATATAGTCTACCGTCTCATCATAAACTTCCTCAATGTCAGATTCAGAATCATCAGCATCAGAACCGCCATCATAGGCGCCCCTTTAAGCTTACAGGGCTGGCTTGGGACATCTCTACCATCCCCCTGGTGGGTCTTCCTACTTCTGGGAACATCCTCTCTCGCATCACAACTTAGAGCCCCAAAGCGGTTGCCCAAGGATAAGGGTTTAGGACTACCCACAGCCTTCTTGGTAGACGTTTCCGGATAAGGACCATTAGGAGCCTGTTTGGAAGCAATTCCCGAGTCTTTCACCTTATACAACACCTTTGGTTTATGTTTCTGCACAGAGAACCCATCAACAGGTTTCCCAGTCTGCTTAATTGGGCCACGAGCAGTCTTTTTAGGGGCAGCAAAACCAGGATTGTTTGCCTTTGGGGCTTCAACAACTCTCACATTCATTGGACATTCAGCATCTTTATGTCCAAAGGTTTTGCACGTGCTACACCTGGGCGGTCGCCATTCATATTCCACCCTAACCGAATAAAGGGTTTTACCACCACCCTCAAGCTTGGGGATAGCAACCGTAACAGTTTCCTTCAGCTTAGTCCCAGACACAACCTCAACCATGGCACGAGCGAAATTAGGCCGACCCCATGACTCAGTGCACATGGTGCTAGTATAGGAGTCAAGCATGAGAGGCGTCCCCACCTTGGTAGCAATACCACTCAAACCCACCTCGTTAAAAGCCAAAAGCGGAACATCATGAAGCTTAATCCACACCGGCACTCTAGTAAGGTCCTCCTTAGCTAAATCAGAATCAGAGTTCCATTTTCGTAACATAATAGGGACCAGTCTGATCATCCAAGGGCCCCCTTTAAGAACCTCATTCATACCATGCTCCGAAGAGAATTTGAAAAAGAAGAAGCCATTGGAATGCATCATAACCTTCTCGATACCGAACTTCCTCCAAGCATTCATAACATAGTTTTGGACCACGGGAAAAGCTAATCTCTTGCCAATGAAGTACCCGTACAGAGTATTCGAGCACTTTTTGCTGGCTTCAACAACCGTGGCCAAAGGGATCTCCACATCCACGTCACTGCCATCAGAGGCCTCCAGATTCAAAGCACGGAAATTAACCTTCTGCTTAATAACACGATTCGCAGCTTGAGCATAAGACTTATTTCCAAGTATGGGTTGGTTTTGGCCCGGTTGTTGAATAACAACCGTAGCCGCTTTCAGCCTTTCAATACCACTGGTAGCGAAAGAGATACCGTTTGAACCATCAGGAACTTGTTTGTCGGCCATGTCAGCATCACGACCCTCCTTCGCATCTCGGCCATTAACATCATAGAAATCAGGGATTTCAGAGGGATATTTAATCCCAACCTGACTTACAGCATTTCCAAACTGGCTGGCCTCAGTACCCACAACAGAGCGAGAATCAGGGAATTTACCAAGGTCTTGCACCCCAACCTGATTCGTAAACACATTAGAGTACATATTTTCTCTCCACGCTCCAATCCCGTCACAGTGGGTTGCGCGGATCGAACTGAGTCGGGTCGCTAGTAGTGTCGCCCTGAGAATACTCTGTAAGTTGATCATGGAATTTACCAATGCGACACTGAGTCGGGTCGCTAGTAGTGTCGCCTCTAGTGTCGCTACCAGGGGCCAGAGGAGTGCGACACTGGCCAGTAGTGTCGCAGATTCTTGTGTCGCAGGACCTTGTGTCGCGCTGCCCGGTAGTGTCGCAATTTCTAGTGTCGCAGGATCTAGTGTCGCTATTAGGGTTAGAGTAACGACTCGTGTCGCCACTAGTGTCGCAGCGCAGCCCATCTTCAACCTCCAGCTGCGGCGCCGGAGTTGCAGAAAATCCAGAATCCGAACCATTCGACGCGCCAGACCCGAAACCCCCGTGATCGTCTTTACAACTCGAAGCCACAGCACTGACTCCTTTCTTCTTCTTTTTCGGGGTGCCTCTGTCTTTCATTACGGAGCCCGACGGCCGAGACAATTAGAGAAGTCACAAAATGCACCGCAAGGACAACAGCTAGAACACACCACTCGGACCAGAAGCTTTACCACTACCAGAAGACTAGGGAGGTAGATTAAAACATGGCCGTATGGTGGAGAAAACCGAGAACCGCCCTCGCCGGAAAATCACGTCGGAAATCGCCCTTTTCAACCACTTGCTTTTTTCATATCATATCGAAAGAACTGAAGCCGGAAGAGAAAGCCAGACTTGTTCAAGTTTTGAAGTCACACGAGAAGGTGATCGCATGGAAAATCTCCGATATACAAGGGATTAGTCCAAATTACTGCACGCACAAGATCCTCATGGAGAACGACTTCAAACCTTCAGTACAACGACAGAGGAGAGTAAACCCAAAGATTCAAGACGTGGTTAAGAAAGAGGTTATCAAACTCTTAGATGTAGGAATGATCTACCCTATATCTGATTCACCATGGGTTAGCTCTGTTCAAGTTGTCCCTAAGAAAGGAGGAATGACGGTGATCACTAATGAGAACAATGAGCTTATTCCAACCCGGACCGTTACTGGTTGGAGAGTTTGTATCGATTATCGTAAACTAAACGATGCAACCCAAAAAGATCATTTCCCTCTGCCGTTCATCGATCAGATGTTAGAAAGATTGTCAGGAAACGAGTTCTATTGCTTTCTTAATGGTTTCTCTGGCTACTTCCAAATTCCTCTCGATCCAAAGGACCAAGAGAAGACAGCTTTCACATGTCCTTATGGAACGTTCGCCTATCGACGCAAGCCATTCGGGCTATGCAATGCACCCGCCACATTTCAAACATGCATGGTATCAATCTTCCACGACATGATTGAGCGATGTATGGAAGTTTTCATGGATGACTTCTCCGTCTTTGGAGACTCCTTTACCTTATGTCTTTCAAATCTTGACAAGATGTTATCCCGGTGTGAAGAATCAAATCTTGTGTTAAATTGGGAGAAATGCCACTTTATGGTTAAGGAAGGTATAGTTTTAGGACATAGAATCTCAAAATCAGGAATCGAAGTGGACAAGGCTAAAGTTGAAACAATCGCCAAACTTCCGCCACTAACTAATGTTAAAGCCATTCGAAGTTTTCTGGGTCACGCCGGATTTTACCGACGCTTCATTTAGGATTTCTCTAAGATCTCCCGACCTATGACACACCTTCTCGAGAAGGATACTCCATTTGTCTTTACAAAAGAATGTCTGGAAGCATTCAACTACTTAAAGGATCAACTCACACATGCTCCGATCATGGTTTCCCCCGATTGGAGTCTTTGAAATCATGTGTGATGCTAGCGATTTCGCTGTTGGAGCTGTTCTAGGACAAAGGAGGGAGAAGCACTTTCAACCAATCTATTACGCCAACAAAACACTCACGGATGCACAAGAAAACTACACCACTACGGAAAAGGAGTTTGCTTGCGGTAGTATTCGCCTTCTACAAATTTCGATCTTATCTAATTCTATCCAAAACTACTGTCTACACAGATCACTCAGCATTAAAATTTCTATTCAACAAACAAGATGCAAAGCCGAGACTACTCCGATGGATTCTACTACTCTAGGAGTTCAATATAGAAATTAAAGATAAGAAAGGAGCAGAGAACGTCGCAGCAGATCACCTTAGTCGACTAGAGAACCCGTCGATGGAAAAGCTTGAAGAAAAGGATATTCAAGACCAATTCCCAGATGAACAATTAATGAACTTTGGAAATGGAGGTTCACAATTTAAAAACAACCCATGGTATGCGAACTTTGCAAACTTTCTAGTTGGAGGAGTCGTTTTAAAAGGAATGCCATCTTCTCGAAGACGAAAATTCTTTCGAGACGTCAAACATTACTTTTGGGACGACCCATTCCTGTTCAAAGTATGTTCTGATCAGATTATCAGAAGATGCGTGGATGGAAAGGAAGTAGAGTATATTCTTCATCAAAGTCATCATGGGCCAACTGGAGGACACCATGGAGCTAATATGACTGCAAGGAAAGTCTACGATGCCGGTTTCTATTGGCCAACTATATTTAAAGATGCTCACAACCTAGTGAGACGGTGCGACGCCTGTCAGAGACAAGGAAACATCTCAGCAAGAAATGAGATGCCTCTCACCAACATCCAAGCTTGTGAGATCTTCGATATATGGGGGTTGGATTTCATGGGACCGTTTCCAAAATCCTTTGGAAAAGACTACATTCTCGTTGCAATCGATTATGTATCCAGATGGGTCGAAGCACAGGCATTTCCAACCAATGATGCCAATGTCGTCACCAAGTTCTTAAAACAACTATTTTGCCGATTTGGAACACCTAGAGCGATCATCAGTCATCGGGGCACGCATTTTTGTAATACTCAGTTTATGAGGATACTGCAGCAGTACGGAGTCACCCACAAGACATCTACGGCCTACCACCCGCAGACGAATGGGCAAGCAGAGATTACAAATCAAGCGTTGAAAAGAATCTTGGAGTTACTGTGGGTCAACATGGAGAGAGATGGGCTGATAAACTGGACGATGCTTTATGGGCATTCAGAACAGCTTATAAGACCCCACTAGGAACAACGCCCCACAGACTGGTCTATGGAAAAGCATGCCACCTACCGATTGAACTAGAGTACAAAGCTTACTGGGCGCTGAAGAACTGTAGTCTAGACCTTTCTATTACAGGACCACACCGAAAAATGCAACTCAACGAACTAGCTAAGATGAGAGATCAAGCCTATGACTGCTCAAATCGCTTTAAGGAATGAACCAAGTTATTTCACGATGCCAAACTCAAGCCATCAAGGTTCAAACCCGGCGATAAGGTTCTTCTCTTCAACTCACGATTTAAGAAGTTTTCCGGGAAATTCACGTCAAGATGGAGCGGATCATTCACGATCTCCAAAGTATTCCCTTATGGTGTTATCGAACTTGAAGCACCTGAGGGAAATTTCAAGGTTAATGGTCATCGCCTTAAACACTTGTAGAAGATTTCCCCATTAATGAGGAAGTGTTCATCTTTGAACCACCTTGACTTCTACATAGGTATGAATGAGTCAAGCTAGTGACTCGTTAAACAAGCGCTATTGGGAGGCACCCCAAATCTATCGAAGGTTAAAATTTTCTTTCTTTTTTAATTTTTGTTCAGATATTGTCGCTCATGGTACTCACGATATTTACAACTAAGTCTCTCACACTCTTACTAGTGTGAAATTCTATAGTATTACCTTTTGTCTTTCTTGTTTTGCAGGATGAGTACCAGTACGAGATTATCAGGACCTATGGTCAGGAGACGCCACCGGACCCCGGTCTGGTATTTCAAATAGTCAGCTTCCAGGACATAGGGATCACCTCGTGGCCCTGCCCAGCTATTCACTGTCAGCACGCGTCATGGGACACCATCAGTTAGGGAGAGTCTGATTGAGACTCCAGTAGTGACAACTCCAGCCACTGAGCCCGCATTTCAGCCACCAGCGCTAGCTGCCCCTCGTCATCCGAGACTACGGGGACTGAGCAGCCACCACTACTTGGGCTCCCAAATTTAGTGACGTCGCATGTGCGCACTTTTCGATATGGATCTCAGCCTCAGACCCCGCAGCCACTTGGAGCATTCTATGCATGTTAGAGATCCAGCACCACGCTTTGGCTGGACTATGCGAGGCTGCTGGACTGCCACCACTACCATTAGCCCCCTACCAGCTCGGACCTGACCCTCCTGCTCACAGATCGCCATGGGACCTTTTCCCACCTTGGAGCTCACCTACTCCTGCTGCTGCATCCTCTCATCCAGCCCCGGATCTGCCATTTTCACCTCTACCGGCCTTTGACGATGAGGACGTAGGATTCTTGGGTGTTTGTTTGATGACCTCCCGGCACCCAGTGCTGACCCTGTCACCACACCTCCCGTGACTTCGTTTTCGCCGTCATCAGTCTTGGCCGCCGACATGTACTTAGTGGATGCCTTCGACCCCAGCCAGGATGATCTACTTGACGACGATATCTAGACACTTTGTATTTTATTTTTCGTATTATGTTTTAGAACTGTTGTTATTGTTGGATCTTGTTGTTGATGAATGTTGATATTTATATGCAGAATCCTATATTGGCTAGATCAGGAATAGACGTACTCAAAGGAGACTGGTCCAGAATCCAACACATCATGCACATTATTTCCATCAGAATCTTGTCCTAAAATCCAGTATTCACTAAAAATCAGGGGAGTAACTCAGTTTCAATTTTATATAATTATGCAATACTATATCCCTGTTTAAATCTCTAAGTGTGGGATTAACCCACATGATTAAACTTAAAGAAATATTGTTCCTAATAAAAACCCTAAGTGTGGGATTCCCATAGTTAGTGGCGAACATTAGAGACAATGTTCCTTTAAGTGTGGGATGATAGTATAAACTTCGTTTAAAAGCTCCATACACATCTGATTCGCTATCTTCTCACAACCCTAAATTTATGCCAAAATTTTTAAATTTTAAAACTTTTTAGATCTTTCGTGTCAAAAAATGACATGAGAATATGAATTTTTGTAAGTATCCAAAATTGTTTAATAAAAACTGAATCATGAAATATTTTTAAGTGTTCAAAATCATGTAATATTTTTGTAAGCACAAACCACCAACCCAAAAAATAAGGAACCTTGAGCCTAACATAAACACTTATCTTTAGTATCTTACTTTTTCGTTAAGAATTAGAACTTGCTCATGTAATGCATTTCGAGACCACATTGATGAGTACCATACGTGGTATATGTGCAATTAGAGGATCTCGACATTCTAGGATTTAACCCCCTATTTACATATCTTTAAAAGCCTAACCCTTACCAACACTCATTACAAGTGTTGAAGATCCACTAGAAAACCACTTTGAGCCTAAACCTTTCGTTTCTTAAACACCAAATTTGCCTATCCACTTTCAATTCCCCTCTCTTGGCCATGACTTAAGGTCTCAACTTTTAAAAGAAACGTTGCCTACATCTATCTCCACGCATAAAAATTCTCAGCCTTCCTTCAAAAAGTCATTTCAAAGGATTCTAAAAAGGTTTTTGATAAATCTAATTGGCAGATTTATTTGGGTGAAAACACATCTCTCTTTTAGATCACGAGAAATTTCTCAAAAAGAAGAACATCTGGGTATAAAGAAAAAAAAATAGAAAAAGAAAAGAAAAAAAAAAGAAAAAAGAAAAGAAAATAAAATATCCAGGAAAAAGATAAAAATAAAGAGCTTGTGGTCTAAAGATCATCAAAGTAATATTCGCAAAGAAATCTGCGATCATCATGACTAAATGAGTCTCCATTCAACCCTCCATCAAAAATTCCATCCACAAAGAAAAGCAACGTTTCTCGAAGAAAATTGAAAATCTTATGTCATACAAAACCCTAAATACCTCTCCAAATCTTCCAAAAACACCACTATATACCCTTCACACACCAATACACCCTTTTAAATGTCGAGGGATAGTTAGTGCTGTTCTCATCTAAGTGGTAGAGATTTTATTCTCGATCAAGCTTATGATGACAAATGATACATGATTGGCTTCTGAGTGATACATATAGATCAATAGGAAACCCGATACACTTGTGTGAATTGAGTGACCACCTTGTGAGGAACCTTAGTCATGTATATTCTACATATCGAGAATTAAAAAGAATGCTAACGAAAATCATCTTTGAACATTTTATAAATAGGTCATGTGCAGGTATTTCTTAAGCCAATTGAAAGATACTTATCTCTAATACATACTCTTATGGATAAAGGCTCGTTTGACCTACCAAAAACACTACATTTTTTTCTCAAAAATCTTGGTATAAAAGATAGGTTTGCTTGAGGACAAACAACGTCTAAGTGTGGGATACTTGATAACGCGTAAAAAGTCACGTTTTTACCCACGTTATCTGTTCCATTATAATTAAATAATTAACATTTTACTTCAAATATTACATTTATTTGTGTTATTGTGTTAATTAGGAAATTACGAAGACAATGCAAAAAGAATCAACAAAAACGGAGTTATAACGGAGATTTTAGAGCAAAACGAAGAAACGAGTTACGACCTCGTAGACAAAAAGCCAACGACACGTAAACTTGACCAAGACTAACCAAATATATTATCTTGAATCCTTAAACTTCTTCGTTACGAAGACGATGCCGCAAAAATCAACTAAAATGGATGAGTAACGAAGAAGTTATAGCGAAAATAAGTTAACGAAAGCTCGACACCGCAAATACAACCAAGACCAGACCATATACGGCCTAGCTTGACCATATATGGCCAGACAAGACGGTATACGGCCAGGACTGACCGTATACGACCAGCCATGACCGTATACGGCCAAGTCTTGACCGTATAATGTTGGTTAAGCCCGTATATGCTCAGTCTGGACCGTATACGGCCTGCACTGACCGTATACGGTCAGTTTTCGCCCGTATTTGCTTAAAAATGCTTCCTTTATCCGGGCATGTATATACGGTCCATTCCAGGGCAGGGAAAATACGGTCAAACATGCTCAGATCCGGTCAACATGCATCATCTATAAAAACAAGCTTCCACAACACATTTCAAGACACAAATTTACACAATTTTACACACACTTCTTCTCTTCACTTTCTCACTCTAGTTTATCTCTCTAGATTAATTATTAATCAACATTAGATTAATAATTAATCAGAGGATAACTAGGATTTATTTACTGTACGGAGGTGCTTCGAGACGCTGCGATTCAGCATTATTATTTGTAACGCTACGCTTTTATCAGGTTTTAATTTATATTCTATCTTCGTATTTTTAAACATGTTTTGTTATAATATTATCTGTTTAGAAATGCATGCTAGAACTAACATGATAGGCTAAGCTATTTAAGTGTCTGCTATGATAGAAGTTTATGCTAGCGTAATTATGTGATCATTTGTACTGTTAATCTGCTTAGGTAGTAATTAATTAATATATGAATATAGGCATTGAATCTTAATCGTTTACCTGTCCAACTCATATTGTGGTTGACACCTTATCTCTAAAATGAACGTAGCTAATTCATAGGTATAGGTCACTCAATTATTCTGTGTTAGATGATCGATGAGCTCGGCATGGTCGGTGTTCTCCTGACTGAAATATGTTCGTGGGAGACACGGAGCATGGGAGTAGAGATAGGTTAGATTCAATTTATATAGTAGATATTTTTGAGAGACCTTTCGGAATATCTATGACTTAGTTAATCATTCTGTTGTTTGAAGCTGCCGTGATATACCTATTGCATGTTCTTGTTTGATTGTTGCTTTAGGCTTTGTCAGTGTCAACCTATTTGCTATGAATGTACGAGTGAGTTTTCATATATAGTTAATTATTATTTAATCGTTTAATGTAGTATAATAGTAGCAATAGTTTATATTAAGGTATGATGACAATTCAACCGACCGTCAGACAAGGTTTTCCCAACTTATACCGGTGGGGTAAAACCTGTTCATGTTTTTGTTTATTCAACAATTCATGTCGCGATATGGACGTCTCTGACGACCGAGACTGGGGAATAAGATTCGAGGTTAACCGTTGGTTGGATTAGTTATTGCATTTGGGACAACTTCCGGTGCCTAATAACACTTCGTGTCTGCTATCCAAGTGACCTACTTTTATCGGATTGTGGACAACTTCACGTTAGATAAATAGTAGGATCGTAGATGCGACTCATCCTGAGATATAAACTTATTACTACTAAATCCTTATAAAACATAGTTACCTTAAGCTAGCATGGACCGATATCATAGTAGCCACTGTTTTATCTGTAGTATCGAAGTAACCTCCCCCATTTACTTTTATGCTTTTAATTTAGTTAATTTAAGAAAACCAAAACAAACCCCTCACTTATCTATCACCCATCTGAGTTTCCAAAAGATAATCAAAGTGCCTGATTTCAATTCGTTGCGATTTGAAGAATGACCCTAGGTTATATTTATCACTTACTCGCCCTAGTAAATCCACTTAGTGCCTTTACGTAGAGAATAATTTAAGCCCTGCACTATAAAATATAAAACACCCCCCTGATCGTCCTGTAGTCTAGAAATTAACGACCGGACTGCGGGCACATCAGTTTTTGAACTTTAGAGGTTTTGGAAACCAGGATGTCACAAGGAATTATACCTACGGCTTTTCCTTAGCTTCCATGGTGTACTACACCAGAGGTGTTTCCATAGTTATACTAAGTATTCAGCCATTTTACGGTATTTCGTTGCTTCATACATTAACGGTTCCTCTGAACTTATTTAAGCTAAGTTTGTATTTAAGTTCAGTAATTCATCCATTTATGATATAACCAGCCCTTACTTTGATTTCCCAGGAAGTCCCTAATTTAATTACGATGTACTTCAACGATCGGTTAAGATAGTATTTTCCACAGTTTTATAAATCAGACCATGTACTTTTAAACACAGGTAATTAATTTCCCCTAGATAAGGTTCTCGAAGTCTTATCCAATAAGGTTTAATCACAGTTACCGGTTGAAAGACGTTAGTTTAAAATGAGGTTTAAAATCGTAGATAGAAAGTTAATCAAAGCACAAGGTTTTCATAACATCATCGCAATTAATACAGCTAACTACATCACAACAAACACGCAATAGTACTACTCACTAATCATGATAATTGATCCTAAATCTAGCATAATCAAAGCAATAGCATGCATTATAAATAAATAGATAAAGGATAGATATAACCGTAATAGAATAGTAGTTTAAATAAATGTCGATAGATTACAACGAGCGGAACTTCGAATTACAAAATTGCCCCTCCGAGTATCTTCAACAAATATTACAATACTGCCCTTTCGCTAGTCTCGTTAAATATTAACCGAGAACTAATGACTAACTAACTAACTAATCTAGAGTGAGAAACTAGAGAGAGAGTTGAGGTGGTGAATGAGACTGGATGGAAGAATGGATGATGAAAATGGTGAAATAATGCATCTATTTATACAAGTTTCTCAACCGTTCAAGTTTCTCAACTGTATTTCTCAACCGTATTTTTGTCTTCAAATGCCCAACCGTATTTCCCAAGCGAATAAAAATCACCAAAAATACGGGAGAGAACCAAAATACGGGAGAGTTTGGCCGTATACGGGAGGGAACCAACAGTATACGGGAGGGACTCAAACGTATACGGTTGAGCTTGGCCGTATACCGCTGAGCACGGGCCGTATACGGTCTAGACAGGCCGTATACGGTCTGTGCTAGGCCGTATACGGTCTAGCTCAACCGTATTTCGGCTCTTCGGTTCTTCGTTTCTTCGTTTGGGCGTAACTTCTTCATCGTTTATCCATTTGAGCGATTCTTGCGTCCACGTTCTTTTTTTGTTAAAGGGGAAAAATTACCCCGGCAAATATTATTAAAACAAATGATAAGCGTTACAAGAACAAAAATTGTTGTAGCACCACAAGACTTAATCTAACAGATATGAAAGACTAAGTGCATACACAAGACATGCCTTGCATATGACAACCAGCACTAAGCACAACCATTAGGCACCTACAAACAAACTCCAGCCAAGCAATGAGCCAATACGCCCGCATGACGAAAATTAACTGGACGAAGAACACACCCCTTTCGGGATCTTCCATCTCTCCATGGCACGGATGGCACGAGACGAATGTCTGAAGGGAAAAGAGACCAGCTTTAGCCTTATCGTATTGATCGTAATTTCCTAACAAACAAAATGACACTAATTAGAGGTGCTAACTCAAAGTATAGGTCACAGGTCATTAAAATGAATGAACGAGAATACCGTTGATCGTTTTTGCTATATTTTTACACGTTTTTAGTTCGTTTTAGTTGATTCTTGAAGCATCGTCTATATTTTAGCTCATGTAATGAATTTTAGTAAATAATGATTTATTTCAGATGTTTTCATTAATAATGGGGCTAAAAAGGCGGAATAACTATACATAAAAACATGACTTTTTACGTGTTATTATAACTAAAGATAAGCAGATATAGAAGCATGTATTTACTTAGATTTGTGATTCTTCGATTCAGGTTTCAAATATGTTTATTGAATTGTTGATCATTCATTCTAGTGATTTTAACAAATATAGATAGTCTCCTGTTAAGGTTAGCTAATCTTAATAAACCTTAGCTTAATACTAGATTCTCTTGAATACACTAGAATTTCTTCTACGTGTTATTAACCTAAACTTTATTCAATTAATACTATCAACAAATCATTGAGATTCATTCAGCAACCTCGTGTTAACGCAAGTTTATAATTATTGGTTAAATAATTATCACATTAATCAGGTTATATTAATTGTTATTCTCTTAACCTATTACCGGTTACAGTCTCAAGCTGCAATTAACTAATAAATTACTTAATTGCAGATAATCAATCAGCTCATACAAACCCTAGTTATAGCATAAGTCTTTTGACCACATTAAGTAACAATCAATCAACATACAATTAATATGGATCTTTCAAATAAACTCAATAATCATTCATAATTCAAATCAACATAAACATATCATAAAACCTTCATCTAATAATCATTCATCTAAGTAAATACAATTAAAGAATTAGCTTATGTTCAAAGTAATTAAAACCAGATCTAAAAACATGCAATTATACATTGTAAATAGAAAAGAATAAGAATCAAACCCAAGAACCGAACTAAATCTTCATTAGGGTTGAAAATCTTCAAACCTTAGCTTCCTAGCCTCCAAATAGCCTCTTCAGTCGATTTCTAAACCCTAGAACCGAATTAAGGTTTACTTAATTCGTATATGAAAGTGTATGGTTAAGGGTTGAGTTTGGCCTCTATTTATAGATTTCAGATTCGCAAATCCAACCGCCGGTTGAATATTTCAGCCGCCGGCTGGATTGGATTTTTCCCCGAAAACCTGGATCTTGACCACCTTCCTGATTTATGTTTGATTTAGGTTCGACCGCCTTCCTGATTTAGGTTCAACCGCCGGTTGAATAATTCAACCGCCGGCTGAATGTTGGTTCCAGAATATTCTACAGCTGGACCAGGCTTCCTTCTTGGGCTTCTATCTTCATAAATCCGAATTTTATCCTTCTTCTTGGCCCAATGACTTATTCTTTTGGATTTAATCTTCTCTTTAAGCCCAATCTTTTTTATTCTTGATCTTCACTTCATTTTCTTCAATTTATAGCCCGTTTTCGTTCATTTTCTTTATTTCTTTAATTTAAATACCTTTTTGCAAATATAAACAAAATCAGTAATATATATAATTAAATTGCAATAAAAATGCTTAAAAGTAAGGGAATATTATTATATAAATATGACATTATTTGATGTTATCATTGGATATCTATTAGCATAGTGTCCCTTTTCTTTACAAATATAGCTTGTACATTCTTTTGGATTTTTCTTCCTTTTATAAGTTGGTTTATTAATTTGATTAAATCCTCTTTTTCTATAATACCTAGTTTTTCTTTTCTTAAAATATGTTCATTTTCTATATTTTCTTTTTATTTTTCCATAATAATATGGACTATCACATCCAATCATTATAAGCATCTTATGGTTGGTACAGCACAAAGGCACTTTTTTCTTTAAATTTCTACTCATTTTTGCTAAGAGTGCGTCACTACACCATTCACTTATTTTGTCTCTAACATTTGTAGTTCTTTTTTCAAGAGTATCTACATTGCTTGAATTATATGTATCTATCAATTTTTGTCTCCAAAGGTCAGGTATTTTTACAAAAAATAAAGGCAAACCGTATAGGGTTGAGTCCCTGTCGTATACGGTTGGTTCCCTCCCGTATACGGCCAATCTCTCCCGTATTTTGGTTCCCTCCCGTATTTTTGGTGATTTTTATTCGCTTGAGAAATACGGTTGGGCATTTGGAAGGAAAAATACGGTTGAGAAATACGGTTGAGCAACTAGTATAGATATGGGTTAAAATCTCACCATTTTCATCATCTCATCTCATTCAACTTCTCATCTCTCTCTCACTTCTTTCTCTCTCTAGAAATAATTAGTAGTTAGTTAGTTTAGTTAGTGTAATTAAGAAGCGTTTAAGCTAATATCTACAGAGGTGCTCCGAGGCTACGATTACGCAAGATTTGTAAACGTTTTATTAGGTTTTTTTAAATAATCCTTCTTCGTTATTTTTAAATATGTTGTGCTTTTGTCATGCTTATTTAAGAATGTATGCTAAGAATATTATGATAGGCTAAACAAATCTGTGTTTGCTAATGTTGGGAAAAACAATGATCAAACCTAAAATTATAAATCTGAGGAGTCAAAATCTAACTTAGTTGTATTCAGGAAACTTAGTGAGTCTGTGCTACACAGACTGAAGAATTGTTTCTGAGTCTGTGCTGCACAGACTGAAGAATCTCACAGACTGAAAGCCATGCTCTTCCTGAAGACTTATGAATTCATCATCTGAAGAATGAAGATTGAATACAGAAGGCTTCACAGACTGAAGTTCACAGACTGAAGATCACAGACTAATGAGCACAGACTGAAGAGCACAGATTGAAGAATGAAAGTACAAATGTACAGAAGATATTCTTCTTTCCTTAGGCTAGATACAACTGATAAGATGTTTGAGAAAGGTCAAACATCGAACAAAGGTTTTCTTCTCAGCAAAGAAACCTTTTACCTTTTGCTTTTTCTGTTTCCAAGAAAAGCAAAAAGGGAGCATGCAAAGTTGGCCAAGATGAATCTGTTATCCCTTGGACAAATGCATGAACTGGATAATATAGAGTTACACCCAGCTCTATAAATAGCAGTTCAAAAAGCACTGCTATGCATCCAAGTAATCCAAGCACTCAAAGAAAAATAGTATACAAGACCTTTAATCTTAGGCTCAAAGCATTACCACACTAACTGTTAAAGTTTGTAGTGATAATTGTATCTTAATATACTAATACTTGGATCGTATTCAAACCATCTGTGTGGGTTTGAATACTTTGTCATCTGTGTGAGACAAACACTTTATTGTGAATAATACTTTGATTCATAATAAGCTCTGTGTCAAAATTAATCTTGTTTTCTGCCTAGATTAATTTAAACTTGTTTGATATAAAACTTGGATATAAACTAACACGTTAAGATAACTGTTATTTAATCTGTATCTAAGTTTTGGGAACCTTGTGACCCAACAACTGGTATCAGAGCAGATAAAGATTTAATCTTTAACGATCAAAGGAACCCAGTTTATCAAACAATCATCTAAATCCATTTTCTCTACATTTTCTTCCTTGAAAAAATGACTTCTTCTATTGCTATGGCTGGGAAGGGAATTCCAATCTTCAGTGGTGTAAACTTTACCCACTGGAAATTGAAAGCTGAATGGTTTCTTGCTAGCATTCATGATGAAATGCTTAGAGTCATTCAGGAAGGACCCATTATTCCTGGCAGAATAGTTCCTGCAAATATAGATGCAAATGGTATTATTGTGACACCTGAAAAATTTGTTGAGGCTGCCAAAAATACCTGGACTGATCTAGACAGGCAACTATATACTTTAGACTTTAAGGCCAAATCCATACTGGGCAATGCAGTTACTGAGTCTATCTTTGCTAAGATATCTGGCTGCAAAACTGCTAAAGCCATATGGGATATGCTAACTGACCAATATGATGGTGTAAGTTTAGTACAATCCCAAAAGAAGAAGAATCTCATAAGAAATTATGAGAACTTCTTTGCTAGCCAAAATGAGTCATTAACTGATATTCATACCAGATTTCAGATCTTAATCAATGATCTTGAAAGGTATAATATCATCAAGGGACAGTTTGAAATTTGTGCAAAATTTGTTGATGTCATTCCAAACACTTTTTCTGAAGTTATCACTTCATTAATTGTAAGTGAAAAATTGGAGACATATGATCTCTCTGGCTTGTTTGGACTTCTACTAAATTTTGAAGAAACCAAAGCCAGAAAGGATCTAAATGCCAAAAGGATTGCAAAAGATCCATCTGCTGCCCTTGTTGCAACAACAAGGAAAAATAGAGAACTCTTCTCTAGAGCAGATTACCATCTTACTCTTACAGACTCAGAATCAGATGATGAAACTGAGTCTCTAGAAGCTGAAATGGCATTGCTAGCCCAAAGGTTAGAAAAAGCAAGATTCAAGGGTTCAAAAGGAAGGCCAACTTTTGATCCTAAGAAAGCTACTTGCTATAAATGTGGGCAAGTTGGTAGTATTTCTTCTGACTGCAGAGTGAAGATTGCAGAATCTTCAAGTTCTGATAAGTGGGAAGAAAAGGCCAAGAAGTACAAGAGAAAGTACTTCAACTCCAAGAAAATTGGAGAGAAACAACAACCAAAGAAACTAGAGAAAGCTTTGGTTGTTGAACAATGGATAGATGAAGAATCTTCATCATCTGAGGATGATGAAGATATGTGCTTAATGGCTATCACAGAGAGCCAGTTTGACAAAGATGTCAAATTTGCAGAAAAGGCATGTGTTCATCCAGACTGGGACAGAGGATCTGCTTACAATGTAAATCATTTTAAACTTTACTATAGTGATGCAGAAAAACAGAAAATGTTTGAACACATCTATGTAGATTTTTTGAAAAGACTGGAGGAAATACAAGATTTAAAAATCAAACTCAGTCAAGTTCAAAAAGATCTACAATCAAAAGTGAATGAAATAAACCAAAATAAACAGTACAAACTTGAGCTTGATGCTCAATATGACCTTCTCAAAAAGATCAAGCTGGAAAAAGAAGCTTATAAAAACAAAGCTGATCATTATGAAAGGATCTGTAAATCTTGGTGTATTTCATCACTTAAAAATGTGGACTGTTTATCCAAACAGATTCCAGCTCAGATACAAGCGGTCATAGGTGATGAGTTTGATCTTAAAAGTCACATAAATTCAGAAATAAACTCAAAACCTACTATATTTGTACTTGAGATTTTACCTCATACTTTCAGTCATACTGTGGGAGACAAAGTTATATTGACAAATGCCTTTGTTAAACCAAAAATAGTTGCTAAAGAACTAGTATATGAGACAGAGTCAGACTCTGAAGACACAGACTCAGAAATCTCAGTCTGTGAAACTTCTCAACTGAACAGCCTGAACTTATAATCACTAATGAATCTTTAGAAACTATAGAACTTGAAAAGAAAAGATTTATAAAAGGCAAAGTTAGTATTCTCACAGTACCATCTTTAAAAAGACAAAAAGAGGTAAAAGGAATCAAGAATAAACAGAAAGGTTACAATGTGTTTGAACCTTCCACATCTCAGTCTGTAATTGGTCCAGACAAAGATATGTCAAATGACAAATCTAAAGGCATAAAACCAGTAACAAAGGAGTTAAAAAGATCTCAGTTTGTGAGATCTAACTGTCAGTCTGGAAAAATCAATTTTCAGTCTGGCAAACTTAACTCCAAATCTGTTTGTGTTAACACTCAGTCTGACTCTAAAAAGTCAAATCTTAACAACCAGACTGAGACCATTAAGATGCTTAGTGAAAACTTAATGAAATTAACCACAGATTTTAAAACATTTGTTGAGTCAAAACAAGAGTTTAACAGAGGATATAGTGCAAATAATAACCCAAAATCCAAAAGGACCATTATGTTGGACTAAAAATGTTACAACTGTGGAAATCTGGGACATGAAGGTATTTAATGCACAAAGTCCATTCTTAAACAGCCAAAGGCTGCTTTGATAAAACAAATGTCATCTACAAACAACAAAATCAAAAATAGAGAGGATAAAAGTCAATTTCACAGACTTAGCACCAAAACTGCTAAAGAATTGACTCCAACCAACTCTAAAGAACCCATCAAAAGATGGGTTCCCAAAAGTAACTAATCGATTTTGTTTGTCTTGTGCAGGGTAACAGCAAATGGTACCTAGACAGTGGATGCTCAAGACACATGACAGGTTCTTTGGAGAATCTGTCAGAGTTTGTAGAAGAAGAAGGACCTTCTGTCAAATATGGTGACAACTCTGTTGCCAAGATAAAAGGTTATGGTGTGGTGAAAGCTGGCAAAATCAGAATAGCAAAGGTGGCCTATGTTGAGGGATTAAAGCATAACCTGCTTAGTGCAAGCCAGATTTGTGATGATGATGGTGAAATCAGAATCAGAAAGAAGGCTGCTGTTATCTATAATTCCAAAGGCAAACCTATATTAGTTGCCAAAAGAGAAAGAGATATCAATCTCTTGGATCTTTCTTCTGCAGACAACAATGTAGAGACTTGTCTCTATACTCAGTCTGTGCCAGAACTAAGCTGGCTATGGCATAGGAGGTTATCCCACCTGAACTTCAAAAATATTAACCTCTTATCAAAGAAGAAACTGGTTAGAGGTCTGCCTAATGTTACATTTGCAAAGGACAAACTCTGTCCTGCTTATACACTAGGGAAACAGACCAAAAACCATTTTCCATCTAAATTGTTAGCTACAATTGATCAACCACTGCATATGCTCCATATGGATCTGTTTGGACCCATGAGCATTAGCAGTTTGGGAGGAAAGAAGTATACACTTGTGGTTGTGGATGAATACACAAGGTATACTTGGGTCATCTTTCTTAAGGCAAAAAGTGATGCTCCTGAAGAGATTATTAATCTAATCAAGAGGGAAGAATTGCATAAATATGCACCTGTCAAGCAACTAAGGAGTGATCATAGTACAAAATTTAAAAATGCTACTCTCATTGAATTCTGTACTGACAAAGGCATTACTCAAAACTTTGCCTCTGTCAGAACTCCTAAACAAAATGGTGTTGCTGAGAAAAGAAATCGTACACTCATAGAAGCTGCAAGAACCATGTTATGCCATGGTCAAATGAAGATTTATTTTTGGGCAGAAGCAGTTAACACTGCCTGTTTTACCCAAAATAGATCTATTTTGGTCAAAAGGCATGGCAAAACTGCATATGAGCTGTATCACAAGAAGGTTCCAACCATCCATTACTTCCAGACCTTTGGAAGTAAATGCTACATTCTCAATCAAAGAGATCAATTAGCAAAGATGGAACCTAAATCTGATGAAGGAATTTTTGTTGGCTATTCATCTATCTCAAAGGCCTACAGAGTCTACAACAACAGAAGGAACAAAATCGAAGAAACCATCAAATGTCACCTTTGATGCTTCCTCTGCTAATGATGAACATGTTTCTCAGTCTGATGTTCATTTATTAGAAGATTTATCTGTTGTGGGATCTGAATCTCAAATCCCAGTTGTTACTAACCGAAAACAGGACTCTGAAAGTGATAATGAAGATGCTCAACCTGCTCATTCAATGACAGTACCTTCATCAACAGAAGATGAATCTGTGTCCAGAGATTCAAATTCTTCCGATACATGTGTTCAGTCTGGTAGTTTTCAGTCTGTGACAACTACAGACTCAGACTTGCCCTATGTAGAAGATCATGCAGAACTCAGTCCTGCTATTCTTCCACCAAATGAGAATGATTTACCATCCAATGATGAATCATTTCTAGGAGTCAAAGAACACAAGTATCATCCAATTACAGAAATAATTGGAGATTATGTTTCTGGTGTACAAACAAGAGCTCAGGTATCAAGCTCACCTACTGCAAATTTCTGCTACTACACAAACTTCCTGTCAATCATTGAACCAAAGAAAGCTGAAGAAGCTTTGCAAGATGATGATTGGGTTGAAGCAATGCAGGAAGAGTTAATAGAATTTGACAGAAACAATGTTTGGACCCTAGTTCCTGCTCCAAAAGGGAAAACCATTATTGGAACTAAATGGGTTTACAGAAACAAGATGGACAAGGATGGAGTGATAATAAGGAACAAAGCAAGGCTAGTTGCTCAAGGCTACAAGCAGGAAGAAGGCATTGATTATGATGAAACCTTTGCCCCTGTAGCCAGAATTGAAACAATACGGTTATTCTTGGCATATGCTGCATTCAAGGACTTCAAAGTCTATCAAATGGATGTCAAGAGTGCATTTCTGAATGGCAACTTACAGGAGGAAGTCTATGTGAAACAACCTCCAGGTTTTGTAAGTTCCACTTTTCCAAATCATGTCTATAAATTGCAGAAAGCACTATATGGACTAAAACAAGCTCCAAGAGCTTGGTATGACACCTTATCATCCTATCTTCTTAGTAATGACTTCACTAGAGGATCAATTGATAAGACTTTGTTCTTCAAAAGGAACAAGGCAGATGTCATACTAGTCCAAATCTATGTTGATGATATTATATTTGGGTCTACTGATGAAAAATTGTGTAAATGGTTTTCAAACTTAATGTCAAAACAGTATCAAATGAGTATGATGGGTGAATTAACATACTTTCTTGGTCTACAAGTACATCAGAAACCTGATGGTATCTTCATCAACCAAGGTAAATATGTCAATGATCTACTCACTAAATATTCTTTAAAGGACTGTTCAATTATGAAAACACCAATGAGCACTACATATAAGTTGGATAAAGATCAGTCTCGCAAGTCAGTCTGTCAAACCACTTATAGAGGTATGATAGGATCTCTACTATACCTCACTGCAAGTAGACCAGATATCATGTTCTCAACATGTTTGTGTGCTAGATATCAATCTGAACCTAAAGCATCGCATCTAAAAGCTGTAAAAAGGATTTTTAGGTACCTAAAAGGTACTCCTAACCTGGGTCTTTGGTATCCCAAAGACTCTGGTTTTGATCTAATTGGATATACAGATGCAGATTATGCAGGTTGTAAATTAGACAGGAAAAGCACTTCTGGTGGATGTCAACTGCTAGGTGGCAAACTAGTCAGTTGGTCAAGCAAGAAACAGAATTCTGTTGCTACATCCACTGCAGAAGCAGAATATGTGGCTGCTGGTAGTTGTTGTGCTCAATTGCTATGGATGCAACATCAACTAGCAGACTATGATTTGGTGTTTACAAAAACTCCAATCATGTGTGATAACCAAAGTGCCATTGCCATCACTAAGAATCCTGTATTTCACTCCAGGACAAAGCATATTGAGATCAGACATCACTTTATCAGAGATTGTGCTGAGAAAGGTAAAGTGATTCTAAAATATGTGCCCACAAATGACCAATTACCAGATATCTTTACTAAACCTTTAAATGAAGATAGATTTTTGTATCTGCTTGGTCAACTAGGAATGCTCAACCCCTAGTAAAATTTTGAATCTGTATGATTCAATTCTCAGTCTGTGTCTGCTTTTCAATCTGTATAACTGTATTCTCAGCTACATACAATCAAAAAGCACAGACTAAGAGATATTTTTGTAAATATATTAAAGAAAATACCAAAAAGATTTTAAAATTCTGTTATTTTCTCTCAGTCTGTCTGTTTTGTAGTTCAGTCTGTGTGGCGTCATCCAGACTCACTATACAGACTCACAATATACACTCAGACTGAGCTCCTTTTATTTTTTTATTCTCTCCTTCAGTCTGTATGATATATGGCTCAGTCTGTGTGACGTCTCCCAGACTCACTGCACAGACTGATCATATACACTCAGACTAAATGCTTTTTAATTTTAATTTTTTTTATCTTATTTTATTTTTTTAAAAATTTTATTTTATTAATAAAAATAAATAAACAACAATATCCTTGCATTTAATGCAAATACCATTTTTATGGTAATAATCATTAAAAGTTTTGGCGCTTGTTGTCTATTTATCTGCTCAATACAAAAGGTGCACGTGCCTAAGCCTCATTGCTACAGTAAAAGGGATAATCATCAGTGGGTCCCGTTTAACGGAAATTAAAATTCGTTAAATACCCATTTCCGGTCTCCTCTCTTTTTCTTCACTCGTACTTGCACACCAAAAATACACAGATTTTGTGAACCCTAACTCTTCATTAATCAACCATTTTCAAACTCAATCTCAAGAAATTATCTTCAAAAATGGCTGATCAATGGGTTTACACACCACCTGCTTCTATCACTGCAGCTAAACCCTTTAAACAGCGTAAACAGGTAAAACTCTGTATAAATAATCAAGTTGCTACCATTTCCATTCCTGATTCTAAAAAGAACCAAGGATTTGAGGAATTAACAAACTTTATGACTGCTCATCCTTTAAAGGGAGCATTTTTCAACACTATTCCTCAAATATATCCTAATTTTCTTATGGAATGGTGGTATACTTGCTCCTCAAATAGTACCAATACTGCAATTACTGGTACTATTGATCATGGTAAACGGGTAGTTACCATTGATCAGGAGCTAATAAGGAATGTCTTAGACTTGCCATTGGGAAACAATTTTGAACCCATTCCAACCAAAGAAGCAGCAAGGGCTTCTCTTACTTTGGTTGGATATACCAAAGAAAAAGGTACCATCTTGATGTCAGGATTAACCCCCAGATGGAAATTTTTAATCTCTAGCATCATTAGAAGTCTAGGAGGTAAATCTGGTAGCACAGGGGAGTTAAATGAGTTTGAAACTCAACTGTTAAGCTCATTCATCACTAGTTTAAACATCAACTTTGCAGAGTTGTATTTTCAAGAAATTTTAAAACTGGTGAATGAGTCTAACAGAATTTTCAATGTACCTTTTATAAGGTTACTCTCCTTGTGCATCCAATCCAGATTATCTGGGTCTGTATATATATCTTTTAATAATAAAATTGCAGATATACCCGTACCAGTGCTCACCTATAAAGTGTTTAACCATCCGGTTCCACTTACTAGAGCACCTATCACTGCTGCTATGCAGCAATGGATTGATCACCCATATGTTGCTTCTGCATCTATGGAGGGTGATGATTCAGGTGATAGTGAGGGTACTGAGGCCCAGACTGTTGAAGATCGTGTGGCTGAAGCAGAGCACACAGACTCCAGGGATACAGACTCAACTCAGTCTGTGCACTTGGAGTCAGACTCAAATATTCCTGAGTCTGTTCCATCTTCAACAGAAGATGCAGGTAGTACTTCTTCTTCATTTGAGGACATGGATATAGATCAACCTTCTTATCCTAGCCCATCCTCACCCACAAAAGAGAGTCACAAACAAACCAACCCAGATGAGTCACCACTCAATCTGGAGGAATCACCAGACTCAACCCCAAAAAGTATAGCACAAGTGGAATCATCATCCATGGAATTGGATGTCAATAGAACACCTTCCAGTGCTGTAGTCCATTCCATTGCAGCTCTGCTAGAGTGTGTGGTGCCAATGGCTACCCAACTGACCCAACCTACACCTAGTTTAGTCAGCTTGGATACCCACATTACTGCTACTACACTGACCCCTGTAGTATGCATTGAAGAAGATGCTCCAATCCTGAGCACTACCACCCCCCTCTTTACCCCACTCACAATGGCTAAGCCCATAATGACCACTAGTCCTGTACTAGTTCACATTCCAGTAAGTCCTTTCTTACACCCCTCTGCACAGATCGCCAATGCCCCAGTCATGTCACAGACTGAGGTGCAGATCTCCTCTTCTTTGCCTGATGAACTACCATCTTATCACCAGATGGTTAGTGAAGGCATACCAACTTCCACATCAGTTGCCAGTGATACTGTTCCTTTACACCAGGGATTGTTTGAGGCAACAGGTGCAACACAATCATTTCCCAGTGATATCTTATCCTATCACCGGATTAGATCTGAGGGAACAACTACACCACTCCATGCCTATGATCGCTTTTCCATGCACAGGACACAGAGTGAGGCAAAAAGTGCAACCCTAAAAGATTCCAGTGATCTTGCTCAGTTACAACATGAGTCAAGTGAGGAACACATACCATCACCCAATTCTAACCCATCCAACCAGACTCAGTCTGTGCCTTCTAGTACACTTAATGATGTGCTTTCTGCCATCAACAAGTTGTCTGAATGGGTACAGACTGAGTTCAATAATAATAAGAAAGAGCTAGAGAAGATGAAGCATCTAGTCTCTACTATGGTGGATAAAGTGGATATGCTGGAGGAGAAGGTATCCAATAGGTTAGATGAAATGCAGACCACCCTCTCAAACTTAGTAGATGATGTCAAAAAGGGGGAGAAGATGAAGTATGGGTCTGCAGAAGCTAAAACCTCAAAAGATAAAGATTTAAATAATAAATCCTTAGATTTAAGGGGAGATAGTAGTGATGGAGATGATGGACCCGAAGGTGCTAGGGTGAAGTCTCAGACTGAAGCTAAGTCTGTGCCACAGACTGAAGATATGAGTGCACAGACTGAGGGGGAGCAAGAGAGATTACAGTTAGGTGAACATACTGAGATGGTTGCACAGACTCAGGGGGAGTCATCCATTGTCTTACACATAGACCCAATTGCAACTATCTCAGCCCAAGGTCAGATGGAGTTGAAGAGACCAAGGGAAGAAGAAGAAGAAGAAGATGTTCAACCTCTGCTAATCAAGAGAGCCAGGAAGATGAAAAGAATGGCCAGGAGGATTCCTGAAAGGGATATCTTTGATTCCCAACCAAAAATGAAGGGGATCAAAACCTGGGACCAATTTATGAAGCTGGCAGAAGAACAGGACAATGATGGTGATGATGATGATGCCATCAATCCTGACTGCAGTTCTGAGTCTGAAGTTTTCAGAAGATCAGATGATGATGAAGATGATGCTACTTTTGGAGGTGTAGGTCGAGCCTCAAAAGTCAAGACTGGAGAGTCTCAGTCTGTGCCTTCTGAACCTGCACAGACTGAGACACAGCATCAATCACAGACTCAGAGCTCAGAGCAACCAGCAGCAAGCACTGATGCTCTAATTATCAGTGCTGAAGCCATTCAAGCTGAAGCCAATCCTGCTAGACCAACCACAACAACCAGAACACTGCCTCCAGGTAGGAGTGAAATTGAAGACAGAATGCAATGGAGAAGTGCTCATCTGATAAGCATTTATCCTGGGTCAAGTTCTACACTGGAAGAGGTAGATAGGGCTAAGGGTAAGGGCAAGGAGATTGCCTTATCCAAGCAGGAAAGGTTAAGCAAGATCAAGAAGATGGTGGATGATCATGCTACTGGAACAAGAAGTCCTGAACTGAAAGATCTACAGGACGAACTCTTGCAACAAGAGGCTACTGCTCAAGGTATGACCTTAACCGAATACTTAGATGTATTAACACTTGAAGAGCAGAAGCTGAAGGAAGCAAGATTTGTTGACATGCTCTCCAAAGAGTTAGAAGATGAAAGTTGTTCACAGACTCAGATCAGAAGGAGTCAAGTTGAGCAACAAATCAAAGAAGATGAGGAGCTGTCAACAAGATTACAGAAGATAGAGAGTCTAAAAGCGAAGCTACAATCCACTTTCCAAAAGTCAAAGCTCAAGCAAAAGATTAAAGACTGTCATCTGAATAAGATTGGACAGAGATTGAGGCTAGAGTTGACTTTGACCAAGAGCTCAAAAATGGTGTGGGTGGATGACCTGTACACTCTAGGGCTTAAAGAATGGCAATCCATTGCTAACTCAAGAACTACAAGATTTGTTGACATGCTCACTCAAGAACTACAAGAAGAAAGTCGCTCACTGACCCAAATCAGAAGGAGTCAAGTTGAGCAACAAATCAAAGAAGATGAGGAGCTGTCAACAAGGTTACAGAAGATAGAGAGCCTGAAACCAAAGCTACAAGCCACTTTCCAAAAGTCAAAGCTCAAGTAGAAGATTAGAGAATGTCATCTGAACAAGATTGGACAGAAATTGAAGTTGGAGCTGACTTTGACCAAGAGCAAGAAGATGGTATGGGTGGATGACCTGTACACTCTAGGGCTTAAGGAATGGCAATCCATTGCCAATCTTTTGAAGAGTGCAGCTGACAAGGAATTGAAGAAAGAAGTTCTGGATGAGCTATCTTACCTGATTGAGCTAGTTCTCAGTCTGCGGCTCATCTCAGAAGAAGAATACAAGTTGTTTTGCATAGCAAACAACTTTGTAATCAAGAAGAAGTCAGCTGGGTTATCCACAGAGAATGAGCAGAGAAGGGAGCATCCTTTACCCAAAGGTATCATTTTCATTGATAGATCATATGTACAGACTGATAGCATTGAAGGTCTGTGCTATAGAGATATCAATGGTATAGAGTGCTTCCAGGATCATAATAGGTTATATGGAGAGTCTCTGCTGCACTGCATTGCCCTGCTGAAGGAATGCAAACATTCTCAAGCCAGACCATTCAGAAGAAGACTGATTAGCTTGTTATTCAACAACCTTTCCCAAATCAGGATGATGATTGGACTTGAAGATATCTGCAAAAAGATCATCCTAGAGTATCAAGAATTTGAAGACAAATCTGATAAGGAAATGGAAGAACTGTTGAAGAGGAAAGTGGAAAAGATGAAAGAGATCAAGGCTCAGAGAAAGAAGTGAAGATTGTTAAATTTTTGATTTACAATTTCATGTAATAATTGTAATATTCTTGTAAACTGACTATGACTTTGACTTTATGTATATAAGTCTAAATTCATAAGTTATGCTTTACTTTAGTATTTATTATTTCTTTATTATCTTTTGTAAATAGATTTTGACATCATCAGATAGGGGGAGATTGTTGGGAAAAACAATGATCAAACCTAAAATTATAAATCTGAGGAGTCAAAATCTAACTTAGTTATATTTAGGAAACTTAGTGAAATTCCTTAGTCTGTGTTTCTGAGTATGTGCTACACAGACTGAAGAATTGTTTCTGAGTCTGTGCTGCACAGACTGAAGAATCTCACAGACTGAAAGCCATGCTCTTCCTGAAGACTTATGAATTCATCATCTGAAGAATGAAGATTGAATACAGAAGGCTTCACTGACTGAAGATCACAGACTAATGAGCACAGACTGAAGAGCACAGATTGAAGAATGAAAGTACAAATGTACAGAAGATATTCTTCTTTCCTTAGGCTAGATACAACTGATAAGATGTTTGAGAAAGGTCAAACATCGAACAAAGGTTTTCTTCTCAGCAAAGAAACCTTTTACCTTTTGCTTTTTCTATTTCCAAGAAAAGCAAAAAGGGAGCATGCAAAGTTGGCCAAGACGAATCTGTTATCCCTTGGACAAATGCATGAACTGGATAATATAGAGTTACACCCAGCTCTATAAATAGCAGTTCAAAAAGCACTGCTATACATCCAAGTAATCCAAGCACTCAAAGAAAAATAGTATACAAGACCTTTAAGCTTAGGCTCAAAGCATTACCACACTAACTGTTAAAGTTTGTAGTGATAATTGTATCTTAATATACTAATACTTGGATCGTATTCAAACAATCTGTGTGGGTTTGAATACTTTGTCATCTATGTGAGACAAACACTTTATGTGAATAATACTTTGATTCATAATAAGCTCTGTGTCAAAATTAATCTTGTTTTCCGCCTAGATTAATTTAAACTTGTTTGATATAAAACTTGGATATAAACTAACACGTTAAGATAACTGTTATTTAATCTGTATCTAAGTTTTGGGAATCTTGTGACCCAACAGCTATGATAGACGTTATGCTAGGATAGTTATGCTATAAATCATGTTGTTACTCTGCTTGTATGTTATTGAATTATATTTGAATTTATGAAATAAATCTCCATTGTTTATCTATCCAACTTATGCTGTGATTTGAAACCTATTGATAGAATTCGGCCAATTACTAGAAATAGGTCCCTCAATTATTCTGTGTCTGATGATCGATGAACTCGACATGGCCGCTGTTCTCCTGATTGAAATATATCGAGAGGAGACACGGAGCCTAGGAATAGAGATAGATTAGATTTATTTCCATATAATAAATGTTTTAGAGAGAACTTTCGGAACATGTATGACTTAATTATTTATCCAGATACTATGCAGAAAATAAATTGAATACTGTTATGAAACTATACTGCATGTTCTTGTTTGATTGTTGCTTTAGGGTTCGCATGCTAGTATCACTTTGCCCGAATGCTGATTATTAGATATATGATTCTGTTTTCAAATATTGTTTAATTTCATACATCAGTTTAATACGCTTGAATAGTTATGATATTTTATATGAAATAATGATGAACAATTTAACTGACAGTTAGACAGACCATCCCAACTTATTCCGCGGGATAACTCCTGTTCACATTTTTGTTTATTCAACAATTCATGTCATGATACGGATATCTCAGATGTCCGAGATTGGGGAATAGGATTAGAGGATGGTTGTTGGTTAAATTGGTTACTATATTTGGGAGAACTTTCGATATAGTTGACAATCCACTGCTCTTATCTCTTTGACATGTTATTTATCTGATTGCGGACAACTCTACGTTAGATAAATAATAGGCTAGGAGCATGGATCATTAGGAAATATAAAATCTTAATCCAAATTAGACAACAAATAACTTTTCAATGTAGCAAAGGAAAAATCATAAATCGGCTGAACCCCTGGTATAGCATTGGAAACACCTCAGTGTGTAGTACAACGTGGAAGTAATGGAAAAGTCGTAGGTATAAATACTTCGTGGATCATCGTTGAGTATTCTGAGTTGACGGGAACCTCTAGATTAGTTATCATAATTAAAGCCTTAACATAAAATAACTACCCCTCAATAGCATTGATTGTCATCATAATGAACACTCGCTTAATCTTGTAGTTCTCCTAGCCACCTCACCACCTTTATTTTACTTTATTTCCGTATTTAATTAGAAAAACAAAACAACCCCTTTCCAAAATATGAAAAACCCAGCTAAATTTACCAAAGATAACTATGATTCTTAATTCCATGCCCGTTGTTGTTTGAAGAACGACCCTAGGTCATACTTATCGCTGTATTAACCCATAGCTTTAGTATACTTAGGCCCAACAAATACAAATATAAAACAACCCTTTGGTGAAGCCGCTAGCGGACGGTCCGACGACAGGACACGCAGTTCCTGACTGACCGCTGGTGGCCCATCAAGTTTTTGGCGCCGCTGCCGGGGACTACGACGACCGTTTCTAGGAAATTAGTTATCTCAGTTCTTTTAGTGATCCTTTCGGAAGATTAATATCATCCGAAAGTTCCTTTTCTGTTCTTTCATTTCCGTAAATCCTTTCCAAAACTCTTTTCTCTACCAAACCCAAACTTCCATCAGCCATGACCAGCAAGCCATTATTGTAGGGAAGAGGAGTACCCATCATACCTTTAACAGACGAAAAATTTGAAATTAAGCCACAAATCATTAAAATGATCAAAACCTATTGCCAATTTCATGGTTTTCCGCATGATGATCCAAACTCTCACTTAGACAGATTCATAAACCTCACTGACTCTTATGAGCAATCAGGAACTTCCCAAAACACTCTTCGACTTCACCTTTTTTCCTACTCTCTATCTACACGTGCTCAGATATGGTTTGATGAACTCGAATACAATTCGATTCACACTTGGGAAGAGTTGGCTACTAAGTTTATGGCTAAGTTTTTCCCTCCTTCTACGCAAATCAAACTCAAAGATGACATCATCAACTTCCACCAAGGAATTGATGAATCATTATGTCTGGCATGGGAACGATTTAAGAAAATGCTCACAAGGTGTCCAAATCATCAGTTAGCCAAAACTAACTTGATAACTTGATTTGTACATTCTATAACGGTCTAAACCCTCACCACAAATCAACCTTAGATGCTGCTTCATTAGGAAACTTCATGTTACACACTGTAGAAGAAGCAGGGGAGCTAGTTGAGACGATGACGATGCATCAACATGACTGGGAGTCTGGAGAACCCACAGAGGAAGTAAGTAGTACTTCTGATAAAACCCTAGAAGCTTTGAAAATACAAATCGAACATCTTACCAAAGTCTTAAAGGAACTACAAAGTTCTAAACCTACACAAAAGAAAATCCTTAAGAAAGGTACGGAGGAAATCTTTGTTACAAATGTTGAAACCCCTGAACGAAACTTTCAATCTAAATCATTCTTTCAGTGGCCATACAAACAACCATCCACACTCATCCAACCCCTAGTCATCCCAATGCCCTCTATTATATCTGAGTCTTCCTCCAACTCTCATCAAAATTATCACGAAACTTTGACTAACTTCATGATTGAACAAATAAATATAAACAAATAAGTAATTGCTTTTCAAGATCGAATTGATGCTTTACTTAAATTTTCTCAAGATATGATCAAAAATATGGAAGTTAGTCTTAAGCAATTATTTTCAAAAGTTAATGAGAGGCAAAGGGAAATTGTGATTAGTAACGATATCTATCACTCATCTTATGAGCCTGATGACATCCTAGTAGTTACTAGAGGAGGCAAGGAAACTAGAGTTGAACTACCCTCAGATATTCCTTCAAATGAACCTTCCCCTTCTACAAAAACGCCTACGGATCCAGTGATAAATGACACACCTGTCATTACACCAGATCCAACACCTACAAACCCAGAAGTTATTTCACACATTCGAATACCTTTTCCTGGCAGGCTTAAGAAAGAGAAGCAAGAAGCTCAATTTGGGAAATATCTGGAGATATTCAAAAGCCTGCACTTAAACGTTAGATTATTAGATGCCTTAGTAGAAAGGCCTAGTTTTGCAAAATTCTTCAAGGAACTCCTTTCAAACAAAGAAAAGTTAAGACAAATAGTTAGTTTACGCTTAGATGCCGAATGCTCTGCAATAATGCAGCATGGTCTTTCACCAAAACTAGGAGACACTGGTCGCTTTACTATTCCTTGTTATCTACAAGATATTCAAGTTAGTAATGCCTTAGCTGACCTAGGAGCTAGTGTCAACCTCATGCCTTACTCACTCTATAGGAAACTAGGATTAAGTGACCTACTACCCACTTGTATGACCATCCAATTAGCTGACAGATCAGTAAAACTCCCTCGAGGGATTGCTGAAGACATAATGGTCCGAGTCGGTAAATTCATTTTTCCAGTTGACTTTGTCATTATGGATATTGAGGAGGATATCCACGTTCCCCTCATCCTTGGCAGACCTTTCCTAAACACCGCCAAGGCTATCATTGACGTAAACAAGACATCTTTAAAACTGAGGGTCGGAACGGAGGAAGTCACCTTTAACGTCGATAAATTGATGAAGCAACCAATGGGAGAAGATCTTGGGTTTGCAGATTCTATGCAAGAAAAATTTGACCAGCATCTAGAAGAGATTTTAGCAGTAAGTAGTCAAGATCCTACCCCAAGTACAATCATCACCAGGAGGATTTGCAAGGATGATCTTGGACTCTGCTCGGCGATTCCTGACCAAGAAGCACACTCTCGGGAACTACTATTATCCAAGAAGGAGTGTCCTAATGCACAAATGAACAAACCCTTCATGAACAAATCTTTCATCATTGTTCCCTTAGGCCAGGGCACTCTGATAAAACTCTTGAAAAGAAACCAACCATTTCCACCTAACCCATTACCAGATTCATCTCCTTTAGTAGTTGAAATTCTAAAATCTTTTAAGGAGATGGAATCATGAATCTTCTATGAGCCACAACTATCTGAAGGTTGTGAGCCACAAACCTCAAAATCTGAAATCACCATAAATGCATCTTCATCAGTTGAAATAGCATCAGCCGAGGCAGTATATTCATCACCAAACGAATTAGAATTCCAAATAGAATTTGATGAACTGAAAAGAGACGAGACTTCTCGAATGAAACCTTCCATTGAAGAACCACCAGAGTTAGAAATAAAGGAGCTACCCTCTCATTTGGAGTATGCTTTTCTCGAAGGAACTTCGCACTTACCGGTTATAATCTCAAAAGATTTGAAACCCGTGGAGAAAGCAAAACTCATCTAAGTATTAAAGTCACACAAGAAAGCGATTGCATGGAAGATCTCTGACATACAAGGGATCAGCCCAAATTACTGCACGCACAAGATCTTAATGGAGAAAGACTTTAAACCTTCCGTGCAGAGACTGAGGAGAGTAAACCCGAAGATACATGACGTGGTCAAGAAGGAGGTTATCAAACTCTTGGATGCTGGCTTGATTTATCCTATCTCAGTTCTCCATGGGTCAGCCCAGTTCAAGTTGTCCCGAAGAAAGGAGAAATGACGGTGATCACAAATGAAAACAACGAACTTATTTCAACAAGAACCGTCACCTGGATGGAGGGTCTGTATCGACTATCATAAACTAAACGAAGCTACTCAAAAAGATCACTTCCCTCTACCGTTTATTAATCAGAGTTGGAGAGACTATATGGAAATGAATTCTATTGTTTCCTCGACGGTTTCTCCGGCTATTTTCAAATTCCCCTCGATCCGAAGGCCAAGAAAAGACGACATTCACATGTCCTTACGGAACATCTGCGTACCGACGGATGCCTTTCGGGTTATGTAATGCACCTGCGACTTTCCAAAGGTGTATGGTTTCCACGACATGATTGAACAATGCATGGAGGTATTCATGGACGACTTCTCAGTCTTTGGAGATTCCTTCACCTCTTGTCTTTCTAACCTTGACAGAATGCTAGCCCGATGTGAAGAATCGAACTTAGTGCTAAACTGGGAGAAGTGCCACTTTATGGTGAAAGAAGGAATAGTTTTAGGACACTGCATATCAAAGTCTGGAATAGAAGTTGATAAAGCTAAAGTTGAAATCATATCAAAACTTCCGCCACCAACTTCTGTCAAAGCAGTTCAGAGTTTTTCTGGGTCACGCCGGCTTTTACCGGCGCTTCATAAAAGATTTCTCAAAAATCTCTCGACCCATAACACACTTGCTGGAAAAGGATACCCTGTTCGTCTTTTCAGAAGATTGTATGAGAGCATTTAGCTTCCTGAAAGATCAGCTCACACATGCACCGATTATGGTCGCTCCCGATTGGAACATGCCTTTCGAAATCATGTGTGACGCCAGTGATTTTGCAGTAGGAGCTGTTCTCGGGCAAAGGAGGGATAAGCACTTTCAACCCATATACTACGCCAGCAAAACGCTCACAGACGCTCAAGAGAATTATACTACCACAGAAAAGGAGCTACTAGCTGTAGTATTCGCTTTTGATAAATTCCGTTCTTACCTTATTTTGTCTAAAACTATTGTCTATACTAACCATTCAGCCTTGAAGTATCTTTTCAAAAAGCAAGACACGAAGCCTAGGTTGCTACGGTGGATTCTACTCCTACAAGAATTCGATATAGAGATTAAAGACAAGAAAGGAGCAGAAAATGTTGCAGCAGATCTTCTTAGCCGGCTGGAAAACCCGTCTATAGAGAAGCTTGATGAAAAAGATATAAGGGATAAATTTCCTGAAGAACAACTCATGAATGTCGGACGCTGCAAAGGTTCTCAATTCACTCATAACCCTTGGTATGTAGACTACGCTAATTACCTAGTTGGAGGAATTATTCAGAAAGGAATGCCAACTTCCAGAAAGCGCAAATTCTACAGAGATGTCAAGAACTACTTTTGGGACGACCCGTTCTTATTTAAGACTTGTTCGGACCAAATTATTAGAAGATGCGTAGACGAGAAGGAGGTAAGACACATTCTCCACCAGAGTCACCATGGACCCACTGGAGGACATCACGGTGCAAATATGACTACAAGAAAGGTGTATGACTCGGTTTTCTACGGGCCAACCATATTCAGAGATGCATACGACTTGGTGAAGCGCTGCGATATTTGCCAAAGGTTTGGAAATATCTCAGCAAGAAATGAAATGCCACAAAATAATATCCAAGCTTGTGAAATCTTCGATATGTGGGGATTAGACTTCATGGGACCATTCCCAAAGTATTATGGGAAAGAATACATTTTGGTTGATGTCGACTATGTCTCCAGATGGGCCGAGGCACAAGCTTTCCCTACAAATGACTCCCGTGTCGTGATTAAGTTTCTCAAACAGTTGTTCTGTCGTTTCGGAACTCCAAAAGCGATCATTTGTGATCGAGGCACGCATTTCTGTAATGCTCAGTTTATGAGGACATTACAGTATTATGGTGTCACCCATAAAACCTTTACGGCATACCACCCGCAGACAAATAGGCAGGATGAACTAACGAACAGAGCACTAAAAAGGATCTTAGAACGAACAGTTGGGAATCATAAGGAAAGATGGGCCAAAAAGTTAGATGATGCTCTGTGGGCGTTCAGAACCGCATATAAGTCACCTTTAGGGACCACGCCTTACAGATTCGTTTACGGAAAAGCGTGTCACTTACCAATAGAGTTGGAATACAAGGCATATTGGGCATTAAAAAACTGTAATTTAGATCTCACGGCTGCCGGATTGGATCGAAAAATGCAATTAAACGAACTAGCCGAGTTAAGAGACCAAGCTTATGATAGTTCTTTACACTTCAAGGAGCGAACCAAGAACACCCACGATGCTAAACTAAAATATTCAAAGTTCAAACCTGGAGATAAAGTTCTTCTCTTCAACTCGCGTTTCAGAAAGTTCTTTGGCAAATTCAGATCAAGGTGGAGCGGGCCATTCATGGTGTCAAAAGTATTTACTCACGGCGCAGTCGAACTCGAGGCACCGGAAGGTAACTTTAAAGTCAATGGTCATCGCTTATAACACTACATCGAAGACTTCCCCTTGAATGAGGAAGTCTACATCTTTGAACCGCCTTGAGCCAACCCACAGATATGATGAGTCAAGCTAGGGACTCATTAAACAACCGCTCTTGGGAGGCACCCCAAGCTTATCCTAGAATAATTATGTTTTACAGTTCTTCTTTTATTTTTATCTAGTATTGTCATCTATGAACTAATAATGCGGGTTAGCTACTTATTTGACAGCACAACACTCTTACGTAAACATCATAGATAAGTCTTATTGTTATATACAAATGCAAAAGGTTCGGATGATTTAAATTTTCATTTAAAACATCTTTATAAATAGTTATCCATTCTTGATTGCATGTGTATATCATAAACCCTGTTATTACCAGTTTTTCTATGTTTCAAGATGGACACCCCAGTTGAGACCATAGGACGTACTAAACAGAAACGAAACAGGCGCAAGGAAAACCACAGAGTTAGGAGGCTGATGACCACCATCCCTGAGGAAAATTTAGTGGATGTGTCGATCACTCCTGAAGAACTAGCACCTATGGGACCCACTCCAGTTGATCCATTGGCTGACCCATCTCTTGGACCTTACACTCCACTGTTCGAGTTTGGGATCACTACTGCAGATCCAGCAGTGACTTGGGGGATTCTCCGAGAGCTATCCATTCAGCACGACGCTATCTCCGACATCAGAGAGATGATTAGACTCTCGAGACTCCGGAGCCAAATCTACAGACTTGGTCGGGATCCTGGTGTACCACGCCCACCATGGTCATTCCTCCCAGCTGCTACTCCAGAGACCAACCCTCCTGCCCCCTACATCTCGACTCCAGTGCACTCTCCTCAGGGACTCCCCGATCTTGACATAGAGATCACTCACACGATCATTGCACCATCGCCCACATCCGCCTTGGATGATGATGCTATTGCTGCTTTTGATCCAGACACAGATGACTTGCTAGACGAATTTTAGTTCACTTATCTTTTTATTAGCTTTATTAGCTTTATCTTTTTAGTTTATGATAATTATCTGCTATCTGTTGAGAACTGGTGATTATGACTCTATTTATAATATTTCCAGAACCGAACTTCGTAAGGAATGGATGAACTTCAGATAAGTCTGGTCCACACAAACTCCAGCAACCATTTACACCACTCCTTCACGAATCTGGTCTAGTATCCAGTGCTCACCAACCGTAGGGAAGTATCTCTCCTAACACCCGATCTATATATATGTTGTAACCACATTGATATCCCACTTAAAATCTCTAAGTGTGGGATTAAGACCAAACTTTAGTAATACATATAAATCATCCGAAATGGTCTTAATCTCTACAGTGAAGAGAAACTTTTAAATCAATATTTTTCCTATAACAAAACCCTAAGTGTGGGATTTTCCCCACTTAGTGTAAAACATTAGGGACAATGTTTATTTTAAGTTTGGGATAGCAGTATGACTTTCGTCATTTAAACATCTGTTAAAAGTTGATCTAGAAACATGCTCAATCCTCAAAATAACCCTATACTTCAATATTTGCCAAATTTTCAAAAAATTATAAACCTTTTTGAGCAACAATTTAAGAAAGAATACTGATTTTTTTTACAAGTATTCAAAAGTTAACATAAAAGAGGTCGAATCATGTCGGATTCTAATTTTTTTTTTTTTGAGATGATAATCTAAGAGGGGCATCGCACGACTGGACACATATAACCTATTTGTTGTGAGGTATGTTGAGCCTAATATAAAGCATTCATTTTAAATGCTTCGCAATTCGTTTGTTATGTGTGACCGGTGCATGCATTTTGAATTAGAACTTGGCCCTGGTATACGTGTCGAGATCACATTGACAGGTGCCATACGTGGCATAGGTGCAATTAGATGACCAGGACAATCTTGGGAATAACCCCATTTTATCATATCTTTTCAAGCCCAAAACCGACCAACACTCATTTTAAGTGTTAATGATCCACTCAATAAACCCTGTTGAGCCTTAACCAAAATATTTTTCTTAATAAAACCCATATCTTTTAACTATTCACTCCCATATCTCCCAAAAGCTTATCTTTGAATTTTTAAAGTTATGAAAAATACTTTTTAGATATCCTTTTCTCTCATAAATTCATACACTTCGTATTTACACAAACATTCCTCGTGTGCGTTCCAATAATAAATACTCAAAATTCGAGAGTCTTTTGGTGCGAAAAATTGGCATCAGTAAATTCAAAGTTGTCAAAAAAAAAATTCAGAAAATGAAAGTAAGAAAGGATATTTCTAAGGGGATGTGTCAAAAAAAAAAGAAAGAAAATCCCTTAGAAATTCATTGGCAAAAGAAGTTCTAAGACAAAAATATGTCATAAAGCTTAGTACTTCAAATCTCTTGAAAGATCCACTCTCTGAAAGAAAATCTTTCAAGTGTCTTCAAAAAGATAGAAGTCATAATAGCTATCTGAAGTATTCTTTCACTTCTTGTTATCCGTTTTCGTGTTCTTAAAAAGTTTGTCTAAATAAGAGTTTTTCATAAATTTAAAGATCCAAAGATAAGCAAACCCCCATCACCTAACAATTTTCACTTTTCCATACCCCATTACCCTCACACAACATTACAACCCACTCAAATGTCCTGCGATAATTAGTGGCGTCCCCATCTAAGTAATGGAGATATGATCCTCGATCAAGCTTATGATAATAAATGTTGCATGACTGGTATATGAGCGATTTTCATTTGGTCTAGAATGATAGGAAACCCGATACACTCTGAGTGAATTGAGTGACCACCTGGTGAGATCGCCCAGTCGTGTATATTCCAAAAATCGAGAATTGAAAGAAGGCCTAAGAAAATCATCTCGGAAATTTTTAGATACTTCATGTGATCATCTCTTCTATGTTTGACAAGAAAAATACTTGTTTTCAAACAGTATCCAATGTTTGACAAGAAAAATACTTAGTATCCAATCTTCTTTGAAGCTCGATCCAAAAGAATCATTTTTAAGAAAGTTTTGGCTTATAAAAATTTAAAGGTTTGCTTGAGGACAAGCAAAAGTCTAAGTGTGGGATACTTGATAACACGTAAAAAGTCATGTTTTTACTTAAGTTATCTCCACCTTTTTAGCCCAATTATTAAAGAAACGATTCAAAATAAATGAATTATTACCAAAATTTATCACATGGACTAAAATATAGACAACGTTTCAAAAATCAACTAAAATGACCTCAAACGATGATAAATACAAAAGAAACGGTTATAAGCATTCTCGTTCACTCATTTTAATGTCCTACAACCTATACTCCGAATTAGCAGCTATAATTGATGTCATTTTGTTCGTTAGACAATTACGAAACCGTGGACGTAAGAATCGCTCAAAACGGATACACGACGAAAAAGTTACGACCAAACGAATAAACGAAGATCGAAAGGGCCGAAATACGGCCGGGACAAGCCGTATACGGCTGAGCCCAACCGTATACGGTTGACCACAGACCGTATACGGCCTGTCTAGACCGTATACCGCCTGTGGCCAACCGTATACGGCCAAGTTCAACCGTATACGGTTGAGTCCCAACCGTATACGGTTGGTTACCTCCCGTATACGGCCAATCTCTCCCGTATTTTTGTTCCCTCCCGTATTTTTGGTGATTTTTATTTTCTTGAGAAATACGGTTGGGCATTTGGAAGGAAATATACGGTTGAGAAATACGGTTGAGCAACTAGTATAAATATGGGTTAAAATCTCAGCATTTTCATCATCTCATCTCATTCAACTCTCATCTCTCTCTCACTTCTTTCTCTCTCTAGAAATAATTAGTAGTTAGTTAGTTTAGTTAGTGTAATTAAGAAGCGTTTAAGCTAATTTCTACGGAGGTGCTCCGAGTCTACGATTACGCAAGATTTATAAACGTTTTCTATTATATAATCCTTCTTCGTTATTTTTAAATATGTTGTGCTTTTGTCATGCTTATTTAAGAATGTATGCTAAGAATATTATGATAGGCTAAACAAATATGTGTTTGCTATGATAGACGTTATGCTAGGGTAGTTATGCTATAAATCATGTTGTTACTCTGTTTGTATGATATTGAATTATATTTGAATTTATGAAATAAATCTCCATTGTTTATCTATCCAACTTATGCTGTGATTTGAAACCTATTGATAGAATTCGGCCAATTACTAGAAATAGGTCCCTCAATTATTCTGTGTCTGATGATCGATGAACTCGACATGGCCGCTGTTCTCCTGATTGAAATATATCGAGAGGAGACACGGAGCCTAGGAATAGAGATAGATTAGATTTATTTTCATATAATAAATTTTTTGGAGAGAACTTTCGGAACATTTATGACTTAATTATTTATCCAGATACTCTGCAGAAAATAAATTGAATACTATTACGCAACTCTACTGCATGTTCTTGTTTGATTGTTGCTTAAGGGTTTGCATGCTAGTATCACTTTGTCTGAATGCTGATTATTAGATATATGATTGGGTTTTCAAATATCGTTTAATTTCATACATCAGTTTAATACGCTTGAATAGTTATGATATTTTATATGAAATAATGATGAACAATTTAACTGACCGTTAGACAGACCATCCCAACTTATTCCGCGGGATAACTCCTGTTCACATTTTTGTTTATTCAACAATTCATGTCATGATACGGATATCTCAGATGTCCGAGATTGGGGAATAGGATTAGTGGATGGTTGTCGGTTAAATAGGTTACTATATTTGGGAGAACTTCCGGTATAGTTGACAATCCACTGCTCTTATCTCTGTGACATGTTATTTATCTGATTGCGGACAACTCTACGTTAGATAAATAATAGGCTAGGAGCATGGCTCATTAGGAAATATAAAATCTTAATCCAAATTAGACAACAAAGAACTTTTCAACGTAGCAAAGGAAAAACCATAAATCGGCTGAACCCCTGGTATAGCATTGGAAACACCTCAGTGTGTAGTACAACGTGGAAGTCATGGAAAAGTCGTAGGTATAAGTACTTCGTGGATCATCGTTGAGTATTCTGAGTTGACGGGAAACTCTAGATTAGTTATCATAATTAAAGTCTTAACATAAAATAACTACCCCTCAATAGCATTAACTGTCGTCATAGTGAACACTCGCTTAATCTTGTAGTTCTTCTAGCCACCTCACCACCTTTATTTTACTTTATTTTCGTATTTAATTAGAAAAACAAAACAAATCATTTCCAAAATATTAAAAACCCAGCTAAATTTACCAAAGATAACTATGATCCTTAATCCCATGCCCGTTGTAGTTTGAAGAACGACCCTAGGTCATACTTATCGCTGTATTAACCCATAGCTTTAGTATACTTAGGCCCAGCAAATACAAATATAAAACAACCCTTTGGTGAAGCCGCCTTGTGGACGGTCCGACGACAGGACACGCAGTTCCTGACTGACCACTGGTGGCCCATCAACTGTTGTCTGTGATTGATTGTAGTCGTTTATAATCAATAAAAGGGATCGTTGAAATTGATCATATGGGTTTTGCATTACATTTACATTTTGTTTTGTCGTAGCAATTGTATTTGAGGATTCCGCACTTGAATATGAAAGATAAATTCGTTATCAGTATGACCACAGAACCTACACTCCCAAACTAAAATTATGCCATTTTTGTAAAAGCGACACTAGGAAATGTCGCTAAAAATGAAGAGTCGCTTGGTAGGTCAAAGTGTCGCCATATAACTGTGTTCAACGAGTGTCGCTTGATGAACAGAAGTGTCGCTAAAAACACGGAAAACCCAGAAATTTTGAAAATCCAATTTCACCGTTGAATTCTCACAAATTTAGGTTTGTTCGATGCGCAATCACTAGCTGAAACAAATTCCGGTGTCAATTTACTCTTAATTGCAACTTTCGATGTAAAATTTAATCCGTAAGCTCCGTACCCGTACTTAATGTCAATTTCACTTATATCCGATTCAAATAATCTCTATTTCAAGAATAGAAGGCGTTGATACCAGTTAATAGACCGTTTGATCTCGTAGATGAATCGATTGACGAATCGTGCGCAACCGAATTCATTAATTTGATACGTGAAATTGAATAACAAGCGAGCAATGTAAATAAGTTTATATTTTTATTGATATTAATCAATTACATAAACATACAATTAAGCTCCAAACACTCAATCTCTCAAATTCACATTCAAAATCGATGCACACGAATCTGTCTATTCAACTAACGACACTATCATCTATATATAAACAGACGACTTAGCGACACTAAAAAGTTTCGCTTCAAGCTAGTGTCGCTGTAGGCGACACTATCAAGTGTCGCTAGAACATAAAAATGTCGCTAGTATTTACACAATCAATCTAAGTTTTCTAAACAAGCTTTTGTCACACAAATATGTATCAACAGGTAGAGGTGATTTCACTGGTAAAAGTTTTACATGATATGGGCTACTTAAATGATGCAGATTATAAATACTTTTGTGTAACCTATAACATTTAAAAGGGTAAGAAATCTATGGGCCTTTGCGAAGAATACTTAAGGAACAGAGTTCACCTAGTGCATGAAGAGATACAGTTTTTGGAAAACACTTACATCAAGAATGAAGACTATGAAGGTTTTATGTATAACGATTGTAATGGTGTTGAATGTTTTCGGTTCATAGATAGTCTACAAGGCTCAGAGTATTATCATTTGTTTGCGTTGCTCGACTTATGCAAAGGTGAACAGAGTCTCGTGTTTAGGAAAAGGGTGGTGAGATGTTTGTTCTACCATCTGAGAGAAATCAGGAAGAACCGAGAGTTGCAAGCCAAATGTGATAAAGTTTTGAAAGAGCATAGAAAGTATGAGAAAGTCAATCTGGAGAAAATTGAGCTTGTAGAGAGAGGAAAAGAAGATAGAGATGAATGGGTTGACGAAGAGCAGGAAGCCATTTTCTATTAATAATTTATTGTAATAGACTAGAATTATGTAATGACTTGTTTAATCTATAAAAGTCTAGTTTATTTAAATTCTGTTAGATTAGAATTTTCTATAAAGTTTTGACATCATCAAATAGGAGGAGATTGTTGGGAAAATAATTGATCGATCCTATTTAATGAATCTGATGAGTCAAAATGTCTAAATCTAGTAAAATATGCTAAGCATAGACTTACAGTCTGAAAAGAGAGATTTCGCGACTGAGTCTGAAACATCAGACTATGGCGACTTAGTCTGGAAGGTTAGACACTGACACATGTTTCAGACTCAGACAAGCTTTATGGGATTTCAGAGGATAACGTTTACAAACTTGGTATTTCAGATCCAGAAGACTTAGAAGATCATATCTACAGCTGGCATCTGAAGAATTCGAAAATAAACTCAAAGACTTAGAAGATATTATTATTTAGAATTTTATCTTTTTCCATAGTTATCGGTTTATTAGTTGAAAACTGATATATTAGATATTGAGGAAGATTGTATTTCCTATCTCTAATAGTTGTATAAATAGGGAGATATAGTTTTAGAAGAATCTAACGCTTGAATTGTAAAAACCCTATACAAATTACATATCAATACAAAAGAAGTAAATGGATTGGTTGTTGTTGATTTAATTCCGCACCTAATAAATACTTATAATCATTAAATCATTTTAGTATTAAACACATAACGTAAAATAACAATCAGGTACACTAAACATTTTCACAAAGTTTAATTACATGTTTGCCTATCGACACAAAAATATAAAAAATAAAAGTTAATTATAAAAGAAAGAATAATATTTTATTATGTGTTTTTTAGAGTATCATGTGAATGAATATATTTCTTTTGTATTACGTACAGAGATTAAGAGATAATCCCTCCGTCTAAATTTAATTGTCTCCAGACATAAAACATGCAGTTTAAGAAAAACACAATAATTACTACTTACTTTTTGCACAATGACATTTTTACCCTTAACCAATTAATCTGAACTCCCTTTCATATTTATTATTTAATTTTTGAAGTAGGGACAATATGGTAAATGTGATCCAATTTCCTTTCTATATTTGGCAGTGGACAATCAATTTGGGACATCCCAAAATGGAAACGTGGACTAATAAATTGAGACGGATGGAGTATAACATTATATTAATTTATGAAAGTTATGTTCATCGATGTACTTCAGTTTATTTCGGTTCTTATTACACCGAAGATGAGAATTGGGATAGCGAAGGATATTGAATTTTCAGTATTATTCGGTTTTTTATTTTACATATTCAATTAATTTAGTAAATTGAAACAAATAACAAAATAAAAGATAAAACGAAATGCATTTAATAAATTAAAACATACATATTTCTGGTTTTTGTGAGACAAGGTTAGTATCGGTATCTCGTCTTCGTGTGATTGCACGTTGGGTTATGTTTGTTGGGTGTTTTAGAGTTGTTGTCACATTAAGAAATCGCTTTATTGCTCCGGTGGTATGTTAGGATATTGTTGTATTTAAGGATATTGTGGTTGATAAGATTGTGTTTGAAGGTATTGTGTTTGAGGGATTGACTTTGAGACATTTGGTATAGATGACCAAAATTCAGTATTTGTGCATTTGATGAGGTTGGTGTTGACGAGTTTGAAGATGATGATCCGTATTGAAACTGTTGAATTGTGTGTATGTTTGTTTCAATCTTTATCTTGTTAAGATGTTTGGGTTTTAACTTGATTTGGTTTAAGTGCAGATTTTATCATATTTAGAGTGCAAAGTGTCAAGTTAAGAAAGTTATGTGCTCAAGCTCAAGTGTGTGTGGCAGATATATCAAGATCTATTCTTCAGGGGTCTTCATTGTAAATTTATGTTTTAGGGTTTTCTTATATAAGCTTTTTATGTTATTTTAGTTTTAGTTTATAGGTTTTATTATTGATGTCATTTTATTGATGTCATGTGGATATATATATTTTTTAATTTTTTGTCTTTTTAAAATACGTTTAAGCGTCATAAAAATATATAGGGTAAATTACAAAAAACATACCTGTAGTTGTTCATTTTCTCAAAAAACATCCTCCAACTTTATTAATAATAGAGACCATACCTAAGGTTGTCACTTTTGTCCCAATGACATCCCTCCGTCCAACTTTGTTACGTTTCCGTCTTTAAGTCTATACATGTGCCACGCACGTGAGGGTACTTTTGTCCTTTTCTTTTTCCCACCTATTAATCGACCTTTCCTTTTGCATTTTATACCCATTTGATCGACCCATTTAATAGTAACTTAATTTTAAATGTGTATGAAATGCAATTAAATAAGTATAAAATGCAAAGTGAAATGTTGATTAAATGGGTGGGAAAAAGAAAAGGACAAAAATACCCTCACGTGTGTGACACATGTATAGACTTAACGACGAAAACGTAACAAAGTTGGACGGAGGGATGTCATTGGGACAAAAGTGACAACCTTGGGTATGGTCTCTGTTATTAATGAAGTTGGAGGATGTTTTTTGAGAAAATGAACAACCACATGTATGTTTTTTATAATTTACCCAAATATATATTTATATAACTGACCACGTCACTAACAGTTTACTGATTTTCATGATGATTAATGTGGATAGTGACCCAAACTTATATAAAAATTAACTTTTAATGACTCTATAAAGTATAACTGACCACGTCACTAACAGTTTACTGATTTTCCTGATGAATAATGTGGATACTGACCCAAACTTATATAAAAATTAACTTTTAATGACTATAAAAAATACAATAAGTTCAATAATTTAAAATAATAACATAAAAAGTAGTTGTTAGTTTAGAAACAAAAAAAATCATACATCAACAACAAGTATCGTTTCAAATGATAATTTTATCCACCTTTGATAACATTAAATAATGTCTTATTTATATTATAATATTCCCTTATTTCTAAGCATTTTTATTGCAAATTATTTATATATATTAATGATTTCGTTTATATTTGCAAAAAGGTATTTAAATTAAAGAAATAAAGAAAAGGAACGAAAAAGGGCTAAAAATCGAAGAAAATGAAAAGAAGATCAAGAACCAAGAAGATTGGGCTTAGAGAGAAGATTAATCCCAAAGAGGATAAGATATTGGGCCAAGAATAAAGATTAAAATCGGATTTGTGAAGTTGAAGCCCAAAGGAAAGAGCCCAGGCCCGATTTAAGAATATTCTGGAACCAACATTCAGCCGGCGGTTGAATTATTCAACCGGCGGTTGAATTATCCAACCCAACCGGCGGTTGAAAAATCCAACCGGCGGTTAGATTCGCGAGCCAGAAATCTATAAATATGACCATTACCAACCCATATAATATACAGTAACAATACGAATTAAGTAACCCTTAATTCGGTTTAAGGTTTAAAGGTTGACTTTAAGGGCGATTAGGAGGCTAGGAGGCTAGGGTTTGAAGGTTTTCAACCCTAACGAAGATTCAGTTCGGTTATTGGTGTTTGATTCTTATTCTTTTCTATTTGCAATGTGTAACGACTTGTTTTTAGATTTGATCTATCTTACTTTAATTATGAACTAATTCTTTATTGTATTTACTTATATGAATGGTTTTTAGATAAATGTTTCATTATATGTTTATGTTGATATGAGTTATGAATGGTTATTGAGTTTGTTTGAAAGATCCATATTGATTGTGTGTTTATTAATTGTTACTTAACGTGGTCAAAAGACTTATGCTAGAACTAACGTTTGTACGAGTTGATTGATGATCTGCAATTAAGTAATTTATTAGTTAATTGTGGCTTGAGACTGTAACCGGTAATAGGTTAAGACCAATAGCAATTAATACAACCTAATTGGTGTGATAATTAGAAAACCAATAATTATAGACTTACGTTAACACAAAGTCACTGAATTAATCTCAATGATCTGTTGATAGTTTTAATAGTATAAATTTTATGTTGATAACACGCCTCAGTGTATTCAAGAGAATCTAGTATTAGGGTAAGGTTTATTAGGGATCAGTTAACCTTAACAGGAGTCTATCCATTTTAGTTGAAATCACCATAATAAATGATCAACAATCCATAAACATATATTAAACCTGAATTGAGAAATTAGTAATCTAAGTAAATACATGCTTGCCTATCTTATTATCTTTAGTTATCTTTTCTATCTTATAATTGTTTTTAATTGTTTTTATTAGTTTTCAATTAAATCTACGTTCGTACGGAACTAAAACGCACCCCTTATCTATTTGTAATTTAGGATTAATTAATTATTTTAAATTTACACTGATTCCCTGTGGTTCGACTCGGTCTTACCAAAGCTATACTATAATACGAACAGGTATTTTTGCCTGGTTGTGTTTATGTTTACTTTAGTATTTCCAATCAATTAAAACTTGTATTTTTAACGACAACTTAACACGTATCAAGTTTTTAGCGCCGCTGCCGGGAAAGCGGTTTGTTAAATTAAAATTTGTTTATTTTTTTAAAAAGATATCTTTGTACATTGTTAATCGATTGAAAAATCGGCTCACCCATTGTGAATACAACACAACAGAGGTATAAGTAGGGTCTCTCTGTTTCCCAAAAGGAGTGGGTTTTTAATAAGCTTCGCGCTAATCTACTTCTCCGCTTCTGAGTATTTTACAGTGGAGCTACCGAGGACTTTTGATTAACTTTGTAAATAGAATCTATAATAAATTATATGTACTACTTAATTATTTATACTTTAACTTTTAATTGAACTTATTACTTTTAATTGTTAATTATTGTAATTAATTAATTTGTTATTTTAATTAAGTGTTAAGAATTTTCAAAACTTAAAAAGTCTCGAACTGTTCAGTCCCAACTAGCGGCTGAGATTATTCGGCCGGCGGTTGGACAGTTCTTCTCAACGGTTTTTTTTGTTCGACCGGCGGTTGGCCATATCCAACCACGGTTGGGCCCTGTTTTGTTAATTTTTGCGTTTTGTTTGTTTTAGATTGTTTTTATTTTTGTATTCTTTTTCAACTGTTTTTCTTTTCCGTTTTTGTTTTGCAGGAAGGTGCTGAACCATGAGTATGGTTCCGTATATTTTTTTTTTGTTAAAGGGGAAAAATTACACCGGCAAATATTATTAAAAACAAATGATAAGCGTTACAAGTACAAAATTGTGGTAGCACCACAAGACTTAATCTAACAGATATGAAAGACTAAGTGCATACACAAGACATGCCTTGCATATGACAACCAGCACTAAGCACAACCATTAGGCACCAACAACAAACTCCAGCCAAGCAATGAGCCACTGCGCCCGCATGACGAAAAATCAACTGGACGATGAACACACCCCTTTCGGGATCTTCCATCTCTCCATGGCACGGAGAGCACGAGACGAAGATCTGAAGGGAAAAGAGACCAACTTCAGCCGTATCGTATTGATGATAGCATCACCCACCTCCCTACATGACCTCTTGCCTTTGTCAAATAGCCGAAAGTTACGTTCTTGCCAAATGAAGAATGCCGAAGCAGCTAGCACCAGGCGAGACACAACATGGTCAATATTTTTCGGACCCGTAGCAGATAAGAGAGAAGGCATAAAAACTTCAAGTCTGTCCGACATAATCTGCAGCTGCGCATGACTAATAACCCTGAACCAAACCTGTGAGGAGAAAGAGCATTCAAAAAAGAGGTGGGCATGAGAGTCCTGGCACGAGCCACACAGCAGACAACGCAGCAGGGTTAAATCAACGGAAGGACCGACATCCCACTGCCTCAGACGGTCTTGGGTCTTCCGTCTACCTCGAAGGACGAGCTATAAATGAAAGGCATGCCTAGGAATGCAACGAGATAACCACACCACAGGAGCCCAATCCACCACGCTCCCTCTAGGCGGAATGGAATCCCAAACTTGACCAACCCGAAAATTGAAAATATTTCCATCCGAATCGCGCTATAATAACTTGTCAGGCTGGGAGAGAAGAGTGGGAACCTCAATCTGAGAAAGAGAAGGGTACCTTTGGAGCCATTCCACCGGCCATCTCCAAGAGTTACCCTCAATGAGATCAGCGACAGAGTCAGAAGTCGAGAAGCCCGAGCGCATAATGTCACGCTGACCCGAAAAGACACGGGCAATAGGACATTGGTTACACCAAGTGTCATACCAAACCGAAACAGTCCTTCCATTGCCAATCTTATATTAACAAAACGGCCGCACGACATCCCTAATACGTAAGAGACTTCGCCAACCCTAGCTCATACTGCGCTGAGTAGGGACATCCCAAAAACTGTGATCACGCAGTTTATAAGCATACACCCATCTGACCCAGATGGAGTCCTTTCTAGAAAGGATGCTCCAAATGAGGGTGGCCATAAGAAAGACATTCCACTCACTCAAGCGACGAATCCCCAAGCTACCTTCAAGCTTCAGATGACAGATATCCTCCCAAGCCACCTTTGCTTTACTGGCCTTCATCAGACCTTGGCACCACAAGAAACCCCTCATAAGCTTCTCAATATCCCCAATTGTAGAGGCAGGGAGAATAAACATAGACGCCCAATACCCATGAAGAGAAGCAAGAACAGAGGAAATTAGTTGAACACGACCAGCAAAGGAAAGAGTCTTATTCTTCCAATCCCCAATCCTATTCTGGACCTTCTCCACCAGAGCTTTACATTCAGACTTGACGAGCATCGAAGAGATAAGGGGAACCCCGAGGTACCGAACCGGAAGAATACCTTCCTCGAAAGGCATGATATGGAGGATATTCTGCCGCACAGAACTGGGAACATTACAAAAGAAAGCAGTACTTTTCGGGATACTAGGAACCAAGCCCGAAACTTCTTTAAATTCCTTAAGGGCAGACTGGATCACCGTGGCAGAGCCCAGATCCCCATGCGCAAAAAGAAATAAGTCATCTGCAAAACACAGGTTTACAAGACCAAGGTTCTCACATTTCGCATGGTATTTAAAGGAATTAGATTCATCAACCTTCCTCTGAATAAGCAAGGTCAGGACCTCCATCACAAGGGTAAAGATATAAGGAGACATTGGATCCCCTTGCCGCAGGCCCCTTTTGCCTTTAAAGAAACCATGAACACCCCCATTAATACTCAGGGAGAAGGACGTGCTAGACACACAAGTCATGATTAGATTGACCATAACAGGGTGGAAGCCAAAACCATTTAAGATAGTCAGCAGAAAGCCCCAATCCACCGTATCATACGCTTTCTGAATGTCAACCTTGAAGGCACAACGAGCACCTCCATGGTTAAGGTGGTAACACCTCATAAGCTCCTGAGTTAAGAGGATGTTATCAAAAATGCTCCTGCCAGGAATGAAAGCAGATTGATTGTCGCTCACAATATCATCCAGCCCATCCTTGATTCGACTAGTGATCAACTTACTGTTGCACTTATACAAGACATTATACAAGGAAATAGGCCGAAAATAATTAATCCGACTAGGGGAGGAAACTTTCAGAATGAGAGCAATAACAGTATGGTTAATTTCTTTTAATATCTGGCCATTAACAAATAAATCCCGAACCGTAAAGAACAGGTCATCACCAATAGTGTCCCACGACCGTTTGAAGAAAGATGCCGAGTAACCATCTGGCCCCGGGGACTTATAGTCACCAATAGAAAACAAGGCCACCCGAACTTCATCCTTAGTAACAGGCCGAATCATCAAGTCAGCCTTGGATCTCGAGAGCTTGCGGGAGAAAAGCCCCGAGCTATCCAGCGGCAAAGCATCACCAGCACAACCCAAAAACTTCTGGTAGTGGTCAACAAAGATCATAGGCACCGAGTCTCCCTCATGGACTACATCATTCAAGTCATGCACTCGTTCAATCCGACCCCTATTCGCTTTTTCCTTAACCACATTATGAAAGAACTTAGAGTTGCAATCCCCCACCCGAAGCCATTCAATCTTTGCTTTCTGCTTCAGGAATCGTTCCTCATCAATGACCGCCGCATTGAAAGCACGAAGTAAGAGACTCTCCTCCTCTCTCAGCGCAGCAGAGTCGGGGTTAGAGTCAAGAGCTTTCTGAACTTCGTCCAATTCAGCACGAAGTTTAAGAACCTTCTTATGGAGGTCACCCTAATCCCTCATTAACGCGGCAAGAGGCTTTTTAAGTCTCTTCAACCTCCTGGTAATCCGAAACATAGCATGTCCCACAATCTCCTCCTTCCACGCATCAATAACAATATCTTTAAATTCAGGCTTATGAGCAAGCAGATTATAGAATTTAAAGGGCTTAACACGAGGCTTTTGAATCACGGGGAGAGAAAGAACAGCAGGAGAATGATCAGAAATTCTGTATGGCTGGAATAAAGCACGGGCCCCCGGGAAGGCATCCAAGAACTCTCCATTACACATGATACGGTCAATCTTCCTCAAGATACCCGAGGCAGACTGAGGTCGCTGATTCCAAGTGAAGTGGAGTCCCGAGGCCTGCACATCAACAATCCCAATATCCTTCACACATTCCCTGAACTCGCGCATAGAGGTAGAGCGCCTGGAAGAACCAGAGGAAGAATCTTCCAGATTAAGAATGGCATTAAAATCGCCCAATAACGTCCAGCGATTAGCACCAACAAATCTGCTATGCAGGCGAAGACTATCCCATAGCTCCCTTCTATGGGAATAAGCATTACCCGCATAAATGACAGAGCAGTAGAAAGACTGATCCCTATCCCGCACCCGAACCTGATAGTGCATAACCTGATCTGTAAAGGAAATGATCATAAGTTCGACCCGGTCTGGATCCCAACCAGTAATAATACGAGAGCCACTGACACTCCTAGAGGAGTTAGACGTCCAACTCCAGCTACTAAAAACCTTAGAACAGATACGCGTGAGATTAGAAACATGAACATTGGACTCCAAGATGGCACAGAGGCACAACTTGTTTTCACTAACCACCTGCTGAACCTCCTTTTGCTTGGGGGCACGGTTCAAACCCCTAATATTCCATGATGCGAGACTAACCATGGAAAGTAGAGGCCTTGGGAGTGCTTGCCCCCTCCGAAAAGGACCCACCCTTGGGAAGTTTCATATAGTCTGTCGTCTCATCATAAACTTCCTCAATGTCAGATTCAGAATCATCAGCGTCAGAACCGCTACCATTAACCGCCCCTTTAAGCTTACAAGGCTGACTTGGGCCATCTCCGTTACCATCCCGCTGTTGGGTCTTTCTATTCCTCGGAACATCCTCTTTCTCATCACTGCTTAGAGCCCCAAAGCGGTTGCCCAAGGATAAGAGTTTAGGAATACTCGAAGCCTTCTTGGAAGACGGTTTCGGATAAGGACCATTAGGAGCCTGTTTGGAAGCAATTCCCGAGTCTTTCACCCTATACAACACCTTTGGTTTCTATTTCTGCACAGAGAACCCATCAACAGGTTTCCCAATCTGCTTAATAGGGCCACGAGCAGTCTTCTTAGGGGCAACAAAAACAGGATTGCTTGCCTTTGGGGCTTCAACAACAACCACATTCTTTGGACATTCAGCATCTTTATGTCCAAAGATTTTGCGTGTACTACACCTGGGCGGTCGCCATTCATATTCCACCCTAACCGAATAAAGGGTTTTACAACCACCCTCAAGCTTTGGAATAGCAACCGTAACAGTTTCCTTCAGCTCAGTCCCAGACACAACCAAACCATGGCACGATCAAAATTAGGACGACCCCAAGATTCAGTGCACATGGTGCTAGTGTAGGAGTCAAGCATGAGAGGCGTCCCCACCTTGGTAGCAATATCACTCAAGCCCACCTCGTTAAAAGCCAAAAGCGGAACATCATGGAGCTTGATCCACACCGGCACTCTTGTAAGATCCTCCTTAGCTAAATCAGCATCAGAATTCCATTTTCTTAACATAATAGGGACCAGTCTAATCATCCAAGGGCCCCCTTCAAGAACCTCATTCATACCATGCTCCGAAGAGAATTTAAAAAAGAAGAAGTCATTGGAGTGCATCATAACCTTCTCGATACCGAATTTCCTCCAAGCATTCATAACGTAGTTTTGGACCACGGGAAAAGCTAATCTCTTGCCAATGAAGTACCCGTATAGAGTGTTCGAGTACTTTTTACTTGCTTCAACAACCGTGGCCAAAGGGATCTCCACATCCACATCACTACCATCAGGAGCCTCCAGATGCAAAGCACGGAAATTAACCTTCTGCTTAACAACACGATTTGCAGCTTGAGCATAAGACTTATTTCCAAGTATGGGTTGTTTTTGGCCCTGTTGTTGAATAACAACCGTAGCCGCTTTCAGCCTATCAATACCACTGGTAGTGAAAGAGTTACCACTAGGATCATTAGGAGCTTGCTTGTCGGCCCCACAACTGAAATCAGGGATTTCAGAGGGATATTTAATCCCAACCTGACTGACAGCATTTCCAAACTGGCTGGCGTCAGCTCCCACAACTAAGCGAGAATCAGGGAATTTACCAAGGTCTTGCACCCCAACCTGATTCCCACGCATAGAAGCAAGTAAGTTTTCAGCCCAAACTCCAAGATCATCACAGTGGGTTGCGCGGATCGAACTTCGCGGTAAGTTCCCTAGGGGTGTGGGGGCAGTGCGCCCCGGAAGAAAATTTTCAGGATTTGCACCCTGAGAAACATGAAATTTACCCATGCGACACTGCGAACTGTCGCTAGTAGTGTCGCCGGTAGTGTCGCCAACATTGTCGCTACCAGAGGCAGGAGGGGTGCGACACAGACCGGTAGTGTCGCAGGTGCTTGTGTCGCAGGCCCTTGAGTCGCAGGACCTTGGGTCGCAGGACCTTGTGTCGCTAGTAGGGTTAGGGTAACAGCTTGTGTCGCCCATAGTGTCGCTAACAGGTTCATCTTCATCCTCCTGCCGCATCGCCGCAAGATCAACAAGCTCATATTCAGAAACAAGCGACGCATCAGACCCAGAAACACTTTGGCCGCTCTTACAATTCAAACCTAAAGCACCGGCTCCTTTCTTTTTCTTTTTCAAGTTGCCCTTTTCTTTCATCATCAACGTCGGAGACCGAGACCCTCTCGGAAAATCAGAAACCAGCCACAAGGACCGCGAAGATTACCACCCAGCACACAGCACTCGAAACAAATGCTTCACCTCTATCTATTAGAAGCTTGAAACATGGCCGAATGAAGGTGAAAGCCGAGAATCGCCCTCGCCGGAAAATCTCGTCGGAAATCGCCTTTTCTCGCAGGAAATTGCCTTTTCTCTAGTTCAGTTTCTACTGCTAGTCAGTTTCGGTTGCGTGTATTTTTTGAAACTATAGAAACGAACCAACTGATATTGAGAACATGACACTTGAAGAGTATGAAGAGTATGAGAACCGGATTCGAAGAGTTCAAATGTCAAGTTTGCAAAACGGTAGAAACGAATCTACCAACTACTGGAATAATTCTTCTACTGACATGGATGAAGATATTGCTAACATGACGCTTGAGGAGTATGAGAGGCGAACTCATGATGACATTGATTTCAAGCAAATTCGACAAGGACCATCGGAGTTCTATGCAAATAATGGAGCTCATGCACCATTTCACGAGAAAATGGTGAACTTAAAAGAGTCAATGAGTAAATATATTGAAACTTCAAGAAAGCGAATGGAAGAATTCGAAGCGGAACTTCGGAACCAAGGTGCAATTGTGGAAGACAAGGAAGATAAAAAGGTGGAAAATCTTAACAAACCTAAGGTTGGAGGATACAACACAAGGGAGAAACCTAGTTTCGAGGATTACACGTCGTCACCTCCCTACCCACAAGCTTTAAAGAAAAAAATTGTTAGAGATTATACACCTCCGCCTCCTTATCCAGCTGCTTTGAATAGATATATACAGAAGAAGGATCCAATAGAATTCACTAGTAGGATGGAGGAAGTACAAGGACAGATTTTGATCTCATCCCAACCATCGATTGTTGGAGATACGCAATTCATGGAAACTACCAGTGACCGAATGGAAGAACCAAAAGCGATTGAGCAAAGTCAAGGAACTTCCATTCAACGGCATGAGGGGATGGTTCATCAAATCAATAAGTATCCTCATTCTTCTAACTCCTTTATTCCTAATGCATTTTTTAGTGAGTTTGAACATGTAGAAGAAAATGAAGTGAACTGTTCGATTTTGCCAAATTTTGATTACAAAGATTCAGATGAGGAATTGCTCATGTTTCTTAGTTCAAATGACGAAGAGCTCCTTGAACTAAGAAACCGAGATGGTATGATGACGGAAGAGGAATTGCTAGCTGCTATAGATTTGAATATTGATGAGGTTCCGTTATTGCATCTGGAAGTTCAACAGTTAAAGGGAGATGATCAAGCAATGGTAAGGATTGGAGAAGACAACGAAAACAGGATCGACTGTGATCAGCTGTCAACCGGTGGTTGGATTAAAACCTAGCTGGCTGTTGAGATTCAAACGACAGTTGAGTCGTCTCAATCGGCGGTGGGAGTATCTCTTAGTACAGGTTTGATGTTTTTAACATATGAAGACCCTTTTTGGCAATTCGAGCGGAAAGTGAGTTTCTCGCAGTTTCTAGAAGGTCATGGAGCGTCATGGAAAGGGCATATACCTGCTATAAATAATAAGTCCCTAAAAACTAACTAGAAAGATTTATCATATTACATAAAATTTTGCATAATACTATTTTTGGGAAATGATAGTACATTAGGAACATGTATAAAAATGAAATTTTTAAATGCTATTTTTGATATGTTGATAGACCTAACTAACATTTTTTTTAAGATCCAAATTTTTCTAATTTTACACATAAGTGTTAGACATTTTCATTATATGATGTATTGATAGGTTTTCTATACAAAAGTTGCTGAATTTTAAGAAATAATAATCTAACATGAATATAATTTTATGAGAAACACAAGTTGATATATGACTTTGTAGTCTTAAATTCTGTATGATATCATGACATATTCTATAATTTTGGGGTTTAAATTGAAATCATTTTGCACTGATCGATTCCTCTGTTGTACTAAGTACAGACCTGGTCTCATCAGAATATCTAAAAAAATGAAGAAAAACAAAAATGCTAAAAAGAATATAAATATCAGTCAAATTACGTCGCTCTGTTGTACTAAGGTACAGACCTGTCACCGCTGATTTGACTGAAGATAGAAAAAAATGGGTACACTTATACCCGAGTTAAGTTAAGTCGCTTTGTTGTACTGAGGTACAGACCTGTCACCAATGTCTTAACTCTTAAGAAAATGATTTTTTCAATTATTCACCCATTATATAGAAATATGTTCATGATTTGATTTCAGGGGTATATCATCTGTGGGATACATAAATTATATTCATAATAATAATAAGCTGTTATTCTCAAACTTGAGTATAGAAAGTTTAGAGCGGATTAAAATATCAATAATCGTCTTGAAATGTCAAAATTAGAAATTTTGTGCTTAGAAGTGTTTGATGAGGTTTTAATATTGATGTATATCAACAATCAAAATAGATTTAATTATTCCTAATAAAAAGCATGTTCTCTAATATGATCCCAGAATAGTTTAAAATATTTCGCGAAGAAAGTAATATGTACAAGCTCTTATTGATTCTTTCATGAGAGATTTCTAGTTTATTCTGTATTTATCAGTAATCTACTTGAGAACAAGCAGAACTTAAGTGTGGGGATATTTGATAACATCAAATAATGTTTTATTTATATCATAATATTCCCTTATTTCTAAGCATTTTTATTGCAAATTATTTATATATATTACTGATTTCGTTTATATTTGCAAAAAAAATTAAAGAAATAAAGAAAAGGAACGAAAACGGGCTAAGAACCGAAGAAAATGAAAAGAAGATCAAGAACCAAGAAGATTGGGCTTAGAGAGAAGATTAATCCCAAAGAGAATAAGATATTGGGCCAAGAATAAAGATTAAAATCGGATTTGTGAATTTGAAGCTCAAAGGAAAGAGCTCAGGCCCGAGTTAAGAATATTCTGGAACCAACATTTAGCCGGCGGTTGAATTATTCAACTGGCGGTTGAACCTAAATCAGGAAGGCGGTCGAGTGCGCGGGTCAAAATCCGGGTTTTCGGGTTAAAATCCAACCTAACCGGCGGCTGAAAAATCCAACCGGCAGTTGAATTCGCGAGCCAGAAATCCCATATAATATACAATTACAATACAAATTAAGTAACCCTTAATTCGGTTTTAGGGTTTAAAGGTCGACTTTAAGGGGGATTAGGAGGCTAGGAGGCTAGGGTTTGAAGGTTTTCAACCCTAACGAAGATTCGGTTCGGTTATTGGGGTTTGATTCTTATTCTTTTCTATTTGCAATGTGTAACAACTTGTTTTTAGATTTGATCTATCTTACTATAATTATGAACTAATTCTTTATTGTATTTACTTAGATGAATGGTTTTTAGATAAATGTTTCATTATATGTTTATGTTGATCTGAGTTATGAATGGTTAGTGAGTTTGTTTGAAAGATCCATATTGATTGTGTGTTTATTAATTGTTACTTAACGTGGTCAAAAGACTTATGCTAGAACTAACGTTTGTATGAGTTGATTGATGATCTGCAATTAAGTAATTTATTAGTTAATTGTGGCTTGAGACTGTAACCGGTAATAGGTTAAGACCAATATCAGTTAATACAACCTAATTGGTGTGATAATTAAAAAACCAATAATTATAGACTTACGTTAACACAAAGTCACTGAATGAATATCAATGATCTGTTGATAGTTTTAATAGCATAAATTTTATGTTGATAACACGCCTCAGTGTATTCAAGAGAATCTAATATTAGGGTAAGGTTTATTAGGGATCAGTTAACCTTAACAGGAGGCTATCCATTTTAGTTGAAATAACCATAATAAATGATCAACAATCCATAAACATATCTGAAACCTGAATCGAGAAATTAGTAATCTAAGTAAATACATGCTTGCCTATCTGATTATCTTTAGTTATCTTTTCTATCTTATAATTGTTTTTAATTGTTTTTATTAGTTTTCAATTAAATCTACGTTCGTACGGAACTAAAACGCACCCCTTATAAATTTGTAATTTAGAATTAATTAATTATTTTAAATTTACACCGATTCCCTGTGGTTCGACTCGGTCTTACCAAAGCTATACAATAATACGAATATGTATTTTTGTCTGGTTGTGTTTAAGTTTACTTTAGTATTTTCAATCAATTAAAACTTATATTGTTAACGACAACTTAACACGCATCAACCTTCTACTTTTGCTCCATGTTCAAGTTAATTAATTAAGATTAATAATTGAGATAATATAATAAAATATAAAATTAATTTGAGTGACATGTGTCTTCATGGGAGCGTTGCTTTCGGTCTCCATGATTCTACGACAACAAGTACATCTTTTATTACAATTGCAAATATATATGTACACAGACCTAAAACCCCCGTATATATATATGGTCTCGTTTATTTATAATTATTTTTTAAAAATATTAAAGAAATCCTTTTATGCGATGTGATATATTAGAAAGTTTTTATGAGTTAAGAGTTATTAAATATTATTTAGAATTAAAATAATTTTGAGGTACTCGATATTGAATTGAGAGTGTAGATCGTAAATTTTCAATAACGGTAAATATTTTATATAAGTCAAAATACATTTAATTGTAAAGGTACCTAATTATACATAAACAAATAAATAGTTTGAAGTAATAATGGTAGGTTGCAATTATAAACGATTACGTTGAATACGGATCATAAATTATATCCTTTGTAAGACCGCTTTATATACCACATTTGTCGTCTTATTTGTTTGGTGGCTATTCTTGTCAAAAATAAATTATTTACTGCGTTAAAAATTATGTGTTTCAATTTTCACTTTAAGAAAGGAATCTCCTTTGAAAAAGAAAAAAAAATCTTTGTGTATGTTATGAACCTGAAACGATATGGTGTTATTTGATTGAGTTGCCAAATAATTAACATTTTCAAAAAAAGAATTTAAGATTATATCGAGTTCAGTTCTATATTAGGGTTAAGGAAAAACATTATCAAGTAAATTTCTTAATCACCAAAGAGTGAATCGGTCGGTGGATTTTGTATTTGAGTGCAAGTATTATTAAAGTGTTTACTAAAGTGAATAATCCCAACTATATAATAAAAGCTTTTGGTTAAACCATATAGATTTCCTTGGTTTAATGTTAAAATTACTTATTTCCTTTTTACCAAGTTAAGATGTCGACTACGAAAACATATTAGATCATCAGTTTTACTTTATATTTATAAGCAAATGTATAAAGTGTCGACATATGCTATTATACTCTATATATTTTTAATATTTAAATTCTTATATGAAAAATTGATAATTTTAAAGGGTTTTATGTTTTAAATTAGGTGAAATTGAAAGATTCAATTGAATATTGAAAATTTATAAATTGATAACATCATCAATAGGTTTCCTATATATAATTTAACATATTTATATATTTATATATATATATATATATATATATATATATATATATATATATATATATATTGGAGGGTTCAAACGAGAACCATTAAGAAATTAAGAACTTCTGAGAACCACTTGAATATGTGATTGTTCAAAGATGATATTGTCAAAATATTTATAAAAATATTACTAAAAATCAATAAAACCTTGAAAATCAAAAAATAACGTGTTAAAACTTATTTTAACTAACTTTAAATGATTTGTTCACATGTGAACTGTTCAGTTGTAAACATATGTGTTTTTACGTGCAATTTTACATTTATGACGTTTTTTTTTCTCATTTGAACAAATGTTAATGTTCACATGTGTATAAAATTAATCACATATGAACATTTACGTATCATTAGTAGTTCTCAAAGTTCTCAATTTTATAGTGGTTCTTATTTGAACATTTCCCTATATATATATATATATATAGAGAGAGAGAGAGAGAGAGTTAGATTTCGTTGAAAGCAAGAAGTTAAAATAAAAACGGTGAAAACGATCTTAATTTGTATTCATAATTTTTTTTAATTGTGAACTTTTATTTTTTTTTATTTTACATACATTTTTTTTATCATGAACCCTTACATTTTTTTTTCAAAGATTTTTCATTGTGGACCCTTTTCTGTTTTGCTTCAAGGAAATTTAGAAACTTTTTAATTGTGAAACTTTATTTAAAAATAGTGTTTCCCTTTGAATCCGAACCCTATATATATATACTTATATACAAATATACATATATATATATATATATATATATATATATATATATATATATATAATTATCTTGTTGATTATATGGGATTAAACAATGTGTTAGGTTGCTTTTTAGATTAAACATCAATTCATTTTATTAAATTAGCACCATATAGTATTTCACATCACAAGACAAACGCTTCACTAAATAGAGTTGTTAATGAAATAACATTCAAATTCAAATCAGATATATGAATTGAATATACAAAAGCTTAATATTGATGCTATTGTTGATTAGATCTAAAAATGGTATCTTATTGTCTTTTCAAATCCAAATTTAATGTAAATTAAAATTAAGATAACAAAATAAAATAAGGAAAGAAATCTTGCCTCCCACACCATCCAACCCAAAAAGGAAAGGTGTCAAAGGTACAAATATCCATGCTAATATAAAATTTAACGCTTCACTAGTTGCCTTTAAAGTTCAGATTACTAGATAATATATTATAAAAATTCACTCATGTAACATCAATTACTAAAATACCCAAAGTACCCCTCGTGTTCTTGTCCCAAACAAACATTACTAAAAATATAGATGATGATTCGTACAATATAAAAAATTCTCTCTACAGTACTAATACAGTGTTCTATACAATTCAAGTAGTACCGTCACTACAAACATTAAGCATGTATAAGTGATTTATAGACAAGTAATTTACCTGACGTTGATCCTTCGTACGCGAAAGAGGACACATAACATTCAAATATAGTACAGAAGTCAAAAGAACCCTACAAAATACGCATTTGAATTTTGAATGTCAAATGCTTACATAAGATATAAGATATCGTATTTAATATCATACGTGATGTATTTCGTTTAGGAGAACAAACAAGCATACGCTAAATGATGAATTGCAACCAGATTCTCGCAAAGGGCAAAATAGGTATTGGAAATCCTAAATGGATGTTGCTAAATCTAATATAACTCATAACCTAAACAACTTTCTACAAATAGAATATTTAATATTTAATTTATATATATATATATATATATATATATATATATATATATATATATATATAACTGCTTATAAAGTATCTTAGTCTTTTATTTTTAGAAAACTCTTAATAAATTAAGACTCAACATTTACATATTAATTATCTTATTTTACAATATAATCCTATTATTTTTACATATTTTTCACTAATCAGTTTTCACTAATTATATACTGAATCTCGAGCCATACATACAAGTAACATACTAATATCAACCCACAATTACGGGTAATTCATCATTGAATATCTATACCTACTTATAAAGCATCTTAGTCTTTTTTTTTTTTTAGAAAACTCTTAATAAATTAAGATTCAACATTTACATATTAGTTATCTCATTTTACAATATAATCCTATTATTTTTACATATTTTTCACTAATCAGTTTTCACCGATTATATACTGAATCTCGAGCCATACATACAAGCAACATACTAATATCAACCCACAATCACGGGTATTCATCATTGAATATCTATACCTACTTATAAAACATCTTAGTCTTTTTTTTTTTGGAAAACTCTTAATAAATTAAGACTCAACATTTTTCATATTAGTTATCTCATTTTACAATATAATCATATTATTTTCACATATTTTTTCACTAATCAGTTTTCACCAATTATATACCGAATCTCTAGCTATACATACAAGCAAACTACTAAAATCAACCCACAATCACAACTAATTCATCATTGAATAAAAAAAATAATATATTACTATCGTAGAGTTAAAGTTTATAATTAAAATACTAGAGTTAAAGTTTATAATTTAAAGTTTATAATTAAAATACTAGAGTTAAAGTTTATAATTAAAATACTAAGCTCAGTCGGATAGTGCGTGTATTATGATAGTATATATTATATATATATACAATAAAAAAACAATCATTAGAGTAGAGGAAGAAAAGAGATTAGGGTTAATCTCAAAACGTGGTCTAAACTCCAAACGCCAACTACTATAGTTTCATACCAATTAATTAATTAGTCAGGCAAGTCTGTTGTGTTCATTACTTTCTCTGAAAATAGTAGCAACACCTCCATTAATGAATCAACAACACATAATTGCTTATTTTGACTTTGACTTTTTCAACTTTGAATCATTCTCCAACACAAATTCATCCAGATAAATCCCAATCAACGTTCATGGTTTTGCAAACCATCAATCTAGGATGTATCCTAAATTTGAGCTTGTTTCATACTGAAATTAAGCTGAATTTAGATAATTTGACCGTTGACCAAATGCTACCAATGTTTTGAAGACTTTGACTTTTACAAAAGAAAATTTAACAAACAACTTATTACACCTCAAAAAATAAATAACTTGCAGAAAAATTGAATCTTTAAATATGGGTTTTATTCGATTTACCCTAAGTTGCGTTAATTCAATCTTAAAGAAAAAAAAATTCTTATCAACATGAAGAAGAAGACCCATCTTGCAGATGACCATCATTTTCTAGATGAGAACTGTCATTACTTATTACTAAATCAGTAGCTACTCCGGTGGCAGTGGTTGCGGCGGTGACGTTGATTTCTTTTTTAGCAAAAGTGTTTTTATTATTATGCATCCATACTTTGAAAATACCTCTTCTGATTCCAATTTTATTACAAAAATCCATAACCATCTTATCATCACATCTTTGCATCTTCCACCCTATTTTTTCAGCAAAACCCATCATTTTGTCTTTTTGATCTTGACTGAATTTCGTCCGGAACCTTTTCCTTCCACTAATCTTGATCGCTACCGGCGTCCCCAGGGTGGCCCCCGTGTGGTTTTGATCCGCCGCCGTGTTCATTGACAAAAGTAGGTGGTGATGTCCATACGCATAGTTTGTTGGTGGAGGTGACGGTGGTGATGGGGAGGTAGACGTTGAGGTTTTCCGGTGACGGTGGAAATCAATGAAGTAGGGTCTGGTTGCCGTGGCGATGACGATGGTCGGTTGTTCACGGCGGTGGAAGTTACGGTGGCAGCCACATGCTGCACATGTAAATGATGTCGGAGAAGACATGAACTCACCGCACCCGTCTAAGGCGTGGCCGCCTATACCGGCGGCGTGGTTTTTAAGACATTCTTTGTATGTTACTGCCGTGTGCGGTGGCGGTTGATGGTGGTGCGTGTGTGTGTTTCCGCTTAAGAGTTTTATTGGTGGGGTTTCATTTTCATAGTTTGGGTTTGGGGTTTTGGTGGTGGGGTGTTTTAGGTCCTCCATATAATTTGATGTTACACAGAGAATATTCAAGTTTTCTAAGGGGTTGCTTTCTTGTGTTTAAGCTAAAGATGATAAAATGGTAATTAGGAGTTGAGGTATTAGGGTTTAATGAAATGGGATTTTTATAATTTGTGAGAAATGGAGATGAGAAGACAGACTTGCATGCTAAAAATGGAAAGCAATTTGGATTACGAGACGGGTAAGGAATTTATACCAAGGTTGTTAAGATCGGAATCTTACGTAGGATCGTTTTCGTCTTTACAAGATCGGGATTGTAAGATTGGATTCGGATCGTAAGATCCTACCAAAATACCATTTTTTATCTAAATATATTTAAATTCATTTGTAAACTAACAATTAGAGAAATTAATATAACATTAAAACTTTTATTACAAAAATGATGCAATTTGTCAACAATTTTAGTGGGATGATAAACATACTAAAACAAAAAGATGGTAGCTGATAACGCGTAAAAAGTCACGTTTTTACCAACGTTATCTATTCCATTATGATTAAACAATTAACATTTTATTTCAAATATTACATTTATTTATGTTATTATGTTAATTAGGAAATTACGAAACGATGCAGAAAGAGTCAACAAAAACGGAGTTATAACGAAGATTCTAAAGCCAAAATAAAGAAGCAAGTCACAACCTCGTACACAAGGGCCACTAACTTGCACAAGTCTAACCGGGGATATTATCTTTGATCCTTAAACTTCATATGATTACAAAGATGATGTCGCAAGAATAGATCAAAATGGACAACTAACGAAGAAGTTATAGTAAAACAAGCATCGACCCCCTAAATACGGCCAACCATGACCGTATACGGCCAAGGCCATGACCGTATACGGCCTGAACTTGACCGTATACGGTTGGCCAGACCGTATACGGCCAAGTTTATGACCGTATACAGTTGGCCAGACCGTATACAGTCAAGTTTTGCACGTATTTACTTAAATTTGCTTTCTTTATCAGGTTATGTATATACGGTCAGTTCTTGGCAAGGAAAAATTCGGTCAACAAGTTAAAATCTGGTCAACAATCTTCCTCTATAAATACTGTCGCACCCCCAAATTTACTGTGCAGCGGAAGTCGGGTCGGGGCGCGACTAATCCAGTAATCATTGCGGAAAGGAAAAGCAAACGACTCTATATGAGACGTTTTGAAAATAGTACAAAAGTAGTTACATTAACATAATTTAAAAGTTTACATTAGTCTCGAGTTCGCGAGATGAAATCCTGAAGATTCTAGTACATAGCGATTATACAAAATAATGTAAGCAAATCTTCATATACGTATAATGCATGCGACTCGAGCTAGCAGGCAGTCCTGTGGGCAACCCTACGGTTGTTGAGTACCTGAGAAATACACGCTAAAAGGTCAACAATAATGTTGGTGAGCTCATAGGTTTACGTAGTTAAAATCATAGTATGAACCACAAGATTTCAGAGTTATCGTAGTAGCACGAATGCCAAAGTAAATCATAGTATACTATTGCCATGGGCTCATAGTTCCGAAGCTTAACCGTAGTTGGTGTCTCCAGTTAAGTGTATAAACCAGTACACTCGGATTACGAATTATTATGCGTCCGTATAGTAGTTAGAGCGACTAACCCCGGACGGCGGACTGTCAGTTCCCGATAGATCTATCCATAATGTTCGCGCTTAGTATTAACGGAGTATGATATTTGTTGGAGACCATCGTAGTTTGGTTTAGTTTACCCATGCAATCCGTATAAGTTTTCATAGTACTTGTGTTCATAAAAACAGAGCAGTGTATTCTCACCCCAAAGTAAGTAAAACAGTAAAAGTAAAAGTGGGGCTATGAGACTCACCTGAGTCTTGAGAGCTAGCGTTTAAGTTAATAAACGTTTATCCGAGATGTAACCTTCTGGCGCCCTAAACGCACAAGGTTATGTATGAGTGAATGTCTCAAAAGATCATTCATGCTAGTTGTCCACTCAACTAGTTATGTCCAAAGTTTGTTTATCACGTGTGTTTAGAAAACGTGTACGGCCCGTTGGTGACGTTTTGTAATAATAATTCTCAAAGACATTATTATTATGTTTTGTTTCGATGTATACTTATGAGAGTATATGTATTACGTGTACGAGTAGTGTCGTATATGATATAGTTGTTGTTTCACGAAAACGTTCCTTAGTAAAATATGTTTTCAATCAGACTGTTTTATGCGACACAGATGTTATGTCGCTATGAGGTGTTGCGACACAAAGGTAGTGTCGCAAAGTATGAAATTTAAATAGTTGTGCGACACAAGAGTTAGTGTAGCAAGTCGAGATTTTAAATAGGCGTGCGACACAGTGGTTTGTGTCGCAGGTTAGTACTGTTCGGTATAAAATGTTGCGACACGAGTTAACACTGCTTGTTTAGCGACACTAGGCTTGTGTCGCAGGTTGCGACACAAGTTAGTACTGCTGGTTTTAAAGAGTTGCGACACAAAGGCTATTTTGCGACACAAGGTTTGTGTCGCAATAGCTCAGGGCCTTCTGCGACACAGCGGACCTGATGTGTTTTCGTGTTCGGGATTTTGGTCAAACGTGCTCGGTTTGACTCGGAACTTTTAGGGAAGTCTTAAATATGTTTTTAGAGCTTAGGAAAATTATCGTTACTTTTTGTGGTCAACCCGAAAGTGTCGTTTTAAAATAATGTCAAAACAGTCCCTGTGGTCATTTTACCAGAAATTTGGGTCGTTTTTGTGGCTCGTTTTGACTAGTCAAAGTGTCGAGATAAGATCCGAGGAAATTACCAGTTGTTCATATATGTCTTAACTACTTTCAGTAATTTTTCTAGAATTTTTAGATAAGTCTAAGTATTTTTAATAATTCCGTTTGTTCCCTGAGGTCAGAAAGTGACCAATCCGGATACATGCAACAAGATCGGATTTTTGGGAAAAATCCACACATTTTTAGAAGAAGTTATCTAAATGACATTTGTACCTAACAAAATTTTTGAGATTTTGGCGGTGGTTTCAAGTCATTTGGTGTCGTGTAGCTCGAGTTATGCTGTTTCCAAATTGGTCAAATTTTCTGTCCAATAGGACAGTCCGGACACTTCTTTTTGTAAAATTATTTTCGTATATCAAATGACCTCAGAAAAATACCAAACCACTTGTGTTCGAAATTATACTCCTTGAACTTGATTTTAGACCCAAGAATCGCTCGATTTGGTTAAGAAATGAGTTAGATATCGTGTGTCAAAGTCGGGTTGAATTTTCATCCGGAAACTGTTAGTGTTTTAGTGTTTTCAAAAACGATTTTCGACTTTATTTTTGGACATAATCTTGTTATATGGACATTATGACATGTTTATAAGTATGTTTTAAGTAAAATAAAGGGGGATGAAGTTTCTTACAAAGGAGATGATGAAAGCACGAAGAAATAGACATCGAGAGCTCGTTTTCTTGCTTTTTCTTGCAAACCGAAGAGGGGGCGTTATGGTGGTTTGTGGTGATGATCTTGGTGGTTTGTGGTGGTGATTTGGGAGTTTCTTGGGGCTGAAATTTGCAGAGAAAGAAGGGGGAGGGAGAGAGAGAGAGTTGGGAGAAAAGATTGTGTGAGAAAGTAGGTTTGTGTTTGAGTGTGGGAAAAGAGAAAGGAAAAGAGAGTATGGGGAAGAGGCAAGGGGAGGGGGCTGCAGATTTTTGTGGGTCCCACCCACATGTAAGTGTCTTGAATTAATTCCCCAATTTGCGTTACGCGCGGTGCTCGTTTACCCGTTCGTTTCGTCATTCGTTTAAACGTTAAACGTTTATTATTCAAGTTTTTCGTTAATGATTTATTCTCGCGTACATTTTGATGGAAGTTTTATTTAAAATATTTCATTTTAAGTTATTAAAATAATAATCGAGTTTTGTTCGGCTGTCGGGCGCGCTTCGCGCGTTTTCGTCGCGTACGGTACGTTTTGCATAAAACGTAAAGTGTTCGTATATTATTGTACTATAATAATATAATGTAAATAACTACTATTTAATTATAAAATAGATTTATGTTATTTATGAAAAAGTTTTCACCAACGTTCGTATTATCGTGTCGGATCCCATCCGATCGAATTTGCGAAATTAAAATTTAATTACGTATGCGTATATATATTTACATACATACGAACTGTTACTGCACTTAGTCCTATTTCATACTAAATACAAGTAATAATGATCTATGATTAGTCACTAATGACGGCCTAATTCGCCGGGTGTCACATTCTCCCCCCGTTAAGAAAATTTCGTTCCGAAATTTAGTTCGTAGTCTAGGTCATGTGGGGTCGGAGGAGAAGTGCGGGTATTTCCTAGCGGTCATCAAGCCTAGGAGAGAAAGTTCGTTTTCGTGATGTAATCACATCTATTCGCATATGTTTGGAAAATTGTTCCAGTTTACAAATTGTAAGAAAACATTTCTAATTAGTCAATCGTAGGAAAAATCATTTCCGATAGGGTTCGTAGTAGGAAAACATTCCTATGTGGTTCGTAGTAGGAAAACATTCCTATGTGACTCGTAGTAGGAAAAACATTTCTATGTGGTTCGTAGTAAGAAAACATTCCTATGTGATTCGTAGTAGGAAAAACATTCCTATGTGGTTCGTAGTAGGGAAAACATTCCTATGTGATTCGTAGTAGGAAAAAACATTCCTATGTGGTTCGTAGTTTGTGTGAGAGAATTCGCTTGCTAAGTTCAAAGGCAAGTTCTACGATGCTGATTCTGCGGTGCCAGTCATACAATAGTGCTGAGTATCTCAGTCATTGAGGCGTGATAGTGTAGTGAACTAAGCTCGCCCAGTATCGAATAAGGTTGAAAGAATTAAGTGGTCAGGAAGTATCGTACCCGAAACAAAGTTAAGGATCCTGGCGGGCGTTGTTGTTTAACTTTGGACAATCATTCCTGAAGTGTCCAACGATTCCACACTCGAAGCAGACTCTGACCCTACAATCTTCGGTCCGGTGTCCATAGCCTCTGCATTTGTTGCAAGGAGTACCACAGGGTCCCTCATGGTGACTGTGGCATTCGGAGCAAAAGGGCTTGCTTCCTTTATACCCTTTCTTTTCCTCAAAACCCGCAGCATAGACCTTAGCATTTCCTGGCCTTTTCGCTTGTTGTTGACCTTGGTTATTACTGGGATTTCCGTCCCACTTTCTTTTGTTGTCCCCAGTAGTAGGTGTCCCACTCCGGACCACCTGTGCCATTAAGTTGTGGGCCATGCGAACGGCGCTCTGAATCGTTCCAGGGTTTGAAGCGGTGACCATTCCCTGAATCTGCGCTGGGAGTCCCCAAATGTATCTCTCTATCCTTTTGTACTCAGGGTCCACCATTGATGGGCAAAGGAGGGCCAACTGGTGGAAACGAGTGGTATATCCAGCGATGTCGTTTCCCTTTACAGTAAGGTTCCAAAATTCTACTTCTAGCTGCTGTAGTTCCTCTCTCGGACAGTATTCGTCCTTCATCATCTTTTTCAAGTCTTCCCACGGAAGTTGATAAGCAGCATCGATTCCCATGGACTGAGCATACGTGTTCCACCAAGTAAGTGCTCCATCCGTCAGTGTGCATGTAGAGTACTTAACCTTGCAGTCCTCTTTACAGTTGCAAATACGGAATACTGATTCCATCTTCTCGAACCATCGTATTAGTCCAATGGCTCCTTCAGTTCCCTCGAAGCTGAGGGGTTTGCAGTTCATAAAATCCTTGTAGGAACATGGTTTGGTTGTCGGGGTTGGGTTTGTTGTGCCTTCGCTGTCAACCCGTGGATTCGATCCACTATTCCTGTTTGCTTCTTGAGCTGCCAGAGCATCGGCTACTCCTTGAGCGATGAGTTGTGCGATTTCCGCTTGGCTATAGGTCTGTCTTCGTGGCAGCATGATTCTTCAATGAAAGAGAGTAAAAGAATGAATGAGATTCTTGTACGAATATTTAGATTATCGCAGGTATATAGGGCATCACACACGACGATCAATAGCATAAGGTAATAACGTTAGTAGGAATGGGATGTGGACCAGCTAGGGATATTCTAGTAGTTTTTCCACATCTCAAAAGTTGGGTTTAGTCAAATAGGATATTCAAAAGTATTCATGACAATGACCAAGTAGTGTTCTTAAAGTAGTCAACGTTGACTGTGTTATCGTTTCGGAGTGAACAAATGTTTGGTAGAAATAGTTGGTAATCCCGTGGTTGCAAGTACCCCTTGTCGTAGTGATCAAAATGATCAAATCATTGTTGAAATAGTTTGTGGGCTTAGTCATTGTGAGTACCCCTCGCGATACTAACCCAGTTGTGTTTATAGTGATCAAAGTCGCAAACCAAGTTATGCGTAAATCGTTGGAATCAATCCAATTGTTGGAAAAATATTTCCAATACGTAGGTGTTGTGGTTGACCAATTTCATTGCGGACAGCTGCACAACGACGAGTTCTAGAGATTTGTGCATCAGTCGTAGTGGTATGGACAACGTAGGGTTTAGTTTCGAAGTGGTCTGTTGGTTCTCCTAGTCGTGTATAATACAAACGATTCGTAGGTTTACGATAAGAGAGAAAATGAGAAGAGTACGAAGCAGAGAAAGTAGATGTGTTGCGCCTAGGTGACGAATTCCCGTGTGGTTCTAGTTCCATTGGTTCATCCTCAGACGGAACCTCCTCAAGTGGGTCCTCTTTCGGATTGGTTCTCCTCAGTAGTGTCGTTGTCTGGTATGTGTGGTCAAGCGGTTACTGTGGTTGTCTCCATAGTAGTTGGTAAAATTCGAGTCTCGTCCCCTATGTCAGGTGATGCTACGATGGGAAGGTCTGGCATTTCTTGTGGCAAGCGTATTAGTAAGTGAGGTCTAGGTATATACATACGGAATATAGTAGTCTAATAAGTATTGCACGTATAGGTTTGGTCCCGTTTCTATCGTAGTCCAGGTCTACTAATGTATTACCGTTTGCCATAACCATTTCAGAGCTTGCATTGGTTCTCCTTTATTTATACATAGTTGATCAGGCTATGTTAAATTAAGTTCGAATGATGCAATACCTGAACCAGTTATACCTAATGAGGAATACTAACTTAATGGTTATAGTCTAGGTCCACTAATGCAACCTAGTTCGCTATAACCTTTAGCTCTGATACCAATCTGTCGCACCCCGAAGTTTACTGTGCAGCGGAAGTCGGGTCGGGGCGCGACTAATCCAGTAATCATTGCGGAAAGGAAAAGCAAACGACTCTATATGAGACGTTTTGAAAATAGTACAAAAGTAGTTACATTAACATAATTTAAAAGTTTACATTAGTCTCGAGTTCGCGAGATGAAATCCTGAAGATTCTAGTACATAGCGATTATACAAAATAATGTAAGCAAATCTTCATATACGTATAATGCATGCGACTCGAGCTAGCAGGCAGTCCTGTGGGCAACCCTACGGTTGTTGAGTACCTGAGAAATACACGCTAAAAGGTCAACAATAATGTTGGTGAGCTCATAGGTTTACGTAGTTAAAATCATAGTATGAACCACAAGATTTCAGAGTTATCGTAGTAGCACGAATGCCAAAGTAAATCATAGTATACTATTGCCATGGGCTCATAGTTCCGAAGCTTAACCGTAGTTGGTGTCTCCAGTTAAGTGTATAAACCAGTACACTCGGATTACGAATTATTATGCGTCCGTATAGTAGTTAGAGCGACTAACCCCGGACGGCGGACTGTCAGTTCCCGATAGATCTATCCATAATGTTCGCGCTTAGTATTAACGGAGTATGATATTTGTTGGAGACCATCGTAGTTTGGTTTAGTTTACCCATGCAATCCGTATAAGTTTTCATAGTACTTGTGTTCATAAAAACAGAGCAGTGTATTCTCACCCCAAAGTAAGTAAAACAGTAAAAGTAAAAGTGGGGCTATGAGACTCACCTGAGTCTTGAGAGCTAGCGTTTAAGTTAATAAACGTTTATCCGAGATGTAACCTTCTGGCGCCCTAAACGCACAAGGTTATGTATGAGTGAATGTCTCAAAAGATCATTCATGCTAGTTGTCCACTCAACTAGTTATGTCCAAAGTTTGTTTATCACGTGTGTTTAGAAAACGTGTACGGCCCGTTGGTGACGTTTTGTAATAATAATTCTCAAAGACATTATTAATATGTTTTGTTTCGATGTATACTTATGAGAGTATATGTATTACGTGTACGAGTAGTGTCGTATATGATATAGTTGTTGTTTCACGAAAACGTTCCTTAGTAAAATATGTTTTCAATCAGACTGTTTTATGCGACACAGATGTTATGTCGCTATGAGGTGTTGCGACACAGATGTTATGTCGCTATGAGGTGTTGCGACACAAAGGTAGTGTCGCAAAGTATGAAATTTAAATAGTTGTGCGACACAAGAGTTGGTGTCGCAAGTCGAGATTTTAAATAGGCGTGCGACACAGTGGTTTGTGTCGCAGGTTAGTACTGTTCGGTATAAAATGTTGCGACACGAGTTAACACTGCTTGTTTAGCGACACTAGGCTTGTGTCGCAGGTTGCGACACAAGTTAGTACTGCTGGTTTTAAAGAGTTGCGACACAAAGGCTATTTTGCGACACAAGGTTTGTGTCGCAATAGCTCAGGGCCTTCTGCGACACAGCGGACCTGATGTGTTTTCGTGTTCGGGATTTTGGTCAAACGTTCTCGGTTTGACTCGGAACTTTTAGGGAAGTCTTAAATATATTTTTAGAGCTTAGGAAAATTATCATTACGTTTTGTGGTCAACCCGAAAGTGTCGTTTTAAAATAATGTCAAAACAGTCCCTGTGGTCATTTTTCCAGAAATTTGGGTCGTTTTTGTGGGTCGTTTTGACTAGTCAAAGTGTCGAGATAAGATCCGAGGAAATTACCAGTTGTTCATATATGTCTTAACTACTTTCAGTAATTTTTCTAGAATTTTTAGATAAGTCTAAGTATTTTTAATAATTCCGTTTGTTCCCTGAGGTCAGAAAGTGACCAATCCGGATACATGCAACAAGATCGGATTTTTGGGAAAAATCCACACATTTTTAGAAGAAGTTATCTAAATGACATTTGTACCTAACAAAATTTTTGAGATTTTGGCGGTGGTTTCAAGTCATTTGGTGTCGTGTAGCTCGAGTTATGCTGTTTCCGAATTGGTCAAATTTTCTGTCCAATAGGACAGTCCGGACACTTCTTTTTGTAAAATTATTTTCGTATATCAAATGACCTCAGAAAAATACCAAACCACTTGTGTTCGAAATTATACTCCTTGAACTTGATTTTAGACCCAAGAATCGCTCGATTTGGTTAAGAAATGAGTTAGATATCGTGTGTCAAAGTCGGGTTGAATTTTCATCCGGAAACTGTTAGTGTTTTAGTGTTTTCAAAAACGATTTTCGACTTTATTTTTGGACATAATCTTGTTATATGGACATTATGACATGTTTATAAGTATGTTTTAAGTAAAATAAAGGGGGATGAAGTTTCTTACAAAGGAGATGATGAAAGCACGAAGAAATAGACGTCGAGAGCTCGTTTTCTTGCTTTTTCTTGCAAACCGAAGAGGGGGCGTTATGGTGGTTTGTGGTGATGATCTTGTTTGTTTGTGGTGGTGATTTGGGAGTTTCTTGGGGCTGAAATCTGCAGAGAAAGAAGGGGGAGGGAGAGAGAGAGAGTTGGGAGAAAAGATTGTGTGAGAAAGTAGGTTTGTGTTTGAGTGTGGGAAAAGAGAAAGGAAAAGAGAGTATGGGGAAGAGGCAAGGGGAGGGGGATGCAGATTTTTGTGGGTCCCACCCACATGTAAGTGTCTTGAATTAATCCCCCAATTTGCGTTACGCGCGGTGCTCGTTTACCCGTTCGTTTCGTCGTTCGTTTAAATGTTAAACGTTTATTATTCAAGTTTTTCGTTAATGATTTATTCGCGTACATTTTGATGGAAGTTTTATTTAAAATATTTCATTTTAAGTTATTAAAATAATAATCGAGTTTTGTTCGGCTGTCGGGCGCGCTTCGCGCGTTTTCGTCGCGTACGGTACGTTTTGCATAAAACGTAAAGTGTTCGTATATTATTGTACTATAATAATATAATGTAAATAACTACTATTTAATTATAAAATAGATTTATGTTATTTATGAAAAAGTTTTCACCAACGTTCGTATTATCGTGTCGGATCCCATCCGATCGAATTTGCGAAATTAAAATTTAATTACGTATGCGTATATATATTTACATACATACGAACTGTTACTGCACTTAGTCCTATTTCATACTAAATACAAGTAATAATGATCTATGATTAGTCACTAATGACGGCCTAATTCGCCGGGTGTCACAAATACCAACCTCCACCAACACCTCAACACACTCCATTTTTCACACATCTCACCACCACTCAATTATTTCTCCATCTAGCTTCCTCTCTCTAGATTAATTATTAGTTAGCACTAGATTAGTGATTAATTAAATAGTAGTAACTAGATAGTATTAGTGTGGAGTAGGATCAGAGTCACATTATTGTAAGAGCTTGGAGTATGGACCGAGTCCTTCTTCTGTCATTTCAAGTTTATTCCAATCCTCGTTTAATCTACGGTGATTTCTTTCCTTTATTCTTCTTAAATATAATGTTTGCTTTTATTTAAATTATGCTAGATATAGGACTTGCCATGATTACCGAGTAGTTATCTTGTGTGTTTGTTGCGATGTAGTTAGTTAATTAATTATGGGATTATGTTATATTTAATTGGGAACTTATTATTTTAATTATGCTTTTTATCTATGATTTTAAACTTTACAAAAATGTTGTCTTTCCACCAACGAGCGTGATTACATCTTTAAATATTAACACGTCGCGTACCTTAATATAAAGTAATTAATTATCTATGTCAAGTCTACGGTTTGATTACAACACCATGCAATCATCGTAAAGTACATTGTTAGTTATTATGGAAACATTATATGTGGATTACATAATAACTATCATGGAAATTACTACGATTGACATCGTGAAGTACTTGAACAATGGAATAACTATTTTAGTACATTGTTAAACACCTTAGAGTATATTTATAAACATGGTATGAGTTTGAACCTATGAAATGCGATAAGCAACTTACATAGTCAAAAACTTAGGGATTCTTTAGTATATTTTGTGAAATGCTCAGTTTAAATCATAAATTACTTTTCAAAGCACTAAAACACAAACTTAGCTTTTAAATCTAAAGCGAAAGGACAAGTATGATCAAAGTATTCATCCTTCGCCTATCACCCTTAGATTTTATCATAACCATCTATAGATAGCATATTAAAATATGGGGTTGCATTCGCAGATTCTCGTTATGTTAAATACCCCTGTAGTGATAAGAACAATTGGAACGTTGATTAGGTATGTTGCTATGTTCATGCGCCCAGGGTTACTCCAAGAAAAGGGTCGCTTGTCCTATCACTACTACACATGAAGTCTTTTAGATCAGTTAAATATATTATTTAGATCGGTTTGGTTTTGGAACCGATCTAAATAATAGCGTTCTAAAAATTGGCTTGTTTTTTGTCACGGTTGTTGACGTGCCTCCACCCGTCGGTCGTCGTTGATTGAATCGGGAAATAGGCACGTCTAGGGGAGTTTTATATTTATAATTTATTGGGGACCTAAGTTTTACTAAAGCAATAGCATTAGTATGACTTATAGTCGTTCTTTGAAGTTAATCATATTGTGAAGCAGAGATGTCGGGAAGAACAGTTCAATTCAGTGATGGAATTTTAAAATGGTTTTGAGTGTGAGTTTTTGTTCTTAGGTTCGAAATTAAAATTAAATAAATAAACAGTAAATAAAGAGAATAGGTTTAAATCAGTATGAAGAGGAGTGCTTGTTGTGATTTCATTAGCTTATACGTGGGATGATGCTTTTAGGGTTGAAGTATGAAAACGTCCTTAAGTGTTTGTATCTTACTCGACTTGTATGTTTGTAGTGTAAATACTAGCACCCTACTGTTCGGATACCCGAACAGTATGTCACTAATTAAGTACTAGGCTATCGTGAATCTGATCAGATCAGGCTGCTTTAAAACCCCCTCACTGTCTCTAAGAGACCAAGTGACCCTCCTTGTACATACGTATCCGGGGTGCAGGAATGAGACATCATACCACAATTTATCATTAACTATGTATTCGTAGCTAGGGTTAATCAGATCCTAATCTAAGACAATAGTCACGTGAAAAACTGGAAAGGGTGAATAGGTAATTAAGTCTATATTTAGGATAAGCTTAACCAGATACATAGTATAAAAATTTCCAATCGTATATAATTGAAATATTAATTTAATATCATCCCTACTCCTAATATCTACATTTCAACAATCACATTATTAAGGTAAGTAATTACCATGGCAATAATCAAAACATGTACTGAAATAATATGCAAAGCAAACATTATAACAGTAAGTAAAGAAATAGATATGACCGGGAATTCAGCAACGTAATACTGAGGATTACACTAGTCTAAAATTGACAATCCGTTACAATGTAATTACCAAGCTAACCTTCCTCTAGAACTCTAACCGTCTAACTAAATCTCTCTAGTTCTCTGATGTGTGTTAAGTGTAGTTAAAATAACAAGTTTTAATTGATTGAAAATACTAAAGTTAACTTTAACACAACCAGGCAAGAATACATGTTCGTATTATAGTATAGCTTTGGTAAGACCGAGTCGAACACAGGGAATCGGTGTAAATCAAAATAATTAATTAAACCTAAAATAACAAATTACAAATAGATAAGGGGTGCATTTTAGTTCCGTATGAATGATTTTTAATAAGAAAACTAATTAAAATATGAACATTTAAAAAGATAGAAAGTAACTAAAGACAATCAGATAGATAAGCATGTATTTACTTAGAATAGTGATTTCTCGATTCAGGTTTCAGATATGTTTATTGAATTGTTGATTGTTTATTATGGTGATTTCAACATATATGGATAGTCTCCTGTTAAGGTTAACTGATCCCTAATAAACCTTAGCTTAATACTAGATTCTCTTGAATACACTAGAATTTCTTCTACGTGTTATTAACCTAAACCTTATGCTATTAATCCTATCAACAGAGCATTAAGATTCATTCTGCAACCTCGTGTTAACGTAAGTCTATAATTATTGATTAAATAATTATCATATCAATTAGCTTATATTAATTGCTATTCTCTTCACCTATTACCGGTTCCAATCTCAAGCCACAATTAACTAATAAATTACTTAATTGCAAAAAATCAATCAACTTATACAAACGTTAGTTATAGCATAAATCTTTTGATCACGTTAAGTAATAATTAATCAACACACAATTAATATGGATCTTTCCAATAAACTTAATAACCATTCATAATTTGAATCAACATAAACATATCATAAAACCTTCATCTAAAAATCATTCATCTAAGTAAATACAATTAAAGAATTAGCTCATGTTTTTAGTAAACAAAACCAAATCTAAAAACATGTTATTACACATAGTAAATAGAAAAGATTAAGAATCAAACCCAAAAAACCGAACTAAATCTTCGTTAGGGTTGAAAACCTTCAAACCCTAGCTTCCTAGCCTCCAATAAGCCTTTTCAGTCGACTTTTTGACAGTCCCATTTTACTTTTACCAGCTAGTCCCAGAAACTGACGTATCTCTGTAGGGGTTCTCAGGGCTTCCCCCTTTTTGACTGCCTCCACCTTGGCTGGATCAACATGAATTCCTTCCTTGTTGACTACATGACCAAGGAAGTTTACTTCTCGAAGCTAGAATTCGCATTTCGAGAACTTGGCATACAGCTTCTGCTCCTTTAGTAGTTTCAATATTATCTCCAAGTGTCGCTCGTGGTCTTCTTTGCTTTTGGAATAAATCAATATGTCGTCGATGAACACAATCACGAACTTATCTAGGTATGGTCGGCACACCCTATTCATTAAGTCCATGAACACCTCTGGCGCGTTAGTTTCCTGTTACAATATGAAGCTATAAGATCTCCATAAAAAGGACTTGTACTTAGTATAGTGTTGGAATTACCTCTGGTAAAGTACAAATACGTAGAAGCTAAGGAAATGTCGTAGGTCCATCTCATCGTGGATTACCTAGAAGTTACCCTTCTAGAACATAGTCTAGGAACCATAAAGCTGTGGAAATGCTTACTGCATTGACATCGTGAGTAGACTTAGGGATGAACAACTGATGGCAAAGGAGGGTCTTATTCAAGACAGAAGTATTTGTGCTTACAGTAATTGGATATGGAGTTCTGAAATGAAAGCAAAGACTCGGCTGTAGTCTAAGATGCTTAAACAGCTTAACTCCACTTAACCGATAGTTTAACATACATAGGATGCAATTAGTATTTACCTCGATAAAATCAATTAGACATAGGTGTTAAGAAAGATCGGAAGATAAATTGCGGTATGTTGCCTCATTCTTGCACCCCGGATATAGTTATCCAAAGAGGGTCACTTGGTCTCTTAAAGACAATGGGGGGGGGGGGGGGGGTTTGAAACAGCCTGATCTGATCAGAATCATGATAACCTAGGATTAAGTGACTTACGCTTTTAGAACCTAGACTAAAAACGTAGGGTCCTAGTGTTTACACCGAACGATGGTTTGATGCTTATCAAGAAGAATCTCCAATTAACTTTATAATGAATATTATCCTGAAACCCTAATTATCGAAGTTTCGGCAATCATTCTCTACCTATCTACTTAACATCTATCTTTACTTTCAGTCATTTATTTTATGCAATTAGATAATTTAGAAAACCAACCAAAACAAACTTACCTACTTTCAAATCCATCCTTCAAGCGAACTTATCTTAGGTAGTCCAATTCGATTCAATTCGTTCCGATTTTAAGAATGACACTCGAGTTATACTTGCTGCTTACTCAAACGGTAGGTAGTACTTATAGTTTGAGCCCCAACTCATATAAATATTAAAACACTGATCGTTCTGCAATTTAGGTATAAACGACATGTACTATGAGGACCCATCAGTTAAGAAATTCAAATATAACTTGAACAAGCTTTGAACTATTATTGAGAAGTAGCAGCAGCAGGCACTTGCTTTGATTTCTTATATTTAGGCTCTTCAACCAGCTTGCCTTTCCCTTTATCTTTTGGATCAATTTTGTGTAGATCTGCCCTTTGGAATGTAGGTGCTGCAGCAGACTCTCTGATTGTGAAACCAGGTAAGGATGGTTCACTTTTCTTTCTGCTAAATTTTTGAGCAAACCTGTCTGCAGCAGCCTCTTTAGTCTTTTCAGTTTCAGGGCTCTCCACCTCTTCTCCTTCATCTTCTGCCACCCTTATTTCTTCTGTTTCATCATCCAAGTTTACCCCAGCAGGTTGTTCACTTAAATTTGCACTGGCAGTCTTGGATGCCTCCCCTACACCCTCATTTCCCACTTCTTTTTCCATTTCCATCTCCTCATCAACCTCTTCTGATTCTCCATCTTGTTCATTCTCCCCCCGTTTTGAATGCACTAGCTTGTTGCACAGGTACAGAGCATTTGTATTGATCATCAATTATGTAATATCTCTTACCCTGCTTCAAGCATTTCAGCACCACCATCTTCAAATCATCTATTTCAGCTTGCTGCTTCTTGATGATGTGTTTTTGTCGTACCACCTCAGCCCACATATAGTCCAGCATAGCCGTCAATTTCTCATAGTTCATACTAGCCTCATCACCTTTAGGATGTGACTCCCTTGGTGAATCGTTGACAGAATTTCCATGTGATTCATGCCTAGCATGAGCATCAGATGGCCCTCTTTTCTTGGTACTGGGGCCACCAAAATCACCTTCTGGAGAAGGATCATCTTCTGGTGTTGCCTCTGGTTGGGTCTTATTGATGTTACTTCTGTCCTGCTCTGCTAGTGGGCTAGAAGCAGTAGAAGCAGCCCTCCCGGAATGGTCATCCCACTCCTTATAGACCACATGCTGTGTTGAATTATTTGACTGAGACATCTGAGCAACAAGAGCCTCAGATGCCTGTGTTTTAGCCATTTTGGCAGTAGCAGTGGTTGGTTTGTGGGTCCCTTGTTTTCTTTTGGTACTCCCAACTGCTGTGGGTTGAGAGATGATGGGTGTGTCATCTCTCTCAGCAGATGGTTCAGCTGTAGTGGGTGGAACTGCAGCTGTAGTGGAGGGTGCAGGAAGCATTGTTGGAAACAATGCTGTAACCCTCCCAGAAAATTTGGAGTCTCTCTTCATATTTGAAAAAACCTTAGGTTTATGAGAGAGAACACCAATAACAGTATCCTGGTCAGGCAGGTTTTGGATTTGTGCATTTAAAATTAGCTGCACAAACCTAGGATACATCAAAAATTTTAATTTTGGTTGCTCAATGGCAAGACAAACAGTTACATAGGCAATGTTGCTGCCAAACTGTTCAAAGGCTGATCTTTTGGATGAGAGGCAGTGTAAAAGAGTATGTATTAAAAACCTCCATTGATGGGAGAAAAGAGTCTTTTGAAACGTAAAAGTATCTAAAGGACCTTCATAACCCATCAATCGAAAATTTTCATACAATGTTTGACTGGATAAAGAAGTAATACCTGCCTCATCATCGAGTTGTAAAGAAGCACGAACAGTGGCTTCAGTAATAACTACCCTGGTGTTGGCCACCATGGAGACTATGCTCCTTGTCCCCTGTTTGTCTTCGATAGTTGCATTGACCCAGAAGTCATTGATGTAGTCTTTGGAGACTCTGGGTGCAACAGTGAGGGCATGGTAGATGTGGGAGGCACGCAGGAAATCAATAATTTGTATGAAATCCTGTGCCTCTTTGGGTTTCATGAGGTAGGCAATCATGTTGTGATTTTGCCCTATTGCAAGTGATGTGGAAGATGAAGTGGAAGCCATTGATGTATAGTCGAAGTGTAGTTGAAGGTTTAGGTAGGAATTTAAAGCGTATTGAAAGACGACAAGTGTTTGGGTTTATATACTGTTCAATTTAGGTCAGTGGAAAAATCCCCAATACTTAACACTAACAGTGTTAACGAGTGAAATCTCAAAAACAGTGGTAAGGGGGAGATTTGCACTAACAGTGATAACTGTTCAAACACTTAGGTTTCATACGCTTGCTTATCTTATACTTAAGTAAGCTATCAGTACTAACTTGTATAAGCAGTACTAACCGACCAAGGCAGTGACAACTTAATATAAGCAGTACTAATAGTCTAGCAGTATTGAGTAAAGAAAGCAGTACTAATTTTTTTTTTTTTTAACTGACAGTAATAACGCCAACGTAAGCAGTAGTAACACCCTGTAAGCAGTACTAAGTCTCCAAACAGTGGAAATTAGACCTGCGCAGTGTTAAAAACAAAAAAAATACAAGTATACAAACAGTACTAATTACCAAAGGCAGTGGTAACTTACTTCAGTATTAACACTGGCAGTGTTAAAAGTAACTAACAGTACTAGTAATACTTGGCAGTGTTAATATACGCTAGCAGTGTTAACACGAACAGTGGTAATTAGGATATCAGTATCAATCCCAAGTTTAAGCACTTAAAAAAATTTTATTAGGTCAAAGATAGTGAGAAAAGTTAAGACAGATTCATCAATCCAATGCTAGTAACCAAAAATGTAAATCTGCCCACATCAAAAGCTTTGGTAAACAGATCTGCATATTGATTATTAGTATGAACTTTAAAAATTTGTATAAGCCTTTTCTCATTACAATCTCTAATAAAATGATATCGTATTTCAATGTGCTTAGTTTTTGAATGTTTAACAGGATTGTTTATTATACTGATAGCAGAGTTATTGTCAATAAATATAGGAGTTTTAAGAAAAGTCAAACCATAGTCTAACATCAGATTCTGAATCCATAGCACTTGAGCACAGCAGCTAGCAGCAGCAACATACTCAGCCTCTGCTGTTGATGTAGACACAGTGGATTGCTTCTTGCATTGCCAGGAGACCAACCTTTCTCCTAAAAATTGACAACCCCTTGATGTAGATTTCCTATCCAAATTAGCACCTCCATAGTCACTATCTATGTAAGCAAGCAGATCAAAAGAACTGTTCTTTGGGTACCAAAGGCCTAGTTTTGGTTGGCCCTTTAAATACCTAAAGATTCTTTTCACTGCATGCAGATGTGACATCTTCGGATTTGATTGAAATCTTGCACACACACACACAGCAAACATGATGTCTGGTCTGAATGATGTCAGATACATGAGGGAGCCAATCATTGATCTATAAAGATGAACATCAACATCCTCCCCCTTAAGATCTGCATGTAATGCTTTGTGTGTCTCCACTGGTGTGCTTGCCACTTTGGCATCCTTATAGCTAAACCTCTCCAGAATGTCATTCACATACTTACTTTGATGAATGAAAATCCCATCCTTCTGCTGTTTCACTTGTAATCCCAGAAAGAAGGTTAATTCTCCCATTGAGCTCATTTTGAACTTTTTTTTTTTTTTTTTTTTTTTGATAAAGGGGAAAAAATTACCCCGGCAAATATTATTAAAACAAATGATAAGCGATACAAGTACAAAATTGTGGTAGCACCACAAGACTTAATCTAACAGATATGAAAGACTAAGTGCATACACAAGACATGCCTTGCATATGACAACCAGCACTAAGCACAACCATTATGCACCTACAAAAAACTCCAGCCAAGCAATGAGCCAGTACGCCCGCATGACGAAATTTAACTGGACGAAGAACACACCCCTTTCGGGATCTTCCATCTCTCCATGGCACGGATAGCACGAGACGAATTTCTGAAGGGAAAAGAGACTAGCTTCAGCCTTATCGTATTGATGATAGCGTCAGCCACCTCCTTGCATGACCTCTTGCCTTTGTCAAAAAGCCGAAAGTTACGCTCTTGCCAGATGAAGAATGCCGAAGCAGCTAGCACCAGGCGGGAGACAACATGGTCAATATTTTTCGGACCCGTAGCAGATAAGAGAGAAGGCATAAAAACTTCAAGTCTGTCTGACACAATCTGCAGCTGCGCATGACTAATAACCCTGAACCAAACCTGTGAGGAGGAGCATTCAAAGAAGAGGTGGGCATGAGAGTCCTGGCACGAGCCACACAACAGACAACGCAGCAGGGCTAGATCAACGGAAGGACCGACATCCCACTGCCTCAGACGATCTTGGGTCTTCAGTCTACCTCGAAGGACGAGCCATAAATGAAAGGCATGCCTAGGGATACAGCGAGAGAACCATATAACAGGAGCCCAATCCACCACACTCCCTCTTGGCCGAATGGAATCCCAAACTTGGCCAACCCGAAAATCGAAGAGGTTTCCATCCGAATCGCGCCATACTAACTTGTCAGGCTGAGAGCGGAGGGTGGGAACCTCAATCTGAGTAAGAGAAGGGTACCTTTAGAGCCATTCCACCGGCCATCTCCAAGAGTTACCCCGAATGAGATCAGCGACCGAATTAGAAGTCGAGAAGCCCGGGCGCATAATGTCACGCTGTCCCGAAAAAACACAGGCAATAGGACCTTGGATACACCAAGTGTCATACCAAACCGAAGCAGTCCTCCCATTGCCAATCTTATACCAACAAAACGGCCGCACGACCTCTCTGATACGTAAAAGACTTCGCCAACCCCAGCTCATACTGCGCTGAGTAGGGACATCCCAAAAACTGCGCTCACGCAGTTTATAAGCGTACACCCATCTGACCCAGATGGAGTCCTTCCTAGCAAGGATGCTCCAAATGTGAGTGGCCATAAGAGAGACATTCCACTCACTCAGGCGACGGATCCCCAAGCCACCTTCACGCTTCGGATGACAAATATCCTCCCAAGCCACCTTTGCTTTACCGGCCTTCATTGGGCCATGGCACCACAAGAAGCCCCTCATAAGCTTCTCAATATCCCCAATTGTAGAGGCAGGGAGAATAAACATAGACGCCCAATACCCATGAAGGGAAGCCAGAACAGAGGAGATTAGTTGGATACGTCCAGCAAAGGAAAGAGTCTTGTTCTTCCAATCCCCAATCCTATTCTAGACCTTCTCCACCAGAGCTTTACAGTCAGACTTGACGAGTCTCGAAGAGATAAGGGGAACCCCGAGGTACCGAACCGGTAGATTACCTTCCTCGAAAGGCATGATGTGGAGGATACTCTGCCGCACAGAACCGGGAACATTACAGAAGAAAGCAGTACTTTTCGGGATACTAGGAACCAAGCCCGAAACTTCTTTGAATTCCTTAAGGGCAGACTGGATTACCATGGCAGAGCCTAGATCCCCATGCGCAAAAAGAAACAAGTCATCTGCAAAACACAGGTTTACAAGACCAAGGTTCTCACATTTCGCGTGGTATTTGAAGGAATTAGATTCATCTACCTTCCTCCGAATAAGCAAGTTCAGCACCTCTATCATAAGGGTAAAAATATAAGGAGACATTGGATCCCCTTGCCGCAGGCCCCTTTTGCCTTTAAAGAAACCATGGACACCCCCGTTAATACTCAGGGAAAAGGATGTACTAGACACACAAGTCATGATTAGATTGACCATAACAGGGTGGAAGCCAAAACCATTTAAAATGGTCTGAAGAAAGCCCCAATCCACCGTATCATATGCTTTCGGAATGTCAACCTTGAAAGCACAACGAGCAGCTCCATGATTCAGGTGGTAACACCTCATAAGCTCCTGGGTTAAGAGGATGTTATCAGAAATGCTCCTGCTAGGAATGAAGGCAGATTGATTGTCGCTCACAATATCCTTCAGCCCATCCTTGATACGACTAGTGATCACCTTGGTGATGCACTTATACAAGACATTACACAAGGAAATAGGCCGAAAATCATTAATCCGACCAGGGGAGGAAACTTTCGGTATGAGAGCAATAACAATATGGTTGATTTCTTTTAATATCTGGCCATTAACAAAGAAATCCCGAACCGCAAAGAACAAGTCGTCACCAATAGTGTCCCACGACCGTTTGAAGAAAGATGCCGAATAACCATCTGGCCCCGGGGACTTACAGTCATCAATAGAAAACAAGGCCACCCGAACTTCATCCTTAGTAACAGGACGAATCATCAAGTCAGCCTTGGATCTCGAGAGCTTGCGGGAGAAAAGCCCCGAGCTATTCAGCGACAAAGCATCACCAGCACAACCCAAAAATTTCTGGTAGTGGTCAACAAAGGTCATAGGCACCGAGTCTCCCTCATGGACTACATCATTCAAATCATGCACACGGTCAATCCGACCCCTATTCACTTTTTCCTTGACCACGTTATGAAAAAAATTAGATTTGCAATCCCCCACCCGAAGCCATTCAATCTTTGCTTTCTGTTTCAGGAATCGTTCTTCGTCAATGACCGCCGCATTAAAAGCACGAAGGAAGAGACTCTCCTCCTCTCTCAGCGCAGTAGAGTCGGGATTAGAGTCAAGAGCTTTCTGAACTTCGTCCAATTCAGCACAAAGTTTAACAACCTTCTTATGGATGTCACCCTGATCTCTCATTAACGCGGTAAGAGGCTTTTTAAGTCTCTTCAACCTCGTGGTAATCCGAAACATAGCATGTCCCACAATTTCCTCCTTCCACGCATCACTAACAATATCTTTAAATTCAGGCTTATGAGCAAGCAGATTATAGAATTTAAAGGGCTTAACCCGAGGTTTTTGAATCACGGGGAGAGAAAGAACGGCAGGAGATTGATCAGAAATTCTGTAAGGCTGGAATAAAGCACGGGCCCCAGGGAAGGCATCCAAGAACTCTCCATTACACATGATGCGATCAATCTTCCTCAAGATACCCGAGTCAGACTGAGGTCGCTGATTCCATGTGAAGTGGAGCCCCGAGGCCTGTACATCAACAATCCCAATATCCTCCACACATTCCCTGAACTCTTGCATAGAGGTAGAACGCCTGGAAGGACTAGAGGAAGAATCTTCCAGATTAAGAATGGCATTAAAATCGCCCAATAGCGTCCAGGGGTTAGCACCAACAAACCTGCTATGCAGACGAAGATTATCCCACAGCTCCCTTCTATGGGAATAAGCATTACCCGCATAAATGACGGAACAGTAAAATGACTGATCCCTATCCCTCACCCGAACCTGACAGTGCATAACCTGATCCGTGAAGGAAATGATCATAAGGTCGACCCGGTCAGGATCCCAACCAATAATAATGCGAGAGCCACTAACACTCCTAGAGGAGTTAGACGTCCAACTCCACCGCCTAAAAACCTTAGAACAGATACGCGTGAGATTAGAAACATGAACATGGGACTCCAAGATGGCACAGAGGCACAACTTATTCTCACTGATCACCTGCTGAACCTCTTTTTGCTTGGGGGCACAGTTCAAACCCCTAATATTCCATGATGCGAGACTAACCATGGTAAGTAGAGGCCTTGGGAGTGCTTGCCCCCTCCGAAAAGGATCCACCCTTGGGAAGTTTCATATAGTCTGCCGTCTCATCATAAACTTCCTCAATGTCGGATTCAGAATCATCAGCATCAGGACCGCCACCATTAATTGCCCCTTTAAGCTTACCAGGCTGGTTTGGGCCATCTCCGTTATCATCCCCTTGTTGGGTCTTTTTATTCCTCGGACCATCCTCTTTCTCATCGCTGCTCAGAGCCCCGAAGCGGTTGCCCAAGGATAAGGGTTTAGGAATACCCGAAGCCTTCTTGGAAGACGGTTTCGGATAAGGACCATTAGGAGCCTGTTTGGATGCATTTCCCGAGTCTTTCACCCTATACAACATCTTTGGTCTCTGTTTCTGCATAGAGAACCCATCAGCAGGTTTCCCAATCTGCTTAATCGGGCCACGAGCAGTTTTCTTAGGGGGAGCATAACCAGGCTTGCTTGCCTTTGGGGCTTCAACAACAACCACATTCTTTGGACATTCAGCATCTTTATGTCCAAAGATTTTGCACGTACCACACCTGGGCGGTCGCCATTCATATTCCACCCTAACCGAATAAAGGGTTTTACCACCACCCTCAAGCTTGGGAATAGCAACCGTAACAGTTTCCTTCAGTTCAGTCCCAGATAAAACCTCAACCATGGCACGAGCGAAATTAGGACGACCCCAAGCTTCAGTGCACATGGTGCTAGTGTAGGAATCAAGCATGAGAGGCGTCCCCACCTTGGTAGCAATACCACTCAAGCCCACCTCGTTAAAAGCCAAAAGCGGAACATCATGGAGCTTAATCCACACCGGCACTCTTGTAAGATCCTCCTTAGCTAAATCAGCATCAGAATTCCATTTTCTCAACATAATAGGGACCAGTCTAATCATCCAGGGACCCCCTTCAAGAACCTCATTCATACCATGCTCCGAAGAGAATTTAAAAAAGAAGAAGCCATTGGAGTGCATCATAACCTTCTCGATACCGAACTTCCTCCAAACATTCATAACATAGTTTTGGACCACGGGAAAAGCTAATCTTTTGCCAATGAAGTACCCGTACAGAGTGTTCGAGTACTTTTTGCTTGCTTCGACAACCGTGGCCAAAGGGATCTCCACATCCACGTCACTACCATCATGAGCCTCCAGAGTCAAAGCACGGAAATTAACCTTCTGCTTAATAATATGGTTCGCAGCTTGAGCATAAGACTTATATCTAAGAATGGGTTGATTTTGGCCCGGTTGTTGAACAACAACCGTAGCCGCTTTCAGCCTGTCAATACCACTGGTAGCGAAAGAGATACCGTTTGAACCATCAGGAACTTGTTTGTCGGCCTTGTCAGCATCACGGTCCTCATTCGCATCTCGGCCATTAACATCATAGAAATCAGGGATTTCAGAGGGATATTTAATCCCAACCTGACTTGCAGCGTTTCCAAAGTGGCTGGCATCAGCACCCGCAACAGCGCGAGAATCAGGGAATTTACCAAGGTCTTGCACCCCAACCTGATTCCCACGCATAGAAGCGAGTAAGTTTTCAGCCCAAAATCCAAGATCATCACAGTGGGTTGCGCGAATCGAACTTCGCGGTAAGTTCGCTAGGGGTGCGGGGGCAGCGTGCCCAGGGCGAGAATTACCCGGATTTGCACCCTGAGAATCGTGGAGTTCACCCATGCGACACTGAGAAGTGTCGCTAATAGTGTCGCCATTTGTGTCGCCTATAGTGTCGCTACCAGAGGAGGGAGGAGTGCGACACAACAAGCTTGTGTCACAAAACAAGTTAGTGTCGCATCTCTTAACTGTGTCGCAACAATCCTGAAGCTTAGTGTCGCATACCTTAGTGTCGCAATTAGGGTTACAAGTTGTGTCGCACGAGGTGTTGCAGGAGGCTTCATCTTCAACCTCCTGCAGCGGTGCCGATTTTTCTGTAAGTTCAAAACCCGAGAACTCCGAAGAAGCTGAACAAGACCCAAGCAATCCATGATTGTCCTCACCCCTCGAACCCAAAACTCTCACCCCTTTCTTTTTCTTTTTCTTGTTACCCGAATCCCCCATAATAACCGGGACAAGGACTTGGGAGGCACAACCTCAAAAAAAAGGTGGCCACCACAGAGACCCGCAAACAGCCACCAGAAAGTGCGAAGAATAACCACCAGCACCCGAAGAACACAATGATCGGATTAGATTTTACAAATCATGGCCGAAGAAAACGAAATTCGGGTCTCGCTGGAAAACCGCCCCTTCGCCGGAAAAATCGCCTCTTCAACCACTTACTTTTTGGCGCCAAAACTTCAAATTTTGAACTCACAGAATTGTTGCGACAAAACTTCATGCATTAAAACTTCAAATTTTTTGAAGATTCAAATCCATGATTCGGGTCTCATTTTGAACTTGTCATGCATCAAAACTTCAAATTTCTTGCAAAGACTGTCCCTTGTAGAGCCAAAAATGATATCATCTACATAGATTTGTACTAGTAGGATATCATTCTTAATTCTTTTGGTGAACAAGGTCTTGTCTATTGCACCCCTTGTGAAGCCATTCTTCAGTAGATACTCTGATAAAGTGTCATACCAGGCTCTTGGTGCTTGATGTAAGCCATAAAGAGCTTTATCCAGTCTGAGCACTTTATCAGGGTACTTTGAATCTTCAAAGCCTGGAGGCTGGCATACATAAACTTCCTCTTGAATAGTGTCATACAGAAAGGCACTCTTCACATCCATTTGATAGACCTTGAATCCTTTGAAAGAGGCATATGCCAGGAACAGTCTGATAGCCTCAATCCTAGCCACAGGAGCAAACACCTCATCATAGTCAATCCCTTCTTCCTGTGAATACCCCTGGGCTACTAATCTAGCCTTGTTCCTGATCACTATTCCCATTTCATCTTTCTTGTTCCTGAACACCCATTTTGTGCCAATTGCCCTTTTGCCTTTGGGTAGATCCATCAAGGTCCATACTTCCTGTACTTTGAATTGAAGCAGCTCCTCTTGCATAGCTTCAATCCAACTTGGATCCTTTAGAGCCTCTGTTACCTTCTTTGGCTCCATTTGAGATATAAAACAGGCATATAAAGAAGTGTGGAGTCCTTCTTCTGATATTCAGAGTTGATGCCTTGTTTGTACAGGTGTGCCAATATCACCAATCACATTTTCTAGAGGATGGTCTCTATGAACATGATAGTGTGATGTTGGTGATACTGACATCTCAGATTCCAAGTTTGTTATATTCACATCCAGATTTTGTTGTTGTGTATCTGATGTGATTCATTCCCTAATCTGCCTTGAGGGAGTGAAAATGTTATCCATGATTCTCTGTTCTACAGCTGATAAATCAGTTGAATCTGCAGCTGTCTTATCCACATTTTTACTCTCACTTTCTTCTCTATCTTCTTCTAAAGCTGGCATATTAGGATCACCAGGCCAGTCTGTTGATGTTTCTGAACTCTGGGTGGACTGCTGTGATGTGGAGTCAAATACTACTGGTGGACTGCTGTGATGTGGAGTCAAATACCAACAAAGAGACCTTCATCAGCCTTACTTTCAAACTTTCCTAAATGACTTTTGGTATTTAAGATGGTACAAGGACACCCAAATGGTTTTAAGAAACTAACCAATGGTTTTCTCTTAAAAAACAGTTCATATGGTGTCTTGTTGTGAGGCTTGACAACTAATACCCTGTTTTGGACATAACAAGCAGTGCTAACTGCTTCTGCCCAAAAAGACATAGGTAATTTAGACTCAGCTAACATTGTTCTTGCAGCCTCAATTAGTGTCCTATTTCTCATCTCAGCTACCCCATTTTGTTGTAATTTAGACCTAGGTGCACTAAATTCTCTCTTAATACCTTTGTTTTCACAAAATTTATCCATCTCATGATTTTTAAATTATGTGCCATTATCACTCCTAATGATTTTTACTTTGAGATTCATTTGGTTTTCAATGTTAGTTATAAATGATCCAAGTGTTTCACCTGTTTCATCTTTTGTCCTAAGGAATAATACCCAGCTAAATCTAGTAAAATCATCAATTACTACCAAACAGTATAATTTCTTCCCTATACTGCTTATGTGTGTTGGTCCAAATAAGTCCATATGTAGTAAGTGTAATGGTGAAAAGTTTGTGTTCACAGTTTTGGACTTAAAGGAAGACTTGTGTTGCTTGCCTTTTTGGCAGGCAACACAATGATCATCACATGAATATACCTTTTCAGGTAAACCTCTAACAAGTTTGCTTTTGACAAGCTTATTAATGGTCTTGTAATTCATGTGACACATCCTTCTATGCCATCGTTCAGATTCATTTACAGTTGCTTTGCTTATAAGACAGTTTAGTTCAGGTTTAGGTTCCATATTTGCTAAGTCACACTTATATACATTATGCTTTCTAGGAATTCTCAATAAAATCATATTTTCAGGTATTTTAAATTCCTTGGAAAGTATAAGGCATTCAGTGTCAGTAAAATGAACTGGGTTCTTTTTATCTGTGATTTGACTCACACTTAGCAAATTGTACCTCAGTTGTTCAACAAAATACACATCCTCAAAACTTATCTTATTGTTGTGCACTGTTCCTTTGCCTGTGATTTTTCCTCCTTTGGGATTGCTTCCAAAAGCTACATATCCTCCATCAAATGATTTGAAGTTCTACAGCATTTTCCTATCCCCTGTCATGTGCCTAGAGCAGCCACTATCCATGTGCCATAAGTTTGCTGGCTTGCCCTGCACATCAAATTGAAACTACAAAATTAGTTTCTCTTGGGAACCCAAACCAATTTGGCTTTGGGTTTCCCATGTGCATTCACAAAGTCAACTTTCTTGAAGATTATTGATTGTGATGCACAGTTGGTATTTGGACCTTTTGATTTATCAGATTTAATTGGTGTCCAAATCCAACTTATTTTAGGCTTAACAGTGGAAATTGATCTAACAGTGTTAACTGTTTTATCAATCTTACTAACAGTGTTAATATTATTAACACTGACAGTTTTAGGTTTTACCACTGTTTTTGCCTTGTTACTGTTGGCTAATTTTCTAGTTATTACTGATGCATTAGAAATAGCTGTAGCAGTCTTTAACTTATTAGCCTCATCAATTTTCTTCTTGGCAGTAGTAATGTGATCAATTTTTGATTTAAAATTTTGCTTATAGATCATATCAGTTCCTCTCCATGGTTGTTTTCTAATCCTTTGAAGATTCTTAGGATTATAATAACAATCATGTTGAAGATGATTGTTTCTGCCACATGTAAAGCAAGATTTCTCCTTTACCACTGTAAAATTCTTTCCCAACTTTTGTGAAACCATTTGGTTCCAATTTCTTTGATTTCCTCTGGGTTTTAATTTTTGAGAAAGTGGTAATTGAGAAATTTTGGTTTTACATTTACAGTCAGCACAGTTAATATTTATAGATTTTACATTATTAGGTTTATTAACTGTTTTAACTGAATTACTAATGTACCCTAGACCAGCTCTAGATTTATTAGCAGTGGTTTTCATATTTTCCAAATTATTCTTTTTCTTTTCCTGAAATAGTTTCTTACCTTCTTCTAGATTATCACTGTTGAGTTCTAAAACTAGACCAGTATTTGATTTCTTGATATTCTCACATGATTTTTCAGAATTTGGACTATCAGTTGTTTCAGAATTAGAATTGTTATTATTTTCAGATGAATAATCCAGTTCATCTTCCTCAGTCCATTCTCTAATTTCAACCTTATCAAAGTCAATTTTATTATCCAAGTTAATAACTGGATCAACCTTTGTAACATCAACTGTTATTCCTTCCTTTAACTTATTTAAATTTAAATCAGTTTTAGGAGGAAAATAGTTGTTATTATAAGGTGGGGAAACAGAATTATATCCTAACCCAGTTTTTATCTTGTCATGATATTGAGATTTAATAATTTGATTTACACTTTTAGAAGCATGTTCAAGATCACTTACTGTTAATTTTATATTATCTCTTTCACAAGTGACCTCTACTAATTTCTGATTTATTGCTTCTAACTTATCTTTTAACACATCTCTCTCCCATCTGGCATACTTAAGATCATATTCATATTGAGTTACATTCTTTTCATATGCCTTTATTTGATTTTCAAAGTTTTCTATTGCAGCTGTAGTATGTCTACTTTTAATCTCACATTGCTTAAGTTCCTCACAAAATTTCATATTATAATCTCTATAATGTTTAACAGTTTGTTTGCATACAGGAGAACATAATTTGATTTGTACCTCATAAGGAACCTCTGATGGCTTGTTTTCTTCAGCAATAGCCATTAAGGCTTGAATCTTCACTTCCTGTTCTTCTTGATCACTCCAATCAAATTCAAGCCCATCTTGTGAAATTAAAGCATTTGATGTACTCTCCTGCACTGGTATATTCCTTTTCTGAATCCCATTGCTTCCTGCTCTCTGCCCAGTCTACTCTTGCCTCTGACTTCTACATTCTTTTGCAAAGTGCCCCATTTTATGACAATTGAAGCACTCTACCTTGCTTTTGTCAAACCAAGCAGCATCATTCCTTTGGTTTGCAAAGTTATTTCTTCCTGTCCTTTGCATAAACCTTTTGGCTCTTTGAGTAATCAAAGCAATTTGCCACTTGATATCCATCTCCTCCATATCATCAGAATTTATCTACTCCAAATCTTCATTAGTAAGTGAAGAGTTCACATTACTAGCAAAGAAAGATTCTAATATTTGATCATTTGAGTTGTTTTGAGATGTTCCAACTCCTGCAGCAATATAAGCAGATCCTTGTTGATTTGAATCAACTTGAGATCCACTTACTGACATAAAAGCAGCATTATGATTGTTTCCTACAGCCTGCTTTTTGCTTTCAACTTCTGGTTCAAAGTTTCTCAGATCATTATAAATATCTTCAAGCTCCTTCATCTCCAAATCTGCACTCTGTCTTAAACCTACAGTGTAGATTGTCCATTCTTCACCTAATGATCTCAGAAAATTTCCTGTTCAGATCATCTTTATCAATTTTTACCTTGTGATTTTCCAGGTCTCCAACAAGTTTTGAAAACCTGTCAAAGGTTTGAGTTAGAGTTTCAGTTTTTGCAGAATTAAAGTTCTCATATTGTTGTTTTAATAGAGATCTTTTGTTCTTCTTGGTGCTATCATTACCACCAAATCTCTTCTCAATAGCCTCCATGAGTTTTTTAGCATCATCACATGCTTCAAATCTTCTTTGGTACTCATTAGGAATTGACAGCAACAATGTGCTGAGGGCTCTGAACTCTATTGATCTGATTTTTCTTTCTGCATCAGTAGTTGGTGGTGGTCTCTTTTGCCTGACACCATCACCATCCACTGTTACTGGAGGACCATTGACAACAACCTCCCACATCTGATAATCAGTGAGAAGCATATATTGCTTGATTCTGATCTTCCACAGATCAAACTCATCAGGCCTGAGCATGGGGATTTTAGTGACTTGGATTCCTTCATTGCTTTCTCATGTCATTATATTTAATACTTGATCACAAACTACAGCTTAATATTAAATTCCCAGATCTTCCTGTATTCAAAGCTTTCCACGGAATCACATTCAATAATATTAGAAAGATCAAAGATAAATATTGAAAACAGAAAACAAGAACAAATATCAAAATCAAAAGCTTCAATCTTATTAATATGAATAAGACGAATACACTTGTTGTATTAGGGTTTACACCTTGAAGCTACGCTATCTTTTATTCACTTATTTCGTATCTGTATATTTCAAACTAGGTTCTAAGGATCTCTATTTATAACACATAGAGTCCTATACATTCAAGCTCCTAGTATTATGGAGTTAGAAAACTTCCATAACAGACTCAATCTTATCACGAACCTATTCTTATCAGCAACTTATTCTTATCACAAAATCATAAACGGTGTTAACTACCACATTTGAACATTCAGTGGAAACAAGCTTCCAACAGTGGTAACTGCTTCATTTGTGTAAGTCCAAGTATAAACAACTAACAGTGTTAACCACTTATATACACTAACAGTCTTAATTACATAAACAGTGGAAACTACTTACAAAATCAACTAACAGTTGTAATCTTTGTAGCAGTGTTAACCTTCAGTTCTTCAAACAGTTGTAATCTTCGACCAGTGTTAATCTTCAACAATCAGTGGTAACCTTTTTAGTCTTCAGTGGTAATCTTTCATTATCAGTGGTAATCTTCATTATCAGTGGTAATCTCCACTATCAGTGGTAATCCAATCTACTATCAATTTATCCCAACACTTTTATACCCTAAAACCGAATTAAGGTTTACTTAATTCGTATGTTAATTATATCGTATAAGGGTTGGTAATGGCCTCTATTTATAGATTTCAAGATCGCGAATCCAACCGCCGGTTGGATTTTTCAACCGCCGGTTAGGTTAGCTTTTTACCCGAAAACCCGGATCTTGACCCGCGCGCTTGACCGCCTTCCTGATTTAGGTTCAACCGCCAGTTGAAATATTCAACCGCCGGCTGAATGTGGTTCCAGAATATTACATGCTCGGGCTGGGCTTCTTCTTATTGGGCTTCCATTTTCAATACTCCGATTTTTATTCTTTTATTTGGCCCAATAATTTTAATCTTTTGGGTTCTTCTTCTTTCAAAGCCCAATCTTCTTGGTCTTTAATCTTTTCTTCATTTTTCGGCTCGTTTTCGTTCCTTTTCTTTATTTCTGTATTTTAAACACCTTTTTGCAAATATAAAAATATCAGTAATATATATAAATAATTTGCAAAAAAAATGCTTAGAAATAAGAGAATATTATAATATAAATAAGATATTATTTGATGTTATCAAATATTCTCACACTTAAGTTCTGCTTGTCCTCAAGTAGATTACTGATAAATACATATCAAATGAGAAATTTATCTCTCATGAACGAATCGATAAGAGCTTGTACATGTTATACTCAAACTGATGTGCCCGCTCCTGCACATGCCTCTGATGAGCAATCTGCTGCTCCTCATGTATCTTCTGAATCTCGGCCATCTGCCGCTGGAGATGACGCATATCATAAGCAGGTTCCGGATGATAGGGTTGGCTGGAGATGCCGCTGGTGAGTCCGAATAATAGGGTTGGCTACAAACGTCTCTCTTCGGTTCCTTCGCCTGTTAAATATCATCTACAAACAACATCTCAATAATTAGTTACAAAGATACAATAATTTATAATCCTACAAACATCATAACAATTTAGACAATTATTTAAAATACTTACATATATATAAATATACAAGCACTAACATTAATAAGCTATATAACAACACTAACATTATAGTAAACATATTAAAATTCAAAGCGTTATAAACTATTATTATCTTAAACTTAAACTATAACTATTTATTAATTCAAAAATTATAAACTAGTCAAACTAAGTCAAACACTTTAATGTGGGTTAATTATTAATTCAAAAAAGTTACAATACATTTACCTAATAATTAATAATTTAAAATGTTTTTAATTTCTGGAAAACATATCCAGCCGTCAGCTGAATAATTCAACCGGCGGTTGGATACCTGAGCCGTCGGCTGTCGCCTTTGTTCTCCAAATTCCGACCAAAATGATGTTCCAAGTCACACTCCCAACCAAACACTTTTTAAACTCAAATAATTTCATGCAAATCTTCCGAACAATAGAATGTACACAAATCAAACCCTAACCATACATATATTTCTTTCAAATTCGAATCCTAACAGAAATGAATCTAACATCACAATTTCATTAACTTAGGCTCATACAAAAACTATATACAATTCGGAATATAAAATCCCCAAATATGAAACCCTAATTAAAAACTAGTAATGAAAAAATAAAGAAATAATAATGAGTAAAAAACAAAATGTGCATACCTTTGTGGAAGAACAAACGAAATTGCAGTGAAAATTACGAGTGAAATGGGGGTTCGCCGGAGTTTTGTGTGATTTTTAGTTTTGGAGAAATGAGGAAGAAGGTCTGTGAACTGGTTTAAAACCCAGAACTTCCAGCTGTCGGCTGAATAATTCAACCGGCGGTTGGAATTTAGCCCAATAAGCCCAACTGCGTTAGTTCAGTTCATTACAAGCCCACTTGTTATTTAAAATCCAGCCAACGACTGAAAATTTCAACCGGCGGTTGGTTTGATTGGTCACGGATATTATTAATCGATTTTAAAATAAACTTTTTATAATTTTTAAATTTTGTTTTTTTAAAATTTTATTAATTCTCTTAATAATTAAATATGTTATACTTACCTTAATATGGACATGCTTCCTTCAATCTTTAACTAACAATACAAAGAAAACTTTAATTAAATCTCGAATGATATGTCACAAGAAATAAATTACATAAAAACTAACTAGTGAAACTAAATACTAAACAAAATAGCAGAAAATAAGTGTAAGAAAAATCTTAGTCAATTTCTGCTAGTTCGGTCAAATCAGACTTCATTCAATGCCGGAGCACGAAACCTTTTTCTCAAATCCACTTTTACTGTTTCTTTATAATCCTTGGGATAAAGCTGCAAGAAATGATGAAACAAGGGCTTAGTAATGTCAGAAATAGAAGATGAGTAATCCTGAAAGTTCTTATGATGAATTTTTGCGGCCTCTTGCAAATCATCGAATTCCTAAATAATTTTAGTAGCCTTGGCCACAATTTCCTCTTCATCAATAACTTTATATCCACCTATAACCTTCATTTCGCGATCTGGCAAAACATGTCTTAACGCATCCATAAATCCATAGAAACCTAACTGTAGATTAGAATAATTCCTAATGGTCGGGTTTCTTACTGTTTTAACAATGTCCCCTTAGGTACTGTTCATCATCTCTCTCAGCTGTATGGGAAGAAGTAATCCAGAGCTCCAGAAAATACCTAACATACGGTTGTAAATCTCAGACATTCCTAAATGGAACAGATCTGGTGTGTTTCGAAATGAACCCCATAATAAGCAGATTTTAATTGTTCTATCACATAGGTTGCAAGGCGCACTTTAGGTTCATCTCTCAATCCCTCGGGAATTTGCATAGTCATCTCATCGTAAGCTGGATAAAAGAGGTCATCAATTATCTCTTGAACATGGTACTCCACTGTGCAATCCACGTAAAACTTCTCATTGTTGAGATGATCCTTGGCTTTCATTAAATCTAATAACTTCTGTACTTGATCTAACTCCACTATGTCTCGCATATCGCTTAAGTTACTAGTGACCCACCTAGTGTTCTCCCTAATTTCTTCCAATAATTGCTTCTGTTTATCCGAATAAGGGAATGACGATCTTGCGAAAGTGTGGTATACTCCGTTATAATAGTTCCTCTGCTCCTCACAGTAATCAGGGTCGAGCATTTCTCCTGGTATCAAATTCTCCTTTAGCTCAATTACGATATCTTCAAAGACTTGTGGATCAAAATCTGCCTCAGCGTTTCGGAATTTTTCATATTCTTGCTCCAGTTGCTCAATGAGTTGCCTCTGATAAACGGTATTTTCGATAGTGGATCCCCTGATGGTAGCTATCAGAAAACGAATATCGCCTTGGTGATATTCTAAACACTCGATCATGTCGTCGGAATCCGAAAATACACGTACTGTAAGTAATCCTAGAGAAGTGTCAAATTCAGCCGGTTCCTCTCTTACTAGTAAATTTTCGATATTCTGACTTGACGAACTGATTGTCTGAATCAGCTTAACCGAACTTTCATTGACCTGAATGTCCTTAAATTTCGTGGTGTCCACTGGCATATTTTCCATTTAAATACAGCTAAAAACTTTCTATATACAAAAATTATCACACAAATTAGATAATATACACACATAAGTAAAATAGACATTTTACAATTTATTAATTAATTTAAAGTTTTTATTTTACAAAGTTCATAGAAAGTCCTCGATAGCTCCATTGATCATACACAGAAGTGGAGGAACAGGTCAGCGCGAAGCGTATTAAAAACCTATCCCTTTTGGGAAGCATAGCGACCCTCCTTATACCTCTGTTGTGTTGTATTCACAATGGGTGAGCCGATTTTTCAATCGATTTACAATGTACAAAAATTTATATTTTATAGGGAAAAATTAAAAATTTAAATTCAACAACCGTTCCCCGGCAGCGGCGCCAAAAACTTGATGCGTGTTAAGTGGTAGTTAAAATTATAAGTTTTAACTGATTGGAAATACTAAAGTTAACTTTAACACAACCAGGTAAGAATACCTGTTCGTATTATAGTATAGCTTTGGTAAGACCGAGTCGAACACAGGGAATCGGTGTAAATTAAAATAATTAATTAAACCTAAAATTATAAATTACAATTAGATAAGGGGTGCATTTTAGTACCGTACGAATGATTTTTAATAAAAAAAACTAATTAAAATATAAACAATTAAAAAGATAGAAAGTAACTAAAGACAATCAGATAGATAAGCATGTATTTACTTAGAGTAGTGATTTCTCGATTCAGGTTTTAGATATGTTTATTGAATTGTTGATTGTTTATTATGGTGATTTCAACATATATGGATAGCCTCCTGTTAATTGAATTGTTGATTGTTTATTATGGTGATTTCAACATATATGGATAGCCTCCCGTTAAGGTTAACTGATCCCTAATAAACCTTAGCTTAATACTAGTAAATAGAAAAGATTAAGAATCAAACCCAAGAAACCGAACTAAATCTTCGTTAGGGTTGAAAACCTTCATACCCTAGCTTCCTAGCCTCCAATAAGCCTCTTCAATCGACTTTTATACCCTAAAACCGAATTAAGGTTTACTTAATTCGTATGTTAATTGTATCGTATAAGGGTTGGTAATGGGCTCTATTTATAGATTTTAGTATCCTGAATCCAACCATCGGTTGGATTTCTCAACTGCCGGTTGGGTTAGCTTTTTACCCGAAAACCCGGATCTTGACTTGCACGCTCGACCGCCTTCCTGATTTAGGTTCAACCGCCGGTTGAAATATTCAACCGCCGGCTGAATGTGGTTCCAGAATATTCCATGCTCGGGTTGGGCTTCTTCTTATTGGGCTTCCATCTTCAATAATCCAATTTTTATTCTTTTATTTGGCCCAATAACTCTAATCTTTTGAGTTCTTCTTCTTTCAAGGCCCAATCTTCTTGGTCTTTAATCTTTTCTTCATTTTCTTCATTTTTCAGATCTTTTTCATTCATTTTCTTTATTTCTTTATTTTAAATACCTTTTTGCAAATATAAACGAAATTAGTAATATATATAAATAATTTGCAATAAAAATGCTTAGAAATAAGGGAATATTATAATATAAATAAGATATAATTTGATGTTATCATTCTATAGAGAGAGAAACTAGAGAGAGAAACTACAAATGAGAGAGTAAGAATGAGAGAAAATGAGAGAGATGTACGAATGAGGGATTGATGAAATGAGGCCGTATACGGTATCCCTTGGGCCGTTTGGCGGTTCAACCGCCGGCTGAATGTGGTTCCAGAATATTCCATGCTCGGGTTGGGCTTCTTCTTATTGGGCTTCCATCTTCAATAATCCAATTTTTATTCTTTTATTTGGCCCAATAACTCTAATCTTTTGAGTTCTTCTTCTTTCAAAGCCCAATCTTCTTGGTCTTTAATCTTTTCTTCATTTTCTTCATTTTTCAGATCTTTTTCGTTCATTTTCTTTATTTCTTTATTTTAAATACCTTTTTGCAAATATAAACGAAATTAGTAATATATATAAATAATTTGCAATAAAAATGCTTAGAAATAAGGGAATATTATAATATAAATAAGATATAATTTGATGTTATCATTCTCTAGAGAGAGAAACTAGAGAGAGAAACTACAAATGAGAGAGTAAGAATGAGAGAAAATGAGAGAGATGTACGAATGAGGGATTGATGAAATGAGGCCGTATACGGTATCCCTTGGGCCGTTTGGTTTTTGCCCGTTGTTCGGTATTCGTTCGTTGCTTGTTTCACTCGTATCTTCTTCGTTTCTTTTCTGTTTGGCTTTATTCTTTCGCCTAGGATCTCATAATTCCGTTACGCTTCTAATGATATCAAAATCATGTATTTTGGATGTCTATAGATCATACTTTCTTGGAATACATTCGGTTGAACTTTAGATGTTGTATCTTCTTCGTTCCTTATCCGTTTTGCTTGATTCTTGATTCCCCAATTTCGTAATTACCTATGAATCGTATAAGATAAGTTAGGATGTATATATCATAGGGTAAATATGTGTGGAGGATTCAGGTGAAGTTTATTCGCTTGTTTTGCATGTCATTTGAACGTTTTTAGTGATTTTTGTTGCAACGTCTATATTTGAACCACTTTAGTGACTTTTAGTAAATAAATATTGTTTTAAGATGTTTTCATTAAATATTGGCTCAAATAACGAGGAATAATGTGCGTAAAAACATGACTTTTTTACGTTACATCAAGTATCACACACTTAAGACTGATTAGGTTGAGTTAAAACATTTCCAAAAGTTACCACTTCCTCATATATGCAAGTTATTTCAAGAACATAAGGGAAGACAAGGCATTCCTTTCAGAAACAAGAAATGACTTTCTTAGGCATACTTCCAACTCTCGTAAACTTGGAGTATACATGACCAGGCAATCTCAAAAAGGTGGTCACTCAATTCACTCAAAGTGTATCGTGATACCTATCATTCTAGAATAACTGAAATTGCTCAATAAGCCAGTCATGCAGCACTCATCATCATAGGCTTGATCGAGAATCGGATCTCCACAATTTAGGTGAGGACGGTGATAATTATCCCAAGACATTCAAGATAGTTGTTGTGATAAGTGAGGGTTAAGGGGTATGGATAGTGGTGAGTTTTTGGTTGCACGGGTTTTGCTTATCTTAAAAACCTCTAAGATTATGAAAAACTTATTTAGAATGGAACGAAGATTGGATAGCTATTTGTCTTCTATCAGATTTTTCTAGAGGGGATGATACTTTTGAAGCACTTAGCTTTATTTGTTACGATTTATTTGAGTGATAAATCGGTTTAGGCTCAAAGGTAAAGGTTTTACTAATCGTATCATCGATACTAAAAATGAGTATCTGTCGTTTTTTTTTCTTTAGGTTTGAAGAGTAGGCTAAAATTGTGTTAAAATCTTAGTGAATGTCAAGGTCCTCTAATTGCACCTGTATCGCGTACGGTACTCACCAGTGTGATCTCGAAGCCTATGTCATGAGCAAGTTCTAATTCAGAAGCACATGCATCAGCACACACAACAACAAATGAAATAGTGAAGCATTTAAAATGAATGATTTTCAATTAGGCTCAAAAAACCTCATTGCAAATAAGATTGGGTTGTATATACCTAGTCATGTGATGCCCCTCTTAGATTATCATTTTTTTTTGGTAAAGGGGATATACCCCGACAAATATTATTGTAAAAAATGATAAGCGTTACAATTACAAAATTTGTGGAATGACCACATAAGACTTAATCTAACAAATTTGAAAGACTAAGTGCATATACAAGACAGGCTTTGTGTATGACAGCCAGCTATAAGCATATCCATTGGAAACATAGAACCAAACGCCGACCAAGCAATAAACCACTGCAACCTCATAATGTCAGGATCAATTAGAAGAGGAGCACACCCCTTTAGGGATCTTTTATCTCTCCATTGTGCGGAGAGCACAAAGCGAAGGTTTGAAAGAAAAGGAGACCATCTTCAGCCAAATCGTATTGATGATAGCATCAACCACCTCCCTGCAAGACCTCTTGCCTTTGGCAAAGAGCCGAAAATTATGCTCCTGCCAAATGAAGTATGCTGTAGCAGCCAGCACCAGACGAGACACAACATGGTCAATATTTTTCGACCCCGTGGAAGAAAATAAGGAAGGCATAATATCTTCCAGTCTATCAGACACAATTTGCAACTGCGCATGGCTAGTAACCCGGAACCAAACCTGTGAAGAATAGGAGCACTCAAAGAAAAGGTGGGCATGAGAATCCTGGCAAGAACCACACAACTGACATCGCAGAAGCGCTAAATCAACTGAAGGACCAACATCCCACTGCTTCAGACGGTGTTGGGTCTTCAGCCTGCCTCTCAAAACAAGCCACACATTAAAGGCATGCCTAGGAATACAATGAGAAAACCACACAACAGGAACCCACTCCACCACACTACCTCTCGGCCGAATAGACTCCCAAACTTGCCCAACCCGAAAGTCATAAAAATTCCCCACCGAATCGCGCCACAGTAACTTATCAGGCTGAGAAGAAAGATGAGGGACCTCCATCTGAGAAAGAGAAGGGTACCTTTGGAGCCATAACACCGGCCATCGCCAAGAGTCATCCTCAATGAGATCAGCAACAGAATTAGAAATCGAAAACCTCGGACGCGTAATGTCACAGTGACTGGAAAAGACACGAGCAATAGGACACTGGGCGCACCAAGTGTCATACCATACCGAAACATTCCTCCCATTACCAATCTTATACCAACAATACGGCCGGACGACATCCCTAATACGTAACAAACTCCGCCATCCCCAATTCATACTGGTCTGAGAAGTAACATCCCAGAAACTACGATCACGTAGCTTGTAAGCATACACCCACTGAACCCAAATGGAGTCCTTCCTAGAAAGGATGCTCCAAATGTGGGTGGCCATAAGAGAAACATTCCACTCACTTAAGCGACAGATACCGAAGCCACCTTCCTGTCTTGGGTGGCAAATATCCTTCCACACCCCCTTAGCTTTACCTGCCTTTATCGGACCTTGGCATCACAAGAAACCTCTCGTAAGCTTCTCAAGATCATCAATAGTTGAAGCAGGAAGAATAAATATAGAGGCCCAATACCTATGAAGAGAAGAGAGAACAGAAGTAATTAGTTGGACTCGACCAGCAAATGATAAGGTCTTGTTCTTCCAATTCCCAATCCTATTCTGAACCTTCTCCACCAGCACTTTACAATCAGACTTAACAAGCCTCAAAGAGATAAGGGGAACCCAAGATAACGAACCGGAAGAATGCCTTCCTCGAAAGGCATAATATGGAGAATACTCTGCCGCACAAAATCAGGGACATTACAAAAGAAAGCAGTACTTTTCGGGATACTAGGGACCAAACCCGAAACTTCCTTGAATTCATTAAGGGCAGATTGAAGCACCCCGACAGAATCCAAATTACCATGCGCAAAAAGAAATAAGTCATCTGCAAAACACAGGTTAACAAGACCAAGACTTTCACACTTAGCATGGTACTTAAAAGAATTAGAACCATCCACCTTCCTCCGAATAAGTAAAGTCAGCACCTCCATAACTAAAGTAAAAATATAAGGAGACATTGGGTCCCTTTGCCTCAACCCCCTCTTGCCCTTAAAATACCCATGCACACCACCATTGATACTCAGGGAGAAGGACGTGCTAGACACACATGTCATGATTAGATTTACCATAATAGAGTGAAAGCCAAAACCATTTAAGATAGTCCAAAGAAAACCCCAATCCACTTTATTATAAGCTTTCTGAATATCAATCTTAAAAGCATAACAAGTAGCTCCATGATTAAGGTTGTAACACCTCATAAGCTCCTGAGTCAAAAGGATGTTATTAGACATGCTCCTACCAGGAATAAAGGCAGACTAATTGTCACTCACAATATACGCCAACCCATCCTTGATCTGACTCGTGATCAACTTACTGATGCACTTATACAAAACATTGCACAAGGATATAGGCCGGAAATCATTAATCTGAGAAGGAGTGGAAATTTTTGGGATGAGGGCAATAACTTTATGGTTGATCCCTTTTAAGATCTGACCATTAGCAAAGAAATCCCGAACCGCAAGAAACATGTCATCACCAATAGTGTCTCAAGACGGTTTGAAAAAAGCAGCCGAATAACCATCAGGGCCCTGGGACTTACAATCACCAATAGAAAACAAAGCCGCCCGAACTTCATCCTTAGAAACACGACGGATCATCTGGTCAGCCTTAGGTCTCGAGAGCTTGCGCGAAAACAGCCCTGAAACATCTAAAGGCGTAGCATCACCGGCACGGCCCAAAAACTTCTGATAATGACCAACAAAGGTCATAGGCACCGACTCTCCTTCATGAACAACATTTTGCAAGTCATACACACGCTCAATCCGACCCCTATTCGTCTTCTCCTTAACCACGTTATGGAAGTACATAGAATGGCAGTCTCCCACCCGAAGCCATTCAATTTTAGCTTTCTGCTTCAGAAATCGCTCCTCATCTATAACCGCCGCATTGAAAGCACGGAGATAGTGACTCTCCTCCTCTCTTAAATCAGCAGAGTCCGGATTAGAATCTAAAGCTTTCTGAACTTCATCCAATTTGGCACGAAGGTTAACAACCTTCTTATGGATGTCACCCTGATCCCTCATTAGAGTAGCAAGAGGTTTTTTCAGTCTCTTCAACCTCCTGGTAATCGGAAACATAGCATGCCCCTCAAAATCCTTCTTCCAAACATCCTGAACAATACCTTTAAATTCCGGGTTATGAACAAGCAAATTATAGAATTTAAAGGACGACGCGAGGCTTCTGAATCACAGGGAGAGAAAGCACAACAGGGGAATGGTCAGAAAATTCTATAAGGCTGATAAATAGCAAGAGCCCCAGGGTACGCTCCCAAGAACTCTCCATTACACATGATACGATCAATCTTCCTCAAGATACCTGAATCAGAATGAGGTCGCTGATTCCAAGTAAAGTGAAGCCCCGTGGCCTGCACATCAACAATCCCAATATCCTCCACACACTCCCGGAACTCTCGCATAGAGAGATAACGATTAGAGGAACCAGAAGAAGAATCTTCCAGATTAAGAATGGCATTAAAGTCGCCCAATAACGTCCAAGGATTATCATGGACAAACCTGCTATGCAATCGAAGATTCTCCCACAGCTCTCTTCTATGGGAATAAGAGTTACCCGCATAAACAACGGAACAATAGAAACACTGGACACTATCCCGCACCCAAACCTGACAATGCATAACCTGATCCGTGAAGGATAGAACCATAAGATCTACCCGATCATGATCCCAACCAAGAATAATGCGAGAGCCACTAACACTCCTAGAAGAGTTAGAAGTCCAACTCGACCGTCTAAACACTTTAGAACATATTCGCTCGAGATTAGAAATATGAACATGAGACTCCAAGATGGCACAGATGCACAACTTGTTCTCATTAACCATCTGTTGAACCTCATTCTGTTTGGGGACACGGTTCAAACCCCTTATGTTCCACAAAGCAAGACTAACCATGGAAACTTGAAGCCTCGGGAGTGCTTGCTCCCTCAGAAAAAGACCCACCATTCGGAAGTTTCATAAAATCTGATGTCTCATCATAAACTTCCTCAATGTCACACTCAGAATCATCATCATAGGTACCGCAACCAGAAACAGTCCCTTTAGATTTAAGGGGCTGATTTGGGACATGTCCGCTACCATCCCCTTTTTGGGTCTTCTTACCTCTCGGATCATCCTCTTTCTCATCATCGCTAAGAGTACCGAAACGGTTACCCAATGTTAAGGGTTTAGAAACACCCCGAACCGGCTTGGAAGTAGGTTTCGGATTAGAATCATTTGGGGCCTGTTTTGAAGCATTTCTCGAGTCTTTCACCCTATATATCACCTTGGGTTTCTGTTTTTGCACAATGAACCCTTCGGAAGGCTTCCTACCCTGTTTTAAAGGGCCTCGAGCAATCTTCTTTGGAGCAGCAAATTCAGGGTTACTTGTCTTTTTAACTTTAACATGAACCACGTTCTTTGGACATTCAGCATCTTTATGCCCAAAGATTTTACATGTACTACATCTAGGCAGACGCCATTCATATTCAACCCTAACCGTGTAAAGGGTCTTACCATCACCCTCAAGCTTGGGTCTTATCATTTGTTGCTTAAAAATTTTTACTTTATTTTTCGTAGATTCCAAAATAATTTACTCATATTTGAAAATGGCTTCTCTTAAAAACAATAAAACTCAAAAAGATTAGAGATAATCAAGTGATTAGGCTCATACTTTTTGAATTTTCTTAAAAATTTTGAAAAATTTGATAAACATTTTCTGAGTTTGCTATTTGGACATAAAAATCTATCGAAGGTATTCTATACCTGCTATCCCACACTTGGAGAAACATCATCCCTAATGTTCTCTTTAGTAGAGATTTTACTAAAATTAAAATCCCACACTTAGAGTTTGAACATGTAAGAAAATGCTTCTCAAGTGTTATGTTTGGGATGGAATCCCACACTTACTGATAAGTTTCGGATAGGAAATAGAATATTTTAACAAACTAACAAAGTGAAATATAATCATGAAAATGGATTAAAGGCTTAAGAAACTCCCCAGATAACGTTTTTTGTGTTGAAGCGACGGGTAGGTGCAGGGAGAGAAAACTCGATGCGATTCATCCTCCTCCATTCGTTATGAAGAAATGCTCAGCTTCAAACGATTTATTCTGGTGTATCATGCTGGATATCCATGCTTAGCAGCAAATTACTCCTTGATGTTAAGTGGGGATTCTTTTGTGGAGGATCCCACACTTTAGGGTTTGGAGCTATTCGGATATCAGGCATATGGACGTTTCGAGAAGATATAGATGGCAGCTCCTTATGAGATATGGTAATGCTCCATGGTCTGCAGGTATGTGAAACTGGTATGTCTGCGTTTGACTCATATGGATTTTGCGTGAATGTGCGTCATTTCTTGGGTCTTCTCGCTTATACATCATATCATATTCACTTATTAAATAACATAAATAAACATAAGTAATGGCGTAGTAATATAGATAAAATGATCAAACATATCAAATCCCAAAATATGTTGAGTGTAAGGTACTGTAATAGTTAAACGAATACACAAAATATGAAATGAAATGTCAAATAGGGATAGTCTAGGAAATAGGGGAACCCTGATCAGGCAAATCAAAGGCCTGAGCGGTGTGTGGGGTTGTCGACGGTCCTGCAACTGATTGCTGTCCGATGGAGACTCTCTGTCATGTTTCCTCTGTAGTGATCATCTTTTGTTGTATCATCATGTCTCTAAGTGTGGCCGCGGGCAGTGCCATTGGGCCCAGATGACCGCAACTACTCAAAATCTCTGATGTGATATATGGATCTTCAAGTAGCTTCAGATATGCCTGCTGTGATAAGCTCTCAGATGGAATATTAGAAGAAGAGATCGGCCCCATGTTCAGCATCCTGCCCACGCTATCAAGCGATGTCGCATCAGTACCCAGGTAAACCATGATAGGGTGGTAGGATGTACTAGCCATTGGCCGCTGGATGGGTTGTGATGAGGGTACAGTAGTAGCAGCTGCTGTCTGCTGATCCACTGGAGTCGGGTTTTCTACTGAGAAGACCCTCTCTATATCGGCTGAGGTCGAGATGATAGGTGATGGCGGATGAGTGCTGGTGGTATGTGGGTTTGTCATGGATGGTGGTGGTGGACCACATCGGTATAGAAATCGCTCGGTATCAGGAATGTCGAATATCCAAGCGATCAAGGTCTGGTGAGCCTGACTAATCTGTAAAGCATGTAGAAGATGGTACTGAGTCAATGGGGATAATTAGGTCTGTATAGTGGACAACGGCCTGAGTAGGTGGCTCGGATGTCCCAGCTCCTCCCTGTCGGTGCATCGGATCTATCTTCCTCAACATCTATAGTCTGTTCGCTCCAATCACTCTGGCACGCTTTCGTGTCATATAAAATCCTGGGATGAGCTGCTGCGTGTTGTGTTAGAGGCACTGCTTCTCCTCATTCTCATCAATTAGCCTGATGAGCTTGCAGTACTCTATATCAACTGGCAGAGAACTGGAGTGATACTAATATTCCTTTTTATGAATCTCTTTGAAGATCTCCATACTCTATAACAAACGAGTGACAACTGATCCCATAAACATATGCTTCTTCATCTTCTTCTCTTTCCCAAGTCTCTCAGCGATGATGTAAGTGACATTCAGGTTCTTCTTCCCTATGATCGCCTCCATGAATTTAAGCTCTTTCGCGGTTACCGGTTCATTTTCTCTTTTACCATGAACTGAGCAACATAGGACTTGTGAAGAATGTGATGGATGGGTCTAGTCAAAGTAGAAGACTTCACACTAATCCTAAAATTCGTTCCGGCTAAGTACATCCAAATCTCCTTATGATCTCTATGTGGGAGATTGGAAATGGTTTGGACACTATTGGTGAACCATTCGTGTTAGGGCTCAATTTTTATGACCAAAATCTAGGATCCTGAAATCTTTTATTGTTGTCTTGACTTTATCCAGGATCCCGAATATGTTCAGGATCTTGGATATACTCAGGGATCATATGTTACTAACTCATATATATCCGTTGTATATCTTGACCAAGTCTTACAGGATTAAAATGTGGATTAATTCTACTATGTTTAACGGGTCAAAGCTTATTCAAATTGAGAGGAAGTCAAGGAAACGTGTGGAAGAACAAGTCCTTGTGGAATCTCGGAGGATCCCGGATATTTCGGGATAGTCAGCTGAGTCCCTATGAAAGACCGGAGGATCCCGGATATTTCGGATAATTGGTTACTTTTGTTTAGCTATAAATAACGAGGCAAAATGATCGACTAGGACACTTTAGGTTCACTATTAACACTCCATCACTTCTCTGCTCAAGATCAAACACATTTTTTATTTGTCTTTTTCACGAAGTTCATCACACACTTATTAGTTCAATCATATTGTGCTCTTAGCTTGTATTATCTTGATTTTATATAATAAAAGCAACAAAGGCAATGGACGATTGTTCCTTCCCAAGGTTTTATGCCGGCGGTCTAACAAGATCAAGGGCTTTCCTCGTACATCCTTGTGTCGTTTACATTTACTTTACATTTTGGTTATTAAACTAGCCTTATATCAAGTTTTTATCGTTCTTAGCTTTGATTATCTTGATAATCATTTAAGCACTCTACCTCACATAACTAATTTGATCACGGAATTATACTTGTTACTTTTTGGTCAAAACAATTTGGCGCCCACCGTGGGGCAAGTGGTGCTATTTATCATTAATTTTTTGTTAAAATCGTTGCTTAATCACCTTTTCCAAAAACTCTTATCAAAAATGTCGACTCAAGGACGATCTACATCTTCTACTATGACATCTTCGAGCTCTACAATGACAAGTCTTCCTCCCGCTCCACCTACTTCATCATCGCATTTAGGCCAAAAAACACTTATAGGAGGACGACTTCTACAGGATCTATTTTTTCAAGATCCGGGATACCGGATCCAAATCCTGTCATAATTTCTAAGCAGGATATTATGTCTATGTTTTCTCAGGTCAAGGAGCAATTGGGACGAGTGTAACGTAGCAACGAAGTTTTGAAGAAGGATATGGAGAATCTAAGGACGAGGGTTAACACCCTTACTCCTCCAATAACCACTCCTATAAGGAGCGGGGTTTTGGATTTTGATACTTCGCCTTCTGGAAGCCATCGAGGAGATTTCATTGCTATGCAAGTAAGCACTGGGATTCCGGAACCTACCTACTCAGTTGGGATCTAAACCACCCAAGATCCCGTATATACCTTAGGATCCTCGTTCCAGATTCCCAATGTCGGTAACATATCTGGTGATTATTCTCTTGGCACTAACATTTTGCAGGATTCAGGAATTAGCCCCATCATGTCTAAGGAACATTTTAAGGATGTGATCTCAAATGTACCCGGTGTGTGTGTCGCACCCCCAAGGCACGTGGCAGCGAAAGGTAGGGTGTTGCCTTGGGGGCGCCGACCAAATCAAATATCACAACACAAGAATTACAACAAACGACCTCTATATGAGAAGTTTCAAAAATCATTACATTTCGTAATTACAATGTTTACATATCTTTTGCTAAAAGTAGAGTACGTATCTAGTACAAGTACAACATATCATAGTGCAAGCTAATCTCTGTTGTTTGTGAAAAATATGCGACTCGAGCTATCTCCTTCCAAAAGTAAACCTACTGCGGTGGGTCTCCTGAGAAATACATACTAAAAGGTCAACATAAAGTTGGTGAGTTCATAGGTTTGTAAACAGTTGATATAACATCGTATGGAACACAAGATTTCCGTTTGTATCATTCAACAATGATAAGTAATGTATTGCAAAAGCAAAGATAAGGTATATTGTTGCCATGAGCTCATAGTTCGAGCTTAACTATGGTGTCGGGTCACAATCAAGTGCCACGATCGGGGTGCCTCCCAGCGAGTGCCTAATTCAACACTCGTAAGAACAAATGATAATGCGTCCGTTTGACCAGTTAGCGCGACTAACCCGGACGGGGGGAGTCAATCCCAAATAGTACTATTCATTAACATTCACGCTATAACGATACTAACAAACTATGATGTGGAGGACTTTCAGGATTAGTAAAATAACTCAAGCAACCAATATATCGAGTTTAGTACTTGTGTTCACATAAAAATAACGGTATAAAAGCAGTTGTATGTATTCTCACCCCTGGGTAAATCAGTAAAAATGGGCTATGAAACTTACCTGATATTAGCAAGCAAGTAGTATATAGTTAGCAATGCGTGTTTTCCAAATGCAACCTTCTAACGTCTTAAACGTATAAGGTTGTGTAAGTAGATGTCTCAAAAGACCATCTATAGTGATTGCATAAGTGGGGGTTAATGTCCACTTAAGCCAATCATGTAGGTGGAGGGTTAATGTCCACCAAAGTTAATCGTGTAGGTGGAGGGTTAATGTCCACCTAAATAAATCGTGTAGGTGGAGGGTTAATGTCCAGCTATGCTAGTTCACTCAACTAGAATTGTCCAATTGTTCAGTTATCGTTTGTGCTTAGAAAACATGTACGGGCAGTTGGTGATATTTGTGAGAACACATATTTGATTAATTATGTTATGCATATTTCTACTTTTCAGTTATGGGTAATTGATCAGTGTGGTAAGGGGCGAAGCCCATTAATGACGGGGGTCCGGGGGCAGCGCCCCTGGTAGCGGGGTCCAAGGGGCAGAGCCCCTGGCTGGGTTCGAGCTGCCAGGTCAACTTGGAAAATTTTCATTTATGCTTATATTGCTTTAACAAAAACATATAGATTCTGTGTTTTTAGCGACACTGGGTTAGTGTCGCTATATGCGACACTAAGGTATTATGCGACACTAAGGCTTGTGTGTCACACCCCGCTAAAGCGGAAACACGAGGTGTCACAGCTAATGATTTCACAACACAAAGATATAGCAACCATACCATTTAAATTACGATAAAACAACCTTGGAGGCATCCAAAAATACATCAAATTGTACAAAGTATACGGCATTATTACAAACATATTACAAAAATTTAGTTCAAAGTCCGTTTAAATGGCTTGGTCGACATAATCCCATGCATTAGCCCACATATGATCCGTGCTTACCGACGTTCTCCTGAAAAGCATGCCAAATTAAAAGGTCAACTATGGCCATAGTTGGTGAGTTCAAAGTTTGAAATAATTAAACCGAGAGTGTGTCCAATCGTGGACATAAGTGAGGGTATAGCCGTCCGATTCGTGGACGCTATCACCCCTGAGTTTGTCCAATCGGGACAGTTATAACAAGCATTTGGTTGATAAAGATATTGCAAGTAAACATGTGGTAGTAAAGAGAGAATGTATAAGCCTTGAGACCACAACTAATCCGGTTATCTGAACGCTGCCCCAAAGTATAAGAGCTGCATGTTCTTCAACTAACATGAGTAAAAGGCGATATTATGCACCCACGTTGAAGTGTGAGTGAGGGATGGTCCTACCCTAAATAGCATGCTACCCATAATATCTACGGCTCGTCGCTACGAGTTAATTAGTGGTGGGTTAGTTACAGGGGACTTTGAGTATAAGAAAAACCCAAGCTTAACATGTTGACATACCACAGTTTGCGTAAAACAGTTCAAAGCAGTTGATAATACGTAAAAGTTCAACCAAAAGTTTAAAGTAATTGCATGCTTTCAGCCCCAAAAATAGAAATCAGAAAGAGGGGACAATGAACTCACCTTGTGAGCTGAGTTTAACGAGTATAATTCTGTGAGCAAGTTACAAATCCGGAAATGATGCTCTAACCGTGACCTAGTCCAGTAAGAATGTGTCCATTAATGTCTAGTGATATGCTTTAATATAGTAGTTCATACGAATTGGTTACCCACTATTTTTAAATGATGAATCTGCCCAGGGTTGTGTGGTTTGTTTCGTGACTCTCTTTAGCAAAACTAAACAGTTTCTGGGCGTCTTCTTGATACACCTCAAAATATTAGGTCTTTGATGTATGATTTAGGTTTTGTGTGAAAGATTAGAAAGCAAGTTATTCCCAGTTTAGAGTCACCATTTTAATGAAGAATAGAGGGGGATACGGTTGTCCAAAGTTAACTTGAAAATCTGGACAGAAAGTTGTCAAATTTTCTTATTTTACCAAAAACACATAACTTTTTATAAAATCCGTATGTAAATGATTCGAACAAACTTTAAGTGTGTGTTTTATTTGCAAAACATTATCATATTTCAAGTACAAAAACCCTAATACATACATATTTTAAGAAATGTAACAGTAAATAGAATGAAAATAAGTGGGTTGTGCAGAATAGAATGTAAACATTCTTGCACTTTGTGATTACCTCTTCGACCAGGGATGTATGTTTGGATTGATGAGGTTCTGTCCACAGAATGGTTGAGTTTGAGCAGGTTTTCTGGAGTGATCGATACTGGATGAAGGTGATGAGTGATCTGGGTATCTTTTGTTAAAACCGTGCAAGTGTTGAGAGTGTTTGAAAGAAGATAGATGAGAGTGTTTTGAGTGTAAATGAAAGATTTTCTGCTGGTGTTAACAAAAGAATAAGAGGTGGAGTGTATAAGTTTATTATCCAAGAATGTGATTGGGTGAAGGTGGAGGTGATTTTATGGGGAGTGCAAGTTAATTGATTGGGTTTTATGGGAAATAGGTTTGCTGGCCGATTTTGAGAGAAAAGAGGTAATCATAACCCTTTTTGCGTGCACAGTTAACTCTATTTCAAATATTAATGTTCCTTTTTACAGAATATGAATGGTTACTTAACTTATTGAGCTACTTAGAAAGCTTTTAAATCGGGCAGGAGGTTTTGCTGTGTGTGTGGGCAACACTTGATTGGTCTTAAAATCGTTTAGGCATCTCACTGGTAATAGATTGACACTTAGTAATTCATGATTTGTTCGGGACATTAATGTGTTAACAGTGGAAACTTTGAACTAACAGTGGAAATGGTGATTTGTGCTAGCAGTGTTAACTACTTAGCAGTGGTAACTGAATGTCAAGCAGTATTAATTAATGTGGGCAGTAGAAACTGGACTAACAGTAGTAACTGAACTAGCAGTGGAAACTGACTAGCAGTAGTAACTCGACTACCAGTAGAAACTCACTAGCAGTAGAAACTGAGCTAGCAGTTGAAACAATGAGAGCAGTAGTAACTATTAAGAGCAGTGTTAACTATGAGAGCAGTATTAACCATGAAAGGTGAGAACATTATTAACTCAACTACCAGTAGAAACTGACCAACAGTTGAAACTGAGGTAATTTGTACTAGCAGTATTAACTTGACGTTGTACTGGCAGTATTAACTAGACTTTGTACTGGCAGTATTAACTGAAGAATTGCTCTAACAGTATTAACTTAGGATTTGTACTGGCAGTATTAACTGAAGTATTTCTCGAACAGTATTAACTTAGGAATTGTACTGCAGTATTAACTGAAGTATTTCTCGAACAGTATTAACTTAGGAATTGTACTGGCAGTATTAACTTGACTTTGTACTGGCAGTATTAACTGAGGCATTTGTGCTAGCAGTATTAACTTAACTTTGTACTGGCAGTATTAACCCGGTAAGGAGTATAAACTTCTAACCAACAGTATTAACTGCGACTACCAGTATTAACTTTTGATTAGCAGTATTAACTATAATTCTTAAGAAGGTCGGGTCCAGATTTAGGTGGAGATTAAGTTAAGTATTAACCTGGTATTTTTGGTGGTTGTTACAGTATCTCCCCGTTGAAAAGAATTTTGTCCCGAAATTCAATTTGTTCCGTTGGTTGCCAAATCACTAGGAAATAAATGTGGGTATTTGTGTCGAATATAGTCTTCGCGTTCCCAAGTAAATTCAGGACCTCGACGTGAATTCCACCTAACCTTTACAATGGGTATCTTACTTCGTTTTAAACTTTTGACCTCACGGTCCATGATTTCAAGTGGCTCTTCTACGAAGTTTAGATTGTCATCTATTTGGATATCATCGAGAGGGACAATTTGTGTTTCGTCGGCTAGACATTTCTTTAGATTGGAAACATGGAATGTGTTATGTATGTTGCTAAGTTCCTGGGGTAGTTCTAGTCGGTACGCGACCGGACCAATCCTTTCTGTTATCTCAAAAGGTCCAACATACCTTGGGTTAAGTTTGCCTCGCTTTCCAAAGCGGATCATGCCCTTCCAGGGTGACACTTTCAAAAGTACTTTGTCGCCGACTTGAAATTCTAAAGGTTTCCTACGGTTATCAGCGTAGCTTTTCTGCCTACTCCTGGCAGTCCTCAATTTTTCCCTGATGATAGAGATTTTATCAGTTGTCTCTTGAATAACATCGGGTGTGATTAGCTGTCTATCACCGGTTTCTAACCAACAGAGTGGTGATCGACACTTACGACCATATAACGCCTCAAAGGGTGCACAGCCTATGCTCGTGTGGTGACTGTTGTTGTAGGAAAACTCCACTAATGGCAAGTGAGTATCCCAGCTGCCTTTAAAATCTATGGCACAGGCTCTTAACATGTCTTCCAATGTTTGGATGGTTCGCTCACTTTGGCCATCGGTTTGTGGATGGTAGGCGGTGCCCAAATTTAGTTGGGTGCCTAAAGCCTTTTGAAGTTGTTTCCATAAGCGTGACGTGAATCGGCTATCTCTATCGGAAATGATGGAGAGTGGTATTCCATGACGTACAACGATTTCGTCGATATAGATTTGAGCGAGTTTGTCCATCTTGTAATCTTCTCGGATGGGAATAAAGTGTGCTGATTTTGTTAATCTGTCCACTATGACCCATATAGAGTCATGTCCTCTTGCCGTTCGTGGCAATTTCGTGACGAAATCCATTGATATTTGTTCCCATTTCCATTGTGGGATTTCCGGTTGTTGCAACAATCCTGATGGCTTCTGGTACTCTGCCTTGACCTTGGAGCAAGTCAAGCATTTTTCCACGAATACCGCAATATCCTTTTTCATTCCTGGCCACCAATAATATTCCCTTAAGTCCTTGTACATTTTATCAGCTCCGGGGTGAATTGAATACTTGGATCTTTGGGCTTCTTCAAGAATGACTTTCCTCAGTTCATTGATATTCGGAATCCACACTCTTTCCTTGAAATACCGAACTCCATCGGACTTGATTTCAAATTTCTGATCCAGGTTATGCAGGGTCTCATTCTTTATGTTCTCCGTTTTCATTGCTTCATCCTGAGCTTCCAAGATTTGAGTTTTCAAACTCGTCCGAACTAGTATTCCCAATGCTCGCACCCGCGAGGGCCTTACTCTTTCCTTCCTACTTAGAGCATCGGCTACTACGTTAGCCTTGCCTGGGTGATACTTGATGTCGCAATCGTAATCACCAAGCAGTTCTACCCACCTTCTCTGTCTCATGTTGAGCATCTTCTGATCGAGGATATGTTGAAGACTCTCGTGATCGGTGAAGATGGTGCACTTCGTGCCATACAGATAGTGTCTCCAAATCTTAAGAGCGAACACCACTGCTCCTAACTCTAAATCGTTCGTTGTATAGTTCTTTTCATGCTCCTTGAGTTGTCTCGATGCGTAGGCAATCACCTTATTCCTTTGCATCAGTACGCAGCCCATTCCTTGGTGTGACGCGTCACAGTACACGACAAAATCTTTTGTTCCTTCCGGTAAAGCTAAGATGGGCGCATTACATAGCCTACTCTTCAGCGTTTAAAACACTTCTTCCTGTTCTTTACGAAGTGGACTAGAGCTCCCCAGGGCGATGAGCTTGGACGAATTAGTCCATGAATCAGAAGCTCTTGCAGTTGACCAGACAATTCCTGCATCTCGGACGGTGCCAGACGATACGGTGTCCTTGCTACGGGCGCCGCTCCGGGAATTAGGTCGATTTGAAATTCAACTGGCCTAGGTGGGGGAAGTCCAGGTAAGTCCTTTGGGAAAACTTCAGGGTGATTTCTGACAACAGGGATATCTTGAATACACTTCTCCTCTGCCTTTTGTCAACTACATGTGCCAGAAATGCGAAGCACTGCTTCCCCAGGTACATGTGTGCATGACTTGCGTGTAGGGGTCGGATTGAGCGTGTGCATGACTTGCATAACGTTGTCCATGAGGGTGACTCAGTGCCCCTGACCTTTGTTGACCATTACCAGAATTTTTTGGGATGTGCTGGTGCTTCTACTCCGCTGGATACTTTGGGGCTTTTCCCTCGTAAACTCTCGAGATCCAAGGCTGTTCTGATGATTCGTCCTGTTACCAAGGATGAAGTTAGGGCGGCTTTATTCTCTATTGGCAACTGTAAATCCCCGGGCCCTGATGGTTTCTCGGCTGCCTTCTTTAAACGGTCATGGGATATCATTGGTGACGACATGTTCTTTGCAGTTCGTGATTTCTTTATTAATGGCCAGATCCTAAAAGAAATCAACCATACTGTTATTGCCCTTGTCCCGAAAGTTGCCTCCCCCTCTCGAATCAATGATTTTCGGCCTATTTCCTTGTGTAATGTCCTGTATAAGTGCATCAGTAAGCTGATCACTAATCGTATCAAGGATGGGCTGGAAGATATTGTGAGTGACAATCAGTCTGCCTTCATTCCTGGCAGGAGTATCTCAGATAACATCCTCCTAACCCAGGAGCTTATGAGATGTTACCACCTTAATCATGGTACTGCTCGCTGTGCTTTTAAGATTGACATTCAGAAAGCTTACGATACTGTGGATTGGGGTTTTCTCAGGACTATCCTTCATGGCTTTGGCTTCCACCCGGTTATGGTGAATCTGATCATGACTTGTGTGTCTAGCACGTCCTACTCCCTGAGTATTAATGGAGGTGTGCATGGGTTCTTTAAAGGAAAACGAGGTCTGCGGCAAGGGGATCCAATGTCTCCTTATATCTTTACTCTAGTGATGGAGGTGCTGACCCTTCTTATCCGGAAGAAGGTAGACGGTTCTACCTCCTTTAAGTACCATGCGAAGTGTGAAAATCTAGGGCTTGTTAACCTGTGTTTTGCAGATGACCTGTTTCTCTTTGCGCATGGTGATTTAGAATCTGCTACGGTTCTTCACTCTGCTCTTAAGGAATTTAAGGAAGCCTCGGGCTTGATCCCTAGTATCCCGAAGAGTACTGCTTTCTTCTGTAATGTCCCTGACTATGTGCGGCAAAGTATCCTCCACATCATGCCCTTTGAGGAAGGCACCCTTCCGGTTCGTTATCTCGGGGTTACTCTCATCTCCTCTAGGCTTGTCAAATCTGACTGTAAAGTTCTGGTGGAGAAGGTTCAGAATAGGATCGGGGATTGGAAGAATAAGGCTCTCTCATTTGCTGGCCGTGTCCAATTAATCTCCTCTATTCTCACTTCTCTTCATGGATATTGGGCATCTATGTTTATCCTTCCTGCCTCTATTATAGATGATATTGAGAAGCTTATGAGGGGCTTCTTGTGGTGCCAAGGCCCAATGAAGGCTGGTAAAGCTAAGGTGGCATGGGCTGACGTATGCCATCCAAAGCGGGAGGGTGGTTTGGGGATCCGTCGCTTGAGTGAATGGAATATCTCTCTCATGGCCAACCACATTTGGAGCATCCTCTCCAAAAAGAATTCCATCTGGGTCAGATGGGTGTATGCTTACAAACTTCGTGACCGCAGCTTCTGGGATGTCCCTGCTCAGAGTAGTATGAGCTGGGGTTGGCGAAGCCTCTTACGTATCAGGGAGGTCGTCCGGCCGTATTGCTGGTATAAGATTGGTAATGGGATGTCAGTGTCGGTTTGGTATGACACGTGGTGTCACCAATGTCCCATTGCCCGTATCTTTTCCAGCCTCCGTGATATTACTCGCTCGGGTTTCTCAATCTCTGATTCCGTTGTTGATCTCATTGACGGTGACTCTTGGAGATGGCCAGCCGAATGGCGTCAAAGGTACCCTTATCTTTCTCAGATTGAGGTCCCTACTATTTCCTCTCTGCCTGATAAGCTTCTGTGGCGCGACTCGGCCGGAGAGTTTCTCGATTTTCGGGCTGGTCAAGTTTGGGATTCTATTCGGCCAAGAGGTAGCGTGGTGGACTGGGCTCCTGTTGTGTGGTTTTCTTCTTGCATTCCTAGGCATGCCTTCCACCTGTGGCTCGTCTTAAGAGGCAGACTGAAAACCCAAGACCGTATGAGGCAATGGGATGTTGGCCCTTCGGTTGACTTAGGCCTGCTGCATTGTCAGTTGTGTGGTTCTTGCCAGGACTCTCATGCTCACCTGTTCTTTGAATGCTCATTCTCCTCCCAGGTTTGGTTCAGGGTTATTAATCATGCGAAGTTGCAGGTTATATCTGACTGTCTTGAAGTTCTTATGCCATCCTTCCTATCTACCACAAGCTCGAAAAACATTGACCATGTGGTCGCCCGTCTGGTGCTGGCGGCATCGACATACTTCATTTGGCAAGAACGAAACTCCCGGCTATTCGACAAAGGCAAAAGGTCCTTTAAGGAGGTGGTTGACGCAATCATCAACACGATAAGGTTAAAGCTAGTTTCCTTTGCCTTCAAACCCTCGTTTCGTGCTCTCCGCACTATGGAGAGATGGAAGATCCCGAAAGGGGTGAGCCCTTCGTCAAGATAATCCTTTCCTCATGCGGATGCAGTGGTTTATTTCCTGGCTAGAGTCTTGTTGGTGGTGTTGTTGCCTCATGGTCGTGTGGCCTCATAGTTGGGCTTTGCTGGTCGTCATACTCAAGGCCTGTCTTGTGTATGCACTTAATCTTTCCGTATGTTAGATTAAGTCAATGTGGTTCTACCACATTCATTGTACTTGTATTGATTATCATTTTATTCTAATAATATTTGCCGGGGTATTTTTTCCCCTTTATCAAAAAAAAACTAATATAATTTATACAGAATTTTTGGGTATGTGTATATATTTTTAAAAATTACATTTGTCACCTGTGGTCAGAAAGTGACCATTCAGGATGTATGCAAATGTTCTCATTTTCTGGGCAAAATGCGTACACCTTTAGACAAAATCATCAAAACAACTTTTGTACCTAACAAAATTTGTGAACTTTTGGTGTGGTTTCATGTTATTTGGAGGTGCATATCTCGAGTTATGATTAAAACAAGAAAGGTGAATTTTCTTAGTTTTTGGACAGCCCGTATACATGTTTTTGTAAAAATCATTTCGGGTATCAAACGAACTCCAAAAATTGTGAAACCACTTGGAAATTAAAGCTAACTTCTTAAACTTAATTTTTGCCTTTTGAATCGTCCATTTTGGTTAAGTTTTGAGGGAGAAACAGCCTCTCAAAGTCAGAACATTTTCTAATCAGCTTGCTTGTGACGTTTTTGACACTTTTAAACATGAAAAACGGGTTTTATGTTATGATTTGGACATTTCCTTGTTAAGTGAACTTTATAACATGTTTATAAGAGTATTACAAGTAAATTTTTGAAGAGTTGAAGTTCTTAACACGTTTGTGAAACCGAAAGAGGAGAAAGGAAACTAGTTTTCCCGTTTCGTGCTATTTTCCGAATGGTGGCTTAGGGTGGTTGGATGGCGGCCTTGTGGTGGCTGGAGGGAGGTGTTAGGTGGCTGTTGTGGTGGTGATGAGGTCTGATTGCAGAGAATTAGGGTGTGTGTGTGTGTGTGTGTTTGTTGAGTGAAAAGTAAAAGAAATGAAGGGAGAAAGCTTATATATACATGGGCTAAGTCCATGGCTTTGGGCTCCCCTCTCTTGGGCCGAGTTGGGCCTTTGGCTGTGTGTCCGGGCCTGACCCTTCCATGGGTTGGGCTCATGACTCGCTTCTCGATTTCGTGTTACGTTTTTCGTTCGTTTAAACGTAAATTTCGCGGTTTAAAAGTTAATAATTTACGTTATGTGTTCGTGCACAATTTAAATTTGTGAATGATATTCGGGATGACTAAGTACTCTAAAATACTTAAGTTGGGTTACAAAAATATATTTTGGGTTTCGCTCGGGCGTCGGGCTCGGTTTGCGCGTTTTCATCGCGTTTGTTACGTTTTGAGCCAAACGTCCAGGTTTTTCGCGTACTATTATATTAAGATAATAATATAAGTGCAAATAACTACTATTTACTTATAAAAATAGATTTAAATTATTTAGAAAGAGTTATCACCAACGCCGTATGATTGTAGGACTTCGTCCAATTCGCGGTTATACGATTTTAACCGATTGTTAACGTGTGCACGCAATCGCATGAAATGTCACATATATTTAGATTAAGTAATGCTAAACACACGTATTACTAATGGTCTAGGCAATAATTACAGCCCTAGATTGGTAGGTGTCACATAAAGTGTCGGGTGTCACATTCTCCCCTTGTTAGAGGAATTTCGTCCCGAAATTAGCTTGTTGTCGTGGTCTGTGTGGCATCTAAGAATAGATGTGGGTATTTCAGCCGTATCTAGTCTTCCCGTTCCCACGTGAATTCAGGACCGCGCCTGGAATTCCACCGGACTTTACTGATGGGAATACGACTCTGTTTCAAGCGTTTGACCTCACGGTCCATGATCTCTATGGGTTCCTCGACGAAATGAAGTTTGTCATCAATATGGATTTCGTCGAGCGGAATTACATGTGTCTCATCAGACAAACATTTTTTCAAGTTAGAAATGTGGTAGGTGTTGTGCACGCTACTAAGTTGTGGTGGTAGCTGCAGTCGATATGCCACCGGACCGATTCTTTCCAGGATTTCAAAAGGTCCGATGTACCTGGGGTTTAGTTTTCCGCGTTTGCCAAAACGAATGACACCTCTCCAAGGTGACACTTTCAAAAGTACTTTGTCCCCAACTTGGAACTCTAGTGGTTTGCGTCTCACATCAATGTAACTCTTCTGACGATCACGAGCGGCTTTTAGTCGGTTTTGAATGGTTACGATTTTCTCGGTCGTTTCATGAATGATTTCGGGACCGGTGAGTTGGCTATCGCCCACTTCGGTCCAGCAAATAGGTGATCGGCACTTTCTTCCGTAAAGTGCTTCGAAAGGTGCAGCATTAATGCTTGTGTGGTAACTGTTATTGTACGAAAACTCACACAAGGGTAGGTGGCTTTCCCAACTGTTTCCGAAGTCAACTACGCAAGCACGTAGCATGTCTTCCAAGGTTTGGATGGTTCGTTCACTTTGACCATCGGTTTGTGGGTGGTAAGCGGTGCTCAGATCAAGACGAGTACCGAGAGCTTTTTGAAGTGTTTGCCAGAATCGAGAGGTGAAGCGGCAATCTTTATCCGAGATGATTGAGATGGGTATACCGTGTCTTGCCACAATCACTTTGATGTTCATGCGAGCCAAACGCTCCATCTTGTCGGTTTCTTTGATTGCTAGAAAATGGGCGGACTTTGTGAGACGGTCGACGATCACCCAGATGGTATCGCAACCACTCGAAGTTTTTGGTAGTTTCGTGATGAAGTCCATGGTTATTTGATCCCATTTCCACTGAGGTATTTCGGGTTGTTGAAGTAACCCGGAGGGTTTCTGATATTCGGCCTTTACCTTGGAACAGGTTAAACATTTGCTAACAAAAGTGGCTATGTCAGCTTTCATATTGGGCCACCAATATCGTTGTTTGAGATCGTGATACATTTTGTCTGAACCAGGATGAATAGAGTATCGGGATTTGTGAGCTTCATCTATCACCAAACCTCGTAGGTTCCCAAAGCTTGGTAACCAGATTCGATTGGAGAAGTATCGGGTTCCGTCGGATTTGGTTTCAAATTGTTTATCCATGCCTCGCAGGGCTTCGTTTTTAACGTTCTCTTCGTTGAGTGCATCGAGTTGAGCAGAGAGAATTTGAGTAGTTAGGTTGTTGTGAACTGTTAAACCAAGGGCTCGAACTCGAAGGGGTTTTGCTCGTTTTTTTCGACTTAGGGCATCAGCAACAACATTTGCCTTACCCGGGTGGTATCGGATTTCGCAGTCGTAGTCACTAAGTAACTCGACCCAACGACGTTGCCTCATGTTTAATTCCTTCTGATCGAAAATATGTTGAAGGCTTTTGTGGTCGGTGTAGATGGTGCACTTGGTGCCATACAAGTAGTGTCTCCAGATTTTGAGCGCGAAAACTACGACTCCTAATTCGAGATCGTGAGTTGAATAGTTCTTTTAGTGACTTTTCAGTTGGCGTGAGGCATAGGCGATGACTTTATCATGTTGCATCAACACACAACCAAGTCCTTGGGCTGAGGCGTCACAGTAAACTATGAAGTTATCGCTGCCCTCTGGTAAGGACAAGATTGGTGCACTGCAGAGTTTCTGTTTCAAGAGTTGGAAGGCAGATTCTTGTTTGTCGGTCCAATCGAATTTCTTATCTTTTAAAGTCAGTGTGGTTAATGGTTGGGCTATTTTGGAGAAATTCTCAATGAATCGCCGATAGTATCCAGCGAGACCTAAGAATTGGCGTACCTCGGTTGAAGTGGTAGGTGCTTTCCAGCACTTGATGGCCTCGATCTTGGCTGGGTCAACATGTATGCCTTGACTGTCAATGACATGCCCTAGGAAGTGTACTGTTTGCATCCAAAATTCACATTTGGAGAACTTGGCGTATAACTTCTCGTGTTTGAGTAGTTCCAATATGGTTTTTAGATGTTGGCCGTGCTCGGTTTCGTCGCGTGAGTAGATTAAGATGTCGTCGATAAACACGATAACGAATTTATCTAGGTATGGTTTGCACACCCGATTCATAAGGTCCATGAATACAGTCGGTGCGTTGGTCAAGCCGAATGGCATCACTTGAAATTCGTAATGCTCGTAGCGAGTTCGGAAGGCTGTTTTGGGAATATCAGTGTCGCGGACTCGAAGTTGATGATAACCTGAACGTAGGTCGATCTTTGAGTAGTAGCTCGACCCTTGAAGTTGGTCAAACAGGTCATCGATTCTCGGGAGTGGGTACCGGTTCTTGATGGTTAGTTTGTTTAGTTCGCGGTAATCGATACACATTCGGAAAGATCCGTCCTTCTTTTTCACGAAATGGACCGGAGCTCCCCAAGGTGAAGAACTCGGTCGGACGAATCCTTTGTCCAGGAGTTCTTGTAATTGGGTGGACAACTCCTGCAACTCGGACGGGGCTAATCGGTATGGGGCTCGTGCCACAGGTGCAGCTCCAGGCACAAGGTCTATTTGGAATTCGACTTGTCTAGGTGGGGGAAGGCCAGGCAAGTCTTCGGGAAAAACTTCTGGAAAGTCTCGGACTATGGGCACATCCTCGAGTCGCTTCTCCTCTGACTTCTTCTCTGTTACGTGTGCGAGGATTGCCTGATACCCTTTTCGCAGGTATTTTTTAGTTTTCATACACGAGATGATGTTGAGGTTAGGTTTATCGGTCTCCCCTTGTACGACCAAGGTTCCACCGGTGACGAGGGGAATACGGACGATTTTATCGAAGCAAACAATTTCGGCACGATGTTTGGACAGCCAGTCCATGCCTATGATAATATCAAAGCTCTCGATTTCGATGGGCATAAGATCTATGGGGAAAAGCTCGTTTGCGAGGTTTAAAGTGCAGTTAGGTATTACACTTTCGACCTTAATCAGTTTGCCATTTGCTAATTCTACGGTGTACTTAGCGTCTAAGGCAGTGGGAGTGATGTTGAGTAGTGGATACAACTCATTTGATATGAAACTTTTATCGGCTCCGGTATCGAATAAGATAGAAACGGATAAATCGTTGAGGAGAAACTTACCCGTAACAACGTTGGGATCTTGACGGGCTTCTCCTGCATTGAGTACAAAGGCTCTGCCGCGGGAGTTGTTGTTGTTATTGTTCCTGCTGGTGTTGTTGTTGTTGTTGTTGTTTCGTTTCGGGCATTCATTTCTGAAATGCCCCGGGTTGCCGCACTCGAAACAGGTTTTCAGTGCGTTAGGATTGGCATTTGAGTATGTGTTTAGGTTGGGGGTTCGGCAATCTTTGGTTTGATGCCCGAATCGCTTGCACTTGCCGCATTGGTTATTACACGGGCCATTGTGATGACGGTTACATTTTAAACAGTAGGGTTGACTTCCGGCATACCCTTTTCTCTCTCCTGATCCGGAGGTGTAAGCCCTAATGGTCTCGGGCTTTTTGTTTTGTTCCACGTCCATAGTGTTTAGCCTCCTCTCATGGCGGTGGAGTCTGGCGGCTAACACTGGGACAGTGCAGTGGGTGGGTTCCTGTGTCTATGGGGAGATATCCATGGGTTCAGCATTAACCTGAATTCCTTTTTCGGATCTCCAGGAATTTAGAGTAGTGGGTAGCCAATTCCAACGGCGAGCACTTGCCCGACGGCGGGCTCTGTTAGTGGTATTATTGGCAGTAGTAGTGCCGGGATATGGGCTAGTCCGAGCAGAGTTAGTTGCCCTCCTAGTGGTGCGTATGACGCGGGTATTCGGAGAGGCGCGATTAGGCGAGGCTTGCGTATCGTTTCCTATATCGGTTGAAATTGCGGTAGGAAAATCTGCCAGTTCTGTGGCAAGAGTTTTAGTACGTGAGGTCTATATATATATATACATATAAAAACCTAGTACAAATAGCACATATAAAGGTTTGTCATTATCTATCCTCGGTCCATGTGTTCTAATGTATTCCCATTTAATATAACTATTTCCGATCTTGCATCGATTCGTCTTTAATTATACATAGTTGATCAGGCTATGTTAAATTAGAGTTGAATGATGAAATTCCTGAACTAGTTATACCTAATGAGGAATACTAACTTAACGGTTATAGTCTAGGTCCACTAATGCAACCTAGTTCGCTATAACCTTCGCTATAATACCAATCTGTCGCACCCCCAAGGCACGTGCCAGTGGAAGGTAGGGTGTTGCCTTGGGGGCGCCGACCAAATCAAATATCACAACACAAGAATTACAACAAACGACCTCTATATGAGACGTTTCAAAAATTATTACATTTCGTAGTTACAATGTTTACATATGTTTTCCAAAAGTAGAGTACGCATCTAGTACAAGTACAACATATCATAGTGCAAGCTAATCTCTGTTGTTTGTGAAAAATATGCGACTCGAGCTATCTCCTTCCAAAAGCAAACCTACTGCGGTGGGTTTCCTGAGAAATACATACTAAAAGGTCAACATAAAGTTGGTGAGTTCATAGGTTTGTAAACAGTTGATATAACATCGTATGGAACACAAGATTTCCGTTTGTATCATTCAACAATGATAAGTAATGTATTGCAAAAGCAAAGATAGGGTATATTGTTGCCATGAGCTCATAGTTCGAGCTTAACTGTGGTGTCGGGTCACAATCAAGTGCCACTATCGGGGTGCCTCCCAGCGAGTGCCTAATCCAACACTCGTAAGAACAAATGATAATGCGTCTGTTTGACCAGTTAGCGCGACTAACCCGGACGGGGGGAGTCAATCCCAAATAGTACTATTCATTAACATTCACGCTATAACGATACTAAAACAAACTATGATGTGGGAAACTTTCAGGATTAGTAAAATAACTCATGCTACCAATATATCGAGTTTAGTACTTGTGTTCACATAAAAATAACGGTATAAAAGCAGTTGTATGTATTCTCACCCCTGGGTAAATCAGTAAAAAGGGGCTATGAAACTCACCTGATATTAGCAAGCAAGTAGCAAATAGTAAGCAAAGCGTGTTTTCCAAATGCAACCTTCTAACGTCCTAAACGTATAAGGTTGTGTAAGTAGATGTCTCAAAAGACCATCTATAGTGATTGCATAAGTGGGGGTTAATGTCCACTTAAGCCAATCATGTAGGTGGAGGGTTAATGTCCACCTAAATAAATCGTGTAGGTGGAGGGTTAATGTCAAGCTATGCTAGTTCACTCAACTAGAATTGTCCAATTGTTAAGTTATCGTTTGTGCTTAGAAAACATGTACGGGCAGTTGGTGATATTTGTGAGAACACAGATTTGATTAATTATGTTATGCATATTTCTACTTTTCAGTTATGGGTAATTGATCAGTGTGGTAAGGGGCGAAACCCATTAATGATGGGGGTCCGGGGGCAGCGCCCCTGGTAGCGGGGTCCAAGGGGCAGAGCCCCTGGCTGGGGTCGAGCTGCCAGGTCAACTTGGAAAATTTTCATTTATGCTTATATTGCTTTAACAAAAACGTATAGATTCTGTGTTTTTAGCGACACTAGGTTAGTGTCGCTATATGCGACACTAAGGTATTATGCGACACTAAGGCTTGTGTCGCTAATGTGACGATTTGGGTGTTATGGCGACACAAAGGCTTGTGTCGCTAATATGTCGATTCGGGTGTTATGGCGACACAAAGGCTTGTGTCGCTAATGTGACGATTCGGGTGCTATAGCGACACAAAGGCTTGTGTCGCTAATGTGACGATTCGGGTGCTATAGCGACACAAAGGCTTGTGTCGCTAATGTGACGATTGAGGTGCTATAGCGACACAAAGACTTGTGTCGCAGACTACTGGGCTTCTGCGACACAAAGGCCTGTAACAGGTCAGTTTTGTACATTTTATTTCGTATTCCAAATGTTCAAATAAAAATTCAAGAAAAATCTATGATGTTCCTTACTATGTTAGCTTCTTAAAATAATTTTTCCAAAATTTTTTGGTATTCCTAAGTATTTTAAAAAATTCCGTTTGTTCGCTGAGGTCAGAAAGTGACCAATCCGGACACATGTAACAAGATCGGATTTCTGGGCAAAATCTACACATTTTCAGAAAAAGTTATCTAAACGACATTTGTACCTAACAAAATTTGTGAACTTTTAGTGGTGGTTTCAAATCATTTGGAGTTGATATCTCGAGTTATGATTAAAACAAGAAGGGTAAAATTTCTGACTTTTTCGACAGCCCGTATACATGTTTTTGTAAAAATCATTTCGGGTATCAAACGGGCTCCAAAAATTATAAAACCACTTGGAAATGAAAGCTAACTACTTAAACTTAATTTTTCTCTTTTTAATCGTCCATTTTGGTCAAGTTTTGGGGGAGAAACGTCTCCTTGAAGTTGGACTATTTTTCTGTCCAGAAATGCATGTGATGTTCTTGAACATTTTAAGCCATGAAAAACGTTTTTATGTTATATTTTGGACATTTCTTTGTTAAGTGAACATTATAACATGTTTATAGAAGTGTTTCAAGTGTTTTAGAAGAGTTTTGAAGTTCTTACAAAGTTTCCAAACCGAGAAGGAGGAGAAAGATGGTGAGGAGAGCTTGATCTAGTGTTTTGGCTTGATTTCTCCTTCAAAAGTGATGAATGATGATGGTGGTTGATGGTGGCATGTGGTGGTTGATGGTGGTGGTGGTCTTGGGCAGATTTTTGGGAGGGGAGAAGAGAGAAAAGAGAGTTTGTAGGTGAAAATGTGGTGTGAAAATGAGAAAAAGGGAAGGGAATGGAGATGAAGTAGTGTGGGCCTTGGGCTGCCTTCTTGGGCCGATTTGGGCCTCTTGGGCTGACCTTGGGCTCAGTTGGAGCGGCCCAATTGGAGCCTTGGGCTTGCACATTTGTTTTCTCAAGTCCGTGTTACGTTATTCGATCGGTAAAACGTTATTCGCGTGCGTAAACATTAAATCTTTAACGTTAAAATTTTGTGTTTTATTTTTGATACAAAATCACTATTTTAATTTGACTAATATATTTAAAAATACATTATTGAACCTTCTTAAAATATTTGTCGGTTTCGTTCGGGTGCCGGCGCGATTCGCGCGTTTTCGTTGCGTTTATTACGTTTTAAGCAAAATGTCTAAGTTTTTCGTATATTATTATTTAATAACAATAATATAGGGTAAATAATTACTATTTAATTTATAAAATAGGTTTACATTATTTAAGAAAAGTTATCACCAACGCCGTATAGATTGTCGGAGCTCGTCCGGTTGTTTCGCGTAATTACAAATAATCACGTAAGCGTATATAAACATATACAAGTAGTTACAAGTATTTAGCCTAATCAAATACTAAATACACGTAATTATGGTTCTAGCTTAAGGTAATCATTACCCTAAAGTGTCGGGTGTCACAGTGTGTGCAGCCCATACCCGAAGTAGTTCCATCTTCTCACATGATCTCCAGATTCGCACCTCTAATATGTGATGTTGAGATCCCGAAAAGATTTCAGACTCCGAGTATGAAGCTCTATGATGGGACTACGGATCATAAGGAACATGTGGCGCAATATCGGGAAAGAATGGAAATCATTCCCATCTCTACAGATCTTCAAGAAGCTTGTTTGTGTAAATGATTCGGGTCCACTCTGACAGGATCTGCATTAAAATGGCTATTGAATGTTCCACCTTATTCTATTACTTCTTTTGCTCATTTAGTCAAAATGGCTATTGAATGTTCCACCTTATTCTATTACTTCTTTTGCTCATTTAGTCAATTTATTTAATAATAAGTTCTCATGTAGTAGAACCTTTGAAAAATTAATTAATGATCTTTACAGGGTGGTACAAAGCTCTAATGAATCTCTTAGAAATTTTGTAAGTAGATTTGGGCGCGAGTCTCTAGACATCCCGAATCTGGATATGGCAACAACAATACAGGCCTTTAAGATGGGGATCAAGAGGGATTCTCAATTTTATCAGGATCATGTAATGAATCCTTGTAAAAATCTAGATGAAGTAAAAAATAGGGCCTTAAGATACATCAGGCTTGAAGAAGACACCCTGATCCAAAAGAAAGCAGAAACACCATCAGCATATAATCGACCCAATAAGAGGACAGAATCAACCTCCTACAGATCAAATAGGAATAAGCCATATTCCATAACTGAAGATCACAGAGTCAACGCAGTTGAGGAAGACGACGAAGAATATTCCAAAATTAATGAATATTGTTTCTCTGTTGATACTACATGTCTCTTGTATGCAATGCAGAATTTGGGAGACAAAGCACGATGGCCAAAAAGGAACGACAAAAACACTGGATGGAAAGACAAATCTAAGTGGTGCGCTTACCATGAAGATTTTGGCCATGTAACAGAAGATTGTATAGCGCTAAGGAAAGAGATTAGCCATTTGCTGAGCAAGGGATATCTGATGGAATTATTTGGCAAAAAGAAGGATTCCTACAAGGATTCTGGAAGAGATCGGGATCTTGAAGTTCAAGATAATTCCAATATCCCGCAAATAGCAGGATCACCACCATAAGACGCTAAGTTAATTAACTTCATATTTGGGGGTTCTGACATCTGTGGTACTTCTTATTCTGCAGCTAAGAGAAACGCTAAAGAAGCGAATACTGAGAAGGAACACAAGCCCACCAGGACATCGACTCTAATAGAACAAAGAGTGATATCTTTTGATGAAGATGATAGAGAGAATGTCCAGGATCCTCACCATGACGGTTTGGTTATCACCTTCTATGTAGCCAATCATTTCGTTCGCAAGATCCTGATTGACGGAGGAAGCTCTGTTAACATCATCCGCTTAGAAACTCTAAAAAGAATGAACATACCAGAAATGGAGATCATAACGAGATCTAATGTGCTAGTTGGTTTCACTGGAGAAGTCAAGAACACGGTTGGAGAAATATAAATTGTCGGTGTATACCGAAGGGGTAAACTCTCTTCAAAAATTTTGTGTAATAGATTCACTGTCTTGCTATAATATTATTCTAGGTAGGCCCTGGATACACAACCTGAAGGCAGTACCTTCGACGTACCATTAATGTGTGAAGCTGTCAACTCCTTGGGAGTAGTAAAGATAGACAGTGACCAGCAGGAAGCAAAATATTGTTATACGACGTCAATGAAACTGACAACTAAACCAACGCAAGCATAGCAACTAAAGAAACAAGCACGAGACATCTTGGAAACTGCATAACATGATTTCAAAGAAATTATCTTCGACTCGCAGGATCCTGAGAAAAAAGTCCTTGTAGGTTCCAAGATTCCTAAAGATCTTGAAAGGGATCTCGTACATTTCCTAAATAATAGGATGACGACTTTCGCATGGAAACCTAAAGACATGACAAGTATATCTAAAGATGTTATAACACATAAACTTAAAATTGATAACAGTTTCAGGCCAATACAACAAAAGAGGAGAAAATTTGCACCGGAAAGGAATGCAATCATCCAAGAAGATGTTACAAGGCTACTAAAGGCTGGAATAATAAAGGAAGTGAAGTTTCTAAGATGGTTAGCAAATGTAGTAGTAGTTCAAAAGAAGAATGGAAAATGGAGGGTATGCGTAGATTACACTGATCTTAACAAAGCATGCCCCAAAGATCCTTTTCCTCTACCGCATATTGATTCCATGGTGGATGCAACTGCTGGTCATGAAATGCTCACATTCATGGATGCATCTTTAAGATTTCAACAATTCTAAATGGAACCATCTGATCAGGAGGATACCGCATTCATGACCCCTACAGGTATATATTGTTATATTGCAATGCCCTTTGGTCTTAAAAATGCAGGTGCTACCTATCAAAGATTGGTTAATATGATGTTCAAAGACCAATTGGGAGACACCATGGAAGTGTACATTGATGATATGGTAGTCAAGTAAAAGAAAGCTGAAGATCATCTTTGGGATCTTAAGGTGGCATTCGATATCCTGGACCAATTCAACATGAAGCTAAATCATGCCAAGTGTCATTTCAGTGTGGGGGCAGGAAAATTCTTGGGTTATATGGTGACCAAGAGAGGGATAGAAGCAAGTCCAGAACAAATCAAAGCCATCCTGAATCTGAAATCCCCAACAAGCCAAAGGATGTACAGAGATTAACTGGAAGATTAGGAGCACTGAATAGGTTCATTTCAAGATCATCGGATAGGTGCAAAGAATTCTATGATATCCTGAATAAGAATAAAAGGTTCGAGTGGGGAGAAAGACAAGAAGGAGTATTTCAGGAACTGAAGACTTATCTTTCATCTGCTCCACTGTTGATGAAACCAGAAAATGGAGAACCATTGTTCTTATAGCTTGCAGTATCCCAGAATGCTGTAAGTGCGGTGCTTGTCAACGATTTTGAAGGCAAACAACATCCCGTATACTATGTAAGTAAGAGTTTGAAAGACGCGGAAACCAGGTATTCTCATCTCGAAAAACTTATTTTAGCATTAGTTATGGCTTCTACTAAACTTAGACATTATTTTGAAATACACCCTATCCACATTAAGACTAATTGTCCTATAAAATGTGTATTAAGGAAGCCAAAGATGTCAGGTAGGATGGCGAAATGGTCTGTAAAATTAAGTGCCTATAACTTAGTATATGAATCTAAAAATGCTATAAAATCCCAAGCATTAGCAGAGTTTGTGGCAGATTTTAGTAGTGATCTCCAAAATGAAGTAGATTTAGAAGTTCAAAAATTAGAGGAAGTAAAAGAAAAATGAATACTATATACAGATGATGCCTCTAATGTAAAAGGAATAGGAATATGGATCATACTAAAATTTGCGGTTGCATTGAAAAAAAAAAGTAAAGGATTTCTAATCATCTAGTTATTGGGAGAACCCAAGTACTCTCTTTCGGATTCAGGACATAACGAATTGATGTAGTATATTCATATCATACTATATGAACAGTAAGACTTAGTAGTCTTACCACAGGGGGACATAATACCCCAGTCTATTAGTTCTCAAGATCCCTTCGGATATAAAGATTCCAATAATTCATATCACTATACCGGCCATCGATCAGAAATATCAAGACGAGAAAGGGATATTTAATGTTCATGATCCTGAACCTCAGGATACTGGAAATAACTCAGGATCCTGGACTCGCCCGATAATGAAATACCTACAAGACGATCTGATCCCAGAGGATGAAAAGAATCCTAGGGCATTTCGAATGAAGGTATCTTGTTTTGTTATTATACGTGGAATATTGTATCGTAAATCACTTGCAGGTCCATATCTATGATGCTTGGATAATCCCGAGACACAAGAAGTCCTTAAAGATATTCATGAAGGAGACTGTGGTGATCACACTGGGGGCAGAGCACTCTTTCAAAAGTTTTGAGAACGGGATACTTCTGGCTAACTATGAGGAAATATGCTACGGAATATGCTCGGAAGTGTGATGCTTGTTAAAGTCACATCAATGTTCTTCATCAACCGGCATAATCCATGCATCCAATTATTTCTCCGTGGCCATTTATGAAATGGGGAATATATATAGTGGCTAAATTGCAAACAGCACCCGGAGGAAAAGTCTTTATGTTAGCAATGACTTATTATTTCTCTAATTGGATAAAAGCTGAAGCCTTTGTTCAAGTCAAGGAGAAAGAAGTAATATCTTTCATTAAACGCAATAACCTGACAAGATTCGGGATCCCGACAGAGATAGTGTGTGATAATGGATCTCAATTCATTGGCAAAAGGACTACAAACTTTTGTGCCAGCTGGGGAATCAAGATGATATCCGCCAAGGCATCAGCCTCAACATTATCCTCTCTAGGCACCTGCTCAATGTTAAATATATCGAAACTACTTGCAAGCTTTTTCAATATATCTAAATATAATACTATCTTTTTGCTCTTGGTCAAAGTCAGCTCCAGCTTCAATTTCTGTCCAATCTTGTTCAGATGACATTCTCTAATCTTTTGCTTGAGCTTTGACTTTTTGAAAGTGGCTTGTAGCTTTGGTTTCAGGCTCTCTATCTTCTGTAACCTTGTTGACAGCTCCTCATCTTCTTTGATTTGTTGCTCAACTTGACTCCTTCTGATTTGGGTCAGTGAGCAACTTTCTCCTTGTAGTTCTTGAGTGAGCATGTCAACAAATCTTGCTTCCTTCAGCTTCTGCTCTTCAAGTGTTAATACATCTAAGTATTCGGTTAAGGTCATACCTTGAGCAGTAGCCTCTTATTGCAAGAGTTCGTCCTGTAGATCTTTCAGTTCAGGAGTTCTTGTTCCAGCAGCATGATCATCCACCATCTTCTTGATCTTGCTTAACCTTTTCTGCTTGGATAAGGCAATCTCCTTGCCCTTACCCTTAGCCCTATCTACCTCTTCCAGTGTAGAACTTGACCCAGGATAAGTGCTTATCAGATGAGCACTTCTCCATTGCATTCTGTCTTCAATTTCACTTCTACCTGGAGGCAGTGTTCTGGTTGTTGTGGTTGGTCTAGCAGGATTGGCTTCAGCTTGAATGGCTTCAGCACTGATGATTATTGCATCAGTACTTGTTGCTGGTTGTTCTGAGCTCTGAGTCTGTGTCTGATGCTGTGTCTTAGTCTGTGCAGTCTTGACTTTTGAGACTCTCCAGTCTTGACTTTTGAGGCTCCTTCACCTACACCTCCAAAAGTAGCATCATCTTCATCATCATCTGTTCTTCTAAAAACTTCAGACTCAGAACTGCAGTCAGGATTGATGGCATCATCATCATCACCATCATTGTCCTGTTCTTCTGCCAGCTTCATAAATTGGTCCCAGGTTTTGATCCCCTTCATTTTTGGTTGGGAATCAAAGACATCCCTTTCAGGAATCCTCCTGGCCATTCTTTTCATCTTCCTGGCTCTCTTGATTAGCAGAGGTTGAACATCTTCTTCTTCTTCTTCTTCTTCTTCTTCTTCTTCTTCTTCTTCTTCCCTTGGTCTCTTCAACTCCATCTGACCTTGGGCTGAGATAGTTGCAATTGGGTCTATGTGTAAGACAATGGATGACTTCCCCTGAGTCTGGGCAACCATCTCAGTATGTTCACCTGCCTGCAATCCTTCTTGCTCCCCCTCAGTCTGTGCACTCATATTTTCAGTCTGTGGCACAAACTGAGCTTCAGTCTGAGACTTCACCCTAGCACCTTCGAGTCCATCAGCTCCATCATCTCGCTCACTGCTATCTCCCCCTAAATCTAAGGATTAATTATTTAAATCTTTATCTTTTGAGGTTTTAGCTTCTACAGACCCATGCTTCATCTTCTCCCCCTTTTTGACATCATCTACTAAGTTTGAGAGGGTGGTCTGCATTTCATCTAACCTATTGGATACCTTCTCCTCCAGCATATCCACTTTATCCACCATAGTAGAGACTAGATGTTTCATCTTCTCTAGCTCTTTCTTATTATTAATGAACTCAGTCTGTACCCATTCAGACAACTTGTTGATGTCAGAAAGCACATCATTAAGTGTACTAGAAGGCACAGACTGAGTCTGGTTGGATGGGTTAGAATTGGGTGATGGTATGTGTTCCTCACTTGACTCATGTTGTAACTGAGCAAGATCACTGGAATCTTTTGGGGTTGCACTCTTTGCCTCACTCTGTGTCCTGTGCATGGAAAAGCGATCATAGGCATTGAGTGGTGTAGTTGTTCCCTCAGATCTAATCCGGTGATAGGATAAGATATCACTGGGAAATGATTGTGTAGTACCTGTTGCCTCAAACAGTCCCTGGTGTAAAGGAACAGTATCACGGGCAACTGATGTGGACGTTGGTATGCCTTCACTAACCATCTGGTGATAAGATGGTAGTTCATCAGGCAAAGAAGAGGAGATCTGTACCTTAGTCTGTGACATGACTGGGGCATTGGCGATCTGTGCAGAGGGGTGTAAGAAAGGACTCACTGGAATGTGAACTAGTACAGGACTAGTGGTCATTATGGGCTCAGCCATTGTGAGTGGGGTAAAGAGGGGGGTGGTAGTGCTCAAGATTGGAGCATCTTCTTCAATGCATACTACAGGGGTCAGTGTAGTAGCAGTAATGTGGATATCCAAGCTGACTAAACTAGGTGTAGGTTGGGTCAGTTGGGTAGTCATTGGCACCACAGACTCTAGCAGAGCTGCAGTGGAATGGACTACAGCACTGGAATGTGTTCTATTGACATCCAATTCCATGGATGATGATTCCACTTGTGCTATACTTTTTGGGGTTGAGTCTGGTGATTCCTCCAGAGTGAGTGGTGACTCATCTGGGTTGGTTTGTTTGTTACTCTCTTTTGTGGGTGAGGATGGGCTAGGATAAGAAGGTTGATCTATATCCATGTCCTCCGATGAAGAAGAAGTACTACCTGCATCTTCTGTTGAAGATGGAACAGACTCAGGAATGTTTGAGTCTGACTCCAAGTGCACAGACTGAGTTGAGTCTGTATCCCTGGAGTCTGTGTGCTCTGCTTCAGCCACACGATCTTCAACAGTCTGGGCCTCAGTACCCTCACTATCACCTGAATCATCACCCTCCATAGATGCAGAAGTAACATATGGGTGATCAATCCATTGCTGCATAGCAGCAGTGATAGGTGCTCCAGTAAGTGGAACCGGATGGTTAAACACTTTATAGGTGAGCACTGGTACGGGTATATCTGCAATTTTACTATTAAAAGATATATATACAGACCCAGATAATCTGGATTGGATGCACAAGGAGAGTAACCTTATAAAAGGTACATTGAAAATTCTGTTTGACTCATTCACCAGTTTTAAAATTTCTTGAAAATACAACTCTGCAAAGTTGATGTTTAAACCAGTGATGAATGAGCTTAACAGTTGAGTTTCAAACTCATTTAACTCCCCTGTGCTACCAGATTTACCTCCTAGACTTCTAATGATGCTAGAGATTAAAAATTTCCATCTGGGGGTGAATCCTGACATCAAGATGGTACCTTTTTCTTTGGTATATCCAACCAAAGTAAGAGAAGCCCTTGCTGCTTCTTTGGTTTGAATGGGTTCAAAATTGTTTCCCAAGGGCAAGTCTAAGACATTCCTTATTAGCTCCTGATCAATGGTAACTGCCCGTTTACCATGATCAATAGTACCAGTAATTGCAGTATTGGTACTATTTGAGGAGCAAGTATACCACCATTCCATAAGAAAATCAGGATATATTTGAGGAATAGTGTTGAAAAATGCTCCCCTTAAAGGATGAGCAGTCATAAAGTTTGTTAATTCCTCAAATCCTTGGTTCTTTTTAGAATCAGGAATGGAAATGGTAGCAACTTGATTATTTATACAGAGTTTTACCTGTTTACCCTGTTTAAAGGGTTTAGCCGCAGTGATAGAAGCAGGTGGTGTGTAAACCCATTGATCAGCCATTTTTGAAGATAATTTCTTGAGATTGAGTTTGAAAATGGTTGATTAATGAAGAGTTAGGGTTCACAAACTCTGTGTATTTTTGGTGTGCAAGTACGAGTGAAGAAAAAGAGAGGAGACCGGAAATGGGTATTTTACGAAATTAAATTTCCGTTAAACGGGACCCACTGATGATTATCCCTTTTACTGTAGCAATGAGGCTTAGGCACGTGCACTTTTTGTATTGAGCAGATAAATAGATAACAAGCGCCAAAACTTTTAATGATTATTACCATAAAAATGGTATTTGCATTAAATGCAAGGAAATTGTTGTTTATTTAATAAAATTTAAAAAAATAAAATAAGATAAAATTAAAAAAAAATTAAAAAAAATAATAATAATAAAAAGCATTTAATCTGAGTGTATATGATCAGTCTGTGCAGTGAGTCTGGGTGACGTCACACAGACTAAGCCATATATCATACAGACTGAAGGAGAGAATAAAAAGAAAAATAAAAGGAGCTCAGTCTGAGTGTATATTGTGAGTCTGTATAGCGAGTCTGGATGACGTCACACAGACTGAACTACAAAACAGACAGGCTGAGAGAAAATAACAGAATTTTAAAATTTTTTTGGTATTTTCTTTAATATATTTACAAAAATATCTCTTAGTCTGTGCTTTTTGATTGTATGTAGCTGAGAATACAGTTATACAGATTGAAAAGCAGACACAGACTGAGAATTGAATCATACAGATTCAAGGTTTTACTAGGGGTTGAGCATTTCTAGTTGACCAAGCAGATACAAAAATCTATCTTCATTTAAAGGTTTAGTAAAGATATCTGCTAATTGGTCGTTTGTGGGCACATATTTGAGAATCACTTTACCTTTCTCAGCACAATCTCTGATAAAGTGATGTCTGATCTCAATATGCTTTATCCTGGAGTGAAATACAGGATTCTCAGTGATGGCAATGGCACTTTGGTTATCACACATGATTGGAGTTTTTGTAAACACAAAATCATAGTCTGCTAGTTGATGTTGCATCCATAGCAATTGAGCACAGCAACTACCAGCAGCCACATATTCTGCTTCTGCAGTGGATGTAGCAACAGAATTCTGTTTCTTGCTTGACCAACTGACTAGTTTGCCACCTAGCAGTTGACATCCACCAGAAGTGCTTTTCCTGTCTAATTTACAACCTGCATAATCTGCATATGTATATCCAATTAGATCAAAACCAGAGTCTTTGGGATACCAAAGACCCAGGTTAGGAGTACCTTTTAGGTACCTAAAAATCATTTTTACAGCTTTTAGATGCAATTCTTTAGGTTCAGATTGATATCTAGCACACAAACATGTTGAGAACATGATATCTGGTCTACTTGCAGTGAGGTATAGTAGAGATCCTATCATACCTTTATAAGTGGTTTAACAGACTGACTTGCCAGACTGATCTTTATCCAACTTATCTGCAGTGCTCATTGGTGTTTTCATAATTGAACAGTCCTTTAAAGAATATTTAGTAAGTGGGTCATTGACATATTTACCTTGGTTGATGAAGATACCATCAGGTTTCTGATGTACTTGTAGACCAAGAAAGTATGTTAATTTACCCATCATACTCATTTGATACTGTTTTGACATTAAGTTTGAAAAACATTTACACAATTTTTCATCAGTAGACCCAAATATAATATCATCAACATAGATTTGGACTAGTATGACATCTGCCTTGTTCCTTTTGAAGAACAAAGTCTTATCAATTGATCCTCTAGTGAAGTCATTATTAAGAAGATAGGATGATAAGGTGTCATACCAAGCTCTTAGAGCTTGTTTTAGTCCATATAATGCTTTCTGCAATTTATAGACATGATTTGGAAAAGTGGAACTTACAAAACCTGGAGGTTGTTTCACATAGACTTCCTCTTGTAAGTTGCCATTCAGAAATGCACTCTTGACATCCATTTGATAGACTTTGAAGTCCTTGAATGCAGCATATGCCAAGAATAACCGTATTGCTTCAATTCTGGCTACAGGGCAAAGGTTTCATCATAATCAATACCTTCTTCCTGCTTGTAGCCTTGAGCAACTAGCCTTGCTTTGTTCCTTATTATCACTCCATCCTTGTCCATCTTGTTTCTGTAAACCCATTTAGTTCCAATAATGGTTTTCTCTTTTGGAGCAGGAACTAGGGTCCAAACATTGTTTCTGTCAAATTCTGTTAACTCTTCCTGCATTGCTTCAACCCAATCATCATCTTGCGAAGCTTCTTCAGCTTTCTTTGGTACAATGATTGACAGGAAGTTTGTGTAGTAGCAGAAATTTGCAGTAGGTGAGCTTGATACTTGAGCTCTTGTTTGTACACCAGAAACATAATCTCCAATTATTTCTGTAATTGGATGATACTTGTGTTCTTTGACTCCTAGAAATGATTCATCATTGGATGGTAAATCATTCTCATTTGGTGGAAGAATAGCAGGACCGAGTTCTGCATCATCTTCTACATAGGGCAAGTCTGAGTCTGTAGAGTTCACAGACTGAAAACTACCAGACTGAACACATGTATCAGAAGAATTTGAATCTCTGGACACAGATTCATCTTCTGTTGATGAAGGTACTGTCATTGAATGAGCAGGTTGAGCATCTTCATTATCACTTTCAGAGTCCTGTTGTCGATTAGCAACAACTGGGATTTGAGATTCAGATCCAACAACAGATAAATCTTCTAATAAATGAACATCAGACTGAGAAACATGTTCATCATTAGCAGAGGAAGCATCAAAGGTGACATTGATGGTTTCTTCGATTTTGTTCCTTCTGTTGTTGTAGACTCTGTAGGCCTTTGAAATAGATGAATAGCCAACAAAAATTCCTTCATCAGACTTAGGTTCCATCTTTGCTAATTGATCTCTTTGATTGAGAATGTAGCATTTACTTCCAAAGGACTGGAAGTAATGGATGGTTGGAACCTTCTTGTGATACAGCTCATATGCAGTTTTGCCATGCCTTTTGACCAAAATAGATCTATTTTGGGTATAACAGGCAGTGTTAACTGCTTCTGCCCAAAAATAAATCTTCATTTGACCATGGCATAACATGGTACTTGCAGCTTCTATGAGTGTACGATTTCTTCTCTCAGCAACACCATTTTGTTGAGGAGTTCTGACAGAGGCAAAGTTTTGAGTAATGCCTTTGTCATTACAGAATTCAATGAGAGTTGCATTTTTAAATTCTGTACCATGATCACTCCTTAGTTGCTTGACAGGTGCATCTTTCTGCAATTCTTCCCTCTTGATTAGATTAATAATCTCTTCAGGAGCATCACTTTTTGCCTTAAGAAAGATGACCCAAGTATATCTTGTGTATTCATCCACAACCACAAGTGTATACTTCTTTCCACCCAAGCTGCTAATGCTTATGGGTCCAAATAGATCCATATGGAGCATGTGCAGTGGTTGATCAATTGTAGCTAACAATTTGGATGGAAAATGGTTTTTGGTCTGTTTCCCTAGTGTACAAGCAGTACAGAGTTTGTCCTTTGCAAATGTAACATTAGGCAGACCTCTAACCAGTTTCTTCTTTGATAGGAGGTTAATATTTTTGAAGTTCAGGTGAGATAACCTCCTATGCCATAGCCAGCTTAGTTCTGGCACAGACTGAGTATAAAGACAAGTCTCTACATTGTTGTCTGCAGAAGAAAGATCCAAGAGATAGATATCTCTTTCTATTTTGGCAACTAATATAGGTTTGCCTTTGGAATTATAGATAACAGCAACCTTCTTTCTGATTCTGATTTCACCATCATCATCACAAATCTGGCTTGCACTAAGCAGGTTATGCTTTAATCCCTCAACATAGGCCACCTTTGTTATTCTGATGTTGCCAGCCTTCACCACACCATAACCTTTTATCTTGGCAACAGAGTTGTCACCATATTTGACAGAAGGTCCTTCTTCTTCTACAAACTCTAACAGATTCTCCAAAGAACCTGTCATGTGTCTTGAGCATCCACTGTCTAGGTACCATTTGCTGTTACCCTGCACAAGACAAACAAAATCGATTAGTTACTTTTGGGAACCCATCTTTTGATGGGTTCTTTAGAGTTGGTTGAAGTCAATTCTTTAGCAGTTTTGGTGCTAAGTCTGTGAAGTTGACTTTTAACCTCTCTATTTTTGATTTTGTTGTTTGTAGTTAACATTTGTTTGATCAAAGCAGCCTTTGGCTGTTTAAGAATGGACTTTGTGCATACCTTCATGTCCTAGATTTCCACAGTTGTAACATTTTATGTCCAACATAATGATCCTTTTGGATTTTGGGTTATTATTTGCACTAGATCCTCTGTTAAATTCTTGTTTTGACTCAACAAATGTTTTAAAATCTGTGGTTAATTTCATTAAGTTTTCACTAAGCAGCTTAATGGTCTCAGTCTGGTTGTTAAGATTTGACTTTTTAGAGTTAGACTGAAAATTGATTTTTCTAGACTGACAGTTAGATCTCACAGACTGAGATCTTTTTAACTCCTTTGTTACTGGTTTTATGCCTTTAGATTTGTCATTTGGCATATTTTTGTCTGCACCAGTTACAGACTGAGATGTGGAAGGTTCAAACACATTGTAACCTTTCTGTTTATTCTTGATTCTTTTTACCTCTTTTTGTCTTTTTAAAGATGGTACTGTGGGAATATTAACTTTGCCTTTTATAAATCTTTTCTTTTCAAGTTCTATAGTTTCTAAAGATTCATTAGTGATTATAAGTTCAGGCTTTTCAGATTGAGAAGTTTCACAGACTGAGATTTCTGAGTCTGTGTCTTCAGAGTCTGGCTCTGTCTCATATACTAGTTCTTTAGCAACTAATTTTGGTCTAACAAAGGCATTTGTCAATATAACTTTGTCTTCCACAGTATGACTAAAAGTATGAGGTAAAATCTCAAGTACAAATATAGTAGGTTTTGAGTTTATTTCTGAATTTATGTGACTTTTAAGATCAAACTCATCACCTATGACAGCTTGTATCTGAGCTGGAATCTGTTAGGATAAACAGTCCACATTTTTAAGTGATGAAATACACCAAGATTTACAGATCCTTTCATAATGATCAGCTTTGTTTTTATAAGCTTCTTTTTCTAGCTTGATCTTTTTGAGAAGGTCATATTGAGCATCAAGCTCAAGTTTGTACTGTTTATTTTGGTTTATTTCATTCACTTTTGATTGTAGATTTTTTGAACTTGACTGAGTTTGATTTTTAAATCTTGTATTTCCTCCAGTCTTTTCAAAAACTCTACATAGATGTGTTCAAACATTTTCTGTTTTTCTGCATCACTATAGTAAAGTTTAAAATGATTTACATTGTAAGCAGATCCTCTGTCCCAGTCTGGATGAACACATGCCTTTTCTGCAAATTTGACATCTTTGTCAAACTGGCTCTCTGTGATAGCCATTAAGCACATATCTTCATCATCCTCAGATGATGAAGATTCTTCATCTATCCATTGTTCAACAACCAAAGCTTTCTCTAGTTTCTTTGGTTGTTGTTTCTCTCCAATTTTCTTGGAGTTGAAGTACTTTTTCTTGTACTTCTTGGCCTTTTCTTCCCACTTATCAGAACTTGAAGATTCTGCAATCTTCACTCTGCAGTCAGAAGAAATATGACCAACTTGCCCACATTTATAACAAGTAGCTTTCTTAGAATCAAAAGTTGGCCTTCCTTTTGAACCCTTGAATCTTGCTTTTTCTAACCTTTGGGCTAGCAATGGCATTTCAGCTTCTAGAGACTCAGTTTCATTATCTGATTCTGAGTCTGTAAGAGTAAGATGGTAATCTGTTCTAGAGAAAAGTTCTCTATTTTTCCTTGTTGTTGCAAGAAGGGCAGCAGATGGATCTTTTGCAATCCTTTTGGCATTAAGATCCTTTATGGCTTTGGTTTCTTCAAAATTTAGTAGAAGTCCAAACAAGCCAGAGAGATCATATGTCTTCAATTTTTCACTTACAATTAATGAAGTGATAACTTCAGAAAAAGTGTTTGGAATAACATCAACAAATTTTGCACAGATTTCAAACTGTCCCTTGATGATATTATACCTTTCAAGATCATTGATTAAGATCTGAAATCTGGTATGAATATCAGTTAATGACTCATTTTGGCCAGCAGAGAAGTTCTCATAATTTCTTATGAGATTCTTCTTCTTTTGGGATTGTACTAAACTTACACCATCATATTGGTCAGTTAGCATATCCCATATGGCTTTAGCAGTTTTGCAGCCAGATATCTTAGCAAAGATAGGCTCAGTAACTGCATTGCCCAGTATGGATTTGGCCTTAAAGTCTAAAGCATATAGTTGCCTGTCTAGATCATTCCAGGTATTTTTGGCAGCCTCAACAAATTTTTCAGGTGTCACAATAATACCATTTGCATCTATAATTGCAGGAACTATTCTACCAGGAATAATGGGTCCTTCCTGAATGACTCTAAGCATTTCATCATGAATGCTAGCAAGAAACCATTCAGCTTTCAATTTCCAGTGGGTAAAGTTTACACCACTGAAGATTGGAATTCCCTTCCCAGCCATAGCAATAGAAGAAGTCATTTTTTCAAGGAAGAAAATGTAGAGAAAATGGATTTAGATGATTGTTTGATAAACTGGGTTCCTTTGATCGTTAAAGATTAAATCTTTATCTGCTCTGATACCAGTTGTTGGGTCACAAGGTTCCCAAAACTTAGATACAGATTAAATAATAGTTATCTTAACGTGTTAGTTTATATCCAAGTTTTATATCAAACAAGTTTAAATTAATCTAGGCGGAAAACACGATTAATTTTGACACAGAGTTTATTATGAATCAAAGTATTATTCACAATAAAGTGTTTGTCTCACACAGATGACAAAGTATTCAAACCCACACAGATGGTTTGAATACGACCCAAGTATTAGTATATTAAGATACAATTATCACTACAAACTTTAACAGTTAGTGTGGTAATGCTTTGAGCCTAAGCTTAAAGGTCTTGTATACTATTTTGCTTTGAGTGCTTGGATTACTTGGATACATAACAGTGCTTTTTGAACTGCTATTTATAGAGCTGGGTGTAACTCTATATTATCCAGTTCATGCAGTTGTCCAAGGGATAACAGATTCATCTTGGCCAACTTTGCATGCTCCCTTTTTGCTTTTCTTGGAAACAGAAAAAGCAAAAGGTAAAAGGTTTCTTTGCTGAGAAGAAAACCTTTGTTCGATGTTTGACCTTTCTCAAACATCTTATCATTTGTCTCTAGCCTAAGGAAAGAAGAATATCTTCTGTACATTTGTACTTTCATTCATCAATCTGTGCTCATCAGTCTGTGATCTTCAGTCGGTGAATTTCAGTCTGTGAAGCCTTCTTTATTCAATCTTCATTCTTGAAATGATGAATTCATAAGTCTTCAGGAAGAGCATGGCTTTTAGTCTGTGAGATTCTTCAGTCTGTGCAGCACAGACTCAGAAACAATTCTTCAGTCTGTGTAGCACAGACTCAGAAACACAGACTCAAGAATTTCACTAAGTTTCCTGAATACAACTAAGTTAGATTTTGACTCCTCAGATTTATAATTTTAGGTTTGATCATTGTTTTTCCCAACATGGGTATAAATAATTTATATTCAAGTAGTAAATTTAAAACTGATACATAATAAACATATGTAATTTAAAGGTAGTCAATGAGGTTCTAGTTTAACAAAAGCTTGTATCTAGATTTAATTTATTATGCTTTAGAAAATTTTTCAATTAAACTATCATACAAAAGAAATTTAATTACAACTTAATAATATTAAAATTGATACACAATGCACATATATAAGAATTTAATCACAATTTTATAAAAATTATAATTTGATACACAGTGCACATGTTTAGATATTTAATCATAATTTGAGAAAATTATAACTGATACATAACGGACATGTATAATTTTTTTATTTGTGTTTTCCTTTTTCATCTATTTGTTGGTTTATTCATTTTTTACATGATTGACAAATTAGATTAGATTAATAATGTTAAAACTGATACAAAATGCACATATTTAATAATTTAATCACAATTTTTATAAAATTGCAATTTGATATACAATGCACATGTGTAGATATTAAATCATAATTTGAGGAAATTATAATTGATACATAGTGGACATGTATAATTTTTTTTGTGTTTTCCTCTTTCAATTATTTGTTAGTTTATTCATCTTTTACATGACTGACAAATCAGATTGGATTGATAAACAGTAAACATAAGTAAAAACTATCTGTAAGGTTTATTAATTAGGTTTGAAACATTTGAAACAAATGAAATAATGATTATAATTACACCACTTTGTTGGGAAAAACAATGATCAAACCTAAGTTATAAATCTGAAGAGTCAAAATCTAACTCAGTTGTATTCAGGAAACTTAGTGAAATTCCTGAGTCTGTGTTTCTGAGTCTGTGCTTCACAGACTGAAGAATGGTTTCTGAGTCTGTGCTGCACAGACTGAAGATCCTCACAGACTGAAAGCCATGCTCTTTCTGAAGACTTATGAATTCATCATCTGAAGAATGAAGATTGAATACAGAAGGCTTCACAGACTGAAGTTCACAGACTGAAGATCACAGACTGATGAGCACAGACTAAAGAGCACAGATTGAAGAATGAAAGTACAAATGTACAGGAGATTTTCTTCTTTCCTTAGGCTAGATACAACTGATAAGATGTTTGAGAAAGGTCAAACATCATATAAAGGTTCTCTTCTCAGCAAAGAAACCTTTTACCTTTTTGCTTTTTCTATTTCCAAGAAAAGCAAAAAGGAAGGCGTGCAAAGTTGCCCAAGATGCATCTGTTATCCCTTGGACAACTATGTAAGCTGGATAATATAGAGTTACATCCAACTCTATAAATAGCAGTCCAAAAAGCACTGCTATCATCCAAGAAATTCAAGAGAATTAGTATACTAGACCTTTGAGCTTAGGCTAAAGCATTACCACACTTACTGTGAAGTTTGTAGTGATAACTGTATCTTTGTATACTACTTGGATCGTATTCAAACCATCTGTGTGGGTTTGGATACCTTGTCATCTTTGTGAGACAAACACTTTATTGTGAATAATACTTTGATTCATAATAAACTCTGTGTTAAAATTAATCTTGTTTTCCGCCTAGAATAATTTAAACTTGTTTGATATAAAACTTGGATATAAACTAACACGTTGAGATAACTGTTATTTAATCTGTATCTAAGTTTTGGGAACCTTGTGACCGAACAACTGGTATCAGAGCAAATAAAGATTTAATCTTTAACGATCAAAGGAACCCAGTTTTTCAAACAATCATCTAAATCCATTTTTCTCTCATTTTCTACTTTGAAAAATGACTTCCTCTATTGCTATGGCTGGGAAGGGAATTCCAATCTTCAATGGTGTAAATTTTACCCACTGGAAATTGAAAGCTGAATGGTTTCTTGCTAGCATTCATGATGAAATGCTTAGAGTCATTCAGGAAGGACCCATTATTCCTGGCAGAATAGTTCCTGCTACTTTAGATGCAAATGGTACTATTTTGATACCTGAAAAATTTGTTGAGGCTGCCAAAAGTACCTGGACTGATCTAGACAGGCAACTATATGCATTAGATTTTAAGGCCAAATCCATTCTGGGCAATGCAGTTACTGAGCCTATCTTTGCTAAGATACCTGACTGCAAAACTGCTAAAGCCATATGGGATATGCTAACTGACCAATATGATGGTGTAAGTTTAGTACAATCCCAAAAGAAGAAGAATCTCATAAGAAATTATGAGAACTTCTCTGCTGGTCAAGGAGAGTCATTAACTGATATTCATACCAGATTTTAGATCTTAATCAATGATCTTGAAAGGTATAATATCATCAAAGGACAGTTTGAAATCTGTACAAAATTTGTTGATGTCATTCCAAACACTTTTTCTGAAGTTATCACTTCATTAGTTGTAAGTGAAAAATTGGAGACATATGATCTATCTAGCTTGTTTGGACTTTTGTTAAATTTTGAAGAAACCAAAGCCAGAAAAGATCTAAATGCCAAAAGGATTGCAAAAGATCCATCTGCTGCCCTTGTTGCAACAACAAGGAAAAATAGAGAACTTTTCTCTAGAGCAGATTACCATCTTACTCTTACAGACTCAGAATCAGATGATGAAACTGAGTCTCTAGAAGCTGAAATGGCATTGCTAGCCCAAAGGTTAGAAAAAGCAAGATTCAAAGGTTCAAAAGGAAGGCCAACTTTTGATCCTAAGAAAGCTACTTGCTATAAATGTGGGCAAGTTGGTCATATTTCTTCTGACTGCAGAGTGAAGATTGCAGAATCTTCAAGTTCTGATAAGTGGGAAGAAAAGGCCAAGAAGTACAAGAAAAAGTACTTCAACTCCAAGAAAATTGGAGAGAAACAACAACCAAAGAAACTAGAGAAAGTTTTGGTTGTTGAACAATGGATAGATGAAGAATCTTCATCATCTGAGGATGATGAAGATATGTGCTTAATGGCTATCACAGAGAGCCAGTTTGACAAAGATGTCAAATTTGCAGAAAAGGCATGTGTTCATCCAGATTGGGACAGAGGATCTGCTTACAATGTAAATCATTTTAAACTTTACTATAGTGATGCAGAAAAACAGAAAATGTTTGAACACATTTATGTAGATTTTTTGAAAAGACTGGAGGAAATACAAGATTTAAAAAACAAACTCAGTCAAGTTCAAAAAGATCTACAATCAAAAGTGAATGAAATAAACCAAAATAAACAGTACAAACTTGAGCTTGATGCTCAATATGACCTTCTCAAAAAGATCAAGCTAGAAAAAGAAGCTTATAAAAACAAAGCTGATCATTATGAAAGGATCTGTAAATCTTGGTGTATTTCATCACTTAAAAATGTGGACTGTTTATCCAAACAGATTCCAGCTCAGATACAAGCGGTCATAGGTGATGAGTTTGATCTTAAAAGTCACATAAATTCAGAAATAAACTCAAAACCTACTATATTTGTACCTGAGATTTTACCTCATACTTTTAGTCATACTGTGGGAGACAAAGTTATATTGACAAATGCTTTTGTTAGACCAAAAATAGTTACTAAAGAACTAGTATATGAGACAGAGCCAGACTCTGAAGACACAGACTCAGAAATCTCAGTCTGTGAAACTTCTCAATCTGAAGTGCCTGAACTTATAATAACTAATGAATCTTTGGAAACTATAGAACTTAAAAGATTTATAAAAGGCAAAGTTAATATTCCCACAGTAACATCTTTAAAAAGACAAAAAGAGGTAAAAGGAATCAAGAATAAACAGAAAGGTTACAATGTGTTTGAACCTTCCACATCTCAGTCTGTAACTGGTCCAGACAATAATATGCCAAATGATAAATCTAAAGGCATAAAACCAGTAACAAAGGAGTTAAAAAGATCTCAGTCTGTGAGATCTAACTGTCAGTCTGAAAAAATAAATTTTCAGTCTGGCAAACTTAACTCCAAATATGTATGTGTTAACACTCAGTCTGACTCTCAAAAGTCAAATCTTAACAACCAGACTGAGACCATTAAGCTGCTTAGTGAAAACTTAATGAAGTTAACCACAGATTTTAAAACATTTGTTGAGTCAAAACAAGAGTTTAACAGAGGATCTAGTGCAAATAATAACCCAAAATCCAAAAGGACCATTATGTTGGACAGAAAATGTTACAACTGTGGAAATCTGGGACATGAAGGTATTAAATGCACAAAGTCCATTCTTAAACAGCCAAAGGCTGCTTTGATCAAACAAATGTCATCTACAAACAACAAAATCAAAAATAGAGAGGTTAAAAGTCAACTTCACAGACTTAGCACCAAAACTGCTAAAGAATTGACTCCAACCAACTCTAAAGAACCCATCAAAAGATGGGTTCCCAAAAGTAACTAATTGATTTTGTTTGTCTTGTGCAGGGTAACAGCAAATGGTACCTAGACAGTGGATGCTCAAGACACATGACAGGTTCCTTGAAGAATCTGTCAGAGTTTGTAGAAGAAGAAGGACCTTCTGTCAAATATGGTGACAACTCTGTTGCCAAGATAAAAGGTTATGGTGTGGTGAAGGCTGGCAACATCAGAATAACAAAGGTGGCCTATGTTGAGGGATTAAAGCATAACCTGCTTAGTGCTAGCCAGATTTGTGATGATGATGGTGAAATCAGAATCAGAAAGAAGGCTGCTGTTATCTATAATTCCAAAGGCAAACCTATATTAGTTGCCAAAAGAGAAAGAGATATCTATCTCTTGGATCTTTCTTCTGCAGAAAACAATGTAGAGACTTGTCTCTATACTCAGTCTGTGCCAAAACTAAGCTGGCTATGGCATAGGAGGCTATCCCACCTGAACTTCAAAAATATTAACCTCCTGTCAAAGAAGAAACTGGTTAGAGGTCTGCCTGATGTTACATTTGCAAAAGACAAACTTTGTCCTGCATGTACACTAGGGAAACAGACCAAGAACCATTTTCCATCCAAATTGTTAGCTACAATTGAACAACCACTGTATATGCTCCATATGGATCTGTTTGGACCCATGAGCATTAGCAGTTTGGGTGGAAAGAAGTATACACTTGTGGTTGTGGATGAATACACAAGGTATACTTGGGTCATCTTTCTTAAAGCTAAAAGTGATGCTACTGAAGAGATTATTAATCTAATCAAGAGAGAAGAATTGCAGAAAGATGCACCTGTCAAGCAACTCAGGAGTGACCATGGTACAGAATTTAAGAATTCTACTCTCATTGAATTCTGTACTGACAAAGGCATTATTCAAAACTTTGCCTCTGTCAGAACTCCTCAACAAAATGGTGTTGCTGAGAGAAGAAATCGTACACTCATAGAAGCTGCAAGAACCATGTTATGCCATGGTCAAATGAAGGTTTATTTTTGGGCAGAAGCAGTTAACACTGCCTGTTATACCCAAAATAGATCTATTTTGGTCAAAAGGCATGGCAAAACTGCATATGAGTTGTATCATAAGAAGGTTCCAACCATCCATTACTTCCAGACCTTTGGTAGTAAATGCTATATTCTCAATCAAAGAGATCAATTAGCTAAGATGGAACCTAAATCGGATGAAGGAATTTTTGTTGGCTATTCATCTATCTCAAAGGCCTACAGAGTCTACAACAACAGAAGGAATAAAATTGAAGAAACCATCAATGTCACCTTTGATGCTTCCTCTGCTAATGATGAACATGTTTCCCAGTCTGATGTTCATTTGTTAGAAGATTTATCTGTTGTGGGATCTGAATCTCAAATCCCACTTGTTGTTAACCAACAACAGGACTCTGAAAGTGATAATGAAGATGCTCAACCTGCTCATTCTATGACAATACCTTCATCAACAGAAGATGAATCTGTGTCCAGAGATTCAAACTCTTCTGATACATGTGTTCAGTCTGATAGTTTTCAGTCTGTGAACTCTACAGACTCAGACTTGCCCTGTGTAGAAGATGATGCAGAACTCAGTCCTGCTATTCTTCCACCAAATGAGAATGATTTACCATCAAATGATGAATCACTTTTAGAAGTCAAAGAACACAAGTATCATCCAATTACAGAAATAATTGGAGATTATGTTTCTGGTGTACAAACAAGAGCTAAAGTGTCAAACTTATCTACTGCAAATTTCTGTTTCTACACAAACTTCCTGTCAATCATTGAACCAAAGAAAGCTGAAGAAGCCTTGAAAGATGATGATTGGGTTGAAGCAATGCAGGAAGAGTTAACAGAATTTGACAGAAACAATGTTTGGACCCTAGTTCCTGCTCCAAAAGGGAAAACCATTATTGGAACAAAATGGGTTTACAGAAACAAAATGGACAAGGATGGAGTGATAATCAGAAACAAGGCAAGGCTAGTTGCTCAAGGCTACAAGCAGGAAGAAGGCATTGCTTATGATGAAACATTTGCCCCTGTAGCCAGAATTGAAGCAATAAGGTTATTCTTGGCATATGCTGCATTCAAGGACTTCAAAGTCTATCAAATGGATGTCAAGAGTGCATTTCTGAATGGCAACTTACAGGAGGAAGTCTATGTGAAACAACCTCCAGGTTTTGTAAGTTCCACTTTTCCAAATCATGTCTATAAATTGCAGAAAGCACTATATGGGCTAAAACAAGCTCCAAGAGCTTGGTAGACACCTTATCATCCTATCTTCTTAGTAATGACTTTACTAGAGGATCAATTGATAAAACTTTGTTCTTCAAAAGGAACAAGGCAGATGTCATACTAGTCCAAATCTATGTTGATGATATTATATTTGGATCTACTGATGAAAAATTGTGTAAATGGTTTTCAAACTTAATGTCAAAACAGTATCAAATGAGTATGATGGGTGAATTAACATACTTTCTTGGTCTACAAGTACATCAGAAACCTGATGGTATCTTCATCAACCAAGGTAAATATGTCAATGACCTACTTACTAAATATTCTTTAAAGGACTGTTCGATTATGAAAACACCAATGAGCACTGCAGATAAGTTGGATAAGGATCAGTCTGGCAAGTCAGTCTGTCAAACCACTTATAGAGGTATGATAGGATCTCTATTATACCTCACTGCAAGTAGACCAGATATCATGTTCTCAACATGTTTGTGTGCTAGATATCAATCTGAACCTAAAGAATCGCATCTAAAAGCTGTAAAAAGGATTTTTAGGTACATAAAAGGTACTCCTAACCTGGGTCTTTGGTATCCCAAGACTCTGGTTTTGATCTAATTGGATATACAGATGCAGATTATGCAGGTTGTAAATTAGACAGGAAAAGCACTTCTGGTGGATGTCAACTGCTAGGTGGCAAACTAGTCAGTTGGTCAAGCAAGAAACAGAATTCTGTTGCTACATCCACTGCAGAAGCAGAATATGTGGCTGCTGGTAGTTGCTGTGCTCAATTGCTATGGATGCAACATCAACTAGCAGACTATGATTTGGTGTTTACAAAAACTCCAATCATGTGTGATAATCAAAGTGCCATTGCCATCACTGAGAATCCTGTGTTTCACTCCAGGACAAAACATATTGAGATCAGACATCACTTTATCAGAGATTGTGCTGAGAAAGGTAAAGTGATTCTCAAATATGTGCCCACAAATGACCAATTAGCAGATATCTTTACTAAACCTTTAAATGAAGATAGATTTTTGTATCTGCTTGGTCAACTAGGAATGCTCAACCCCTAGTAAAACCTTGAATCTGTATGATTCAATTCTCAGTCTGTGTCTGCTTTTCAATCTGTATAACTGTATTCTCAGCTTCATACAATCAAAAAGCACAGACTAAGAGATGTTTTTGTACATACTTTCTAAGAAAATACCAAAAAGATTTTACAACTTATGTTATTTTCTCTCAGTCTGACTAATTATATGTTTCAGTCTGTGTGACTTCTTCCAGATTAAGCTACACAGACTAACCATATTCATTCAGACTAGACCCTCTATTTTTGTGCTTTATTAATTCATGGTTAGTATTTTAGTACTATTAGTATTAATACTGCTAGTTACTTTTAGTACTGCTGGTTAATACTGATAAGACTTTTTAACACTGCCCCCATGAATTCGTATTTTAGCACTGCTGGTAAAGATTGGTACAATTAACACTGTTAATGTAGCAAGTTACTACTGTTAGTTAACTTTAGTACTGCTCACACCAGTTACCACTGTTAGTTAACTTTAGTACTGCTTTCGCAAGTTACCACTGTTAGTTGATGTTAGTACTGCTTTCGCAGTTACCACTGTTAGTTGATTTTAGTACTGCTTTGGCAAGTTACCACTGTTAATTAACTTTAGTACTGCCTTCGAAAGTTACTACTGTTAGTTAATTTTAGTACTGCTTTCACAAGTTAGTACTGTTAGCAATATCAATCTGTTACCACTGCTGGCACAAAAGTTTTTTTTAAAATTCTGTTATTTTCTCTTAGTCTGTCTGTTATATGGCTCAGTCTGTGTGACGTCACCTAGACTCATTTCACAGACTGATTATATACACTCAGACTAAATTCTTTTTAATTTTTAATATATTTATTTATTTATTCTATTTTTTTAACATAAATAAACAACAATATCCTTGCATTTAATGCTTTAACCATCTTTATGGTAATAATCATTAAAAGTTTTGGCGCTTGTTGTCTATTTATCTGCTCAATACAAAAAGTGCACGTGCCTCAGCGCTACTGTTGCAGAAACAGGGATAAACCGTCCAAGTGGGTCCCATTTAACGGAAATTTAATTTCTACAAATACCCATTTATGTTTTCCCCTTTTCTTCTTCATTCGTACTTGCACACCAAAAACAAACAGAGTTTCTAAACCCTAAATCGCTCAACCATTTTCAAAATCAAATTTCTAAAATTTCTTCAATGGCTGATCAATGGGTTTACACGGCACCTGCCAACATCGCTGCGGCTAAACCCTTCAAACAAGGGAAACAGGTAAAACTCTGTATCAACAATCAAGTAGCTACCATTTCCATCCCTGATTCGAAAAAGAATAAAGGGTTTGAGGAACTAACTGCTTTTATGTCTGCTCATCCATTAAGGGGAGCATTCTTTAACACAGTTCCTCAAATATACCCACATTTTTTAATGGAATGGTGGTATACTTGCTCCTCAAATAGTACCAATACTGCAATTACTGGTACTATTGATCATGGTAAATGGGCAGTTACCATTGATCAGGAGTTAATTAGGAATGTCTTAGACCTGCCTTTGGGAAATAATTTTGAATCTATTCCAACCAAAGAAGCAGCAAGGGCTTCTCTTACTTTGGTTGGATATACCAAAGAAAAAGGCACAATTTTGATGTCAGGATTCACCCCCAAATGGAAATTTTTAATTTCTGGCATCATTAGGAGTCTAGGAGGTAAATCTGGTAGCACAGGGGAGCTAAATGAGTTTGAAACTCAGCTGTTGAGCTCATTCATCACTGGTTTAAACATCAACTTTGCAGAGTTGTATTTTCAAGAAATTTTAAAACTGGTGAATGAGTCAAACAGAATTTTTAATGTACCTTTTATAAGGCTACTCTCCCTGTGCCTCCAATCCAGGTTAACTGGGTCTGTATATATGTCCTTTAATAATAAAGTGGCAGATATACCTATTCCTGTGCTCACATATAAAGTGTTTAACCATCCGGTTCCACTTTCTGGAGCACCTATCACTGCTGCTATGCAGCACTGGATTGATCACCCATATGTTGCTTCTGCATCCATGGAGGGTGATGATTCAAGTGATAGTATGGGTAATAAGACCCAAACTGTTGAAGAACGTGTGGCTGAAGCAGAGCACACAGACTCCAGGGATACAGACTCAACTCAGTCTGTGCACTTGGAGTCAGACTCAAACATTCCTCGGTCTGTTCCATCTTCAACAGAAGATGCAGGTAGTACTTCTTCTTCATCTGAGGACATGGATATAGATCAACCTTCTTATCCTAGCCCATCCTCACCCACAAAAGAGAGTCACAAACAAACCAACCCAGATGAGTCACCACTCACTCTGGAGGAATCACCAGACTCAACCCCCAAAAGTATAGCACAAATGGAATCATCATCCATGGAACTGGATGTCAACAGAACACCTTCCAGTGCTGTAGACCATTCCATTACAGCTCTGCTAGAGTCTGTGGTGCCAATGGCTACCCAACTGACCCAACCTACACCTAGTTTAGTCAGCTTGGATACCCACATTGCTGCTGCTACACTGACCCCTGTAGTAAGCATTGAAGAAGATGCTCCAATCCTGAGCATTACCAACCCCCTCTTTACCCCACTCACAATGGCTGGACCCATATTGACCACTAGTCCTGCACTAGTTCACACTCCAGTGAGTCTTTTCTTACACCCCTCTGCACAGATTGCCAATGCCCCAGTCATGTCACAGACTGCGGTACAGATCTCCTCTTCTTTGCTCCATGATCTACCATTTTATCACCAGATGGTTAGTGAGGGCATACAAACTTCAACATCAGTTGCCAGTGATACTGCTCCATTACACCAGGAACTGTTTGAGGCAACAGGTGCAACAAAATCATTTCCCCGTGATATCTTATCCTATCACCGGATTAGATCTGAGGGAACAACTACACCACTCAATGCCTATGATCGCTTTTCCATGCACAGGACACAGAGTGAGGCAAAGAGTGCAACACCAAAAGATTCTAGTGATCTTGCTCAGTTTCAACATGAGTCAAGTGAGGAACACATACCATCACCCAATTCTAACCCCTCCAACCAGACCCAGTCTGTGCCTTCTAGTACACTTAATGATGTGCTTTCTGCCATTAACAGGTTGTCTGAATGGGTACAGACTGAGTTCAATAATAATAAGAAAGAGCTAGAGAAGATGAAGCATCTAGTCTCTACTATGGTGGATAAAGTGGATATGCTAGAGGAAAAGGTATCCAATAGGTTAGATGAAATGCAGACCACCCTCTCAAACTTGGTAGATGATGTCAAAAAGGGGGAGAAGATGAAGCATGGGTCTGAAGAAGCTAAAACCTCAAAAGATAAAGATTTAAATAATAAATCCTTAGATTTAGGGGGAGATAGCAGTGAGGGAGATGATGGAGATGATGGACCCGAAGGTGCTAGGGTGAAGTCTCAGACTGAAGCTCAGTCTGTGCCACAGACTGAAGATATGAGTGCACAGACTGAGGGGGAGCAAGAGAGATTGCAGTTAGGTGAACATGCTGAGATGGTTGCACAGACTCAGGGGGAGTCATCCATTGTCTTACACATAGACTCAATTGCAACTATCTCAACCCAAGGTCAGCTGGAGTTGAAAAGACCAAGGGAAGAAGAAGAAGAAGATGTTCAACCTCTGTTAATCAAGAAAGCCAGGAAAATGAAAAGAATGGCCAGGAGGATTCCTGAAAGGGATATCTTTGATTCCCAACCAAAAATGAAGGGGATCAAAACCTGGGACCAGTTCTTAAAGCTGGTAGAAGAACAGGACAATGATGGTGATGATGATGATGCCATCAATCCTGACTGCAGTTCTGAGTCTGAAGTCTTCAGAAGATCAGATGATGATGAAGATGATGCTACTTTTGGAGGTGTAGGTGAAGGAGCCTCAAAAGTCAAGACTGGAGAGTCTCAGTCTGTGCCTTCTGAACCTACACAAACTGAGACACAGCATCAATCACAGACTCAGAGCTCAGAGCAACCAGCAGCAAGCACTGATGTTCTAATTATCAGTGCTGAAGCCATTCAAGCTGAAGCCTATCCTGCTAGACCAACCACATCAACCAGAACACTGCCTCCAGGTAGAAGTGAGATTGAAGACAGAATGCAATGGAGAAGTGCTCATCTCATAAGCACTTATCCTGGGTCAAGCTCTACCATGGAAGAAGTAATGGATAAGGGTAAGGGCAAGGAGATTGCCTTATCCAAGCAGGAAAGATTAAGCAAGATCAAGAAGATGGTGGATGATCATGCTGCTGGAACAAGAAATCCTAAACTGTCAAATCTACAGGATGAGCTCTTGCAACAAGAAGCTACTGCTCAAGGTATGACCTTAACCGAATACTTAAATGTATTATCAATTGAAGAGCAGAAGCTGAAGGAAGCAAGATTTGTTGACATGCTCTCCAAAGAGTTAGAAGATGAAAGTTGTTCACAGACTCATATCAGAATGAGTCAAGTTGAGCAACAGATCAAAGAAGATGAAGAGCTGTCAATAAGATTACAGAAGATAGAGAGCCTGAAACCAAAGCTACAAGCCACTTTTCAAAAGTCAAAGCTCAAGCAGAAGATCAGAGAATGTCATCTGAACAAGATTGGACAGAAATTAAAGCTGGAGCCGACTTTGACCAAGAGCAAGAATATGGTATGGGTGGATGAACTGTACACTCTAGGGCTTAAGGAATGGCAATCCATTGCCAATCTTTTGAAGAGTGCAGCTGACAAGGATTTGAAGAAAGAAGTTCTGGATGAGCTATCTTACCTGATTGAGCTAGTTCTCAGTCTGGGGCTCATCTCAGAAGAAGAATACAAGTTGTTTTGCATAGCAAACAACTTTGTAATCAAGAAGAAGTCAGCTGGGTTATCCACAGAGAATGAGCAGAGAAGGGAGCATCCTCTACCCAAAGGTATCATTTTCATTGATAGATCATATGTACAGACTGACAGCATTGAAGGTCTGTGCTATAGAGATATCAACGGGATAGAGTACTTCCAGGATCAGAATAGGTTATATGGAGAGTCTCTGCTGCACTGCATTGCCCTGCGGAAGGAATGCAAACATTCTCAAGCCAGACCATTCAGAAGAAGACTGATCAGCTGGTTATTCAACAACCTTTCCCAACTCAGGATGATGACTGGACTTGAAGATATCTGCAAGAAGATCATCCTAGAGTATCAAGAATTTGAAGACAAATCTGATAAGGAAATGGAAGAACTGTTGAAGAGGAAGTGGAAAAGATGAAAGAGATCAGGGCTCAGAGAAAGGATTGAAGATTGTTAAATTTTTGATTTACAATCTTATGTAATAATTGTAATATTTTTGTGAACTAACTGTGATTCTGACTTTATATATATAAGTCTTGATCCATATGTTATGATTCACCTTAGTATTTATTATTTCTCTATTATCTTTTGTAAATAGATTTTGACATCATCAGATAGGGGGAGATTGTTGGGAAAAACAATGATCAAACCTAAGTTATAAATCTGAAGAGTCAAAATCTAACTCAGTTGTATTCAGGAAACTTAGTGAAATTCCTGAGTCTGTGTTTCTGAGTCTGTGCTTCACAGACTGAAGAATGGTTTCTGAGTCTGTGCTGCACAGACTGAAGATCCTCACAGACTGAAAGCCATGCTCTTTCTGAAGACTTATGAATTCATCATCTGAAGAATGAAGATTGAATACAGAAGGCTTCACAGACTGAAGTTCACAGACTGAAGATCACAGACTGATGAGCACAGATTAAAGAGCACAGATTGAAGAATGAAAGTACAAATGTACAGGAGATATTCTTCTTTCCTTAGGCTAGATACAACTGATAAGATGTTTGAAAAAGGTCAAACATCATATAAAGGTTCTCTTCTCAGCAAAGAAACCTTTTACCTTTTTGCTTTTTCTATTTCCAAGAAAAGCAAAAAGGAAGGCGTGCAAAGTTGCCCAAGATGCATCTGTTATCCCTTGGACAACTATGTAAGCTGGATAATATAGAGTTACATCCAACTCTATAAATAGCAGTCCAAAAAGCACTGCTATCATCCAAGAAATTCAAGAGAATTAGTATACTAGACCTTTGAGCTTAGGCTAAAGCATTACCACACTTACTGTGAAGTTTGTAGTGATAACTGTATCTTTGTATACTACTTGGATCGTATTCAAACCATCTGTGTGGGTTTGGATACCTTGTCATCTTTGTGAGACAAACACTTTATTGTGAATAATACTTTGATTCATAATAAACTCTGTGTTAAAATTAATCTTGTTTTCCGCCTAGATTAATTTAAACTTGTTTGATATAAAACTTGGATATAAACTAACACGTTGAGATAACTGTTATTTAATCTGTATCTAAGTTTTGGGAACCTTGTGACCCAACACACTTACATTTGATACTCTAGAATATTTGTGTCTATGGTTCAATTATTTGGGTATAAATAATTTATATTCAAGTAGTAAATTTAAAACTGATACATAATAAACATATGTAATTTAAAGGTAGTCAATGAGGTTCTAGTTTAACAAAAGCTTGTATCTAGATTTAATTTATTATGCTTTAGAAAAATTTTCAATTAAACTATCATACAAAAGAAATTTAATTACAACTTAATAATATTAAAATTGATACACAATGCACATATATAAGAATTTAATCTCAATTCTATAAAAATTATAATTTGATACATAGTGCACATGTTTAGATATTTAATCATAATTTGAGAAAATTATAACTGATACATAATGGACATGTATAATTTTTTTATTTGTGTTTTCCTTTTTCATCTGTTTGTTGGTTTATTCATTTTTTACATGATTGACAAATTAGATTAGATTAATAATATTAAAACTGATACAAAATGCACATATATAATAATTTAATCACAATTTTTATAAAATTGCAATTTTATACACAATGCACATGTGTAGATATTTAATCATAATTTGAGGAAATTATAATTGATACATAGTGGACATGTATAATTTTTTTTGTGTTTTCCTCTTTCATCTATTTGTTAGTTTATTCATCTTTTACATGACTGACAAATCAGATTGGATTGATAAATAATAAACATAAGTAAAAACTATATGTAAGGTTTATTAATTAGGTTTGAAACATTTGAAACAAATGAAATAATGATTATAATTACACCACTTACATTTGATACTCTAGAATATTTGTGTCTATGGTTCATTGATTTGGGTATAAATAATTTATATTCAAGTAGTAAATTTAAAACTGATACATAAAAAACATATGTAATTTAAAGGTAGTCAATGAGGTTCTAGTTTAACAAAAGCTTGTATCTAGATTTAATTTATTATGCTTTAGAAAAATTTTCAATTAAACTATCATACAAAAGAAATTTAATTACAACTTAATAATATTAAAATTGATACACAATGCACATACATAAGAATTTAATCACAATTCTATAAAAATTATAATTTGATACACAGTGCACATGTTTAGATATTTAATCATAATTTGAGAAAATTATAACTGATACATAATGGACATGTATAATTTTTTTATTTGTGTTTTCCTTTTTCATCTGTTTGTTGGTTTATTCATTTTTTACATGATTGACAAATTAGATTAGATTAATAATATTAAAACTGATACAAAATGCACATATATAATAATTTAATCACAATTTTTATAAAATTGCAATTTTATACACAATGCACATGTGTAGATATTTAATCATAATTTGAGGAAATTATAATTGATACATAGTGGACATGTATAATTTTTTTTGTGTTTTCCTCTTTCATCTATTTGTTAGTTTATTCATCTTTTACATGACTGACAAATCAGATTGGATTGATAAATAATAAACATAAGTAAAAACTATATGTAAGGTTTATTAATTAGGTTTGAAACATTTGAAACAAATGAAATAATGATTATAATTACACCACTTACATTTGATACTCTAGAATATTTGTGTCTATGGTTCATTGATTTGGGTATAAATAATTTATATTCAAGTAGTAAATTTAAAACTGATACATAATAAACATATGTAATTTAAAGGTAGTCAATGAGGTTCTAGTTTAACAAAAGCTTGTATCTAGATTTAATTAATTATGCTTTAGAAAAATTTTCAATTAAACTATCATACAAAAGAAATTTAATTACAACTTAATAATATTAAAATTGATACACAATGCACATATATAAGAATTTAATCACAATTCTATAAAAATTATAATTTGATACACAGTGCACATGTTTAGATATTTAATCATAATTTGAGAAAATTATAACTGATACATAATGGACATGTATAATTTTTTTATTTGTGTTTTCCTTTTTCATCTGTTTGTTGGTTTATTCATTTTTTACATGATTGACAAATTAGATTAGATTAATAATATTAAAACTGATACAAAATGCACATATATAATAATTTAATCACAATTTTAATAAAATTGCAATTTTATACACAATGCACATGTGTAGATATTTAATCATAATTTGAGGAAATTATAATTGATACATAGTGGACATGTATAATTTTTTTTGTGTTTTCCTCTTTCATCTATTTGTTAGTTTATTCATCTTTTACATGACTGACAAATCAGATTGGATTGATAAATAATAAACATAAGTAAAAACTATATGTAAGGTTTATTAATTAGGTTTGAAACATTTGAAACAAATGAAATAATGATTATAATTACACCACTTACATTTGATACTCTAGAATATTTGTGTCTATGGTTCATTGATTTGGGTATAAATAATTTATATTCAAGTAGTAAATTTAAAACTGATACATAATAAACATATGTAATTTAAAGGTAGTCAATGAGGTTCTAGTTTAACAAAAGCTTGTATCTAGATTTAATTTATTATGCCTTAGAAAATTTTTCAATTAAACTATCATACAAAAGAAATTTAATTACAACTTAATAATATTAAAATTGATACACAATGCACATATATAAGAATTTAATCACAATTCTATAAAAATTATAATTTGATACACAGTGCACATGTTTAGATATTTAATCATAATTTGAGAAAATTATAACTGATACATAATGGACATGTATAATTTTTTTATTTGTGTTTTCCTTTTTCATCTGTTTGTTGGTTTATTCATTTTTTACATGATTGACAAATTAGATTAGATTAATAATATTAAAACTGATACAAAATGCACATATATAATAATTTAATCACAATTTTTATAAAATTGCAATTTTATACACAATGCACATGTGTAGATATTTAATCATAATTTGAGGAAATTATAATTGATACATAGTGGACATGTATAATTTTTTTTGTGTTTTCCTCTTTCATCTATTTGTTAGTTTATTCATCTTTTACATGACTGACAAATCAGATTGGATTGATAAATAATAAACATAAGTAAAAACTATATGTAAGGTTTATTAATTAGGTTTGAAACATTTGAAACAAATGAAATAATGATTATAATTACACCACTTACATTTGATACTCTAGAATATTTGTGTCTATGGTTCATTGATTTGGGTATAAATAATTTATATTCAAGTAGTAAATTTAAAACTGATACATAATAAACATATGTAATTTAAAGGTAGTCAATGAGGTTCTAGTTTAACAAAAGCTTGTATCTAGATTTAATTAATTATGCTTTAGAAAAATTTTCAATTAAACTATCATACAAAAGAAATTTAATTACAACTTAATAATATTAAAATTGATACACAATGCACATATATAAGAATTTAATCACAATTCTATAAAAATTATAATTTGATACACAGTGCACATGTTTAGATATTTAATCATAATTTGAGAAAATTATAACTGATACATAATGGACATGTATAATTTTTTTATTTGTGTTTTCCTTTTTCATCTGTTTGTTGGTTTATTCATTTTTTACATGATTGACAAATTAGATTAGATTAATAATATTAAAACTGATACAAAATGCACATATATAATAATTTAATCACAATTTTAATAAAATTGCAATTTTATACACAATGCACATGTGTAGATATTTAATCATAATTTGAGGAAATTATAATTGATACATAGTGGACATGTATAATTTTTTTTGTGTTTTCCTCTTTCATCTATTTGTTAGTTTATTCATCTTTTACATGACTGACAAATCAGATTGGATTGATAAATAATAAACATAAGTAAAAACTATATGTAAGGTTTATTAATTAGGTTTGAAACATTTGAAACAAATGAAATAATGATTATAATTACACCACTTACATTTGATACTCTAGAATATTTGTGTCTATGGTTCATTGATTTGGGTATAAATAATTTATATTCAAGTAGTAAATTTAAAACTGATACATAATAAACATATGTAATTTAAAGGTAGTCAATGAGGTTCTAGTTTAACAAAAGCTTGTATCTAGATTTAATTTATTATGCCTTAGAAAATTTTTCAATTAAACTATCATACAAAAGAAATTTAATTACAACTTAATAATATTAAAATTGATACACAATGCACATATATAAGAATTTAATCACAATTCTATAAAAATTATAATTTGATACACAGTGCACATGTTTAGATATTTAATCATAATTTGAGAAAATTATAACTGATACATAATGGACATGTATAATTTTTTTATTTGTGTTTTCCTTTTTCATCTGTTTGTTGGTTTATTCATTTTTTACATGATTGACAAATTAGATTAGATTAATAATATTAAAACTGATACAAAATGCACATATATAATAATTTAATCACAATTTTTATAAAATTGCAATTTTATACACAATGCACATGTGTAGATATTTAATCATAATTTGAGGAATTTATAATTGATACATAGTGGACATGTATAATTTTTTTTGTGTTTTCCTCTTTCATCTATTTGTTAGTTTATTCATCTTTTACATGACTGACAAATCAGATTGGATTGATAAACAATAAACATAAGTAAAAACTATCTGTAAGGTTTATTAATTAGGTTTGCAATATTTGAAACAAATGAAATAATGATTATAATTCCACCACTTACATTTGATACTCTAGAATATTTGTGTCTATGGTTCATTGATTTGGGTAAAAATAATTTATATTCAAGTAGAAAATTTAAAACTGATACATAATAAACATATGTAATTTAAAGGTTGTCAATAAGGTTCTAGTTTAACAAAAGCTTGTATCTAGATTTAATTTATTATGCTTTAGAAAATTTTTCAATTAAACTATCATACAAAAGAAATTTAATTACAACTTAATAATATTAAAACTGATACACAATGCACATATATGAGAATTTAATCACATTTCTATAAAAATTTTAATTTGATACACAGTGCACATGTTTAGATATTTAATAATAATTTGAGAAAACTATAACTGATACATAATAGACATGTATATTTTTTTTATTTGTGTTTTCCTTTTTCATCTGTTTATTGGTTTATTCATTTTTTACATGATTGACAAATTAGATTAGATTAATAATATTAAAACTGATATGTGTAGATATTTAATCATAATTTGAGGAAATTATAATTGATACATAGTGGACATGTATAATTTTTTTTGTGTTTTCCTCTTTCATCTATTTGTTAGTTGATTCATCTTTTACATGACTGACAAATCAGATTGGATTGATAAACAATAAACATAAGTAAAAACTATCTGTAAGGTTTATTAATTAGGTTTGAAACATTTGAAACAACTGAAATAATGATTATAATTACACAACTTACATTTGATACTCTAGAATATTTGTGTCTATGGTTCATTGATTTAGGTATAAATAATTTATATTCAAGTAGTAAATTTAAAACTGATACATAATAAACATATGTAATATAAAGGTAGTCAATGTGGTTCTAGTTTAACAAAAGCTTGTATCTAGATTTAATTTATTATGATTTAGAAAATTTTTCAATTAAACTATCATACAAAAGAAATTTAATTACAACTTAATAATATTAAAATTGATACACAATGCACATATATAAGAATTTAATCACAATTCTATAAAAATTATAATTTGATACACAGTGCACATGTTTAGATATTTAATCATAATTTGAGAAAATTATAACTGATACATAATGGACATGTATAATTTTTTTATTTGTGTTTTCCTTTTTCATCTGTTTGTTGGTTTTTTCATTTTTTACATGATTGACAAATTAGATTAGATTAATAATATTAAAACTGATACAAAATGCACATATATAATAATTTAATCACAATTTTTATAAAATTGCAATTTTATACACAATGCACATGTGTAGATATTTAATCATAATTTGAGGAAATTATAATTGATACATAGTGGACATGTATAATTTTTTTTGTGTTTTCCTCTTTCATCTATTTGTTAGTTGATTCATCTTTTACATGACTGACAAATCAGATTGGATTGATAAACAATAAACATAAGTAAAAACTATCTGTAAGGTTTATTAATTAGGTTTGAAACATTTGAAACAACTGAAATAATGATTATAATTACACAACTTACATTTGATACTCTAGAATATTTGTGTCTATGGTTCATTGATTTAGGTATAAATAATTTATATTCAAGTAGTAAATTTAAAACTGATACATAATAAACATATGTAATATAAAGGTAGTCAATGTGGTTCTAGTTTAACAAAAGCTTGTATCTAGATTTAATTTATTATGATTTAGAAAATTTTTCAATTAAACTATCATACAAAAGAAATTTAATTACAACTTAATAATATTAAAATTGATACACAATGCACATATATAAGAATTTAATCACAATTCTATAAAAATTATAATTTGATACACAGTGCACATGTTTAGATATTTAATCATAATTTGAGAAAATTATAACTGATACATAATGGACATGTATAATTTTTTTATTTGTGTTTTCCTTTTTCATCTGTTTGTTGGTTTTTTCATTTTTTACATGATTGACAAATTAGATTAGATTAATAATATTAAAACTGATACAAAATGCACATATATAATAATTTAATCACAATTTTTATAAAATTGCAATTTTATACACAATGCACATGTGTAGATATTTAATCATAATTTGAGGAAATTATAATTGATACATAGTGGACATGTATAATTTTTTTTGTGTTTTCCTCTTTCATCTATTTGTTAGTTGATTCATCTTTTACATGACTGACAAATCAGATTGGATTGATAAACAATAAACATAAGTAAAAACTATCTGTAAGGTTTATTAATTAGGTTTGAAACATTTGAAACAACTGAAATAATGATTATAATTACACAACTTACATTTGATACTCTAGAATATTTGTGTCTATGGTTCATTGATTTAGGTATAAATAATTTATATTCAAGTAGTAAATTTAAAACTGATACATAATAAACATATGTAATATAAAGGTAGTCAATGAGGTTCTAGTTTAACAAAAGCTTGTATCTAGATTTAATTTATTATGATTTAGAAAAATTTTCAATTAAACTATCATACAAAAGAAATTTAATTACAACTTAATAATATTAAAATTGATACACAATGCACATATATAAGAATTTAATCACAATTCTATAAAAATTATAATTTGATACACAGTGCACATGTTTAGATATTTAATCATAATTTGAGAAAATTATAACTGATACATAATGGACATGTATAATTTTTTTATTTGTGTTTTCCTTTTTCATCTGTTTGTTGGTTTATTCATTTTTTACATGATTGACAAATTAGATTAGATTAATAATATTAAAACTGATACAAAATGCACATATATAATAATTTAATCACAATTTTTATAAAATTGCAATTTTATACACAATGCACATGTGTAGATATTTAATCATAATTTGAGGAAATTATAATTGATACATAGTGGACATGTATAATTTTTTTTGTGTTTTCCTCTTTCATCTATTTGTTAGTTGATTCATCTTTTACATGACTGACAAATCAGATTGGATTGATAAACAATAAACATAAGTAAAAACTATATGTAAGGTTTATTAATTAGGTTTGAAACATTTGAAACAACTGAAATAATGATTATAATTACACCACTTACATTTGATACTCTAGAATATTTGTGTCTATGGTTCATTGATTTGGGTATAAATAATTTATATTCAAGTAGTAAATTTAAAACTGATACATAATAAACATATGTAATATAAAGGTAGTCAATGAGGTTCTAGTTTAACAAAAGCTTGTATCTAGATTTAATTAATTATGCTTTAGAAAAATTTTCAATTAAACTATCATACAAAAGAAATTTAATTACAACTTAATAATATTAAAATTGATACACAATGCACATATATAAGAATTTAATCACAATTCTATAAAAATTATAATTTGATACACAGTGCACATGTTTAGATATTTAATCATAATTTGAGAAAATTATAACTGATACATAATGGACATGTATAATTTTTTTATTTGTGTTTTCCTTTTTCATCTGTTTGTTGGTTTATTCATTTTTTATATGATTGACAAATTAGATTAGATTAATAATATTAAAACTGATACAAAATGCACATATATAATAATTTAATCACAATTTTTATAAAATTGCAATTTTATACACAATGCACATGTGTAGATATTTAATCATAATTTGAGGAAATTATAATTGATACATAGTGGACATGTATAATTTTTTTTGTGTTTTCCTCTTTCATCTATTTGTTAGTTTATTCATCTTTTACATGACTGACAAATCAGATTGGATTGATAAATAATAAACATAAGTAAAAACTATATGTAAGGTTTATTAATTAGGTTTGAAACATTTGAAACAAATGAAATAATGATTATAATTACACCACTTACATTTGATACTCTAGAATATTTGTGTCTATGGTTCATTGATTTGGGTATAAATAATTTATATTCAAGTAGTAAATTTAAAACTGATACATAATAAACATATGTAATTTAAAGGTAGTCAATGAGGTTCTAGTTTAACAAAAGCTTGTATCTAGATTTAATTAATTATGCTTTAGAAAAATTTTCAATTAAACTATCATACAAAAGAAATTTAATTACAACTTAATAATATTAAAATTGATACACAATGCACATATATAAGAATTTAATCACAATTCTATAAAAATTATAATTTGATACACAGTGCACATGTTTAGATATTTAATCATAATTTGAGAAAATTATAACTGATACATAATGGACATGTATAATTTTTTTATTTGTGTTTTCCTTTTTCATCTGTTTGTTGGTTTATTCATTTTTTACATGATTGACAAATTAGATTAGATTAATAATATTAAAACTGATACAAAATGCACATATATAATAATTTAATCACAATTTTTATAAAATTGCAATTTTATACACAATGCACATGTGTAGATATTTAATCATAATTTGAGGAAATTATAATTGATACATAGTGGACATGTATAATTTTTTTTGTGTTTTCCTCTTTCATCTATTTGTTAGTTTATTCATCTTTTACATGACTGACAAATCAGATTGGATTGATAAATAATAAACATAAGTAAAAACTATATGTAAGGTTTATTAATTAGGTTTGAAACATTTGAAACAAATGAAATAATGATTATAATTACACCACTTACATTTGATACTCTAGAATATTTGTGTCTATGGTTCATTGATTTGGGTATAAATAATTTATATTCAAGTAGTAAATTTAAAACTGATACATAATAAACATATGTAATTTAAAGGTAGTCAATGAGGTTCTAGTTTAACAAAAGCTTGTATCTAGATTTAATTTATTATGCTTTAGAAAATTTTTCAATTAAACTATTATACAAAAGAAATTTAATTACAACTTAATAATATTAAAATTGATACACAATGCACATATATAAGAATTTAATCACAATTCTATAAAAATTATAATTTGATACACAGTGCACATGTTTAGATATTTAATCATAATTTGAGAAAATTATAACTGATACATAATGGACATGTATAATTTTTTTATTTGTGTTTTCCTTTTTCATCTGTTTGTTGGTTTATTCATTTTTTACATGATTGACAAATTAGATTAGATTAATAATATTAAAACTGATACAAAATGCAAATATATAATAATTTAATCACAATTTTTATAAAATTGCAATTTTATACACAATGCACATGTGTAGATATTTAATCATAATTTGAGGAAATTATAATTGATACATAGTGGACATGTATAATTTTTTTTGTGTTTTCCTCTTTCATCTATTTGTTAGTTTATTCATCTTTTACATGACTGACAAATCAGATTGGATTGATAAATAATAAATATAAGTAAAAACTATATGTAAGGTTTATTAATTAGGTTTGAAACATTTGAAACAAATGAAATAATGATTATAATTACACCACTTACATTTGATACTCTAGAATATTTGTGTCTATGGTTCATTGATTTGGGTATAAATAATTTATATTCAAGTAGTAAATTTAAAACTGATACATAATAAACATATGTAATTTAAAGGTAGTCAATGAGGTTCTAGTTTAACAAAAGCTTGTATCTAGATTTAATTAATTATGCTTTAGAAAAATTTTCAATTAAACTATCATACAAAAGAAATTTAATTACAACTTAATAATATTAAAATTGATACACAATGCACATATATAAGAATTTAATCACAATTCTATAAAAATTATAATTTGATACACAGTGCACATGTTTAGATATTTAATCATAATTTGAGAAAATTATAACTGATACATAATGGACATGTATAATTTTTTTATTTGTGTTTTCCTTTTTCATCTGTTTGTTGGTTTATTCATTTTTTACATGGTTGACAAATTAGATTAGATTAATAATATTAAAACTGATACAAAATGCACATATATAATAATTTAATCACAATTTTTATAAAATTGCAATTTTATACACAATGCACATGTGTAGATATTTAATCATAATTTGAGGAAATTATAATTGATACATAGTGGACATGTATAATTTTTTTTGTGTTTTCCTCTTTCATCTATTTGTTAGTTTATTCATCTTTTACATGACTGACAAATCAGATTGGATTGATAAATAATAAACATAAGTAAAAACTATATGTAAGGTTTATTAATTAGGTTTGAAACATTTGAAACAAATGAAATAATGATTATAATTACACCACTTACATTTGATACTCTAGAATATTTGTGTCTATGGTTCATTGATTTGGGTATAAATAATTTATATTCAAGTAGTAAATTTAAAACTGATACATAATAAACATATGTAATTTAAAGGTAGTCAATGAGGTTCTAGTTTAACAAAAGCTTGTATCTAGATTTAATTAATTATGCTTTAGAAAAATTTTCAATTAAACTATCATACAAAAGAAATTTAATTACAACTTAATAATATTAAAATTGATACACAATGCACATATATAAGAATTTAATCACAATTCTATAAAAATTATAATTTGATACACAGTGCACATGTTTAGATATTTAATCATAATTTGAGAAAATTATAACTGATACATAATGGACATGTATAATTTTTTTATTTGTGTTTTCCTTTTTCATCTGTTTGTTGGTTTATTCATTTTTTACATGATTGACAAATTAGATTAGATTAATAATATTAAAACTGATACAAAATGCACATATATAATAATTTAATCACAATTTTTATAAAATTGCAATTTTATACACAATGCACATGTGTAGATATTTAATCATAATTTGAGGAAATTATAATTGATACATAGTGGACATGTATAATTTTTTTTGTGTTTTCCTCTTTCATCTATTTGTTAGTTTATTCATCTTTTACATGACTGACAAATCAGATTGGATTGATAAATAATAAACATAAGTAAAAACTATATGTAAGGTTTATTAATTAGGTTTGAAACATTTGAAACAAATGAAATAATGATTATAATTACACCACTTACATTTGATACTCTAGAATATTTGTGTCTATGGTTCATTGATTTGGGTATAAATAATTTATATTCAAGTAGTAAATTTAAAACTGATACATAATAAACATATGTAATTTAAAGGTAGTCAATGAGGTTCTAGTTTAACAAAAGCTTGTATCTAGATTTAATTTATTATGCTTTAGAAAATTTTTCAATTAAACTATTATACAAAAGAAATTTAATTACAACTTAATAATATTAAAATTGATACACAATGCACATATATAAGAATTTAATCACAATTCTATAAAAATTATAATTTGATACACAGTGCACATGTTTAGATATTTAATCATAATTTGAGAAAATTATAACTGATACATAATGGACATGTATAATTTTTTTATTTGTGTTTTCCTTTTTCATCTGTTTGTTGGTTTATTCATTTTTTACATGATTGACAAATTAGATTAGATTAATAATAATAAAACTGATACAAAATGCAAATATATAATAATTTAATCACAATTTTTATAAAATTGCAATTTTATACACAATGCACATGTGTAGATATTTAATCATAATTTGAGGAAATTATAATTGATACATAGTGGACATGTATAATTTTTTTTGTGTTTTCCTCTTTCATCTATTTGTTAGTTTATTCATCTTTTACATGACTGACAAATCAGATTGGATTGATAAATAATAAACATAAGTAAAAACTATATGTAAGGTTTATTAATTAGGTTTGAAACATTTGAAACAAATGAAATAATGATTATAATTACACCACTTACATTTGATACTCTAGAATATTTGTGTCTATGGTTCATTGATTTGGGTATAAATAATTTATATTCAAGTAGTAAATTTAAAACTGATACATAATAAACATATGTAATTTAAAGGTAGTCAATGAGGTTCTAGTTTAACAAAAGCTTGTATCTAGATTTAATTTATTATGCTTTAGAAAATTTTTCAATTAAACTATCATACAAAAGAAATTTAATTACAACTTAATAATATTAAAATTGATACACAATGCACATATATAAGAATTTAATCACAATTCTATAAAAATTATAATTTGATACACAGTGCACATGTTTAGATATTTAATCATAATTTGAGAAAATTATAACTGATACATAATGGACATGTATAATTTTTTTATTTGTGTTTTCCTTTTTCATCTTATTGTTGGTTTATTCATTTTTTACATGGTTGACAAATTAGATTAGATTAATAATATTAAAACTGATACAAAATGCACATATATAATAATTTAATCACAATTTTTATAAAATTACAATTTTATACACAATGCACATGTGTAGATATTTAATCATAATTTGAGGAAATTATAATTGATACATAGTGGACATGTATAATTTTTTTTTGTGTTTTCCTCTTTCATCTATTTGTTAGTTTATTCATCTTTTACATGACTGACAAATCAGATTGGATTGATAAATAATAAACATAAGTAAAAACTATATGTAAGGTTTATTAATTAGGTTTGAAACATTTGAAACAAATGAAATAATGATTATAATTCCACCACTTACATTTGATACTCTAGAATATTTGTGTCTATGGTTCATTGATTTGGGTATAAATAATTTATATTCAAGTAGTAAATTTAAAACTGATACATAATAAACATATGTAATTTAAAGGTAGTCAATGAGGTTCTAGTTTAACAAAAGCTTGTATCTAGATTTAATTTATTATGCTTTAGAAAATTTTTCAATTAAACTATCATACAAAAGAAATTTAATTACAACTTAATAATATTAAAATTGATACACAATGCACATATATAAGAATTTAATCACAATTCTATAAAAATTATAATTTGATACACAGTGCACATGTTTAGATATTTAATCATAATTTGAAAAAATTATAACTGATACATAATGGACATGTATAATATTTTTATTTGTGTTTTCCTTTTTCATCTGTTTGTTAGTTTATTCATTTTTTACATGATTAACAAATTAGATTAGATTAATAATATTATAACTCATACTAAATGCACATATATAATAATTTAATCACATTTTTTATAAAATTGCAATTTGATACACAATGCACATGTGTAGATATTTAATCATAATTTGAGAAAATTATAATTGATACATAGTGGACATGTATAATTTTTTTTGTGTTTTCCTCTTTCATCTATTTGTTAGTTGTTGGGTCACAAGGTTCCCAAAACTTAGATACAGATTAAATAACAAGTATCTTAACGTGTTAGTTTATATCCAAGTTTATATCAAACAAGTTTAAATTAATCTAGGTGGAAAACAAGATTAATTTTGACACAGAGTTTATTATGAATCAAAGTATTATTCACAATAAAGTGTTTGTCTCACACAGATGACAAAGTATTCAAACCCACACAGATGGTTTGAATACGATCCAAGTATTAGTATATTAAGATACAATTATCACTACAAACTTTAACAGTTAGTGTGGTAATGCTTTGAGCCTAAGCTTAAAGGTCTTGTATACTATTTTGCTTTGAGTGCTTGGATTACTTGGATACAGAGCAGTGCTTTTTGAACTGCTATTTATAGAGTTGAGTGTAACTCTATATTATCCGTTTCATGCAGTTGTCCAAGGGATAACAGATTCATCTTGGCCAACTTTGCACGCTCCCTTTTTGCTTTTCTTGGAAACAGAAAAAGCAAAAGGCAAGTAACCCGGAATTTATTGCCCCCAAGAAGACGGCCCGAGGCCCGATAAAGCAGGGTGGGAAACCCCTTGATGGCTTCTCTGTGCAGAAACAAAAGCCTAAAAAGATGTTTAAGGTAAAAGACCTGGGAACTACCTCCAAACCGGTTCCAAAGGGCCCTTTTCCGAAACCGATTCTCAAGTCTGGTTCGGGAGCTTCGAAACCCTTATCTTTGGGAAATCGCTTCGGTGCCTTAAGCGACGAGGAGAAAGAGGATGACCCAAGAGATAAGAAAACCCTCAACCGGGATGTTAATGGAAATGGCCCAAGCCAGCCCGGTAAAATTAAAAGGGCGGTCTCTAGTTGTGGTACTTCGGCTGATGAATCTGAATCAGACATTGAGGAAGTCTCTAATGAGACATCCGTATATATGAAACTTCTTATGGAAGGATCTCTTTCTAAAGGGGCAAGCACTCCTAGGGCCCCTAGTCCCCATGATTAGTCTCGCTTCGTGGAATGTTAGGGGTTTGAACCGTGTCCCCAAACAAAAAGAGGTTCAACAGGTGGTTAGTGAGAACAAGTTGTGCATCTGTGCTATCTTATAGTCCCATGTCCATATCTCTAATCTCAATCGTATATGTTCTAAGGTGTTCAGAAGGTGGAGTTGGACTTCTAATTCGTCTAGGAGTGCTAGTGGATCCCGCATTATCCTTGGTTGGGATCCTGACCGGGTTGATCTTATGATTATTTCTTTTACGGATCAGGTCATGCATTGTCAAGTTCGGATGCGGGATAGGGACCAGTCTTTCTATTGCTCTTTCATTTATGCAGGTAACTCCTATTCCCATAGAAGGGAGCTTTGGGGTAATCTCCGTCTGCATAGCCAGTTTGTCCATCAAAATCCTTAGATAGTATTGGGTGATTTTAATGCCATTCTTAATTTGGAAGACTCCTCAGCTGGTTCCTCCAGGTGCACAACTTCTATGCGTGAGTTTAGGGAGTGTGTGGAGGATATTAGGGTTGTTGATGTGCCGGCCACGGGGCTTCACTTCACTTGGAATCAGAAGCCTCAGTCTGACTCGGGTATCCTGAGGAAAATTGATCGTATCATGTGCAATGGGGAGTTTCTAGGAACTTACCCGGGGGCTCGCGCGTTATTTTAACCCTACAGGATCTCTGACCACTCCCCTGCTGTGCTTAACCTGCCTGTGATTCAAAAACCCCGTACTAAGCCCTTCAAATTCTTTAATCTGACTGCCCTTAAGCCAGAATTTAAAGATATTGTTATGGAAGCGTGGAAGGAGAACCTTGATGGGCATGCTATGTTCCGAATTACCAGAAGGTTGAAGAGTCTTAAAAAACCCCTTGCAAAGTTGATGAGGGACCAAGGTAACATCCATAAGAAAGTTGATAAGCTTCGTACTGAATTGGATGAAGTTCAAAAAGCTCTTGATTCTAATCCCGACTCTGCTCCTCTGCGAGAGGAGGAGGGCTGTTGCCTTCGTGCTTTCAATGCGACGGTTCTTGATGAGGAACAGTTTCTGAAACAGAAAGCAAAAATTGAATGGCTTCGGGTGGGGGATTGTAACTCCAAGTTCTTCCACAATGTGGTTAAGGAAAAAGCTAATAGGGGTCGGATTGAGCGTGTGCATGACTTGCATAATGTTGTCCATGAGGGTGACTCGGTGCCCTTGGCCTTTGTTGACCATTACCAGAATTTTTTGGGATGTGCTGGCGACTCTACTCCGCTGGATTCTTCGAGGCTTTTCTCTCGTAAACTCTCGAGATCCAAGGCTATGCTGATGATTCGCCCTGTTACCAAGGACGAGGTTAGGGCGGCTTTATTTTCTATTGGCAACTGTAAATCCCCGGGCCCAGACGCTTACTCGGCCGCCTTCTTTAAACGGTCTTGGGATATTATTGGAGATGATATGTTCTTGGCAGTTAGTGATTTCTTTTCCAATGGCCAGATCCTAAAAGAAATCAATCATACTGTTATTGCCCTTGTCCCGAAAGTTGCATCCCCCTCTCGAATCAATGATTTCCGGCCTAGTTCCTTGTGTAATGTCCTGTATAAGTGCATCAGTAAGCTGATCACTAATCGTATCAAGGATGGACTGGAAGATATTGTGAGTGACAACCAGTCTGCCTTCATCCCTGGCAGGAGTATCTCAGATAACATCCTCCTAACCCAGGAGCTTATGAGATGTTACCACCTTAATCATGGTGCTGCTCGCTGTGCTTTCAAGATTGACATTCAGAAAGCTTATGATACTGTGGATTGGGTTTTTCTTAGGACTATCCTTCATGGCTTTGGCTTCCACCCGGTTATGGTAAATCTGATCATGACCTGTGTGTCTAGCACGTCCTTCTCCCTGAGTATTAATGGAGGAGTACATGGGTTCTTTAAAGGCAAACGAGGTCTGCGTCAAGGGGATCCAATGTCCCCTTATATCTTCACGCTAGTGATGGAGGTGCTGACCTTACTTATCCGGAGGAAGGTAGACGGATCTGCTTCCTTTAAATACCATGCGAAGTGTGAAAATCTTGGGCTTGTCAACCTGTGTTTTGCAGATGACTTGTTTCTCTTTGCGCATGGCGATCTAGAATCCACCACGGTTCTTCAGTCCGCCCTCAAGGAATTTAAGGAAGTCTCGGGCTTGATCCCCAGTATCCCGAAGAGTACTGCGTTCTTTTGTAATGTCCCCGACTATGTGCGGCAAAGTATATTCCACGTCATGCCCTTTGAGAAAGGTACCCTTCCGGTTCGTTATCTCGGGGTTCCCCTCATCTCCTCCAGGCTTGTCAAGTCTGACTGTAAAGTTCTGGTGGAGAAGGTTCAAAATAGGATTGGAGATTGGAAGAATAAGGCTCTCTCATTTGCTGGTCGTGTTCAATTAATATCCTCTGTTCTCACATCTCTTCATGGATATTGGGCATCTATGTTTATTCTTCCTGCCTCTACTATCGGTGATCTTGAGAAGCTTATGAGGGGCTTCTTGTGGTGTCAAGGCCCAATGAAAGCTGGTAAAGCTAAGGTGGCATGGGATGATATATGCCAGCCAAAGCGAGAAGGTGGCCTGGGGATCCGTCGCTTAAGTGAATGGAATATATCCCTCATGGCCAACCACATTTGGAGCATCCTTTCTAGAAAGAATTCCATCTGGGTCAGATGGGTATATGCTTACAAACTCCGTGATCGTAGCTTCTGGGATGTCCCTGCTCAGAGTAGTATGAGCTGGGGTTGGCGAAACCTCTTACGTATCAGGGATGTTGTCCGGCCGTATTGTTGGTATAAGATCGGCAATGGGAGGTCTGTGTCAGTCTGGTATGACACGTGGTGTAACCAGTGCCCCATTGCCCGTATTTTTTCCAGTCTCCGTGATATTACTCGCTCGGGTTTCTCAACCTCTGATTCCGTTGCCGATCTCATTGAGGGGGACTCTTGAAGATGGCCGGCCGAATGGCTTCAAAGGTATCCTTCTCTGTCCCAGATTGAGGTCCCTACTCTCTCTTCCATGCCTGACAAGCTTCTATGGCGTGATTCGACGGGAGATTTCCTCGATTTCCGGGCTGGTCAAGTCTGGGAATCCATTCGGCCAAGCGGTAGTGTGGTGGATTGGGCTCCTGTTGTGTGGTTTTCTTCTTGTATTCCTAGGCATGCTTTCCATCTGTGGCTTGTCCTAAGAGGCAGACTGAAGACTCAAGACCGGATGAGGCAATGGGATGTTGGCCCTTCGGTTGATTTAACCCTGCTGCGTTGTCAGCTGTGTGGTTCTTGCCCGGACTCCCATGCCCACCTGTTCTTCGAATGCTCCTTCTCCTCCCAGGTTTGGTTCAGGGTTACTAATCACGCGAAGATGCAGGTTTTGTCCGATCGCCTTGAAGTTCTGATGCCCTCCTTTCTGTCTGCCACAAGCTCGAAAAACATTGACCATGTGGTATCTCGTCTAGTGCTGGCGGCATCGGCTTACTTCATTTGGCAAGAATGGAACTTTCGGCTTTTTGACAAAGGCAAAAGGTCCTATAAGGAGGTGGCTGATGCAATCATCAATACGATTAGGTTAAAGCTGGTTTCATTTGCCTTCAAATCCTCGTTTCGTGCTCTCTGCACTATGGAGAGATGGAAGATCCCGAAAGGGGTGTGTTCGTCGTCACGTTAATTCCTTTCTTCATGCGGACGCAGTGGTTTCTCGCTTGGCTAGAATCTTGCTTGTTGTTGTTGCCCATGGCTGTGTTGCCCATAGTTGGGCTTTTGCTGGTTGTCATACTCAAGGCCTGTCTTGTGTATGCACTTAGTCTTTCCTTCTGTTAGATTGAGTCTTTGTGGTTCTACCACACCTTTTGTACTTGTATCGAATCATCATTTTATTCTAATAATATTTGCCGGGGTATTTTTTGCCCTTTATCAAAAAAAAAAAAAAAAGAAAAAGCAAAAGGTAAAAGGTTTCTTTGCTGAGAAGAAAACCTTTGTTCGATGTTTGACCTTTCTCAAACATCTTATCAGTTGTATCTAACCTTGGGAAAGAAAAACTTCTTCTGTACAATTGTGCTCTTCAGTCTGTGTTCATCAGTCCGTGATCTTCAGTCTGTGAACTTCAGTCTGTGAAGTCTTCTGCATTCAATCTTCATTCTTCAGATGATGAATTCATAAGTCTTCAAGGAGAGCATGGCTTTCAGTCTGTGAGATTCTTCAGTCTGTGCAGTACAGACTCAGAAACAATTCTTAGTCTGTGTCTCACAGACTCAGAAGTACAGACTCGGGAATTTCACTAAGTTTCCTGAATACAACTAAGTTAGATTTTGACTCCTCAGATTTATAACTTGAGTTTGATCATTATTTTTCCTAACAATCTCCACCTATCTGATGATGTCAAAATCTATTTACAAAAGATAAAGGAGAAATAATAAATACTAAAGTACAACATAACTTATGAATCTTAGACTTATATATATAAAGTCAAAGTCATAGTTAGTATACAAAAATATTACAATTATTACATAAGATTGTAAATAATATAAATATAACAATCTTCAGTCCTTTCTCCGAGCCTTGATCTCTTTCATCTTTTCCACTTTCCTCTTCAATAGTGCTTCCATTTCCTTATCAGATTTGTCTTCAAATTCTTGATACTCTAGGATGATCTTCTTGCAGATATCTTCAAGTCCAATCATCATCCTGATTTGGGAAAGGTTGTTGAATAACCAGCTAATCAGTCTTCTTCTGAATGGTCTGGCTTGAGAATGTTTGCATTCCTTCAGCAGGGCAATGCAGTGTAGTAGAGACTCTCTATATAGTCCATTTTGATCCTGGAAGCACTCTATCCCATTGATATCTCTATAGCACAGACCTTCAATGTTGTCAGTCTGTACATAAGATCTATCTATGAAAACAATACCTTTGGGTAGAGGATGCTCCCTTCTCTGCTCATTCTCTGTGGATAACCCAACTGACTTCTTCTTGATTACAAAGTTGTTTGCTATGCAAAACAACTTGTATTCTTCTTCTGAGATGAGCCCCAGACTGAGAACTAGCTCAATCAGGTAAGATAGCTCATTCAGAACTTCTTTCTTCAATTCCTTGTCAGCTGCACTGTTCAAAAGATTGGCAATGGATTGCCATTCCTTAAGGCCTAGAGTGTACAGGTCATCCACCCATACCATCTTCTTGCTCTTGGTCAAAGTCAGCTCCAGCTTCAATTTCTGTCCAATCTTGTTCAGATGACATTCTCTAATCATCTGCTTGAGCTTTGACTTTTGGAAAGTGGCTTGTAGCTTTGGTTTCAGGCTCTCTATCTTCTGTAACCTTGTTGACAGCTCCTCATCTTCTTTGATTTGTTGCTCAACTTGACTCCTTCTGATTTGGGTCAGTGAGCGACTTTCTTCTTGTAGTTCTTGAGTGAGCATGTCAACAAATCTTGCTTCCTTCAGCTTCTGCTCTTCAAGTGTTAATACATCTAAGTATTCGGTTAAGGTCATACCTTGAGCAGTAGCCTCTTGTTGCAAGAGTTCGTCCTGTAGATCTTTCAGTTCAGGACTTCTTGTTCCAGTAGCATGATCATCCACCATCTTCTTGGTCTTGCTTAACCTTTTCTGCTTGGATAAGGCAATCTCCTTGCCCTTACCCTAAGCCCTATCTACCTCTTCCAGTGTAGAACTTGACCCAGGATAAGTGCTTATCAGATGAGCACTTCTCCATTGCATTCTGTCTTCAATATCACTTCTACCTGGAGGCAGTGTTCTGGTTGTTGTGGTTGGTCTAGCAGGATTGGCTTCAGCTTGAATGGCTTCAGCACTGATGATTACAGCATCAGTGCTTGTTGCTGGTTGCTCTGAGCTCTGAGTCTGTGATTGATGTTGTGTCTCAGTCTGTGCAGGTTCAGAAGGCACAGACTGAGACTCTCCAGTCTTGACTTTTGAGGCTCCTTCACCTACACCTCAAAAAGTAGCATCATCTTCATCATCATCTGATCTTCTGAAAACTTCAGACTCAGAACTGCAGTCAGGATTGATGGCATCATCATCATCACCATCATTGTCCTGTTCTTCTGCCAGCTTCATAAATTGGTCCCAGGTTTTGATCCCCTTCATTTTTGGTTGGGAATCAAAGATATCCCTTTCAGGAATCCTCCTGGCCATTCTTTTCATCTTCCTGGCTTTCTTGATTAGCAGAGGTTGAACATCTTCTTCTTCTTCTTCTTCCCTTGGTCTCTTCAACTCCATCTGACCTTGGGCTGAGATAGTTGCAATTGGGTCTATGTGTAAGACAATGGATGACTCCCCCTGAGTCTGTGCAACCATCTCAGTATGTTCACCTAACTGCAATCTCTCTTGCTCCCCCTCAGTCTATGCACTCATATCTTCAGTCTGTGGCACAGACTGAGCTTCAGTCTGAGACTTCACCCTAGCACCTTCGGGTCCATCATCTCCCTCACTACTATCTCCCCCTAAATCTAAGGATTTATTATTTAATGAATTATCTTTTAGGGTTTTAGCTTCTGCAGACCCAGACTTCATCTTCTCCCCCTTTTTGACATCAGCAGCTAAGCTTGAGAGGATGGTCTGCATATCATCTAACCTAGTGGATACCTTTTGTTCCAGCATATCCACTTTATCCACCATGGTAGAGACTAGATGCTTCATCTTCTCTAGCTCTTTCTTATTATTATCGAACTCAGTCTGTACCCATTCAGACAACTTGTTGATGGCAGAAAGCACATCATTAAGTGTACTAGAAGGCACAGACTGGAGAGATAGCAGTGAGGGAGATGATGGAGATGATGGACCCGAAGGTGCTAGGGTGAAGTCTCAGACTGAAGCTCAGTCTGTGCCACAGACTAAAAATATGAGTGTACAGACTGAGGGGGAGCAAGAAGGATTGCAGGCAGGTGAACATACTGAGATGGTTGCACAGACTCAGGGGGACACATCCATTGTCTTACACATAGACCCAATTGCAACTATCTCAGCCCAAGGTCAGATGGAGTTGAAGAGACCAAGGGAAGAAGATGAAGATGTTCAACCACTGCAGATCAAAAGAGCCAGAAAGACAAAAAGAATGGCCAGGAGGATTCCTGAAAGGGATATCTTTGATTCCCAACCAAAGATGAAGGGGATCAAGACCTGGGATCAGTTTGTGAAGCTGGCTGAAGAACAGGACACTGATGGTGAAGATGATGATGCCATTAATCCTTATTGTAGTTCTAAGTCTGAGGTATTTAGAAGATCAGATGATGATGAAGATGATGCTACTTTTGGAGGTGTAGATGAAGGTGCCTCAAAAGTCAAGACTGGAGAGTCTAAGTCTGTGCCTTCTGAACCTGCACAGACTGAGACACAGCATCAATCACAGACTCAGAGCTCAGAGCAATCAGCAGCAAGCACTGATGCTATAATTATCAGTGCTGAAGCCATCCAAGCTGAAGCCAATCCTGCTAGACCAACCACAACAACCAGAACACTGCCTCCAGGTAGAAGTGAAATTGAAGATAGAATGGAATGGAGAAGTGCTCACCTGATTAGCATTTATCCTGGGTCAAGCTCTACCATGGAAGAAGTTATGGATAAGGGTAAGGGCAAGGAGATTGCCTTATCCAAGCAGGAAAGGTTAAGCAAGACCAAGAAGATGGTGGATGATCATGCTACTGGAACAAGAAGTCCTGAACTGAAAGATCTACAGGACGAACTCTTGCAACAAGAGGCTACTGCTCAAGGTATGACCTTAACCGAATACTTAGATGTATTAACACTTGAAGAGCAGAAGCTGAAGGAAGCAAGATTTGTTGACATGCTCTCCAAAGAATTAGAAGATGAAGACTGTTCATAGACTCAAACCAGAAGGAGTCAAGTTGAGCAACAAATCAAGGAAGATGAAGAGCTGTCAACAAGGTTACAGAAGATAGAGAGCCTGAAGCCAAAGCTACAAGCCACTTTCCAAAAGTCAAAGCTCAAGCAGAAGATTAGAGAATGTCATCTGAACAAGATTGGACAGAAATTGAAGCTGGAGCTGACTTTGACCAAGAGCAAGAAGATGGTATGGGTGGATGAACTGTACACTTTAGGGCTTAAGGAATGGCAATCCATTGCCAATCTTTTGAAGAGTGAAGCTGACAAGGATCTGAAGAAAGAAGTTCTGGATGAGCTATCTTACCTGATTGAGCTAGTTCTCAGTCTGGGGCTCATCTCAGAAGAAGAATACAAGTTGTTTTGCATAGCAAACAACTTTGTAATCAAGAAGAAGTCAGCTGGGTTATCCACAGAGAATGAGCAGAGAAGGGAGCATCCTCTACCCAAAGGTATTGTTTTCATAGATAGATCTTATGTACAGACTGACATCATTGAAGGTCTGTGCTATAGAGATATCAATGGGATAGAATGCTTCCAGAATCAGAATAGGTTATATGGAGAATCTCTGCTGCACTGCATTGCCCTGCTGAAGGAATGCAAACATTCTCAAGCCAGACCATTCAGAAGAAGACTGATTAGCTGGTTATTCAACAACCTTTCCCAAATCAGGATGATGATTGGACTTGAAGATATCTGCAAGAAGATCATCCTAGAGTATCAAGAATTTGAAGACAAATCTGATAAGGAAATGGAAACACTGTTGAAGAGGAAAGTGAAAAAGATGAAAGAGATCAAGGCTCGGAGAAAGGACTGAAGATTGTTATATTTATATTATTTACAATCTTATGTAATAATTGTAATATTTTTGTATACTAACTATGACTTTGACTTTATATATATAAGTTTAAGATTCATAAGTTATGTTGTACTTTAGTATTTATTATTTCTCCATTATCTTTTGTAAATAGATTTTGACATCATCAGATAGGGGGAGATTGTTGGGAAAAACAATGATCAAACCTAAGTTATAAATCTGAAGAGTCAAAATCTATCTCAGTTGTATTCAGGAAAAACTTAGTGAATTCCTGAGTCTGTGTTTCTGAGTCTGTGCTACACAGACTGAAGAATTGTTTCTGAGTCTGTGCTGCACAGACTGAAGAATCTCACAGACTGAAAGCCTTGCTCTTCCTGAAGACTTATGAATTCATCATCTGAAGAATGAAGATTGAAGACAAAAGACTTCACAGACTGAAGATCACAGACTGATGACCCCAGATTAAAGATCACAGACTGAGAGCACAGACTGAAGAGCACAGATTGAAGAATGAAAGTACAAGTGTACAGAAGATATTCTTCTCTCCTTAGGCTAGATACAACTGATAAGATGTTTGAGAAAGGTCAAACATCGAACAAAGGTTTTCTTCTCAGCAAAGAAACCTTTTACCTTTTGCTTTTTCTATTTCCAAGAAAAGCAAAAAGGGTAGAGTGCAAAGTTGCCCAAGATGAATGTGTTATCCCTTGGACAACTGACTGAGCTGGGTAATAGAAGTTGATACTCAACTCTATAAATAGCAGCTCAATAGCACTCTTCAAAATATCCAAGTATCCAAGTAAACCAAGCTCTCAAAGCAAAATAGTATACAAGACCTTTAAGCTTAGGCTCAAAGCATTACCACACTAACTGTTAAAGTTTGTAGTGATAATTGTATCTTAATATACTAATACTTGGATCATATTCAAACCATCTGTGTGGGTTTGAATACTTTGTCATCTGTGTGAGACAAACACTTTTATTGTGAATAATACTTTGATTCATAATAAACTCTGTTTCAAAATTAATCTTGTTTTCCGCCTAGATTAATTTAAACTTGTTTGATATAAAACTTGGATATAAACTAACAAGTTAAGATAACTGTTATTTAATCTGTATCTAAGTTTTGGGAACCTTGTGACCCAACAATCTTGTTCTTCAACCATAGCCGGATAGTGAATGGGTGGAAAGTTTGGAAACTTTGAAACTTTTATCTTCGCATCTTGTAAGGCGGCACGTATAGAAGTCAAATAATTAACTTGATCCTTGTTAAAGTTTTGTTGGGTGTTGAACATTTCCTTGACTTCTTCTGGGTTTACCATCCTTGGTGCTTTTGATTGGTCACTTGAACTTGATGCCTCATTCACCTTTCTACCCTATCCACGTCTATGCCCGCGACAGACCCCCAAGACTTTATCCAATATATCCGACTCACTCATGGGATTAGAACTCCACTCTTGTAGTGTCCGCTCTGCCACCATTTTCACCTAAAAGTTACAAAACAAGAATTATTAGGAGTCACCCATGCACTTTATCAAATCTATATTATTCTTTGTTTTTCTAATAAGTCAACACTTTAACAAATCTATACAACTCTAAATCAATAATTAACAATGCTATACATTTTATCTCATGGCCCATTTCTTCCATTTGACCCATATAACCTATGACCCATATAGACATTTTGACTCAAAAATTACTGCAAAGCAGCAGCAAAAACTGATGCGAGCAGTAGCATAATCAGCTACGAACAACAGCAAAAACTGTTGCAAAATGGCATATATAACCGCTACGAAAAGATGGTTTGTATTCAATATTCTGTACTTACATACTGATCTTTGGTAATATCTTTAACCCACACGCCATCATCTGAATGCATCTTCTTCCAGTCTTCGATGAGACTAGTATATTCACTAGTTTCAAAGTCTTGTTGTAAACACAAAACTCGAGATAACAATACAACTCTAATTAATCACAAAACTAAAGATATATGCTTACAAATAACAAGGGATTGGAGCATCATAAGACCTGGTTCCATGACTACTCGAGTACTGTTGCTTACTCCGGTTTTTCATATTAGCTGGAGACCGTTTCTAGAATGACTCGCTAGTGTAGAAGTCCACATGATTATGCCACTCATTTATCTCCATGTTAGGAGGTGGAAATTGTATAATTTCTTGGGATTTTTGTACCCCTCCCTGTCCACGAACAACGCTTTCTTAAATCGCCATTTGCGATCTTTGTATCACTCCGACAAACTTTTGTTAAGCCATTTATTATCAATTCTGCAAACGGCCCTCTCCAATGATGACGCATATTAAAATACGTCTGCATTTTAAAAGAACATAGTTATGCAATGTATTAATTTTAAAAAATAACATGAAGATATTAAACAACCTCAATCTCCGGCCAAAGAGCGGATTTAACCGTATTTCAAAAGGAGGAGATAAAGATGATGATAGAATTTCGTAACTGATTTAAAGGAATATATCTTATGAATGTTGACCAAAAGAAGAACAGATTCATTAAAGAAGAGATGTTAGTCCGTCTGATCTCGTAGATGAATCGATTAACGAATCGTGCGGAATCCAAAATCGTTAATTTGTGAAATACGTGAAATGTAAAAACACGAGCGACGTAAATAAATTTCTGTTTTATTGATATTAATAATTTACAGAAATCACAATCAAGCTCCAAACACTCAATCTCTCAAACACATAGTCAAAATCGCTACACGAAAAACTTGTACAAAATGAACGACACTATCACCTATATATACAGACATGTGACTTGGCGACACTTCTAGTGTCGCTAGTTCACACATAGTGTCGCTAATCTAAACACAATCAAGCTAAGTTATCTATACAAGCTTTTGTCACACAAATATGTATCAACAAGAGATAAAGATAAACCAGTTGGGAAACTCGCCGAGCTCGAGGAGCTACTCATTCAGTACTCTGGACGGTCAAGCCTCAGCTATAAATAGAGACTCATATTTTCATTTTTATATATCACATTTCCTCTACAAATTACTTCATATAAAAAAAAACTCTCAAAATTTAGTTTAGTTTAGCATTTGTAAAGAAAGTAAGGAATATTCATTCATATCAATTGGAGAAAGTAATAGTATGGTTTGCAATTCTCTTGTACTCTGAATTATGATTTTCTTTCAAATGATTGTTTGTTTGTGCAACTAATTTGTCTATAAAATGGTTATAGTATTTAAATGTAGATTAAATACTGGAATTGAAACAGTGAAAATGATTTATTTACAGATTTATTTTATGAGATTTCTCCATGTCAATTTTATGATTTATTATTTTATGATTGATACATAATCTCTAATTTATCAGAAAACAATCACATGTAATCAACGTAAAGGTAGGACATGAATTATTAAATTGAAAAATGATTTGTTTTAAGTATAGTTACTGAATAAAAGTTTTTGTGACAAGAAACTCGGCGAGTAATTCATGGCTCGATGAGTTCTCTGTCTTGGTTTTATATTAATTTTAGTTGTGCATTTGATGTTAATTAAAAGTTAATAAGTTTTTATTCATTAACTAGTTTTTATACCCGTCCGATGAATGGCTAAATATATATATATATATATATATATATATATATATATATATACACTAGTGTCTAAATGATATATGAAATGATGTAGTTAAGTTATTATTTTTGTCAATGAATATATCAAAAGTTATCTATAAATTTTTTCTTATTAAAATGTAAATGTAGTGTCCCAGTCAAAATGACCTATAATGGGACAACCTGAAATAATAACCCGACACCCGTGCAATGCACGGTGAGAACTTAAAGGAAAACATAGTTTTTTTAGTACAATATTACAAAGAAAAGAAATGACTATCGATATAATCTAGATATTATATGGTTCTAGTATACATGTAAAACGATTATTTTTATATATTTCGGATTGATGTTCAATGACATTAAAAATATATAAGAAATCAAAACCTGTTAAAATTGAAAAGAAAAAAAATATGTGATTGTACCATAGCATTTTCTCAATAATTGATCCTTACAACTTTCTCAATCTCATCTTACATAAACTACTAATTATTTGAATTAGGAATTTTATGATTGATAGTCAATAATATTTGAATCAGAGGGTGTAAAGTGAAAATAAATGTGAGAATAGAGTTTGTAATGTATATAATTAGGAATTTATGATTGATAGTCAATAATATTTGAATTAGGAATTTTATTAGCTAAAAAATAGGTGGATTTAAGCCGTTTTTCAATTTGAATGACACGTAGGATTTTTTGGAAGCTAAGGTAATGACACCTAGGATTTTTGATTAGTTGTCAAAAGAATAAACGTGTCACGTAGGAAAAAGGCTATCCTCTATTAGTTATATAGGTAGATCTAATTTAAGATATATTTTTAGCCACATATACGTATTCATAATATGATTTGTTGGGTCACAAGGTTCCCAAAACTTAGATACAGATTAAATAACAGTTATCTCAACGTGTTAGTTTATATCCAAGTTTTATATCAAACAAGTTTAAATTAATCTAGGCGGAAAACAAGATTAATTTTGACACAGAGTTTATTATGAATCAAAGTATTATTCACAATAAAGTATTTGTCTCACACAGATGACAAAGTATTCAAACCCGCACAGATGGTTTGAATACGATCCAAGTATTAGTATATTAAGATACAATTATCACAACAAACTTTAACAGTTAGTGTGGTAATGCTTTGAGCCTAAGCTTAAAGGTCTTGTATACTATTTTGCTTTTAGTGCTTGGTTTTCTTGGATACTTGGATGTTTTGAAGAGTGCTATTGAGCTGCTATTTATAGAGTTGAGTATCAACTTCTATTACCCAGCTCAGTCAGTTGTCCAAGGGATAACACATTCATCTTGGGCAACTTTGCACTCTACCCTTTTTGTTTTTCTTGGAAATAGAAAAAGCAAAAGGTAAAAGGTTTCTTTGCTGAGAAGAAAACCTTGTTCGATGTTTGACCTTTCTCAAACATCTTATCAGTTGTATCTAGCCTAAGGAGAGAAGAATATCTTCTGTACACTTGTACTTTCATTCTTCAATCTGTGCTCTTCAGTCTGTGCTCTCAGTCTGTGATCTTCAATCTGGGATCATCAGTCTGTGATCTTCAGTCTGTGAAGTCTTTTGTCTTCAATCTTCATTCTTCAGATGATGAATTCATAAGTCTTCAGGAAGAGCAAGGCTTTCAGTCTGTGTGATTCTTCAGTCTGTGCAGCACAGACTCAGAAACAATTCTTCAGTCTGTGTAGCACAGACTCAGAAACACAGACTCAGGAATTCACTAAGTTTTTCCTGAATACAACTGAGATAGATTTTGACTCTTCAGATTTATAACTTAGGTTTGATCATTGTTTTTCCCAACAATCTCCCCCTATCTGATGATGTCAAAATCTATTTACAAAAGATAATGGAGAAATAATAAATACTAAAGTACAACATAACTTATGAATCTTAGACTTATATATATAAAGTCAAAGTCATAGTTAGTATACAAAAATATTACAATTATTACATAAGATTGTAAATAATATAAATATAACAATCTTCAGTCTTTTCTCCGAGCCTTGATCTCTTTCATCTTTTCCACTTTCCTCTTCAACAGTGTTTCCATTTCCTTATCAGATTTGTCTTCAAATTCTTGATACTCTAGGATGATTTTCTTGCAGATATCTTCAAGTCCAATCATCATCCTGATTTGGGAAAGGTTGTTGAATAACCAGCTAATTAGTCTTCTTCTGAATGGTCTGGCTTGAGAATGTTTGCATTCCTTCAGCAGGACAATGCAGTGTAGCAAAGACTCTCTATATAGTCCATTTTGATCCTGGAAGCATTCTATCCCATTGATATCTCTATAGCACAGACCTTCAATGTTGCCAGTCTGTACATAAGATCTATCTATGAAAACAATACCTTTGGGTAGAGGATGCTCCCTTCTCTGCTCATTCTCTGTGGATAACCCATCTGACTTCTTCTTGATTACAAAATTGTTTGCTATGTAAAACAACTTGTACTCTTCTTCTGAGATGAGCCCCAGACTGAGAACTAGCTCAATCAGGTAAGATAGCTCATCCAGAACTTCTTTCTTCAGATCCTTGTCAGCTTCACTCTTCAAAAGATTGGCAATGGATTGCCATTCCTTAAGCCCTAGAGTGTACAGTTCATCCACCCATACCATCTTCTTGCTCTTGGTCAAAGTCAGCTCCAGCTTCAATTTCTGTCCAATCTTGTTCAGATGACATTCTCTAATCTTCTGCTTGAGCTTTGACTTTTGGAAAGTGGCTTGTAGCTTTGGTTTCCGGCTCTCTATCTTCTGTAACCTTGTTGACAGCTCCTCATCTTCTTTGATTTGTTGCTCTGAGCTCTGAGTCTGTGATTGATGCTGTGTCTCAGTCTGTGCAGGTTCAGAAGGCACAGACTGAGACTCTCCAGTCTTGACTTTTGAGGCTCCTTCACCTACACCTCCAAAAGTAGCATCATCTTCCTCATCATCTGATCTTCTGAAAACTTCAGACTCAGAACTGCAGTCAGGATTGATGGCATCATCATCATCACCATCATTGTCTTGTTCTTCTGCCAGCTTCATAAATTGATCCCAGGTCTTGATCCCCTTCATCTTTTGTTGGGAATCAAAGATATCCCTTTTAGGAATCCTCCTGGCCATTCTTTTCATCTTCCTGGCTCTCTTGATTTGCAGAGGTTGAACATCTTCATCTTCTTCCCTTGGTCTCTTCAACTCCATCTGACCTTGGGCTGAGATAGTTGCAATTGGGTCTATGTGTAAGACAATGGATGACTCCCCCTGAGTCTGTGCAACCATCTCAGTATGTTCACCTAACTGCAATCCTTCTTGCTCCCCCTCAGTCTATGCACTCATATCTTCAGTCTGTGGCACAGACTGAGCTTCAGTCTGAGACTTCACCCTAGCACCTTCGGGTCCATCATCTCCATCATCTCCCTCACTGCTATCTCCCCCTAAATCTAAGGATTTATTATTTAAATCTTTATCTTTTGAGGTTTTAGCTTCTGTAGACCCATACTTCATCTTCTCCCCCTTTTTGACATCATCTACTAAGTTTGAGAGGGTGGTCTGCATTTCATCTAACCTATTGGATACCTTTTTCTCCAGCATATCCACTTTATCCACCATAGTAGAGACTAGATGCTTCATTTTCTCTAGCTCTTTCTTATTATTATTGAACTCAGTCTGTACCCATTCAGACAACTTGTTGATGGCAGAAAGCACATCATTAAGTGTACTAGAAGGCACAGACTGGGTCTGGTTGGAAGGATTAGAATTTGGTGATGGTATGTGTTCCTCACTTGACTCATGTTGTAACTGAGCAAGATCACTGGAATCTTTTGGGGTTGCACTCTTTGCCTCACTCTGTGTCCTGTGCATGGAAAAGCGATCATAGGCATTGAGTGGTGTAGTTGTTCCCTCAGATCTAATCCGGTGATAGGATAAGATATCACTGGGAAATGATTGTGTTGCACCTGTTGCCTCAAACAGTCCCTGGTGTAATGAAACAGTATCACTGGCAACTGATGTGGAAGTTGGTATGCCTTCACTAACCATCTGGTGATAAGATAGTAGTTCATCAGGCAAAGAAGATGAGATCTGTATCTCAGTTTGTGACATGACTGGGGGATTGGCGATCTGTGCAGAGGGGTGTAAGAAAGGACTCACTGGAATGTGAACTAGTACAGGACTAGTGGTCATTATGGGCTCAACCATTGTGAGTGGGGTAAAGAGAGGGGTGGTAGTGCTCAGGATAGGAGCATCTTCTTCAATGCATACTACAGGGGTCAGTGTAGTAGAAGTAATGTGGGTATCCAAGCTGACTAAACTAGGTGTAGATTGGGTTAGTTGGGTAGCCATTGGCACCACAGACTCTAGCAGAGCTGCAGTGGAATGGACTACAGCACTGGAAGGTGTTCTATTGACATCCAATTCTATGGATGATGATTCCACTTGTGCTATACTTTTTGGGGTTGAGTCTGGTGATTCCTCCAGAGTTAGTGGTGACTCATCTGGGTTGGTTTGTTTGTGACTCTCTTTTATGGGCGAGGATGGGCTAGGATAAGAAGGTTGATCTATATCCATGTCCTCAGATGAAGAAGAAGTACTACCTGCATCTTCTGTTGAAGATGGAACAGACTCAGGAATGTTTGAGTCTGACTCCAAGTGCACAGACTGAGTTGAGTCTGTATCCCCGGAGTCTGTGTGCTCTGCTTCAGCCACACGATCTTCAACAGCCTGGGTCTCAGTACCCTCACTATCACCTGAACTATCACCCTCCATAGATGCAGAAGCAACATATGGGTGATCAATCCATTGCTGCATAGCAGCAGTGATAGGTGCTCCAGAAAGTGGAACCGGATGGTTGAACACTTTATATGTGAGCACAGGTACGGGTATATCTGCAGTTTTGTTATTAAAGGACATATACATAGACCCAGTTAATCTGGATTGGATGCACAGGGAGAGTAACCTTATAAAAGGTACATTAAAAGTTCTCTGTGACTCATTCACTAGTTTTAAAATTTCTTTAAAATACAACTCTGCAAAGTTGATGTTTAAACCTGTGATGAATGAGTTCAACAGTTGAGTTTCAAACTCATTTAACTCCCCTGTGCTACCAGATTTTCCTCCTAGACTTCTAATGATGCCAGAGATTAAAAATTTCCATCTGGGGGTGAATCCTGACATCAAGATGGTGCCTTTTTCTTTGGTATACCCAACCAAAGTAAGAGAAGCCCTTGCTGCTTCTTTGGTTGGAATGGGTTCAAAATTATTACCCAAAGGCAAGTCTAAGACATTCCTATTTAGCTCCTGATCAATGGTAACTGCCCGTTTACCATGATCAATAGTACCAGTAATTGCAGTATTGGTACTATTTGAGGAGCAAGTATACCACCATTCCATTAAAAAATGTGGGTATATTTGAGGGACTGAGTTAAAGAATGCTCCCCTTAATGGATGAGCAGACATAAAAGCAGTTAGTTCCTCAAACCCTTTATTCTTTTTAGAGTCAGGAATGGAAATGGTAGCTACTTGATTATTTATACAGAGTTTTACCTGTTTACCCTGTTTGAAGGGTTTAGCCGCAGCGATGTTGGCAGGTGCCGTGTAAGCCCATTGATCAGCCATTTTAAATGAAGAATTTTTGAGATTGATTTCGAAAATGGTTGAGCGATTTAGTTTAGGGCTTACAAACTCTGTGTAATTTTGGATGTGCAAGTACAGGTGAAGAAGAGAAGGGGAAAACAGAAGTGGGTATTTGAAGAAATTAAATTTCCGTTAAATGGGACCCACTTGACGGTTTATCCCTTTCTCTTCAACAGTAACGCTGAAGCACGTGCACTTTTTGTATTGAGCAGATAAATAGACAACAAGCGCCAAAACTTTTAATGATTATTACCATAAAAATGGTTTTAGCATTAAATGCAAGGATATTGTTGTTTATTTATTTTTATTAAAAATAATAAAATAAAAAATAAAAGAAGGTTGTGCCGGCAGTGGAAACAGATTGATATAGCTAACAGTACTAACTTGTGATAGCAGTACTAAAATTAACTAACACTAGTAACGTGCCAAAGCAGTACTAAAATCAACTAACAGTGGTAACTTGCGAAAGCAGTACTAAAGTTAACTAACAGTGGTAACTTGCCAAAGCAGTACTAAAATCAACTAACAGTGGTAACTGCGAAAGCAGTACTAAAGTTAACTAACGGTGGTAACTTGCTAAACCAGTACTAACATCAACTAACAGTGGTAACTTGCAAAAGCAGTACTAAAGTTAACTAACAGTGGTAACTTGCTACATTAACAGTGTTAATTGTACCAATCTTTACCAGCAGCAAAAAAAAAAAAAAAACATCAGTATTAACCCAGCAGTACTAAAAGTAACTAACAGTATTAATACTAACAGTGCTAGAATACGAATTCATGGGGGCAGTATTAAAAGGTCTTATCAGTATTAACCAGCAGTATTAATACTAACAGTACTAAAATACTAACCTTATGAATTAATAAAGCACAAAAATAGAGGGTCTAGTCTGAATGAATATGGTTAGTCTGTGTAGCTAATCTGGAAGAAGTCACACAGACCGAAACATATAATCAGTCAGACTGAGAGAAAATAACATAAGTTATAAAATCTTTTTGGTATTTTCTTAGAAAGTATGTACAAAAACATCTCTTTGACTGTGCTTTTTGATTGTATGTAGCTGAGAATACAGTTATACAGATTGAAAAGCAGACACAGACTGAGAATTAAATCATACAGATTCAAGGTTTTACTAGGGGTTGAGCATTCCTAGTTGACCAAGCAGATACAAAAATCTATCTTCATTTAAAGGTTTAGTAAAGATATCTGCTAATTGGTCATTTGTGGGCACATATTTGAGAATCACTTTACCTTTCTCAACACAATCTCTGATAAAGTGATGTCTGATCTCAATATGCTTTGTCCTGGAGTGAAACACAGGATTCTCAGTGATGGCAATGGCACTTTGGTTATCACACATGATTGGAGTTTTTGTAAACACCAAATCATAGTCTGCTAGTTGATGTTGCATCCATAGCAATTGAGCACAGCAACTACCAGCAGCCACATATTCTGCTTCTGCAGTGGATGTAGCAACAAAATTCTGTTTTTTGCTTGACCAACTGACTAGTTTGCCACCTAGCAGTTGACATCCACCAGAAGTGCTTTTCCTGTCTAATTTACAACCTGCATAATCTGCATCTGTATATCCAATTAGATCAAAACCAGAGTCTTTGGGATACCAAAGACCCAGGTTGGGAGTACCTTTTAGGTACCTAAAAATCCTTTTTACAGCTTTTAGATGCGATTCTTTAGGTTCAGATTGATATCTAGCACACAAACATGTTGAGAACATGATATCTGGTCTACTTGCAGTGAGGTATAGTAGAGATCCTATCATACCTCTATAAGTGGTTTGACAAACTGACTTGCCAGACTGATCTTTATCCAACTTATCTGCAGTGCTCATTGGTGTTTTCATAATTGAACAGTCCTTTAAAGAATATTTAGTAAGTAGGTCATTGACATATTTACCTTGGTTGATGAAGATACCATCAAGTTTCTGATGTACTTGTAGACCAAGAAAGTATGTTAATTCACCCATCATACTCATTTGATACTGTTTTGACATTAAGTTTGAAAACCATTTACACAATTTTTCATCAGTAGATCCAAATATAATATCATCAACATAGATTTGGACTAGTATGACATCTGCCTTGTTCCTTTTGAAGAACAAAGTTTTATCAATTGATCCTCTAGTAAAGTCATTACTAAGAAGATAGGATGATAAGGTGTCATACGAAGCTCTTAGAGCTTGTTTTAGTCCATATAGTGCTTTCTGCAATTTATAGACATGATTTGGAAAAGTGGAACTTACAAAACCTGGAGGTTGTTTCACATAGACTTCCTCCTGTAAGTTGCCATTCAGAAATGCACTCTTGACATCCATTTGATAGACTTTGAAGTCCTTGAATGCAGCATATGCCAAGAATAACCGTATTGCTTCAATTCTGGCTACAGGGGCAAAGGTTTCATCATAATCAATGCCTTCTTCCTGCTTGTAGCCTTGAGCAACTAGCCTTGCTTTGTTCCTTATTATCACTCCATCCTTGTCCATCTTGTTTCTGTAAACCCATTTAGTTCCAATAATGGTTTTCCCTTTTGGAACAGGAACTAGGGTCCAAACATTATTTCTGTCAAATTCTGTTAACTCTTCCTGCATTGCTTCAACCCAATCATCATCTTTCAAGGCTTCTTCAGCTTTCTTTGGTTCAATGATTGACAGGAAGTTTGTGAAGTAACAGAAATTTGCAGTAGGTGAGCTTGATACTTGAGCTCTTGTTTGTACACCAGAAACATAATCTCCAATTATTTCTGTAATTGGATGATACTTGTGTTCTTTGACTCCTAGAAATGATTCATCATTGAATGGTAAATCATTCTCATTTGGTGGAAGGATAGCAGGACTGAGTTCTGCATCATCTTCTACACAGGGCAAGTCAGAGTCTGTAGAGTTCACAGACTGAAAACTATCAGACTGAACACATGTATCAGAAGAGTTTGAATCTCTGGACACAGATTCATCTTCTGTTGATGAAGGTACTGTCATAGAATGAGCAGGTTGAGCATCTTCATTGTCACTTTCAGAGTCCTGTTGTTGGTTAACAACAACTAGGATTTGAGATTCAGATCCCACAACAGATAAATCTTCTAACAAATGAACATCAGACTGAGAAACATGTTCATCATTAGCAGAGGAAGCATCAAAGGTGACATTGATGGTTTCTTCAATTTTATTCCTTCTGTTGTTGTAGACTTTGTAGGCCTTTGAGATAGATGAATAGCCAACAAAAATTCCTTCATCAGATTTAGGTTCCATCTTTTCTAATTGATCTCTTTGATTGAGAATGTAGCATTTACTTCCAAAGGTCTGAAAGTAATGGATGGTTGGAACCTTCTTGTGATACAGCTCATATGCAGTTTTGCCATGCCTTTTGACCAAAATAGATCTATTTTGGGTATAACAGGCAGTGTTAACTGCTTCTGCCCAAAAATAAACCTTCATTTGACCATGGCATAACATGGTTCTTGCAGCTTCTATGAGTGTACGATTTCTTCTCTCAGCAACACCGTTTTGTTGAGGAGTTCTGACAGAGGCAAAGTTTTGAATAATGCCTTTGTCAGTACAGAATTCAATGAGAGTAGAATTCTTAAATTCTATACCATGGTCACTCCTGAGTTGCTTGACAAGTGCATCTTTCTGCAATTCTTCTCTCTTGATTAGATTAATAATCTCTTCAGGAGCATCACTTTTAGCTTTAAGAAAGATGACCCAAGTATACCTTGTGTATTCATCCACAACCACAAGTGTATACTTCTTTCCACCCAAACTGCTAATGCTCATGGGTCCAAACAGATCCATATGGAGCATATGCAGTGGTTGATCAATTGCAGCTAACAATTTGGATGGAAATTGGTTCTTGGTCTGTTTCCCTAGTGTACATGCAGGACAAAGTTTGTCTTTTGCAAATGTAACATCAGGCAGACCTCTAACCAGTTTCTTCTTTGACAGGAGGTTAATATTTTTGAAGTTCAGGTGAGATAACCTCCTATGCCATAGCCAGCTTAGTTCTGGCACAGACTGAGTATAGAGACAGGCCTCTACATTGTTGTCTGCAGAAGAAAGATCCAAGAGATAGATATCTCTTTCTCGTTTGGCAACTAATATAGGTTTGCCTTTGTAATTATAGATAACAGCAGCCTTCTTTCTGATTCTGATTTCACCATCATCATCACAAATCTGGCTAGCACTAAGCAGGTTATGCTTTAATCCCTCAACATAGGCCACCTTTGTTATTCTGATGTTGCCAGCCTTACCACACCATAACCTTTTATCTTGGCAACAGAGTTGTCACCATATTTGACAGAAGGTCCTTCTTCTTCTACAAACTCTGACAGATTCTTCAAGGAACATGTCATGTGTCTTGAGCATCCACTGTCTAGGTACCATTTGCTGTTACCCTGCACAGGACAAACAAAATCAATTAGTTACTTTTGGGAACCCATCTTTTGATGGGTTCTTTAGAGTTGGTTGAAGTCAATTCTTTAGCAGTTTTGGTGCTAAGTCTGTGAAGTTGACTTTTAACCTCTCTATTTTTGATTTTGTTGTTTGTAGAAGACATTTATTTGATCAAAGCAGCCTTTGGCTGTTTAAGAATGGACTTTGTGCATTTAATACCTTCATGTCCCAGATTTCCACAGTTGTAACATTTTCTGTTCAACATAATGGTCCTTTTGGATTTTGGGTTACTATTTGCACTAGATACTCTGTTAAACTCTTGTTTTGACTCAACAAATGTTTTAAAATCTGTGGTTAACTTCATTAAGTTTTCACTAAGCAGCTTAATGGTCTCAGTCTGGTTGTTAAGATTTGACTTTTTAGAGTCAGACTGAATGTTAACACAAACAGATTTGGAGTTAAGTTTGCCAGACTGAAAATTGATTTTTTCAGACTGACAGATAGATCTCACAGACTGAGATCTTTTTAACTCCTTTGTTACTGGTTTTATGCCTTTAGATTTGTCATTTGGCATATTTTTGTCTGGACCAGATACAGACTGAGATGTGGAAGGTTCAAACACATTGTAACCTTTCTGTTTATTCTTGATTCCTTTTACCTCTTTTTGTCTTTTTAAAGATGGTACTGTGGGAATATTAACATTGCCTTTTATAAATCTTTTCTTTTCAAGTTCTATAGTTTCTAAAGATTCATTAGTGATTATAAGTTCAGGCTTTTCAGATTGAGAAGTTTCACAGACTGAGATTTCTGAGTCTGTGTCTTCAGAGTCTGGCTCTGTCTCATATACTAGTTCTTTAGCAACTATTTTTGGTCTAACAAAAACATTTGTCAATATAACTGTCTCCCACAGTATGACTAAAAGTATGAGGTAAAATCTCAGGTACAAATATAGTGGGTTTTGAGTTTATTTCTGAATTTATGTGACTTTTAAGATCAAACTCATCACCTATGACCGCTTGTATCTGAGCTGGAATCTGTTTGGATAAACAGTCCACATTTTTAAGTGATGAAATACACCAAGATTTACAGATCCTTTCATAATGATCAGCTTTGTTTTTATAAGCTTCTTTTTCCAGCTTGATCTTTTTGAGAAGGTCATATTGAGCATCAAGCTCAAGTTTGTACTGTTTATTTTGGTTTATTTCATTCACTTTTGATTGTAGATCTTTTTGAACTTGACTGAGTTTGATTTTTAAATCTTGTATTTCCTCCAGTCTTTTCAAAAAATCTACATAGATGTGTTCAAACATTTTCTGTTTTTCTGCATCACTATAGTAAAGTTTAAAATGATTTACATTGTAAGCAGATCCTCTGTCCCAGTCTGGATGAACACATGCCTTTTCTGCAAATTTGACATCTTTGTCAAACTGGCTCTTTGTGATAGCCATTAAGCACATATCTTCATCATCCTCAGATGATGAAGATTCTTCATCTATCCATTGTTCAACAACCAAAGCTTTCTCTAGTTTCTTTGGTTGTTGTTTCTCTCTAATTTTCTTGGAGTTGAAGTACTTTTTCTTGTACTTCTTGGCCTTTTCTTCCCACTTATCAGAACTTGAAGATTCTGCAATCTTCACTCTGCAGTCAGAAGAAATATGACCAACTTGCCCACATTTATAGCAAGTAGCTTTCTTAGGATCAAAAGTTGGCCTTCCTTTTGAACCTTTGAATCTTGCTTTTTCTAACCTTTGGGCTAGCAATGCCATCTCAGCTTCTAGAGACTCAGTTTTATTATATAATTCTGAGTCTGTAAGAGTAAGATGGTAATCTGTTCTAGAGAAAAGTTCTCTATTTTTCCTTGTTGTTGCAACAAGGGCAGCAGATGGATCTTTTGCAATCCTTTTGGCATTTAGATCCTTTCTGGCTTTGGTTTCTTCAAAATTTAGTAGAAGTCCAAACAAGCCAGAGAGATCATATGTCTTCAATTTTTCACTTACAATTAATGAAGTGATAACTTCAGAAAAAGTGTTTGGAATGACATCAACAAATTTTGCACAGATTTCAAACTGTCCCTTGATGATATTATACCTTTCAAGATCATTGATTAAGATCTGAAATCTGGTATGAATATCAGTTAATGACTCATTTTGGCCAGCAGAGAAGGACTCATAATTTCTTATGAGATTCTTCTTCTTTTGGGATTGTACTAAACTTACACCATCATATTGGTCAGTTAGCATATCCCATATGGCTTTAGCAGTTTTGCAGCCAGATATCTTAACAAAGATAGGCTCAGTAACTGCATTGCCCAGTATGGATTTGGCCTTAAAGTCTAAAGCATATAGTTGCCTGTCTAGATCAGTCCAGGTATTTTTGGCAGCCTCAATAAATTTTTCAGGTGTCAAAATAATACCATTTGCACCTAAAGTTGCAGGAACTATTCTGCCAGGAATAATGGGTCCTTCCTGAATGACTCTAAGCATTTCATCATGAATGCTAGCAAGAAACCATTCAGCTTTCAATTTCCAGTGGGTAAAATTTACACCATTGAAGATTGGAATTCCCTTCCCAGCCATAGCAATAGAAGAAGTCATTTTTCAATGAAGAAAATGTAGAGAAAAATGGATTTAGATGATTGTTTGATAAACTGGGTTCCTTTGATCGTTAAAGATTAAATCTTTATTTGCTCTGATACCAGTTGTTGGGTCACAAGGTTCCCAAAACTTAGATACAGATTAAATAACAGTTATCTCAACGTGTTAGTTTATATCCAAGTTTTATATCAAACAAGTTTAAATTAATCTAGGCGGAAAACAAGATTAATTTTGACACAGAGTTTATTATGAATCAAAGTATTATTCACAATAAAGTATTTGTCTCACACAGATGACAAAGTATTCAAACCCGCACAGATGGTTTGAATACGATCCAAGTATTAGTATATTAAGATACAATTATCACAACAAACTTTAACAGTTAGTGTGGTAATTCTTTGAGCCTAAGCTTAAAGGTCTTGTATACTATTTTGCTTTTAGTGCTTGGTTTTCTTGGATACTTGGATGTTTTGAAGAGTGCTATTGAGCTGCTATTTATAGAGTTGAGTATCAACTTCTATTACCCAGCTCAGTCAGTTGTCCAAGGGATAACACATTCATCTTGGGCAACTTTGCACTCTACCCTTTTTGCTTTTCTTGGAAATAGAAAAAGCAAAAGGTAAAAGGTTTCTTTGCTGAGAAGAAAACCTTTGTTCGATGTTTGACCTTTCTCAAACATCTTATCAGTTGTATCTAGCCTAAGGAGAGAAGAATATCTTCTGTACACTTGTACTTTCATTCTTCAATCTGTGCTCTTCAGTCTGTGCTCTCAGTCTGTGATCTTCAATCTGGGATCATCAGTCTGTGATCTTCAGTCTGTGAAGTCTTTTGTCTTCAATCTTCATTCTTCAGATGATGAATTCATAAGTCTTCAGGAAGAGCAAGGCTTTCAGTCTGTGAGATTCTTCAGTCTGTGCAGCACAGACTCAGAAACAATTCTTCAGTTTGTGTAGCACAGACTCAGAAACACAGACTCAGGAATTCACTAAGTTTTTCCTGAATACAACTGAGATAGATTTTGACTCTTCAGATTTATAACTTAGGTTTGATCATTGTTTTTCCCAACATGATTATTTATTCATTATCGTGATCTAAATCTAATTTTAAAAGTTGTATAAAGAAAAAATATCATATCTATGTTTAATACCTTGTTGGATTTATACTAATTTCTTTATTTGTTTTATTTATTAATTTATTTAGATTCTTTAATTTTTTGTTTAATCATTTCAATGACATTCCTTAGAGACAATCTTAGTCAACTTATTGTAGGTTCTCTCGCCTATATGTGTTGATTGGTCATATTATGTATATTGTGCTAAGATTATTAAATAAATTTGATAAGGGTTTAATTGACAACTACACATCAATACTTCTCTACAAAGAGAACTTACACAATTATGGAATCTAACTTCTTACACTTTTAATTCCTCCTCAAATTATCATTTGTATACATCTTTTATGGGAAGCAAATAAGAAATTAGTACGAGTATACTTGAGGACAAACAAAGTCTAAGTGTTGGATACTTTATAACACATACAAAGTCATGTTTTTGCACGCATTACTTCCTATTTTACCCCAATTATTGAGATTATTATGCGAATAGAACGTTTATCTATAATATTTTGTAAACAAAGTTAAAATATAAACGATCTTTCAAGATTCACCAAAACGAATGAAAACAAGTAAAATAAAGTGAGATCAAGAAAAGATGATTCGCTCACATTTTAATTATCTATTTAATAAATTTGAGAAATAATTCTTAATTAATCTTAAATTGTCAATCAGGTGATGATGTGTTGAATCTAGTCTTAAATTTATAAAGAATGATTAACTAAACACAACTAAAGACTAGCACACATTAGGCAATGAACCTATCGTGATATTGTATAATCGTGGTAAGTTGAACCGAGGTCGGTGTCTCAAGGAACAGTAGTTACAATTTCATTAAATAAACTTTATTATTAATAAACAATTAAACTAAATAAACTAATTAAACTAAACTCAGGCAAATGTATTAGAGTAAACAATAATGATAAGACACTTGGATTTGACTTCTATAACTCCGGATGATAATAAAATAAATAACATGATAGGGATTGATTATTTATCTTACAATTTTAATTACTAGTTCTAGTTCTTAAACTCGTTAATTATCTAGGTTTTAATCAATGATCACTGAATTAATTCCTAAACAATCATATTAGATATATATAGAATTCGCAGGCACTTCATCCATATAAATCACACTAACGGTTCTATTAGATGTAATCATTTATATTTTTAATCTAAATAACCTAACTGATTAGTTAAAGCAGACCTATGGTAGAGACAGAATTATAACCAAGAAACTCGTCGAGTTCAAGTCTGTACTCGTCGAGTTCATCATAACAAAGGTAATTAAACAAACAAACATTCAGATTCACAATAGTCAAATATAATATTAATTCCAATCTCCTACGTATTTAATCCTAATAATCAATTGATTAATTTATCATAGTAGTTCTACTAATAAACATAACATATGCATTTACAAAATTAAAATCAGAATCTGAAACCTAAGAAACTCGTCGAGTAAGGTTGTCACGGGAGTTGCTTTTTACACTATAGTCAAAGTTGATTTGACTTAAATCAAAAGGTCCATCACCATCAATCAACTTGCATTGCTATTTAATTATTAAAATATAATTTATTTTTAACTAATAATTTATTTTATTAACTTATTACTTTATTATAAAAATACAAATAAAAAATATACACATATTTTTAGTATTGAATACACGACACAAAAATAACGAAAATTGCTTTCTTCAACAATAATAAATTATGGATTAAATTGTTCGTACAATAACTTGAATCATCTCAAAGTTCTTTAATTGTTGCGATTAAACATAGCATGCATACACTGATTATAAGTATTTATCCGCTCACTATACGGAGTAGCCCATGCAGCTGCACAATCATACTTGAAATGAACCCATTGTGGATTAATATCTGGCATCGGGTATCCTTCCGTCAACGTTAGTTTAACATAATGGTTGTTATTGACATACCCAATTGTAATAGCTTCATGTTGATACCAAGGAGGCGGAGTAGAGCGAATTGGAAAGTAAGTTACACTACCTGCCATGTTTAGAACATGTAATATCACATTGTATTTTGAAGCAATTAGGGTTCCTATTTCAGGCATAGTCATCCAATTTTTGACTGATGCATCTCTATGTAGTTCAAAGAAATTCAAGATGTTATTAACATGATCATACCCATCACGGTTAAACATATAAATATATTCAGCACTGTACATGCTTAACTCTTCCATTAAACTTCTTCGAACTGTTGGCCATTCATTTTCATGAAGACCCCGACAGATAGCTATCGAACGAAAACCACAATTTCCATCCGATATGACATCTTGTATCTGGGTAATATAAGGGTGAAAAAAACTTGGAAATTGGTAAACATATTGATGTGAAAAATCATTTTGGTAATGAAAACCATTTTGGTCAAATGTTGGTGCATTTGAATAACTATATCTACGAGGTTCTTGAGTGTGTGAAGTTGGATCAACATCGGGTTTTCTAAAAGATGGACGATCACGCATATTTTTTCGAGTGATAGGAGGTTCACCAACAGAATTTGACCATGGCGTAAATATATCCTTTAACTTCTTTAAAACACTACGCTTACCAGCATTCGATTGTTTTTGGTAATGCGATTTAAACATATCCACCTCGGCTTCACAACCAAAATCTTCATCTTTTATATATTTGCATGGTGATAAATCAAGCGTTCTCCAAAATTTATCAATCGATTCAAGTGGTATTGGTTCACCCGCATTAACGTAAATTGCTTGTGCATGTGCACATGGTAAACCATGACTTCTAATCAGCTGATGTCCACATTTATCAGGATATAAACCAACAACTTTAACCCGTCTAAATTCTTTTAGTGACACATTTATCAGGATATAAACCAACAACTTTAACCCGTCTAAATTCTTTTAACATTATTGCAAGTGCATGATGCGAAACCCGCCCAACTAAAAGTTGGAAATGTGGTATGTTGCATGTATGCAAAATTACAATTCTACTCTTTTCAATACTTGCTTTAATTAATGTATATTGTGACTCAATCACTTGATGAATATATGTCACCGCAGTCCACAAATCTGCTTGTGATGACTCCAAATATTTTTTTAGTTTGGCATGTTGACTCTCCACTCTGTTGGTAGTGGTATTACCAAAGTTAAAAAAATTATCGATACATACAGATACAAACATTTCCTTTTATGGTGTCAATCACACTTGATTTAAATATTTCATAACACCTGAAATATAATTAAATTTAATTTAGTCCAATAGAAATGATTAAAGCATATACTAGTAATTAGTTTGAAATATATACTAAATCAATACCTGGATATTGGAGTAAAAAGGTGTTCAGTTGTTTCAAGTTGTTCATGTAGGCTTCCATTGTTTTAGATCTAACTAGCGCACGCCATTTTTTATTAAAAGAAGACCAATCTTGTTGCGGGCGTATTTTTCGCCTGCACTTTCTATAAATAGCTCTATTGATGTGCCATCTACAAAGTAATCCCTTCGCATCTGGAAATTCAATGTTGCACGCGTTCATTGCTGCTAACTCTCGATCTGTAACTATCACACGTGGAAACTTGCCTCCATCCATTGTTGATTTCAAACAATTTAATTCCCATGTGTAGTTACACAATCAATCAATCAATCTCGAGTAATGGCAATGCATACATGTTGGTTTTATATGTGGCATCCATCAACAACACATGTGGAAATGCACGCCATATCTCAAGTGATATTGGATGAGCAAAAAATATATTCTAAAGCTAATTCGTTGCACTATTAGCAAGAATGTGATATACATAGTTGTTTTTTTCTAAAAAGGATAAGACAACCTGCATTTGAGTCTTTCCGTCTTTTTCCTGCATCCAAAATTGTTGTCGTTTATTGTATATAGTTTTCAACGTAGACATGGATTTTGCTTCTTTATTGTAGATAAAATATGACGTGGTTTTACACTTTTTTCAGACAAATCTTTCACTAGTTGAGCTTCTTGTTCAGATAATCGAGAAGCACATGGATGAGGTTCTAGAAAGCAGGTGGGTGATTATGTCTTTCACATATCACCCTTAGCGTCCAACAATCATCTCCCGAAAAATATTTTCCTTCCAATTCAAATGGACAATTAATTTTTTTGCTCCCTGTGTTTCTTGTGCTGGGTTTTTTACGTACGTAAATACCACCACGATCACACTGAAAGTTGATAGCTGAATTATTTTTAGATCTTTTAATTACAATTACATTACCGATTGAACGTCCCTTAGCTTGCACCCAATTTATTAGTTGTTCACGAGAACTAAACACCTATAAAAGTTAAATTTATAAGCAACTTTTAAAACCTATTAGAACATTACGAAATATTGCGATGAACATTTTAAAATCTGACGTAATTTCATATTCATACCATGTCAGTTTCAAATTGCGATGAGCAATGAACGTTATGATAAGATTCATTTTCACTTTCACTTTCATCCCATTCCCTTATTCCGTCGATATCAATATTGTAGTCCTAAATATAAACATAACAAACTTAGAAGAAATAAAATTATATATCTTACAAAAAATAATACTAACTAACAGTACCTCGTTGGTTGAATCATCATCGGAGTGAATATATTCTCCCCAATTCATTATTAAATTGTTTACGTAAGATGATGAATTTGAAGAATGTATCAGAAGAGTTTGTATATATAAGAATTTGCACCGTATCCAATAAATCATTTACATTTAACATTGCATGGGTTTTTTAAATTTTCGAGATATAGATAACTGACAAACTACGCATTTCTATGTAAGATTCCTTACATTACATTCATGCATCTTTTATTATATATATATATATATATATATATATATATATATATATTATATTTATATTAATAGTTTTATTAACGTATTATTGTGTTTTTTACTAATAAATTCTTTTGATTATGTTTTAATATTAATCCAAATACACCACTATGACCATTTTATTTTTATCTACATTTTGATATAAAAAAAAGTTAATTCTGAGACTAAAAAATACTTTCGTTAAATACATATCATATGGTGATAAAATTGTTGTCGAAATGTAGATAAAATTACACTGATCATAAATATATATTCAGAATTATTCAAAACATTGTATATAAAAAGTTATTAGAGAAAAACAAAATACTGCCTAAATTAAATATAGAAATATAATATATTAAACATTATTACTTGTATAACCATCACGTCGCACGTCGCACGTCAGTGACGTTTCGTTTGATCCATGTAAAAAACACTTTAAATAGTGTAAATAGAATTTGCCGGTTGTCACTCGTCGAGCTCCAATGAATATCAAAAACCATAAATCAAACAATTAGTTATATAAAACTAAAACATAAATTAAACATAATAATCAACCGAACGCAATTCTATAACCTAGTTCTAGATATATAAATCACAAACAATGAATTATAGCATCAATAATAACTTAATCAATCATCAATTATATTAAGTATCAAACATCCGTCATAGTTATGTTATCTCTTCCAAATGAATGAAAGAGATTAGTTCATAATTAAACTAAAATCAACACAAACAAAGAAAACAATTGATATAAACATGTTTCTATGGAATACAATGGATAGAATCAACCGTATACTCTGCGTGCCTTCCGTGGACGCCAAGTCTGACTTCAAGAGTCCTTAATCGCCAAAAGTTGATGGAAATAAGTTTTTGGATCTGTCGATCGAATAACTCACCGAGTTCAATTGGAAATCACCGAGTTATCATCGACCGCATGAGAGAAAAAGTGGTTTTTGAGGTATTGAAAAGTATGAATTCCTTTGGGATTTAATGGGGTATTTATAGGGTTGGAACCACGTGATTTTTTCAGGTTTTACAGGGTTGTTGGGAATTCAAGTCTATCTCTTCTAAAGTTGGTTAGGGTTTATATTATCTGTTGAGCTATATTTTCAATCCCGACTTGCCGAGTTCTTGAATAAATTGCCGATTTTTTATCCGTTTAGGCTATTTTTCGAAGCCTCACAGAAAACACAGCTTTTTTCCAGCTTCCATCTTCTCTTCAGTTCTTGATCCAATTTCCGTTCCTTTTGCATTTATACTCCGATATAAACCTAATAATAAAATAAAAAGCAATTAAGTACAAATATGTATCATTTTATCGTTAAATTAAGCATAAAACGTTGATATCACTATAAAAAAATATGTATAAAATAGGCGATATCAAGTGATTACAATCTCGTGATTCAAGAATCGCTAAAAACGAATAAGGAATGAAGAAGTTAAAGCTAAAACAAGAATCAACGATCCCGCAAACAAGGCCCAAAGTCCTGCACACGGACCATTGTTGCTGCATAATCAACATACTTGTGTGACAAAAGCTTGTATAGAAAACTTAGCTTGAATTTGTTTGGATTAGCGACACTTTGTGTACTAGAGGACACTTACTAGTGTCGCCTCTAGCAACACTAGAAGTGTCGCCTAGCCACCTATAGCGACACTAGAAGTTTCGCCAAGACACCTGTGTGTGTGAATATATATAGGTGTAGTGTCGTTCTTTCAGGTAAGTGTGTGTGCAGCGATTTTGATTAAGAGAGATTGAGTGTTTGGAGCTTAATTGTGTTTCTGTAATTGATTAATATCAATAAAACAGAACCTTATTTACTTTGCTCGTTCGAATTTCAATTTCACGTATTTCACTAATTAACGAATTCGAATTTCGCACGATTCGTTAATTCGATTCAAAAACGAGATGAAACAGACTAACAACTATCTTCCAACCCTATAACCTTGGTTCCAGTTATATACCCTTGGTACCAACCGTATACCCTTGGTTTCAGCCGTATAACCCTTTTTCCTTGTTCCAGTCGTATACGGCCAGGACAAGCCGTATACAGCCATGTACAGATCGTATACGGCCATGTACAGACCGTATACGGCCATGTAGAAGCCTTCTATTCGTGAAATGGAGGTGATTTGAATCGGATTTGAGGTGAAACTGAAGCTGCGATTTTCAAGAAAACCACATGATCAATTCGACGTTAAAAGTTGCAATTAAGTGTAAATTGAAACCGTAATTTGTTTCAGCTAGTGATTGTGCATCTAACAAACCTAAATTTGTGAGAATTCAACGACGAAATTGGAGTTTCAAAGTTTCTGGTTTTCTGCGTCTTTGGCGACACTAGTGTTCATCAGGCGACACTCGTTGAAGATAGGCGACACTCGTTGAAGATAGGCGACACTCATTGAAGACGGTTATCAGGCGACACTTTGACTTGATTAAGCGACACTTTCCCTTATTGAGTGACACTATAGAAGTGACACTAGCTTAGAGTCGCTATACACAGAAATTTAATTCCAGCGACACTCTTTTAAGCGACACTTAAAAAAAATTACTCAAGAGGAAAACTTTTGTATTGCCAAATCTTATTTTTAGGCTTAAAATCGCTAACTTTTAGTTTGGGAAAAGTTTTGTTTTACCCGAACATTTTTAGACGTTTTTGAACGAAATCTTGGTGGGAAAACTCGGAAATAGCTTTTTCAAACATGGAAGCTAAGATTAAACTTGACAATGAAATAAGAAGACAAAAGAGTGGAAATGAGGAAATGAGGAACTGAGGCAAAGCTGAAAAGAATTACTTAAGAAATAGTTTGAAGTTTTCAATCACGTGAAAAACGAATCATTTAATGATTTGATCTCACGGTTCTCTCAGTTGATTAGTGAGTTGAAAGAGTTTGGTAAAACATATACATTCACTAAGGTGAATACTAAACTCTTAGATTCTCTACCATCAAAATGGGAGTTTCACGTAATGCTTCTCAAACAAGATAAGAAACTTCCCTAGTGGACGTTGGATGAACTTATTATAAAACTTCAGGCTTATGACTCAACGAGGTTTGAGGAAAACACTCAGTTGAGATCAAAAGGTTCAGATGAAGAGATTAATGAGAAGTTATTATAGAAAGAATATGAGGTTAAAACTATTCAATCCCAAATACTAACCATGGAGAATGAACGTAAAGAGATGCGATCAATGATTGACCAACTGAAAAAGAGAATTTCAGAACTTGATGGTCAACAAACAGTGATGATCAAACTTCAAGAAGATCATAATCTTGCTTTGAAAACTATTCAAGTTCTTTGTGAGAAAGTTACTCAAGTCTCTCACTCAACCAAACCACCTGTCAAAGCTGTACGGAAGATTTACCCAGTTAAATCTTCCAAACCTTGTTCTAACATGGTTTGTGCGAAAAAAAATTTCATAGTTCACCAATTATTCTATGCACAAGAATAAGAGGTATTCTAAGAAATCACAATCAACCAAAATATTAGAGTATCAAAAGTTTGATTGTGATGATTCCGGAGACTTTAAACGCAACAAAACATCGGTTTCGAGATCTCAAAAGCCAAAAAGAGCTTCAAAACCGATACAATTACCGAAATCTGTACAAACAAAATCTTTCATATATTAGAGACAACATATGTTTGCTCTTGCACCACCACGTTCTTTACATATGGTGCAGAAACGAAAAGATTTTGTTCCTTTCTCTCCAAGCAGAACTCCTTAACCATTGATTCCACGAAAAGTTTTCAAAAATGAAACACCGCGTTTAAATTTCAGATGGAATTCAATGTCCTTGGATTATATAGACACAACTTATAGATGGTGCTCGAAACTTTCAAAGCATATTGGAACCGTACTCAAATGGGTTCCTAAAGTTGTAGCTTAGGTTGTACATATTAAAAAAAATAAAAAAATAAAAAATAAATAAAACGAGCATGGTTCCAATAACATTTATTAGGAGAAAAGGAGGAAGAAAGGAGAAAGAAGAATGAAAAACCAGCGACATCATATCACTTCCCTATCAGTCTGTGTGTTTGAAGATTGATGATCAACAACAAACGTTTGAATATAAAGATCCTTCGAGGGTTAAAGAAGAAAGCTGCTGTTCCGGGGGAGAATTCTGAAGTACTGATTGTAATACAAAATTTAAGGTATATTTTTAAAAATTCAAAAGGCATGATCAAAAGTAGCCTTAAATAAAAATTCAATCCGAAAAATCAAATTTCATGCTTGAAAGACTTGTATGTTACAAGTGAAAACCAAAACCAATCAAAAAGACCGAAAGTTCAAATTATTTGGTTCAATCCAAATTCTCCAATTGGACAGTTCAACAAAATAACCCTCGTATGCCCTTACTGGTCGATTTTAATGAATTAGTAAATGTGACAGTGAAATTGGAACCCCTATTGGAAACTCAAAAAGACGGCACATAAGTAATCAGTGCTACACTATGTTTAGAGTAATTAGAATATAAAGATAGTGAGCATCACTGTATATATGATACGTATCGTACTTGTATCTAAACCCCCTTTTTAGATTTCCTCCAACTCAACTCGCAAAAAATTTTGTTTTGCAGGATTCACCAATTGCTGGCTTGCTGCGTTAGCAGAGTTTATAGACAGCTGCATTCTTTTAGATCGATTGTATGGGGTTCTCAATCAGTAGAATGATCATTTAGATTTATAATTAGATACTTCAGATTTGTAAGCTTGGTATGTGGAATTGAATATACCTCCTTGTGTTTAGTACATGTTTTATAGTTTGTTGATGGGCAGTTTTGTTACTCATTTATTAGTTATTTGTTACTATATTCTTGTGTAAACTTGAACATATTGTGCCTATAACCTCCTCCAATTATTCAAGTGTGCATCTTCAAAGACAAAAACAGTGATGTGAAGTGTGGTAATATAGTACTCAATATAGTTAAGCATTGTAATTGTTTTCTGTATATAATGTGTTCTGGAAAAAATAGGAACTGGGCTGTTTTATATTTGAGAAGAAAAAGATAGAAAGCAGTTGAGGAACAACTTTTTTTCCCATATGACCACGAAAGTAATACTCCCTCCGTTCTAAAATAAGTGTTCGCTTTTTCATCTTAGTTTTATCAAAATAAGTGTTAAATTTCAAAAGTAATATATTAACTTCATTATTTCACCAATGCTAGACAATATAGGATCTTAAACTTTGTAAAAACTGACCGTAGACATTTATTATAGTACGGATATAATTATGTAAATTATAGGAAATCGTATCCTTAAATTTATCTCATTACAATGATTAAATTAAAAACATCTCGACACTACAATTGTAGTAATAGAACTATTGACCTACAATATGATGACACTTATATGATTCGAAAACTTGTATTATGGTGCAAAGGGTTAAATCATACTAAAATTATCTAAATACAACAATAACACTACACAGTAATGATATTTGTAAAAAATAAAATAAAAATAAACTTTGACATTCTCAAAAATCACAATCATAGGATGGAACTCAGAGTTCGTACATGTTGATAAGTGTTCAATTAAAGAGTTTTAATACTAATAAGAGACCATAAGCAAAAATAATTACATGTACGATTAGTTACGAATTTACTTAGTACTTATTCGTGAGATTCCGAGAATGAATGATTATCAGAATGATGAACAGTTGGATTCTTGAAGGTTTCTGTGAAGTTGTTGCCATGGCGGAGTTGATATTGCTTTATGCCATAAACTTTCTTTGGGTATATGGTGTCGATATGATCTAGTACGGGATAGGTTCGTATCAATTGGTAAAGAAATGGTTTCGTGCTGGAAGATAACTCTACTCTATCATCAAGCTAAGGTTAAAGACTGAAGATTAATACAAGCTGTTGTCACGGAGGAGTTTGTTGATGCATAATCAACATACTTGTATGACAAAAGATTGTATAGAAAACTTAGCTTGAATTTGTTTAGATTAGCGACACTTTGTGTACTAGCGCTAGCGACACTTACTAGTGTCGCCTCTAGCGACACTAGAAGTGTCGCCTAGCCACCTATAGCGACACTAGAAGTGTCGCCAAGACGCCTATGTGTGTGTATATATAAGTGTAGTGTATATATAAGTGTAGTGTCGTTCTTTCAGGTAAGTGTGTGTGCAGCGATTTTGATTGAGACAGATTGAGTGTTTGGAGCTTAATTGTGTCTCTGTAAATGATTAGTATCAATAAAACATAACCTTTTTTACTTTGCTCATTCGAATTTCAATTTCACGTATTTCACTAATTAACGAATTCGAATTTCGCACGATTCGTTAATTTGATTCAAAGACGAGATCAGACGGACTAACAACCATCTTCCAGCCCTATACCCTTGGTTCCAGTTGTATACCCTTGGTTCCAACCGTATACCCTTGGTTTCAACCGTATAATCCCTTTTCTTTGTTCCAGTCGTATACGGCCAGGACAAGCCGTATACGGCCATGTAGAGACTGTATACGGCCATGTAGAAGTCGTATACGGTTGGTTTTGACCGTATCGATATAAATCTTGCATCTTGAGACGGTTGTGTCCATACGGCCGTGTTTTTTATGGTCTTTCGTTTTAACTTGTAAATACGGGCACAAGACTTCCTTTATAAATAACAACTTCCACAACACACCAAATTTACATTACAGTTACATTTCTCTTTCTCCTAGTTAGTTCTCTCTCTCTACACTTTCTCTCTAGGTTCATTTAATTAATTAATTTAGTGAGAGATAAGTAAGGTAATTAATTATGTAGTAGTTAGTAGTAGTAGCTAGTTTAGCAATGTAACACTTTGGGTATTCTGAAGAAATAAAAATGTTATTCTGCTCACAATATCTACAGGTAATATATATCCTTTTCTTTTTATTATATCCTCATAATGCTCTTGTTTGATGTTGGTGATTTTTTAATATTAGAAATATTTATTGTCATGCTTTGTGAGTAGTTTACCTGTACATTTTCCATTATTAGATAATTATAATTAAAGACGGTGTTTAAATAATCTTTCATTATTAATTATGTTATTCTGAATTCGCTTTCTTTATATAATTTTAAACCTCATTATAAACTATTGTTTTTCCACCAACAAACGTGATTAAAACCTTTTTAATAGGTAATTAATTATATGTGTCAAAACTATGGTCAAAGTAGGAAGCCGTGGAAATACTGTTAATCACTAGAGTACATTGTGAATTAATATATGACGCTTTTGAACATGGTATAGAAACACTATAAGTGAAGTACATTGTGAATTACTAATGGATTTATTGGGTAGTTTTAAGCAAGTGTTGGTTTAAATCATTAATGGAATGTTGATGTAATAAAATACAAACTTTTTATATAAATCTAAAAAGGAAGACAGAGAATCTTTAAGTGTTCTAGTTTCTCTAACATCTTAAGATTTGTTCAAAACCATTTATAGAAAGCAACTATGTAGGTCCAACTACGATCTCAATTTGAATCAATTACTAATCCTGCGGAATCCGATTAAGTAATATATAGGTGAAGTAATCGAAATTGCAAAATCGAGTAAATAAATGTTTATGTATTAACGTTCAAGCTCAATCACGAATTATAGAATCAATCACCACAGCCCAATCTCAATTTACAATTCAAAAATGCTAAAAACCGCTAACTATTTCAAAGAGACTAGCTGTATATATAAACACAACTAGCGACACTACTAAGTGTCGCTACTAGCGACATTAACAAGTGTCGCCTAAATACAAAATTAAGCTATTTTCTAACAAGCTAGTTGTCAAACAATTATGCATCAACAAACTTCCCCGTGACAACAGCTTGTAGAAATCTTCTAGACTTCCAGCATGTATCCCTCTCTTCACACATATGTCTGCAACCCTTTTAAAGATCATTGCATCAGCTTCACATTCATCTTGAAATAAGATCTTGTTCTTATGTAGAATCTCTAAGTCGAATGCATAGAAATTGATCAAGCTTATAGGATCGTAGACATATGACACTACTCCATTTTCTTTCTCTTCAATACTTGCTTAGAGGAATCTTAGTAAGTGATGGAATGGGAGGATAAACCAATTTAACCTAAAGTTTATTAGTTATTGGATTAATTCTTTTCATGTAAATCATCTTCTTTCCCACCGATGGCTTCAGAAATTCAAACTTTCCCCTAACTTCTTTTCTTGTCTTGAAGAATTTGGCTGTTCACTATTCTGATTATCCGGAGAATCATTATCATCATCATTTTGATCATCATCATCATCATCTCTTGGATTATCTCTTGGATTACTTCTTCTTTTGTGAAAAAAAATATTTCAAACTTTGGCAAGGATAAAACTTGTTCAGAAAAACTTAAATCAATCGTGATAAGTGACAAGAAGTAAAAAAAATAAAACAAACGTAAGATATTTTTGGATCGTTTAGGTCTTACAAGCAAAAACGGATTTACATGCCCCGGTTACATAACTATGCCTCCTAAAGCAGATCAGTCCTATATGGCCTTAATTGGCTCTTTCTATTCAGATTTAGGATACTATTCATCGTAAATTTTTTTAATATATAAATATATAATATCTTATAATCAATGGAAACTGACGAATGTATGTCAAGAATATAACTCACATCTTTAGCAAAATAATTAGTTAACCAACTTAAAATATTAAATCCACAGTTTTATTATTTTGATAGTAGAGAAATTGGTCTATTGAGGTTAGCTGAGCCAACCAACAAATCAAACATAGTATTCATGACTCTATATTTATACAAATTCTACTGATGTACTATCATTTTCTAAATTTTTACAAAACAAGATATTTTTGTATTTTTAAAACATGAAAAACAATGAAATGCCAAGTCACTATCATTCATGATCAAGATTTTTCATCCCAATCAATTAAACCAACTCCTCAAAATCGATTTTTATGAAAAGCTTTTGTAAAAAAAAAATAAGAGTTTTGTTTAGAAATGTTGATTTGAATCAAATCAATTAAGCGATTCTCATAGCAATCACGTATAAAATGATATCAAATTTCGATATTTATTACTTTTGAATGTTGCACGGGATTGCGTGTGATGCAAATGCAACACAACCCCCATTGATTGGTTTCACATCCGTAAGTAGGGATAAGTTGTCGATCATGTGCCTGGAACAGCTGTTATCTACATACCATATATTTTCAAGCGTCTTTGATGTAACGTAAAAGGTCATATTTTTACGTACATGATTTCTCACTATTTGAGCTAATATTTGGTGAAAACATCTCAAAACAATGGTTATTTACTAAAATTTACCAAAGTGGTTCAAATATAGACGTTGCAGCAAAAATCACTAAACACGTCCAAATAACACGCAAAACGGGAAAAATAAATCTGAACCGATTCTTCCACTCTTAATTACCTTAGGAGATACACTTCCTAACTATTATTATATGATTCTATAGGTAATTACGAGACCGGAGAAACAAGATCAATCGAACGTATTCCAAACACGTATGAGATATAGACATCCAAAATACCTGATATTGGTTCATGAGAAGCGTAACGGAATTACGAGATTGTAGGCGAAAGACTCAAGTCAAACGGACAAGTAACGAAGAAGATAGGACCAAAATAAGCAACAAATGAAGGACCGAACAACGGGCAAAAACCAAGTGGCACCCCTATGTGCCGTATAAGGACCCATAGGGTACCGTATACGGTATCTAGACCCCGTATACGGCCTCTATAGATGCCGTATACTGCACCAAGTTGTCCCGGTGATGCCATGTTTTAGTCCCAATTTGGTTTGGTGCTGATTTGTGCTTGTATTTTGTATTTTGGGGCTTGTACATGGGATTTGAGGCTTTGCCTATAAATAATGGCCTCCCCGCTCCTCATTCAACTCATCCCACACCTTTTCACCTCATCTCATTCTTCACACTCTCTCACACACACTCTTTCTCTCTCTAGGTTCTCTCTCTAAATTAGCTAGCTAGGTTAGTAGTCAGTTTGTTCTTGGTTAATATTTAACCAAGATTAACGAAGGGGGTTTATTGTAATATTGTTGAAGATACTTGGAAGGGCTACGATTGTAATATTTACAAAGATATTTAGAAGTTCCACTCGTTGTAATCTTGCATATATTCAAATTATGCGTTACTTACGGTTATATCTTTCCTTATCTATTATAATGCATGTTATTATTGTTATTAGGCTAGATTTAGTATTGATACGTATTTGTGTGACAAAAACTCGTATAGAAAACTTAGCTTGATTGTGTAAATACTAGCGACACTTGATGTTTTAGCGACACTACTAGCGACACTTTATGTTTTAGTGACACTGTGATAACATCAAATAATATCTTATTTATATTATAATATTCTCTTATTTCTAAGCATTTTTACTGCAAATTATTTATATATATTACTGATTTCGTTTATATTTGCAAAAAGGTGTTTAAAATAAAGAAATAAAGAAAAGGAACGAGAACGAGCTAAAAACTGAAGAAAATGAAGAGAAGATTAAAGATCAAGAAAATTGGGCTTAGAAAGAAGTTTAAACCCAAAAGGGTGGAGTATTGGGCCAAAGAGAAGAATAAAAATCGGATTTGCGAAGTGTAAAGCCCAAAGGAAAAGAAGCCTGGCCCGAAAAAAGAAGATTCTGGAAGTTCGATTCAGCCGGCGGTTGAACCTAAATCAGGAAGGCGGTTGAGCGCGTGGGTCAAGATCCGGGTTTTCGGGTAAAAATCAAACCCAACCGGCGGTTGGATGCGCAAACCTGAAATCTATAAATAAAGGTCAAACTCAACCCATAAAATACAATTACAATACGAATTAAGTAATCCTTATTTCGGTTTTAGGGTTTAAAGGTCGACTTTAAGGGCGATCAGGAGGCTAGGAGGCTAGGGTTTGAAGGTTTTCAACCCTAACGAAGATTCGGTTCGGTTATTGTGGTTTGATTTTTATTCTTTTCTATTTGCAATGTGTAACAACTTGTTTTTAGATTTGATCTATCTTACTTTAATTATGCACTAATTCTTTATTGTATTTACTTAGATGAATGGTTTTTAGATAAAGGTTTCATCATATGTTTATGTTGATCTGAGTTATGAATGGTTATTGAGTTTGTTTGAAAGATCCATATTGATTATGTGTTTATTAATTGTTACTTAACATGGTCAAAAGACTTATGCTAGAACTAACGTTTGTATGAGTTGATTGATTATCTGCAATTAAGTGATTTATTAGTTAATTATGACTTGAGACTGTAACCGGTAATAGGTTAAGACTAATAGCAATTAATACAACCTAATTGGTGTGATAATTAGAAAACCAATAATTATAGACTTACGCTAACACAAAAGTCACTGAATGAATCTCAATGATCTGTTGATAGTTTTAATAGCATAAATCTTATGTTGATAACATGTCTCAGTGTATTCAAGAGAATCTAGTATTAAGGTAAGGTTTATTAGGGATCAATTAACCTTAACTGGAGGCTATCCATTTTAGTTGAAATCACCATAATAAATGATCAACAATCCATAAACATATCTGAAACCTGAATCGAGAAATCAATAATCTAAGTAAATACATGCTTGCCTATCTGATTATCCTTAGTTATCTTTTCTATCTTATAATTGTTTTTAATTGTTTTTATTAGTTTTCGAATAAATATACGTTCGTACGGAACTAAAACGCACCCCTTATCTATTTGTAATTTGTAATTTAGGATTAATTATTTATTTTTAATTTGCACCGATTCCCTGTGGTTCGACTCGGTCTTACCAAAGCTATACTATAATACGAATAGGTATTCTTGCCTGGTTGTGTTTAAGTTTTCTTTAGTATTTCTAATCAATTAAAACTTGTATTTTTAACGACAACTTAACACGCATCACACTGCTATTGTCGCCTAGAGCGACAATTGCTAGTGTCGCCTATGTCTATATAGTGTCGCTTGTGTCTGTATAGTGCCGCCTGTGTCTATATATCTACTGAGATCGCGCATGTAAACTGAGTTAATCAATCGCGTGTGCTACGACTTTGATTGTTTGAGCTAAGAGAGTTTGAGTGTTTGGAGGTTAATTGTGATTTCTATAATTGATTAACATCAATAAAACATAAACTTATTTACGTCGCTTGCGTTATTCAATTTCACGTACAAATTAACGAATTCGATTTCGCACGATTCGTTATTTCGATTCAAAGACGAGATCAGACGGACTAACAAGTGGTATCAGAGCCAAAACACTTCAGTGTTAGGTGATTTGAATCGAGTTTTATGTGAAATTGAAAGCTACGGTATTCACTAACCCAGGTAATCAATTCGACGTTAAAAGTTGCAATTAAGTCAAAATTGAGACCGTAATATGTTTTAATTAGTGATTGCACGTCGAACGAACCTAAATTTGTGACATTTCAGCGGTGAAATTTGATTTTCAAAGTTTCTGGGTTTTTTGCGTCTTTAGCGACACTAGTGTTCATCGGGCGACACTCGTTGAAGATAGGCGACACTCATTGAATACGGTTATCAAGCGACACTTTCCCTTATTAGGCGACACTATGTGTCGCACACCGCCGTGGCGGAATCACAGCAGGGCATGACTAATCCGAATCATCACAACAAAGTTACATCGAGCGACCTCTATATGAGTCGTTTTAATAAATACATTTGAAAAGATACATTGTTTAAACGTAACGTTTACAACCAAGTATTTTATCTTAGAGTACACGCCTAGATTAAGAGATTCTAATACATAACTAATATACAAAATAGTAATGCAGTGAAATCTCCAGTAAAAGCTGTTTGTAGAACATGTGACTCTAGTGTTGTTTCCCAAAAGCATCTCATGCTTAATGCTACTGTGAACTTGAGAGATACATGCTAAAAGGGTCAACATAAAGTTGGTGAGCTCACAAGTTTAAACCATTAAAAACAATAACATGAACCACAAGATTTAGGTAGTTACTACACGAATGCAAAAATGGGTTATACTATTGCCATGAACTCATGTATTCGAAACTTAACAATTCTGTCGCCTCGTGTAAGTGTCTAATCCGGAAAACTTATTATGTATAAACATTTATACGTCCGTTTGACCAGTTAGCGCGACTAGCCTGGACGGAGGTGTCAACCCAATAGATCTAATCACAATATTCGCGTTTAAGTAACGATAATTTATCGAACCATGAAAGTGAGGTCTTATTGTTGGATTAGTTCTGCTATTCATGCAACTAGTATATGATTTTCTTGTATTTGTGTTCATAAAAATATGTACATGTATTCTCACCCCAAAATAGTTCAAAACAGGTAAAAGGGGCCATGAGACTCACCTGAGTCGTGAATGGTAGCGTCTCAAAAGCAAGTGTATGTGTATTACCAGGAGTAACCTTCTAGCGCCCTAACCGGATAAGATTATTAGAATAAGTAGATGTCTAAAAGTACACATATGCTAGTTGTTCACTCAACTAGTATGTTTCTGTGTATATCGCTTTTCAAAATACGTACGACCCGTTGGTGATGTTTTGAATAATATTTCTTAAAATATTATTATTCTCGATTCGCTTCGCATTGCGTACTTAATATTTCTCTCCAAATATTAGTATAGTTATTTCGTTTTAAATGTACACGTTTGAATGTTTATAAGTTGTCGTACATGTATTTTATTCATCATGTATATAGTTTATTCGTTGTATATACATACACACACACACACACACACACACACATATATATATATATATATATATATATATTTGGTTCGTTATATATAAATATAGTTTATGTTTGAGTAAATATGTATACATATATATGAATGTTGTTTTTATTAGTCCTAAATATATGTAGTTTTCGTTCGAGTTTTGGTAACGAAATACTTAAACTCTTTTTGGACTAAAATCGGTGTCCTAATTAGTTTGGTCCATAGTTTCGTCGTCTCGCGTATCATTTTGTTGACTTTAGTCAAACCTACTCGTTTCGTCATGAAACTTTTACACAACATTCACCAATGTTTTAGTACTCGTAAAAAGTAAGTTTTGTTGATTTTTAGTAATCTCGAAAGTGTCCGCATTTAACGCGTGTTAAAACAGTCCCTGATCAGATTCGTCTCAAAATTACCCTCTTTTGTGATGTTGTTTCGACTAGTCGAATGTTCGAGTTAAATTACGAAATTTTTAGCACTTATTCCCACATGTGTTAGCTTTCCTGAAAAGTACATTACACAATTTTTGGATGAGTCTAAGTTGTCCAAAAATATTTATTTGTCCCATGTGGTCTAACAGCTACAGTTTCGGTCCAAAGATTTAATTATTGACTAAGTTACACTCAACTTCACAAAATGAGATGATAAAATTTTAAAGCTAACAAAATTTGTGACTTTTAGGAAAAAGTCTCACGTCTTTTAGATCTGTGTACAAGGAGTTGTGGCCTTCCAAAGTTGGGCCAAAAATCTGTCTTCAGAGACGGTTTTGATATCTTATCTTTAAAAATCGTTTTGAGGTATCAAATGTTGTCCAAAAAATATGGAACCAGTTGGATCTTAGACATAACTTCTTGAACTTATTTTTAGACTCAAGATTCGACATTTTTGGTTTTGTTTTGAGCATGTTATCATGAGTTGAAGTTGGACTAACTTGCCGTCCAGTGAGTGTTTTGTACTCTTAAGTATGTTTGGTGATTTTAGTTGTTTCAAAACATGTTTTTAATACAGTTTTGGCCAAGGTCTTTGTGAGTGAACTTGCTAGCATATGTGTTCATATAATACATAAAAGAAAGATCAAAGTAAGGGTTTCCTTACAAAGTTGTTTAGATGAACACAAGAAGAAGAAGATGGTGATGCTTGAACTTGTTCCTAGCCCTTTTCTTTGCAAGATGATCAAGATGATTATGGTGGATGATGATGATGATGGCTGAGATGATGATGGTGATGAAATCGTTTGAAGGGAGAGGGAGAGAAAGAGTGTGAGGGAGATTGAATATGAATGAGGTTGTGTGTATAAGTAACCAAGAAGATAAGGGTATGGGGGTGGTGTGGGGTATGGCTGATTTTTCCATGTCAAAAGAGGTATGGGTTTTGTCAATTTTTGTCTCAAGATATTTTTGTGATTAGGTGTTAATCACGTTTAGCGTTTAATCTCGTTTAGTGTTTAATCGATTATAAGTTATTTAGTTTAGTTAAGTTAACGATTATTAAACGTTAACTATAAGTGAAGTATTATTTGAAATGCTTTGTTTTGTATTCTCGTAATGTTCGTTATGTCTCGTTTAGTTGTTAAGTTTGATTCGTGAACTTTCGTTGCGTTCGTTACGTTTAATACAAAACGTATAATTGTTTACGTAGAGACGTTATGCTTAAAAATTCTAGCATAATAATATCGTAAATAACTACTATTTATTTATCAAATAGTTTTACGTTATAAAATAAAAATAAAAATAAAAAAAATCGTATCACCAACGTTCGTGTTTTTCTCGGACCTCGTCCGATTGTTCTGCGTAATTCAAACTAATTACGTATGAAAAGTGTTAAATATTTACCCTAAGTATATACTAATTACAGGTAAATGTTGGCCTAATTTGTCGGTTGTCACACTATGGGCGGTTATCAGGCGACACTTTCCCTTATTGGGCGACACTATGGAAGCGACACTAGCTTAATGTCGCTATATACAGAAATTTGATTCTAGCGACACTCTTTTAGCGACACTTAAAAAAATGTTTTGGAGGGAAAATTTCCGTATTACCAAATTTTGTTTTTAGGCTTAAATTTGCTTAATTTTAGTTTGGGACAAGTTTCGTTATACCCGAGCATTTTTGGACGAAATTTTGGTTGGAAAACTCGGAAATGGCTTTTTTAAATATGGAAGCTAGGATTAAGCTTGACAATGAAATAAGAAACAAAAAAAGTGTAAATGAGGCGCTAAGGCAAAATCGAAAAGAACTTCTCAAGAAACAGTTTGAAGTTTTTACTCACACGAAAAATGAGTCATTTAATGATTTGATCTCACGGTTCTCTCAATTAATTTCCGAGTTGAAAGAGTTTGGAAAGACATATACATTTACTAAGGTGAATATAAAACTCTTGGACTCTCTGCCATCCAAATGGGATTTTCATGTAAAGCTACTAAAGGAGGATAAAAAATTACCTCAATGGAATTTGGATGAGCTGATTGATAAACTTCAGGCTTATGACTCAACGAGTTTGGGGAAAACACTCAGTTGAGATCAAAAAGTTCAAATGAAGAGATTAATAAGAAGTTATTACAGAAGGAAGATGAGGTTAAAACACTTTAATCCCAAATACTAACCATGGAGAATGAACGTGAAGAGATGAGATTAATGATTGACCAACTGAAAAGAGAAATTCAGAACTTGAGTGCCAACAAACGGTAGTAACCAAACTTTAAGAAGATCGTAATTTTGCATTGTGAACTATTCATGATCTTCATGAGCAACTTACTCAAGTCTTTCTCTCAACCAAACCACCAGTCAAAGCTGTGCAGAAGATTTACCCGGTTAAATCTTCCAAACCATGTTCTAACATGGTTTGTGCGAAAAAGATTTCATAGTTTACCAATTATTCTATGCACAAGAATAAGAGGTATTCTAAAAAATCGCAATCAACCAAAATATTAGATCATCAAAAGGTTGATTGTTATGATTTCGGAGATTTTAAACGCGCCAAAAGATCGGTTTCGAGACCTCAAAAGCCAAAAAGAGCTTCAAAACCAATACAATTACCGGAAACTGGTCAAACAAAATCTTTCGTATATACAAGACAATAGATGTTTGCTCTTGCACTACCACGCTCTTTTCATATGGTGCATAAACGAAAAGATTTTGTTCCTTTCTCTCCATGGAGAACTCCTTCACCATTGATTCCACGAAAACTTTTCAGAAATGAAACACCGTGTTTCAATTTTAGATGGAGTTCAAAGTCCATGGATTATATCGACACAACTTATAAATGGTGTTCGAAACTTTCAATGCCTATTGGAACCGTGCTCAAATAGGTTCCTAAAGTTGTAGTTTAGGTTGTACATAAAAAAATAAAAATAAAAAAAATAATAAAGAAAAACGAGCACGGTTCCAGTAACATTTATTAGAAGACCAAAAGAAGAAAAGGAGAAAGAAAGGAGAAAGAAAAATGAAAAACCAACGACATTTCTTTTTATCACTTCTCTTTTAATCGGTGTGTATTTTGATTGATAATCAACAACGAAATGCTTAAATTTGAAGATCCTTTAAGGGTTAAAGAAGAAATCTGATGTTCCGGGGGAGAATTCTAAAATACTGATACTGATTATTATTCGGGAGATTATTAGAGCTTTTTCGGGAGATTCCGAGAATGAATGATTATCAGAATGATGAACAGACAGATTCTTGAAGGTTTCTGTGAAGTTGATGTCACGGGGGAGGTGATATTGTTTTATGAGCATAAGCTTTCTTTGGGCATATGGTGTTGATATGACCTAGTATAGGATAGGTTCGTGTCAATTGATTGGTAAAGAAATGGATACGCGCTGGAAGATAACTCTACTCTCTCATCAAGCTAAGGTTAAAGACTGAAGATTTAGCTGTTGTCACGGGGGAGTTTGTTGATACATATTTGTGTGACAAAAACTTGTATAGAAAACTTAGCTTGATTGTGTAAATACTAGCGACACTTGATGATTTAGCGACACTACTAGTGACACTTTATGTTTTAGCGACACTTGCTAGTGTCGCCTGTGTCTGTATAGTGTCGCATGTGTCTATATATATACTAAGATCGCGCATGTAAACTGAGTTGATCGATCGCGTGTGCAGCGACGTTGATTGTTTAGCTGAGAGAGTTTGAGTGTTTGGAGCTTAATTGTGATTTCTGTAATCTATTAACATCAATAAAACATAAACTTATTTACGTCGCTTGCGTTATTCAATTTCACGTACAAATTAACGAATTCGATTCTGCACGATTCGTTAATTCGATTCAAAGACAAGATCAGACGGACTAACATTTAGGATGACTTGCCATGATTAGTGAGTAGTTATATTGTGTGTTTGTTGTGATGTAGTTAGTCGTATTAATTAGAAGTAACGTAAAACGTCTTATTCATTGGTATAGAGCTGGAAACACCAATATGTGTAGTACAGAATGTGGAAGCTATGAAAAGTCATGGGCACAATCCGATGTGGAATAATGTTCCAAACTATTCTAATTATAAATGAAAACTAGGTGCTTTGATTACACATTCCGTCTACGATTTTAAACCGCAATTTCAAGTGACCAATAAACGTGGTTAAAACCTTTTTGATAAGACGTCATATCAAGGGTAATTAATTATGTGTTTTGTTTTTGAAGCTGTGGAAATACTAACCAAGTATTGTACACCGTGAATAAACTCTGGATTAAATATCTATTTTTAAATAATATGGTTTGGTTTTGAAGTCTTGCAAATACTGTTTTAAACAAGTATTGTACACTGTGAATAAATTAGGGATTTATTGGTTATATATAAGTGAGGGCTGGTTTAAATCATAAATGGAGAATCTCTGATCTAAAATACAAACTTAGTTTATAAATCCAGAAAGGCAAACGAGGAATCATCTAGTATTCCTAATTTGTCTATCACCCCCAGATTCTACAAAACCATTGATGAAAAGTAATCAAACACCAACCAAGTCTTAAACTTAAATTTTTTATTCAATTAAGTATCATTGTGGTGTTAAGAACGGTCGGACTGTTAGTGAGTCTGTTACTCTATTCATGCACCCAGAAGTCCTCGTATTCCATAAAATGGTCATTGTTCCATAATAAGGCAGTGTTGAGAGTGAGCAGCCTCCTCCGATTAGAATCACGATAGCCTAGTTACTCAGTGACATACAGATTGAGCAATCAATCAATAGGGTACTAATGTTTACACCAAAAATACTTAAAACAAATAAAATACAAATCTTTAGAAAGACGTTTTCATAGCTTAAACTAAAACATCATCCCAAAACAAGACTAACGAAGTCACAATTAACACCCTCTCTATTCTGATTGCTATCCCTTTATTTTATTTTTATTGCTTAGATTAAATTAGTAGTATAATTTAGAAAATAACCAAAAACCAATTCCCAACTCTTTCTAAAACACCTTCACTAGTTAGAAACGGACATCCTTGACTACTTTGTTTCACAATACAGTTGATTTTGAAGAACGACCCTAGGTCATAGCTGCTATATAACTTTTAGGTCACATAGCACTAGTAAAACTTAAGTCCCCAACATCTATAAATATTAAAAGCCACCGACACGTCGCTAGCAGCCAGTCCAACGACAGGGTAATTCCTGACCGACCGCTAGTGGCGCATCATTCTCCTTGACTGCTCTAGCACAACACAGATAAAAGTTAGTTCATAAGGGAGACCTAAGCCTTGATGGCCTTGGGTCGTCCTGCATCATCTACAGTTGAACTTGTACAATTTGAACTTGTACATGTTGATGAAAGAGTATGTGAAGGTTGACCATTTGACTTTAACTCCTTTTTAGTTGAAGGTTGAGCAACTGGTTGTTCTCGTTTCAAAATTTTCACAACTTTCTTTTGATTACTTGGATGTTTTTGTATTGAAACATTTTTGACACTTTGAACATTCATGTGAAAAACAGTTTTCAAAATCTCATTATTTGCATCAAGCCTAGATTTTCCTTATTTTGAAGCCTTTTCATACTCATTTGTAATTATGAAATTTTTAGGCTTAACTGCATATTTATCAATCTTTGCTGTTGACTCAACACAATATTCAACTTCACACATTGTCTCAACATTCTCATCTTTCACAACATATACAGGATCTACAACAAATGTAGTTGTAGGAACAAAATACTTAATCTCATCCTTAACCGGCATCGGTGTGTAATTCGAAGGAGGAGGTACAGAATTGTAACCAATGCCCATTTTTGACTTGGTATCCGTTTTCTGAGAATGGATAATTTAGTCAAAAATCATTAAGGAAGTGGAAAGATTTGAAAACTTTCGTTTGTTTGTAATTTAAGATTTCACTTTGAGCTTCGACGTTTTCTTTTCGTTGCAAATCGATTTCAGAGCACCTTGTTGATTTAAAATTTTTACTTTCAACTCATGCATCTCAACATGTGAAGCTTGAAGTTTATCTTGAAAAAGTTTTTCATTATCATTCAAGACTTTGTTGGCTTGCTTGAGTTTGTCGATATCAGACAACGGGCTAAGATTATGGTCCTGATATCTGTTGAGTTACTCAACACAGTTTGAAAAGTTAAGGGCAAAAGATTCAGAATCAACCTCAGAGATATCAGCCATAAATGCTTGATTCTGGGTATACACGGCTTTATCCAAGTGAGCACTCCAGGTTGTTGTCACAAGCGTCGTTGAAGAGTTTTGCATATTCAGTTATTTGGCTTGAGCTGGATGATGATTGTTGTTGTATGGCTTGGGAGTACTAGGTTTAGTAAACCCAAAAGCTGGTTGCTTTTATTTCTCGCATTCCCTTGCAAAGTGCCCATAATTCTGACAATTATAGCATTTGACTTTGCTTTGATCAAAACCAAGACCCGTTTTGTTGTTGCCACCAGTTCTTGTTCTACCAGTCCGTTGAAGAAATTTCTTGGCTCGCTTTGTGAGCATAGCCATACTCCACTGAATGTCCATTTCTTCCAAATCGTCCAAATGAATCTGATCGTAGTCTTCATCGGTCAAATCAGAACTTGAAGTTCTGCCAGCTATGAATCCCTCATAAGATGTCAAAAACGCAGTAAAGATAGTAGCATGATCTTCAGTTAACTTTGATGGCAGTGATTGAATTGACTAATTTGAACTCGAAGACTTTGAAGAACCACAACAACTTGTGCAAGTAGCACATAAAATTCCAGACACCGTTCTGGTTAAAATAATTCGATGAATCTTGCCCTGAAAAGAAAGCAATCCCGCCAGTTGTATCTTTATTTGAAGTATCACTGAACAAACTGGGATCCTGGACTTGAATGTTCCCGGTTGCCTTTCTTTTCATGTCCATCCTAAAGTGACCAAGTAGGCATTTCTTCATTTTCTTTCATAAGCATCACTCTCATCTCCCAATTTGATGGTAAAGAATCCAGTAACTTCTCAGTGACCTCAATGTTGTCATACTCTAGCCCAAGCTCCTTTAATTCGTAAATCAGCTGAGAAAATCTGGAAATAAAATCCATCGAAAGATTCATTCTTCATATGGTCAAACAAAGCAAACTGTTTCTTTAATAAGTCCTTTCTGCTTTTCATTAACTGATCATATCCCCCCGAATCTCTTAGCAATAGCTTCCCATAAAATCATAAGAGGTCTCTTGACATTTGAAACACGAAAGCACGTCCTTTGGTAAGCACATGGTAATCACCGCATACGCTTTCTTTTCTTTATCAAAATCCTTGCGTTCGTCGGCTGACATTTGTTTCATTGTCTTAAACGGAGCTATATCTCGGAAAGTCCCCTCTTGCCTAGGTCGCATATATCGCTCAGTAATAGGAATCCACAAGTCAGGGTCATTAAACGCAATGAAAGATTCAAAACTAGTTTTTCCAACTAGCGTAGTCATTATTGCATAGGAACCTAGGAGGTTTGTTCGGAGTACCGATCTCGTTGTCAAACTTAAGCATCGCAGTCATGTTTGAAAACGCTATTTTTAGAAAAGTTTTCAAAGTATAAAACACAAGTGTCGCCTGAACAAAGTACTAAGCGACACTGACTAATGTCGCAAGAAGAGAAAAGTTGCTTTCAGTATTAAACGACACTGACTAATGTCTTTAGAAAAGTCTCTTGAAGAGAAGAATCGCTTGGAAAGAAGAGTCGCTAGAAATGTTGCCTGGTATACAGTAACAGAATTCAACATAATCGAATGTCGCCTAAACTATCGCCTGATGAACTCTAGTGTCGCCCGATAAAAAAGTGAGAAAAATTCCAAATTTACTCCAAATTACGATTGAATTCTCTAACTAAGTGTTCATAGTAGCTAGCAAATCACTAATTCTATCCAATTCATGTCTCAATTCTTTCTCAATCATAGATTCATAGCAGTTTCAACCAAAAACCCAAACCAATCTACAAATCGATCACAATCACGTAAACCGATTCAAATTACCCCTATATCGTGTATAGAAGGCTCTGATACCACTTTGTAGGTCAACTACGATCTCGATAAGAATCAATTACTAATCGTGCGGAATCCGATTAAGTAATATACACGCGAAGTAATCGAAATTTCAAAACCGAGTAAATAAATGTTTCTATATTAAAGTTCAAGCTCAATCACGAATTACGGAATTAATCACCATAACTCAATCTCAGTTTACAATTTAAAAGTGCTAAAAACCGCTGAGTATTTCAAAGAGACTAGCTGTATATATAAAGACAACTAGTGACACTACTAAGTGTCGCTACTAGCGACATTAACAAGTGTCGCTAGATTACAAAAGACTAGTGTCGCCTAAATACAAAATTAAGCTATTTTCTAACAAGCTAGCTGTCAAACAATTAGGCATCAACAAACTCAAAACACGATTATAAATGAGGATTATTGTACTTTGTTATCTTTAAATTTGTACGACGCTAGATTTAGTTTACCGATTATTCTTTTCAGTTACTCATGTGGCTTAACCTAGATATCAAGAAGTCATGAATCTTGATTGTGGTAAGTAGTTGTGTGTGTTAAAACCATGATATAAGTAGGAAACTACGAGAATACCGTGTAATACATAGTGATTAACTATGGAATCACTATGCATCACCTAGTGAATTACTCAAGTTAGGCATGGTCGATGTAAGAAAGAATGTGAACACTGCCATGCAGTAAACATATGAAGCAATGTTAAACATTGTGAATAATCTTGGGATGCATAAGTGTATGAAAAGGAGAGTAGGTTGTAACATAAGTAATATGAGCTTTTAAAATATATAGACTGAGTCTAGAAAAGACAGCGAAGGTCCGAGTAACCTAAGATGCTAAACTCTAAGACTCTACATAACTGATAGTTTAAACATGCAAAGTTTATAACCTGACACACACTTAGAAGAATGAAAGATAAACTTAGGTGTTAAGAATGATCGGACTTTTAGTTAGTCTGCTACTCTACTGATGCACCTAGGAACTAGCACATTTCACAAAGGGTCATTTGTTCCATACCAAGGAAGTATCAAGAGTTGAGCGGACCCGTTCTGATCAGCTTCACGATAACCTAGTTCCCGATGACATATCAATTTAGGATCTTAACTAAAATGGTAAGGTTCTAGCATTTACACCAAGGTCTTTCAATCTATTAATCTAAGAGTGTCCACGTAATAAACGTAATCCGGACACTATACTATCTCAAGTCATGGAAACCCACGTCTTCTCTAACCTTATTTGTTCCTTATATGCTAGCTAGCTTAATTTAAATTCATTTCGTTCTTAGTTTAAAAATAGATAAAAACTAAACAAACATCTCTATCCAGCCACCCAAACCCTAGCTTGAGTACTAAATTATCTGAACGAGCTCTACTTCAAATTCAACTATCTAGAGACGACCATGGATCATCATTTCCACGTACTACTATTAGGTAATTGTATCTAGTGTCAGTAGGTAGTTAGAACATTTAGACCCCGAGTAGAATATAAATTTTAAAACTTCACCCTGATAGTGCCTGGTGCTGACATTGATGTATTCCCAGACGAGTTACCGCTTTGCAACTGGTGGTCCTGGGTGACATCAGTTTAAGAATATTTTTTCAGCAATTTAAATCAATAGGTATTAAGCAACATAAAAAGAATATTTTCGGTCATGACTCATGACTACACTAAAAATAAGGGTGGAATGGTGACATAGTTCATATTTAAGTAGTTTCAAAGAGGAACACAAAGGCTAATGTGCATATGGTTTTCAAGAGTTTGTAGCACTAAAAATGAGTGCTAGGACTGAGTAGACCGGGATATAATTGGATTAAATCAAAAATACTGCAAATTTCTAACTACCTCCTTATCATGTCAACATCTATATCATACTAACGTGATCTCACTTCGGTCTAAACATGTATCGACTAAAGCAACTTCTAATTTCACTGCACTCACCGGCACACTAATAGCAACAAAAATCTGAACATTATATTTATTTTTGTATGTTATATTATTTGAGAATCTACCACTATTAATAAAGTGTTTTGAATGCTTAGTCTTATAGAATTACTAAATTACCCCTATTATTTTCTAAACGTTGAAACATGATTACGATTACTAACATATCCTTCTCACAACTTGACATTCCATACTCCCTTCGTTCCATTTTTATCGTCCCCTTGCAAACTTTATTGCATTTAAGATAAGTCGATGAATGTCAATTATGCCCTTATGTTAACGACAAGTTTGACTGAAATTTTTTATGAAATAAATAATTATAAGTAATAAATGAGGGTAAATTTGAGAGTTTACTAATTTTTAATAGTTATTTTTTACAAGTAGACAATACTTTTTAGGACAAAAAAAACTAGTAAGGTGGATAATAAAAATAAGACGGATAGAATAATCAAATTTCCTTATATAAATTAAGTCAAACTAAACTTAAAATCTCAATCATTAAAGTGTTTAGTACAAAATAGTATACAAATAAAGTAACTTCTATAATTATGAAGATTAATAATAAAAACTCTGAATAATATGTTGCCGATATGATAGATATTTACACATCGACTATAATGTTTTTATGTGTTACAAAGTTAAAGCGGTATAATCGTCTGTTACTTCGCGCGATATTTCTCCAACTAAACTCTCTAGAATTATATCCGTTGAAACAACCCACTTTATCATAGTGCGTTTCTACTATTTTTCTCAATTCAGCAGAAGCGTCTACTCTATAACTTTCTTCAATATCATGGCACGACAATCTATTCTACACTTTTGTCCATCGTTGTCTAATCTGAGTTGCAAAATTTAAAAATATTTGGGGTCAACTAAAAGCCTTGTGAATTAAGGTTTTCACAAAAAATATTTATAAAACTTTTCAAATAAAACATGTAACCAACAATTTAGAAACCAATTTTCAATACCACTTTGTCACATAAGCTATGATTCAATCCAACGATCTCTTTTTAATATCAATTTCCACTTTTTCCCTTGTTCAACAACAATTTGATGACAAACTGTAGTTTTACACATTCTACTTTTTGTCTTCGTCCACTTTTTAGCCTACTATTTATTCTTCGTCTAATGTTTTTAGCCCACTATTTGTTTCTTCATTCACTTTTTAGCCCACTTTTTATGCGATTTCATTATTATTAAGATAGTGGATAATCAATAAGCTTCGTAACGATTTTCTTTTCACAAATTACATTATCGCAACAATTAAGAATAGTAAACAATTTTATAAGTTACAACAAAAAGCATTTAAACATCACTATTTGAACAAACAATTTACAAAATAAGTGTAACTCAGTTTAAAAAGTCACGTAAAACTCACCTTAATCTTTTACTAGCTAGCACTTTCACTTCTTGCTAACAAAATCTCTTACAATTTTAAAATCATTCTAACCCTTTAAACCAAAGTTACTATCATATGCTTTACATACGAGACCATATTGATTGGGTAATCGAGCAATATATTTTATTTTTTATACTGTTTAAGAGCTTGAATATTTACACTTAATATCAATCGGCAAAGAAATATGCTTAATTGTCGTGATATTTTAATCAAATTCAAGTTGACTTCACGTTGACTAAGTTTCACATAATACACTTCACAACTAAAATCTCATGACAAATTAAAAGTACACGTGTAAAACAATAGGTTCATATAGATTTCGAACAAGACAGTTGAAATGTTCACACTATATACACGTGGAGCTCCAACTTTCATCCTTTTTGAATCGCTAAAACAATTCACATTACATTTAGCTTGAGCAAAAACCCACATAATCTAAAATTAAACCTTCAAAAATCACAAACAATTGATTGGTGGTGACAACTACTTTGCTGAATAAAAAAAATCTTGATGGTAGTGGCAAAGACATTGCGGGCAGTAGGATGATGAGAAACGAGAGAATTTGGTGAATTTTAGCTACGACAATCTTGGTTGGTTTTAGAAAATTTTACATTAAGAAGACTATTGTATGAAAGTGGTTCATATCTCTTTCTTTTTAACTTTGACCCTTGAGTTCATATCTCGTAATTATACATGTATGTAATTGTTAAATTGTAGTTATATTTGTAACAACTATATATACAACTATATATACGTGTTTGGCAAATAAATTCTAGTTGAATCTCAATTTAAATACCACTACCAAATATTTCATCACAAGCAACGTGAACAAGCAATATTTCCACTCCTTTTCTTCCTGTGAGTTGTAAGGGAACAGTTCGGAGAAGCATGCTCTCTAAAGAGGGCAGAGAGGCATCCAATAGTAATTAGCCACCTCATTATTCAAAACCCCACCTCATTATTTAAACTCCACCTCATTAAGGGTAACATTGTAATTTTAAACTTCCCACTTTAGTTCTACCTTAACGTTCTCCCATCCCCTCTCCTCTGATTTTAAGATTCTAGAATGTCACCGGCCGGTTGCCACCCCCTTCCCACCACAACCACCTCCATCCTTACTCTGGCGTTGTCTTCGCCACCTCTGTAATGGACCTCCGTCGACCACCGCCTCTGTAATTAGCGCATTTAACCGTCACAAGTCTCTGACTTTTGTTTTATATTTGTATTGTTTTAAAGTGAGTGAAAGGTAGAAAATGAAAAGTAATGTTACTAGATGGACGTTCTAGCAACTGCGAGTTCAAATAGTCTCCAAAGTGTTCAAATAGTCTCCAAAGTGTTCATTTTCTCTTCAATATGTCATCCTCATATATATCACTATTACACTAACCCCTCTATTTCTCCATCTCCCCATTATAAGATATTATATCAATTCTGAATTAGAAATGGGTGATACTAAATGTACTAAAGTATTTTTTTTTTATTATACTTTTTATGCTTTTTCTTTTGTCTCTATGTACTTTCGTCCTTTTCTGTTTTTTGTCATTTCCCTGTTTTCTTTTACCATCCTATCAATCAAGTTTATAAAAAGATTACTTTTTCAGTTTTTTTTTTACCATCCTATCAATTTTATAAAGAGAATAAATAATATCTTATATTGAAACTAAGTAGTTAAATACTTTAGTTACTCCAACCAAAATTGAATAGTACTTAAATTTGATTATAAAAGTGGCAAAAGACCTTTTATTCTTAGACAATTTTACCTCATTTTCTTTCCCTTTGTAAATTACGATGTCATTTTCAAAACAAGATAAGTGATTCAACTAATTATCTTCAAAAAGTTTTGATTATTTTTCTACAACTTCCAACCTACACAGGTACGCATCATCTTATTAGTTTACATATTTTTCATACATCTAGCAATATTGTAAATAGAATACAAACAATAAATAATAATTAGTTTATGTGAACACAATGAAATTTTACATTCATGAAACAAATACTACCACATGCAAAATGAAAATATTTTAGAATTAAACGAAAGCCTAGTACACCATGAAGTGCTTTTAATTATTTTAGCATTTTTCTTTCTATTTATAATATATTATTTTCTACCTTCTAGAGCTAAAATATTATTCATATAAAGTTTAATTTGAGTCCACCATTACCATGGGTGTAATCGTAACCCTCTTAAATTTGTTTGATTTAGTTGAATGCGTAAACATCTTAAAAACTTCTATTATAATGAAAAAAATCAAAGAGGTGACTACTTTTTTATGTTGAACCTATGATCTCACAACACCATAAAAAAAAAAAAAAAAAACATCTCTCGTGGTGGTACAGAGAAAAAATTGAGAAGTTAAGATTTAGAAGGAGAAAGTAATTTAGAGGAGTAGGTGTATCATATAGAGCTATGATGTATCATGTGGTTGCTAGAATGGGACTCATTTCTTTCCGGATGCAACTCGATTGCTTTGTAGATGGCACATCATGAATAACATTGTGAGGAACTGTAGGCAAACGATCAAATCACAACCTGAATGGGACTCATTTCTTTCGTTGTGGAAGTTGCTAGAAGATTCTCCAACGTCGATCTCATACGTGAATAACTACAATCAACTAAAAGCAATGTTGATAAATTATCAACGTAAGTTTATGTAATTCATAATTAATATTCATGTTTGTGTATCATAGTGTTTTTACATTGAATATACTTTTTTCAGGTGTTTTCAAGTATATAGATAAAAATTGGTTGAGCAAATATAAGGAAATGTTTGTGTCTGTCTGGATTGATCAACATCTCAACTTTGAAAACTGCACAACCAATCGAGTTGAAAGTCAACATGCAAAGTTAAAAAAATACTTGAAATTTTCAAAATCTAGTCTCGATAGATTTGTTGGTTGTATTGATCACGTAGTGGAGGCGCAACTTACACCAATTAAAGTAAGCTTAGAGAAAAGCAGAATTGTCAGCATTCATCAACATAACATACGGTGTTTCAAGTCATTACGTGATTTTGTTACAAATGCGGCTCTAAATTTAATAATTGAAGAGCGCAAACGGTTGAAGAATATCCAGTTAGACTCATCAAATTGTGGTTGTCAACTACGCAATAGTTGTGGCTTACCTTGTGCTTGCGAACTTTTAGTCTATAAGAATTCAGGTGTGTGTATATATATATATGTTTTTAATGCAAGTATCTAACATATATACATATAAAATACTTATTTATTTTTGAATGCAGGTCAATGTATTCCCTTGGATTCTATAGATATCTATTGGAGGAAGTTAGATATTTCACCGTCAACATCTGCGCGAAAAGATGATATTAGTTGTGACAATGAAGTAGAACTGTTTAAAGAAAACTTTAACAAGGAGTCTACAGATGTGAAAAAAAGTTTGCTACGAAAGTTAAAGGATATTATTGGTCGGAGTACAACGTTCATTCGACCACCTAAAGTTCAAAAAAATACTCGCGGTCGACCAAAGAAAGAACAACAGAAAAGGCGTGTTGATCCCAACAGTCGAGATCCTCAGAGAAATAGTTATTCCACCGCGCCAAATGTTTTGGGGTTAGATTCAATCAAGGAGCCAGCGAGACATAGTTCATACGTGATGGACTTGAACAAGGAGCCAACTGAGGAAAGTTCACACGCTTTTGACTTGAACGAGGCACCGGCGTGTGATGATTCATATGATGCGTGTTATTCACACCCATTAATGGACGAAATTCCAGATATATTTCATCCTTATGTCACAAATATACAAAATGTAACGGGCGATGGTAACTGTGGATTTCAATCAGTTGCTGTTTGTCTCGGTTATGGTGAAGATAGATGGCTTGACATTCGACTTCAGTTGCTAGACGAGTTAAAGAACGGATATTATTACAGTCGGTTTTTTAACGCAGGTTATAATGAACTGTATCAGTCGTTGTGTTTCTTAGAATCGCTGCACCATCACGACATTGGACGATTATGCCTGAGACAGCTATTTTGATTGCCAACAGGTTTGGTGTGATCGTCCATTGTTTAAGCATTCGAGGCTCTATGACTTGTTTTCCCCTTTGGAGAGGCCCGGAAGAGTTTCAGCACGACCCAACTCTTACAATTGCACATAAAAATAATAATCATTATGTGATGGTACAGTTACAAAGAGAGTACCCAATACCTCACATTACTCGCTTTTGGACTTTCTATAAATACCCGAATGCAGCTGGATGGGAAACTATGTATGCGCTGCGTCTAAAATTATATACTCAACTCAATCCTTGTAATTCTCAAAAGGATTTTGTAGATTTGACGGTTGATTGTTGATGAAAACTATATTATATCTTTTATACTTTTCTGTCTCTTTTTTTTTTAAGTTTTTGTATACTTTTATATACATTTATTAACAACAACAGTAATATAATAATAACAATAATATTACTAATAAATGCATAAAAACGATGTATATATAAATATTAAATACTAAATAACCTTGTTATATAAATAAATTAATTAAAAGTAGTATAAAAGAAAATACAGCGTAAAAAGTGAAAGAAATAGTCAAAGTTGAGTTGTAAAGTCATTTCACTAGTTGCCAAAAGTCAAAAGTCATTTCAACTATTTTATTAAGATTATCCAGATTATTATTTATTAGTTAAGAGAAGAAACATAATCATTTTATAATCATGTTAAGTTAACTAGTATGATTAGAAAAAATGATTAGTACATTGAGCTTAAGCCTTAGAAATATGAAAACACAAATCTAATTAATCGGATAAGAAGATAATAATATAAAAAATAGTGTTTCAAATTCTTATGTGTGTGTTTGAAAGTGTTACACGACGGCAGATGTCTAACTTCTGGCCGGAGATTCGCGAGGGGAGATAATGGCCGAGATATGGTTGTGATAACGATGATTGGTCGGAGACTCAGAGATGGTAGTAACATCATGCCGCAGAAAATAGTTACGTCAACAGTGGTCGGTCGACGATGTGTTGTATGTCATGTTGTAGAAGGTCGGAAAAGGTGGACGGTAGAAGCTCCGTTAGTTTATCGGTAATATGTCGATCTAGCAGCCAGAATCCGACCGTCGTAGTCGGTGACAACTGATGGTATGATGTCGTGTTGTTCTGAATAAGCTAAAAAAGACAACGTTTCCGGTAGATGACAGTGGCCGGAGGTTGACGTTGGCCGGAGGAAATCGTAGATTCGTAGGCCAACATCAATAGAGGGAGTGGCTGAGTTGCAGTGAAGAAGTTGAAAAGAGGGGAATTTGAGATTAATTCTAATTTGTTTTGTTAACTAATACCCCCTTATGTCTAATTAATTACAAAAGTACCACCTTGTGAATTCTAGCCATTGATCATCTATACTTCCTTGCCCTCCCAAGTCCCAAACTTGGCCCTCTGATCCGGGATCGAGTTTTAATTAGATAAGAACCATTATATTGTTATATATAAAATTCACTTTTTATGTTCTTTATCAAGTCCACTTCCCTAGCCACCTGTAGACCACCAGTAAATACATCTAAGACTTAATTTTGAGTGCCATAATTAAAATACGATTTATAGCAAATTGTTTCTTTAAACTTGTTACGTAATTTACATGAATACAAAACTGATTAACCCAATCACCATGATAAATTAATTAACAATACTCAAAACCCAATCAAGAGTAACACAAGCACGACCTTGTTACGTAATTTCCACTAGTCTCTCAGAGTCGTAGACTCATGTAGTTCTAGGGTTATTATTTTGTATGTGTTTGTTGGGACATATTTGTGACAACAGATCTAGCTTGTAATAGTACTTTTGATAATTGTAATCAAGTTTGTAATTTAGTTTTGAATTGTAATGAAAAATATTGGTTGGTAAACATTTTAGAGTTAAATGTGAAATGCTGAAAAATGTTGACCAAGTTTGATCGGAGAGTTGCGATGCGAACCGAGTGGGTTCGCAGGGCAGATCTGCGAAGCGAGTCGAGTTGACTCGCTGGGCCAAGCTGGGCTGCGAACCGAGTCGGTCCGCAGAGCCCAGAACCCGCGAACCGAGATGGGTTTATATACAAATTAGGTTTTAAATCTAATCAATTTTGGCCATAATACCCAAACGAATTTCTTAGTATTTTCAGAGCTTTCAAAACATTTTAACGGCTAGGTATTGATTGATTAACACCCGTTCTAATCAATACAAAGCATGTTAGTAATCGAACTCTCTAATTAATCGCGAAACAAACCGTTTACAATCCGTAAACTAGTATTAAGGGATTCCGCACCTTAATACCCAAGATAACCTCGTTATCGATCCTATACGAAGGGACTTACAATTGGTATCAGAGCCTACGCTAGATACGCGTAGGTTTGAGGTTATTCGGATTAGTATCGAAAGATTTAGGGTTGTTTTTACGTGCATTAAGTGCGTATTAACGATCAAAATTAGTCTCTGGAAGTTTTTATGTTCGTTTACGTTCGAAATCCTAGGGTTTAGACGTTCAAAAACCTAAAATTTTCGTTTTTGGGGTTTTCAGCCGATTCTGCGAACTGAGTTGCGAAGCGAACTGAGATTTGTCAATTGAGATTTGCGAACTGAGAGTTGCCAAGTGAGATTTGCGAACTGAGACTTGCCAAGTGAGATTTGCGAACTGAGACTTGCCAAGTGAGATTTGCGAACTGAGATTTGCGAACCGAGATTCTGTAAACTGAATTTTCTGATTTAAACTTGCAAACTAAGATTTGCGAAAATGTCTAACTTAAGTAGAATGATTGAGATGGACCATGAGATTGGAAAATCTTATGTTCCACCTAAATTGCTCCGACTTGAAGACTATTATGGATGGAAAGATAGGTTTGAATCCTATTGTCGTTTCCATGATCTGATTATTTGGGAGTGCATCAAAAATGGATACACTGCACCTACCCAAACTGTTGAGAAGGTAATTGTGGTTATTCCTTATAACCGGATGAACGATGAGCAGAAAAAGGACTATGAATCTGAAAATAAAGCTCATTCGTCGATCAAGATGAGTCTTCCAAGGGAACTCAATCATCAGCTCAAATCCTTTCATACTGCTAGGGAGCTCTAGGTAGCTCTAGAGAGAAGATGTGAGGGTAGTCCACAGGTCAAAGAAGGTAAAAAGAATCTTCTAAAGAAGCAATTTACCGTCTTTAAAGCTTTAAAAAGAGAAGATCTAGATGCATACACCACTATGTACTACCATCTTTTAAGTGAGTTGGATGACCATGCGATAGCATGTACTGAGAGGGAGAAAACCGACAAGTTTCTTGAGGGTATACCTCCAAAATGGGAAATGTATAGAGTTATGATTAAAGACAATGAGGATCGGTATGCTAGAATGACTCTGGAGCAGGCTATAGACAAGCTCCGTGGATATGATTTTACTAAGAAAACAAGGGATACAGATTCTGATCAGGTACAAGATCCTGGGCTATACCATGGAAAATCTAGTCTCTCGAATGCTTCATCAAGTTCAACCTCTGCATTACTGGTTGCTGCTACTGATGACAGCAGTGAAATTGTGTCTGAGGGTTTGTGCTTTATAGCTTCAGCTGGGAGTGAGATCCGAACCAAGAACACTACTTCTGAGAAGTCAGCTCAAAGGGCATCATAAGATGCCTATGAGTGTGAAATCTGCAGAACAACAATTATCTGTGCTTGCTTCATTTGTTGCTTCCTATGAGAACTACATTCAAGGGAAGATTAATGATTCTGCTAATTTTGATGAGGATTATGATCAAGTCGACCCTGATGACTTGTAGGAAATGGATCTCAAGTGGCAACTTGCTATGGTTTCAAGGAGAGTTAAGAATTTCCTAAAGCGTACTGGTAGGAAAGTGGTGGGTAACAAACCGGGTTTTGATAAATCCAAAGTAAAGTGTTATAACTGTCAAACATATGGACACTTTGCTAGGGAATGTCAAAGACCCAAGATTGAGCAAACTGCAAATACTGGAAAGCAAGGCACGTCCTTAGCTTCCAAAGCCTTGGTGGTTCAGCAACTGGATGGTTCTTATGATTGGAGTGCTTTATCTGAAGAAGCACTTATGGCTGAAATTGATGATCAAGATAAGACTATTGAATCCACATCTTACATGCCAACTGCGGAGGAGTATCAAGTGAAGATACCGGAAACTAAGGTGACAACAGTTGTTGATGATGTGCTGGACATGGGATCAACGGAGGATCTGTGTCCTGAAGTCTTCGTGGCTCAAAAACGGGTATGCCTTGATATTCTCACTCTTACTGATGTATGTCACTTAGTTACTAGTTTGCAGTCCCAAGTTATTGTATTTGCAGAATCACATAGGACTATGTCATCTGAATTAGAACTAATAAAAGGTGATGTACGTAGGCTAAATGAGGATAAATTAGCTCTTAAAGAAAAGATTAAGTCTAATATGGCAGATAAGACCGCACTTAGAGACACTATTAATGAACAATCTATTAGAATAGATGGTCTGTATCTAAACTTAAGAGACTTAAACAGAGATATTGCTAGTAAAGACAAAGAGTTGTTTGAGTCTAAGATGAAGTTAGTTGAGTTAAATCGTAAGTTTGAAAGTTATAGGACATCTTCCTTAACTTTAGATCATATAATTAGTACTCAACGTAGTGTAAAGGATGTAACTGGTTTAGGTTATAATGATGTACCTCCTCCATTTAATTCTAATTACACTAATACTTATGTAGACTTAGAAATGACTGATGTGCCTGTTAATTCTGAGAATAATCCAACTGATAAGTCAGAGGTATCTGAGGCAGAGGAGCCTGTTATTAAAGATCCACCATCTGACGAGTGTAAAACTGAATTAGATGCTAGTGATATTAAGGAACAGGAAAGTAAGACTTTAGTATCTTAGAAACATACTGACTTGGAAAAGTCAAAAGAGATAAAGTCTCGTAAATAAATGTCTTGCTTCAAATGCCACCAAAAAGGGCATGTGATTTCTTGTTGTCCTAATAAGAAGTCAGAAGCAATACATAGACCGGTGAACAGAGAAAAGTCACCGGTAGCTGTTAAAGTTAATGTAGACAGGTCGAGTTCCAAACCGGGGTTAGGTAGTAAACCAATTATTAAACCTGTGAACATTCTCAAAAAGGAAGGAATACATAGTGTTTCTTCACCTAAACCTAAACGGATTTTTACTCAAAATGATAATTCTTTCTATCAGTTAAGAGATAAAACACCATCAAGATTTAGGACTCCAAGTAGAAACCATAGTCATTATGAGAATGGATCTACTTCACGTACACATGGGATTAACTACGGGTACAATTACAATCGTAACCAAGGATATAAATCTCAAGGTTATGTGCCAAGGAGGTTTACTTCTAACTCTCCTTATAGACCCAAGACCAATGACCATCAACAAACTCAAACTCCTTCGAAAGTAATCAAGGCTCCTGATGGGAAAGAGGGTTACTTTAAAGAAGTTAAACTTGTTGATGATGAGGGACGATTCAAGACCGCTATGGCTTGGGTCCCTCTTGATAACTAATTGTGTATGTAAGTCCGGTTGTATCGGATCGATAACGAGGTTATCTTTGGTATTAAGGTGCGGAATCCCTCAATACTAGTTATAGGGTCTATAACGAATTCTTTCGCAATATATTAGCGAATCAATTGTCTAATTGCTTCATATCGATTATAACGAATGTTAATGATCAATACCTAGCCTTTAGAATGTTGGAGAAGTCTCTGGAATCACAGGTCGTCTGGATGTGGAAAGTGGCAAAAGTCAATTAGGTTTAAAACCTAATTTACACTTATACTCGTCTCGGTTTGCAGGTCACTGGGCTCTGCGAACTGACTCAGTTCGCAGCCCATATTGGCTCAGCGAACTGACTCGGTTCGCAGGCCATTTTTGTCTTGCGAACTGACTCGGTTCGCAGCCCAATATTGTCCTGCGAACTGACTCGGTTGGCGGTCAACCTTGGTCAACATTTTTCAGCATTTTGATATTTAACTCTAAAATGTTTACCAAGCAATATATTTCATTTACAATTCAAAACCAATGAACCAACTTGATTACAATTACCAAAAGTCTATTACAAGCTAGATCTGTTGTCACAAAACATGTCTCAACAGACTCCCCCTTGACAATAGCTCTAGCGTTTTTAGGTCTTTGTGTTCAAGTTGTCTTTGGTAATCACTTGTAAATATTACTACCCGCATATATCTTCAGCATTTCCAGACCCATAAAGGCACAAACACAAATAAAATATTAATAACATAAATTCTTTCATTGATTTCCCTGAATCAATCCAAGAATTTCCTTATTAATCCCTTTTGTGTATTTAATACCTATTATAAACACATTATATAAACTTATAAATCTTTTATTGATTACCCTGAATCAATCTAAGATTACAAAAGTCTTATAATATAAAATATACTTAGCAAACATTAATTAAATTTAAACATTAATGTATTGTGAACGAAAACGATCACCAAACATTCAAGTTTACAATTAATTAATAACGTAATTTCCAAGACTAAATTGAACAGTTATATTTCCAAACTTAACTATCAATTATATCTTTAAATTATATATATCGTTTGCAAGTTATAACATATTGCATAATTAACTTGTCAAATAATAAATCTCAAGTCTAAAATGCATAAGTCATAATAGAAAATCTGACCGCCGATATCAATCGGGACACGCCGCACAACTATGTATAAGTCGGAAGACTTTCGATCATTATTCTATTTAACTTTCATTAATAATAACTTAAACTATTTCAAACATATTTAACTTGTAATTTAAAATCTCAAGTCGAATATATAAAAAAATACTTTAAAGTTACCAGAACCTCCTACACCAACAGACTCCTCCTGAATCATAGTTAGCTCACCAGTCGTTGAAGGACCAGTCGGCTCTCTATCTTTATGTGAATCATAGTTAGCTCACCAGTCGTTGAAGGACCAGTCAGCTCTCTATCTTTCTGTGAATCATAGTTAGCTCACCAGTCGTTGAAGGACCAGTCGGCTCTCTATCTTTCTGTGTGTTGGGATCATCATCTGTATCATCACGTCTCTTTTTTTTAGCAGTTCATCAGCTTTGCATGTCTCATGATATTCAATATCTCCCCCTGAGACGGCTTGTCCTTCAACAAATTGTTGACAAGACTTTGCAATCGATCAAGCTATCTCTGCTGATCTTCAGACTCTCTGATCGAAAGCATGTGAGACTTCCTTAGATGAGTATAGTAGGAAAAACTTATCGAACATTTATTAATTTTAAACGTTTATGTATTGTGAACAAAAATGATCACCAAACATCCACGTTTACTTATTAATTAATAACTTAATTTACTGAACTTAATTGAACGATTAAGTCTACGAGACTTAATTTTCAATTATATTCTTTAAATTATATACAGTTCGTAAGTCATATTAAATAATCTGAACAATCATACCGCCGATAGAAAATCGGAACACGCCGCACGACTACATAAGAGTCGGAAGTCTTTCGATATGAAGGAACAGAATTGGTATGTCATATGTATTTAACTTATAACCGAAAGGCCTTAAGTCGATATATATAACAAATAATTAACCGTCTCAACTTGTAGTTATTTGTAACCATAAAGATCTCAAATCGAAAACAAGTCTAACATGTTAAATTCAGAGATTTATACGTGTTTAACTTATAAACGTAAGTTTTTAAGTCTAAACGTATAACAGATAATTAACAGTCGCAGCTTGTAATTTATTTGTAAACATAGAGTTCTCAAATCGAATACAAGTCGAAAATCTTAAATTTGTAAGCTGAATATTGACTAAGTCAAACGTTCAGTTCGCAAATCAAGGTTGTTTCAGTTCGCTATAGTCAACAGAAGTCAACAAGTAAATTCGCTTCGCAGTCAACGGAAGTCAACTTGTTCAGTTCGCTTCGCAGTCAACGAAAGTCAACTTGTTCAGTTCGCTTCGCAAGTCAACCAAAGTCAACAAATTTAGTTCGCTAAGCTCAACCCGAAGTCAACTTGTTAAGGGGTTTTTGTCACATTTATTCAACACGGAATGATAAATTTCAGATTAACTTACTTCCAAAGGATAAACAAAAATAGAAGACGTAATAAATAAATAATCAAACTAATGAGTGGTATCGAGTACCATTTTATTCAATATGAGAAACGATACATATTTTTGTTAAGAATTTATCTGCTTAGGGATCATATTAGGAAAAATAAGCTGAATATTATTATTTATTAATCAAGTCTAAGAAGATCGTTAGTATGAAATTCAAATAAGTTACAGAAAAATTACACTTTAACCATTTATGAACTTATATTTATAAGATTATAACTTGGTTACCTTTATCCACATGAAATAACACGTTCTTTGAACATACTTTTATATTATTGATAACGAATTATTCACCAAAGTAAACGTTCATTTGTCATCGACAGTTTAAGACGATTACCGATATTATGATCCACATAAACAAATTACACACTGATTTCCAAGCAAACCTTTATTATTAGTATGGATATTTACTAGTGTGGTCCAATATATGATATAAATGAGAAATCAAGTATAACTCATAACACTGTATCTTTAACATTCAAGGTAGAGGTTACTAAATGATGCACTTTTCATAACATATAACATATCCTTGATTTATTTTAAGTTTTGACAAACATCAAACATATTTTGAAGATACTAGTGGTTCTAGATCTGTACGTAGTACAACAGAAGATCCCTTAGTATGAGCAAAATAAGTTTGAGATCATTGGTGAAACTAAAGGCTTCAGTTCTGTACTTAGTACAACAAAGTCACCAGTAGTTTTGCTAATAGCCATATTACTAACTATTTGTCTGTTCATATATTCATATATTCTTGATAACAGTGTATGGCTATACAATCATTCACAAATTAAGACTTATGTCATATATCATATAATAGTTCACACTAGATAACACACATGAGAATTAATGCTTACTAAATACTCAGAAATCATAGCATAATTTGCCTACTAGTACATCATATAATGAATCTGCCTAGACTTAATGTTATTCTTAGCAAAGTATAACGTGTGGATAAAGGTGTATAATGAAATAAATATAAGTATCGTCCTGGTTGTAAAGATGTAACGTTAATGTGACTTACTAGAATCTACTAACACATCTAACTTAAGACTTATACTTATTATTGTTAAGCTTATTCTCCTAATGTACTATCATTTCCCAGCAGATAAAAACTTAAACTTTTTATGATTTATATTCTTTTTGCGTTTTATAGGAGGCGATTCCCCTCAGGTAACAAGCAAATGAATGCCAATACGCCTTCCCCGTTTTTTTTATTAATATAAGACCCAAAAATAAAACTTACTAACTATTTCATACTCCTTTGGAAGATTAGTTATTCTGGATTCCTCATTCCATTTAGTTGAACTAATGTCTCAAAACGCGCCCTGTCGAAAGCTTTAGTGTATAGGTCTGCCAAGTTGTCAGAAGAGGTAACTTTGACTAACCTAATAAGCTTCTTCTCGACACAATCCTGTAACTTTATTGAAGACACGTTTGTTTGGTGAATTAGGCACATAACCTAGGAAGTATCCTTCGTCAGCCTTCTCACCAAATTTGTGTTGATTGCTAGTCTTCAACAAAGTACATGAAACTCCAAAGGGTTCAAACCCTTTCAAGTTAGGTTTCTTATTGTTCAAAAGCTCATAACAAGTCTTGTTCTGCTTTTTAACCGTAAGAACTCTATTTAGAACATGACATGCTGTATTCACCGCTTCTGTTCAAAAAATGACCGGAAGCCTTGAATCTGCAAGCATTGTTCTAGCCCCTTCAATCAACGTTCTGTTTTTCCTTTCAGCAACACCGTTCTGTTGAGGTTCATACGGTGCACTGAATTGATGTTGTATCCCTTTGCTTAAGCAATAGACATTGAACGTTGAATTCTTGAACTCTCTTCCATTGTCACTACGAATTCTCTTAACTCGTGTTCTATAGACATTCTCTATTAGATCTAAGAACTCCATAAGAATACCAGGAGTTTCATCCTTAGATCCCAAAAAGAATACCCAAGAGAATCTAGAGAAGTCATCTGTGACAACTAAACAGTACCATTTGCCACCTATGCTTCTTTTGCTTATTGGGCCAAAAAGATCCATGTGTAGCAAATCAAATTGCGAGGAAATTGAGTTTTCAGTCTTAGATCTGTGTGGTTTTTTATGTTGTTTTCCTTTCATGCAAGGAACACACTTATCTTCAGACTCGAAACGTTTTTGTGGTACACCCAGAACTAAACCATTCTTGGTTATATAGTTCATTTTACGAAAGTTCAGGTGAGCCATTCTCCTGTGCCATAAGAGTGCGTCTGCTTCAGAAGCCTTGGATAAAAGACATGTAGATTCCATTGAAGTATTAGGAACACCCATGTTGATGACATAGATGTCCTTCTTCCTTGGAGCCCTCATTAATATCCAATTTTCTGGGATGGTGAAACCCGGCTTCAGGACTAAGGCTTCTTTCTCATTGAAATGTACAGAATGACCTTTATCACAGACTTGGGAAACACTCACTAGGTTGTGAGTTAGTTCTTCAACGTAATTCACATCCTCTAGAGTCAAAGTTCCATTTGAAACTTTTCCTTTCCCAATTATTACTCCTCCTTTATCACCAGCGAAATGAACTCACTGTTTCATTCCACCTTTGAAGTCCTTCAGTAGACTTCTTTCACCGGTCATGTGCCTAGAGCATCCACTGTCTACATACCACCAACTGTCCTTGTTCACAGTCTGCTCTGCACATAACAAGTTGCACACAATCAGTTCTCAAGAGGGACCCAAGCCATTACGTCTTGGTTTGTCCCTTATCATCAACAATCTGAACCTCTTTAAAGTAACCATAACTATTATCGTCAATAGTCTTGGTAACTGGTAAAGAAGTTGGAGGTTGTTGATGATCTGAAGTCTTATGCCTCTGAGGAGAGTGAGTAGAAAACCTCTTAGGCACATGATCAACTCTATGCGTACGTGAAGTAGAACCACTTTCAAATTGACTGTGGTTTCTACTTGGAGTCCTAAATCTCGACGGTGTCTTATCTCTAGGCTTATTGTCATTTAGAGTATAAGGCCGTTTAGGTTTAGGTGGAGAGACACTATGAGGAACATCTCTTTTCAGAATGTTTACAGGTTTATTATCAAATCCCGGTTTGATACCTAACCTATCTACATTTGAACTAGAGACTTTCGGTGTCTCATGGTTATTCACGAGCTTATGTGATGCTTCCAACTTCTTGTTAGGACAACAAGAAGTCACATGCCCCTTTTGGTGACATTTGAAGCATGATATCTGCTTACGTGACTTAACCACTTTTGCCTTTTCGTTTTCAGCCTCAGTTTTAGACACTAAAGGTGTATTTTCTTGTTCCTTTATAATCTCATCATTTATATCAGTACCAACCATCATTCCACTCGAGACAAAACGTACTTTAGGTAATGGTGTGTTCGTACCGACATCGGATGATGGATCCTTATGAACAACCTTCTGTGTCTCAGACACATCAGAAATTTCAAAAAAACTCAAAAATTTCAGTTCACATGAACTCAGTTCGCAGTCTCGGTTCGGTTCGCAGAACTCAACTCAGTTCGCGAGAACTCGGTTCGGTTCGTAATCTCGGTTCGGTTCGCAGAAACTCAGTTTGCAGAACTCAACTCAGTTCGCGAGAACTCGGTTCGGTTCGCAATCTCAGTTCGGTTCGCAGAACTCAACTCAGTTCGCGAGAACTCGTTTCGGTTCGCAAGTGATCTCGGTTCGCAGAAACCCTAATCTCAGTTCGCGAAACGGCTGAAAATTCCAAAAACGAAAATTTTAGTTATTTTTACGATTTAAAACTTAAAGTTTTCGATCGTAAACTAAAAACGTCCCGAGAGTGATTTTGGTCGTAAATAAGTACGTAATGCACTAAAAACAACCCGAAATCACACGTTATTAACCCGAATAACCTTGAACCTACGCGTATTTAGCCGTAGGCTCTGATACCAATTGTAAGTCCGGTTGTATCGGATCGATAACGAGGTTATCTTCGGTATTAAGGTGCGGAGTCCCACAATACTAGTTATAGGGTCTATAACGAATTCTTTCGCAATATATTAGCGAATCAATTGTCTAATTGCTTCGTATCGATTATAACGAATGTTAACGATCAATACCTAGCCTTTAGAATGTTGGAGAAGTCTCTGGAATCGCATGTCGTCTGGATGTGGAAAGTGGCAAAAGTCTATTAGGTTTAAAACCTAATTTACACTTATACTCGTCTCGGTTCGCAGGTCACTGGGCTTTGCGAACTGACTAACATTTTTCAGCATTTTGATATTTAACTCTAAAATGTTTACCAAGCAATATATTTCATTTACAATTCAAAACCAATGTACCAACTTGATTACAATTACCAAAAGTCTATTACAAGCTAGATCTGTTGTCACAAAACATGTCTCAACAGTGTAACATGATAGGAGATAGAAGTCTACTGATGGACTTCAAAGGAGGTTTGAAGCAGCGAGTCAATTTCGTTGGAGAAAAAGGAGGAATGATTACTGGGATAGGAAAAGTTTCTAACGGAACTTTGACTCTTGAAAATGTGAATTATGTTGAACAACTGATTCACAATCTAATGAGTGTCTCCCAAATCTGTGATAAAGGTCATCTTGTTCTCTTTAATAACACAGAGGCCTTAGTCCTGAAGCCAGGTTTTGTAATTCCCGAAACATGGATATTGATGAGGGCTCCAAGGAAGAAGGACATCTATGCTGTCAACATGGGTGCTCCTGTTTCTTCAATAGAGTCGACATGCTTATTATCCAAGGCTTCTGAAGCAGAGTCAATATTATGGCATAGGAGGATGGCACAGTTGAATTTTAGAAAGATTAATTATATAATCAAAAATGGGTTAGTTTTGGGTGTACCACAGAAGAGTTTTGCATTTGAAGACAAGTGTGTACCTTGCATGAAAGGAAAGCAGCACAAAAAACCACACAAGTCTAAAACTGTAAACTCTATCTCCTCGCCTTTTGAGTTGCTACATATGGATCCCTTCGGCCCTATAAGTAAGAGAAGCATAGGTGGCAAATGTATTGCTTGGTTGTCACAGATGATTACACTAGATTCTCATGGGTATTCTTTTTGGGAACTAAGGACAAAAACTCCGGGAATTCTTATGGAGTTCTTAGATTTGATAGAGAATGCCTATAAAACGCGAGTTAAGGGTATTCGTAGTGACAATGGAACTGAGTTCAAGAATTCTACATTAAATGTCTATTGTTTAAGAAAAGGAATTCAACATCAATTCAATGCACCATATGAACCACAGCAAAACGGTGTTGCTGAAAGGAAGAATAGAACTCTAATTGAAGCAGCAAGAACAATGCTTGCAGATTCAAAGCTTCCGGTCATCTTTTGGGCAGAAGCAGTGAATACAGCATGTCATGTTCTAAATAGGATTCTAACTGTTAAAAAGCATAACAAGACTTGCTATGAACTTTTGAACAATAAGAAATCCAACTTGAAGGGTTTTGAACCCTTTGGAGTGTCGTGTACTCTACTGAAGACTAGTAGTCAACCGAAGTTTGGTGAGAAGGCTGACGAAGGATACTTCCTAGGTTATCTTCCTAATTCACCAAACAAGCGAGTATTTAATAAAGTCACTGGACGTGTGGAGATTGTTTACAACATTGAAGTTACAAGCTACACACATGACTCACATAAGGGATTAGATTGGCAATTTGACTATTCGGATCTCTTTAAGCCATTTAATGTTCCGATTAGTGACCACATAGTTGACTCTGAAGTCCCTAAACATTTATTGTGTGGTGATGGGGATATTGGCCCTGCTCCAACATCGAATGCTCCTAAAAACAGGACTTCGGTGGATTTTAATAGAGCATCTACAAGTGCCACATAACAACCCTCAGTGGAAAAACCTCAAGAGAATGACAAGTTGTCAGAAGTTACAGATAGAATTATGGATAATATCTTTACTCCTACGAGGCAGTTAAAAGAGACAATAACTTTTGATGAGATGTACAATACTGATGAGGATATGCTACCATTGGGAGAAATTGGCACTAATCTAGATGCTGAAATATCGTAGGAACTGGTGATGACAACAAAAAATAACAAAGATCATCCGACCAAGAATATCGTTGGTGATCCAACTGCACCTGTTCAAACTAGGGCTAGTACATCTGAGCACTCTAGCCTTTATGTTGCAATCAAGGAGACTGGAATCATAAATCAATGTTCCTACTCGTGCTTTATCTCACAAATTGAACCTAAGAATGTTCAAATGGCATTGAAGGACAGTTCGTGGGTAGAAGCAATGCAGGAAGAGTTGTCTCAGTTCTCGAAATTGCAAGTTTGGGAGTTGGTTGATTTACCAGTTGGTGAATATCCAATTGGATTTAGATGGGTGTTTAAGTGCAAGAAAGACGATCGAGGAATCGTGACTCACAATAAAGCTCGTCTAGTCGTTCAAGGTTTCAATCAACAAGAGGGGATTGATTATAATGAAGTGTTTGCACCTGTGGCTAGGCTTGAAGCAATTAGGTTGTTCTTAGCATTTGCAGCATCAAAGAAAATGAAAGTTTATCAGCTGGATGTTAAGAGTGCCTTCTTGTATGGCAAAGTCAAGGAAACGGTGTATGTTTCTCAACCGCCAGGGTTTACTAATCCAAATTATCCAGATAGAGTATATCGTCTTGATAATGCTCTGTATGGATTACATCAAGCACCTAGGGCATGGTATGAAACACTATCAACACATCTACTTGAGAATGGCTATACAAGAGGACAGATTGATAGTACACTTTTTGTAAAATGGAAGAAGAAAGACTTTCTACTTGTTCAAGTATACGTTGATGATATCATCTTTGGGTCATCTGACGAAAAGATGTGTAGTGAATTTGAACAAGTTATGAAGAGCAAGTTCAAAATGTCTGCTATGGGAGAACTAAATTTCTTCTTAGGATTACAAGTTGATCAAAAAGAAGATGGTCTTTTCATTCATCAAACAAAGTATACAAATGAGCTCTTAGAACGCTTCAAAATGGATGACACTCGAGTTTATCACACTCATATTCCGGAAGCTCATGGACTTGGCCCTGATACATTGAGTGATAAAGACGTGGATCCTACTCTCTATAGAGCAATGATTGGATCGCTAATATATCTTACTGCATCGAGGCCCGATATAATGTTTGCAGTATGTGTCTGCGCAAGATATCAAGCTACTCCTAAAGAGTCTCATATGCAAGCAGTTAAACGAATTTTTCGTTACCTCAAAGGGAAGCCAAAGCTGGGACTTTGGTATCCAATTGATGGAGACTTAGATTTCATTGCTTACACTGATTCTGATTATGGAGGATGCAATAAGAATAGAAAGTCTACAACTGGTGGATATCAATTTTTAGGAGGTAGACTCGTGTCTTGGCTGTGCAAGAAGCAAACCTCAGTAGCCATTTCCACGTGTGAAGCTAAGTATGTTGCATCTGGCAGCTGTTGTTCTCAAGTGTTATGGATACAACAACTGCGAGATTATGGGTTAAATTTTACCAACACTCCGATGATGATTGATAATGAATCCACCATGTCAATTACCAACAATCTGGTAAAGCACAGCAAGACGAAGCATATTGATATTCGTCATCATTTTATTAGAGATTGTGCCGAGAAGAAGCTTATTAGGTTAGTCAAAGTTCCCTCTACTGACAACTTGGCAGACCTATACACTAAAGCTTTCGACAGGGCGCGTTTCAAGACATTGGTTCAACTTAACGGAATGAGGAATCCAGAATAACTAGTCTTCCAAAGGTTATGTAATAGTTAATAGTATGTTTTTTTCTAAAAAAAAAAAAAAAAGGTGTATGGCATTCATTTGCTTATTACCTGAGGGGAATCGCCTCCTATAAAAATACAAAAACAATATAAACCATAAACAGTTTAAGTTTTTGTCTGCTGAGAAATGATAGTACATTAAGAGAATAAGCTTAACAATAAGAACTATAAGTCTTAAGTTAGATGTGTTAGTAGATTCCTGTAAGTCACATTAACGTTACATATTTACAACCAGGACTTTACTTATATTTATTTTATTATACACCTTTCTCCACACATTATAATTTGCTTTTTGTTAATCAATGACTTGAATAACGTAAGTCTAGGCAGCTTCATCATATGATGTACTGGTAGGCAGATTATTCTATGATTGCTGAGCATTTAATAAGCACTAATTCTCATGTGTGTTATCTAGTGTGAACTGCTATATGATGTATGACATTAGTCTTAATTGTTTAATGATAGTATAGCCATACACTGTTATCAAGAATCTATGAATATATAAATAGACAAATAGTTTTAAATATGGCTATTAGCAAAACTACTTGTGACTTTATTGTACTAAGTACGGACCTGAAGCTTTTATTTTTGCCAATGGTCTCAAACTTATTTTGCTCATACTAAGGGATCCTCTGTTGTACTAAGTACACACCTGGAACCACTAGTATCTTCAAAATATGTTTGATATTTGTCAAACCTTTAAAGTCAAGTGTATGTTATATGTTACGTAAAGAACATTATTTAGTAACCTCTACCTTGTCTATAAAAGATACAGTGTTATGTGTTTTACTTGATTTCTCAGTATGTCGTATATAGGAACACACTGGTTAATATGCATACTAACAATAAAGGTTTGCTTGGAAATCTGTGTATAATTTGTTTATGTGGATTATAATATCGGTAATCGTCTTGAACTGTCTATGAAAAATGAACGTTCACTTTTGGGAATAATCAGTTCTCAATTAATATTAAGTTGTTTTTCAAGAACGTGTTATATCACGTGGATAAAGGTAACCAAGTTATAATCTCATAAATATAAGTTGATAAATGGTTAAGTTGTAATTTTTCTGTAACTTATTTGAATTTCATGAGGTATGTATATTAACAATCTTCTTAGACTTGTTAATAAATGATAAAGTACCGCTTATTCTTTCTAATATAATCCCTAAGCAGATAAATTCTTAACGCCAAAAATATGAATTGTTTGTTTCATTTGTTTCATTAATAAAATGGTACTTGATACCACTGTTTAGTTTGATTATTCGTTTGTGTTATTTACTTTATCTTTTTGTTCATTTTTATTTTTATTTTTATCTCTAAACTAAGTTTTAATTTTATAGTTTTTATCCTTTGGAATTAATTTAAACTGCATTTAATGTTTCGTGTTGAATAAATGTGATTAAACGCAATGGAGGTTTCGTGTTGAATAAATGTGATTAAACGCCAATTTGTTAAGGCATTTGTTATCGGCCAGTGGAGGTTTCTCTTCACGATTATTGTTACTATCTTTGGTAACAAGAAGGGAGGCTATGATGAGCTGAGCCCCTCATTATTGTCTGGACTACTGTCACTGGTTTACAATAAACCATACAGTTTTTCCTCATATTTGTTCGAGGCTTTTATTGGGCAGATCTCTGAGGCTGTTAAGTCTAAGTTTATGATCTATCCAAGGTTCTGTATGCTCATCATTCTTCATTACATACCTGGCCTTCCAGGGTTTCAGCCGGACTTACGCGTTGATATCATTGGCTTGCAGGGATACAACGCTTGTTTCCTTCATTCTTCCAAGCGTCTCGATCATATCAAGCCTGAAGAGCGTGATTTATTTGGCTATCTGATCGACAAGAACTATGTTGCTCCACCAAACAATGGTTGGATGGATGCTGGTGCTGAGCCTAAACCTGTGCCTGCAGCTGTGGTTCAAAATCCTGAGCCACAAGAGCTGATTGAGGATGTTTTGCAACAGGCTGAACAGCCAGGGCAGCAGATTCTGCCTGATTTAGCTGTTCAGGTCTTACATGAGATGTTAGTTCAGAATGATGATGCCAATGATCCGATCTTGCAAGAGATAGATCGATTTCATGATGCTACACCTCGACAGGTACATTTATAGACTCTATCCTCCAGCTAGTGATACTTTGATGTTGAAGCTAATTTCTTATTATACAATGTATATCATCATGAACAGGAACCTGAAGCTGTTCGCCCAGAGGTCGTGAGACCTGAGGGCGAATGGGATCAAGGGAGTTTACTCGATGCTGGTCCTTCTAGTGCCTTAGGCAAGGATGGTGCCACTGCATCTGACTCAGACGATGAAGAAACTGATGATGATAGTTCGTCTGCTCCTTCGGGTATTCTTGCTGGAATGATCAAGAAGGGTTCCAAGTTGATCATGGATCCTGCATTAAAAGGAAAGCGTAAAAATGACGATAAAGATCCTGATTATTGTTTGATTGATGAGGATACGGATGACGAAGAGGATCAACCTCTTCAAACTCAACGCAGAAAGTGAATTTGTTTTGCTACTTCACAACTGACGATTGGAAATTTGTCTCGTCCAGGTTACTTTTCAAACTAATTATTATTTGTTGTATGTTGTGAGCCCTGCATGAGTAACTGAGATAGATAATTCTATAACATTTGCTCAAGATACACAACCGACGCAGGCTAGACCTACGATGCAACGTCCGACTGCTCGGATATCTGAAGCCTTAGAGAAGGTTAGAGATACGAGTATTAATACTTAATTAGAGATTGAGATAGATTATTCTGTGACTATTACTGATATAAGCTGTCAAATAGGAACCTGTTGCTGATGTTCCCGCTATTTTTTCGACTACAAAGGCTAGTCGAATTACTGCTAGCTTACTTTTGAAAAACGTTGCCACCCAGATAGAACAAAGAAGTGTTCGATCTGAGACCGCACCTACTTCCCAGCCTTCTACTCACATCAGAGCTTCTGAGAAGATTTCCAATTTGGAATTTCGAGTTCGGGTTTTGGAAACTCATAATGCTACTCTTGCAAAGGAACTCGCAAATCAAGGCGAAGCTTACACTCACTTGATGAAGTCTCACATGCTTTCACTTAGAGATGTTGAGGATCAACAGAGACATCATGATCGATTGGAAAGCCTTGTTTCTAATTTGTTGAAGGACAACCCGTCTCAGGGGGAGATATTGTAATATCATGAGACCTGTAAAGAAGATAAACTTCTAAAGAAGAGACGTAATGATACAAATGATGATCCCGACGCACAGAAAGATAGAGAGCCGACTGGTCCTTTAACAACTGGTGAGCGAGCTATGATTTAGGGGGAGTATGCTGGTGCAAGTGGAAGTGGTGCTAGTACTAAAAATGTTGGTGCTAGTAATGTTGGTGAGAAACTGACTAAGTAATAATTTTAGATGTGTATTTTTAGATTGGTTGTAATAATATTTATAATCAATGAAAGGCTTACATTAAAAATTATTTGTTTTGTGTTAGTATTATTGTTTTTGTACATGATTGAAATGATAAAGAAATTCTTAAATTGATTATTTCAATAAAAGAATTTATATTATTCACATTTAATTCATGTCATGTTTATCATTTGTAGATATGAATGTTGAAAGTGACTCAGATACTGAAATTCTTAATGAGGTCGAAGAAGAAATCGATTATGATTTAGAGGAAGGAGAATTTGTACCTCCTAAAGGTTGGACTTTTATTCCTAATGTTGGGTTAGAAGAAGGTGTAGATACTGATGCTAATATAGATGAACACATCGTGAGCCCATCAAAGACAAAAGTTATTATTCCGGATGAAGATGGAGAAAGAGTTGTTGATATAGATGAAGATCTAGATGAGTCAACTGATTCTGATTCTGAAAATGACCTTCCTGATAAACTTAAAGATAATCCGATGTTTAGACCTCTAAAGAAAAAGAAAAAGGAAAAGACTGGGATTAGTGAAGTTGATATCATAGGAAAGCGTGTACCGAGAAAAGGAATTATGGGATGGTATTACGACACAGAATTAGAGCTTTTTGCCATAAAGAGATTTGACGGAGTTCAATACTTTGAGAAGAAGTTTGTTGTCTTCAGTTCTTTACCTAGGTTTGAGATTCGAGACATGGCTAGATTGGAGTTGAAGAACCCTAGTAATGATCCTTTTGGTAGATATGTCGAAAAGATTATCAAGACTGAGGGTTGGTCAATGAAATTTGAGAAAATTAAGCCAAGAGTCGGAAAGACTATTAAACTTGATGAGAGAAGTCAAAGAACAGGAAGGCGTCGGAGGAAGAAAGTATATCCAGCTGTGAAATGCGTACAGCAGATTGCATTAAAGCCTATGCGTCAAGATATCTTAGGGAAGCTAAAAAGATGGCAAGTGGATTCTGTGACTGGTGAAGCTGTTATGATTGAAGCTGATGATGAAGCTGAAAATGAAGAAAAAGAGATTTTGAGCATTTATGATCGGCGACATCTGATGAACTTATCAAAGTTTGACCTATTGATGTTACACAAGAATAGGATCTATGCAAGTGAAGGATGGAAAAATGTTGCTCGAGATTATCAGTCTATGGTTAACACATGCATGAAGCTAAAGATATATGCGGGTAGCAAAATTTACAAGTGATAACCAAAGACAACTTGAAGACAAAGACGCTAGAGCTATTGTCAAGGGGGAGTCTGTTGGGACATGTTTTGTGACAACAGATCTAGCTTGTAATAGTACTTTTGATAATTGTAATCAAGTTTGTAATTTAGTTTTGAATTGTAATGAAAAATATTGGTTGGTAAACATTTTAGAGTTAAATGTGAAATGCTGAAAAATGTTGACCAAGTTTGATCGGAGAGCTGCGATGCGAACCGAGTGGGTTCGCAGGGCAGATCTGCGAAGCGAGTCGAGTTGACTCGCTAGGCCAAGCTGGGCTGCGAACAGAGTCGGTCCGCAGAGTCCAGAACCTGCGAACCGAGATGGGTTTATATACAAATTAGGTTTTAAATCTAATCAACTTTGGCCATTATACCCGAACGAATTTCTTAGTATTTCCAGAGCTTTCAAGACATTCTAACGGTTAGGTATTTGTCGCACCCCCAAATTATGGTGCAGCGGAAGTTAACGCGGGGCGCGACGAAATCAGGAATCGTAACACAAGGATATAACGAACGACCTCTAAATGAGTCGTTTGAAAAAAATAGTACATTCTATTTATATAAACTGTTGAAATGTATTGTTTACATGTCACAAAAATATTGTTTCCCAAGAGTCCACGTTTAGGACGGGAGATTCTATTACATAACAGCTTGCAAAAAGTAATGCGAAGGAATCTCCAGTAAATGCAATTGTGAATTCATGCGACTCTAGTGTGCGGTCCCCCTAAAGGAATCCTACTGTTACTGTGAACCTGAGCAATACATACTAAAACGTCAACAATAATGTTGGTGAGTTCATAGGTTTAGATATCAAAGTATCAATGTGAACCACGAGATTTCCATATTGTTTGTATCGCAAAACTACGATAAATAAATGTATACTACTGCCATGAGCTCATAGTCCGAAGCTTAACCAATATGAGTTTGCCTCCTGCAGGTGTCTAATCTAGAACACCCGTATGAACGAATAATAAAGCGCCCGTTTGACCAGTTAGAGCTTCTAACCCGGACGGAGATGGTCAATCCCAAATAGATCTATTCATTAATACTCGCGCTAAGATCCATACTAACGAAGCTATGATGTGTAGAGGACTTTTTTGTGGATTATGAAGTAAAAACCACTCATGCAATCCGTATATGTGTATTTTCTGTACTCGTGTTCATGAAAAGTTGTGTATGTATTCTCACCCCAATAGTCAAAATAGTAAAAGAGGGGCTATGAGACTCACCTGAGTCTTGAAAGCGTGCGTTTAAATCAATAAGCGTATATCCAAAGCGTAACCTTCTAGCGCCCTAAATGCATAAGATTATGTATGAGTGAATGTCTCAAAAGATCATTCATGCTAGTTGTCCACTCAACTAGTTATGTCCAAGTGTTTGTTTATCGTTTGTGTTTAGAAAACATGTACGACCCATTGGTGACGTTTTGTAATAATACTTCCCGAAGACATTATTATTGTATTTGTTTTATTGTATACTTATAAGAGTATGTGTATTTCATGTATGTATAGTGTCATCTGTAAGTATTCGTTGTTACGCATGTTTTGTGAAATATGTTTCAAATCTGTGTTATGCGACACTAGGTCGGTGTCGCAATTATCTCGAGAGTTGGGATATATGCGACACTAGGATTTGTGTCGCGAGTTGTGATTTCGATTTTTTTCTTAGCGACACAAGCGTTAGTGTCGCAGGGTATTGCGACACTAATTAGTACTGTTGGTAAAAGTATTGCGAAACAAGAGTTAACACTGTTAGTTTGATTTGTTGCGACACTAGCTTAGTGTCGCAGGTTAGTACTGCTAGTTTGTGGTTTAGCGACACAGGCTTAGTGTCGCTATATTAATAGACTGAGATTGAGTTTTGCGACACAGGGCTTGTGTCGCAATGGTTTTGGGCCATCTGCGCCACAGACGACCTGATGTGTTCTCGTGTTCGGGAAGTTGGTCAAACACGCTCGGTTTGACCCGAAACTTTTAGGGAAGTCTTAAATATGTTTTTAGAGCTTAGAAAAATTATCGTTACGTTTTATGGTTAACCCGAAAGTGTCGTTTCAAAGTTTATACAAAAAGAGTCCCTACGGTTATTCTTTCAGTTTTTAAGTGGTTTTCGTGGCTCGTTTTGATTAGTGAAAGCTTCGAAATAAAATCCAAGAAAAATCACAGTGATTCTCCTACGTCTTAACTACTTACAGTAATTTTTCCATAATTTTTGGTCAGGTCTAAGTCATGAAATCGTCCAAAAACCAAACATGTGTCCAGTGGGTTGATTTCCTGACCTTTGCTCAATGTTTAGTCCATATCTCACGAATTACAAAACTTCAGAAGGCGAAATAGTACTACTTTTAAAGGTAACAGAAAATGTGAACTTTTCCAAGTGGTTTCAGTCGATTTGGGTTTGTAGATCTCAAGATATGCCTTTTTAAAGTTGGTCAAATTTTCTGCTCAAAAGGAAAGTCCGGACACTTTCTTTTGTAAAATCGTTTTCCCATACCAAACGACCTCAGAAAATTACCAAACCTGGGTTCGAAAGTAACATCTTAAACTTGATTTTAGGCTCAAGAATCACTTAATTTGGTTGAGAAATGAGTTAGATATCATAGATCAAAGTTGGGTTTAGTTTTGGCCGAGTGGAAATGAGTTAGATATCCGATAATTTTTCATATTATCCTTTGGTTTTCGGTTTTGATCTTGGACATAATCAATAAAAACGAACCTCTAACATGAACATGGACATCATCCAAGGAAAATAAAAGAGTTTGGAAGAGGTTCTTACAAAGAAACGTCGATTTAGGGCCGAAAACGTGAGAGAGTGAGCTGCTGTGAGTGTTTCTTGTTCCTTCGCTCGTTCTTCTTCTTCGTGGCGTTGTAAATGATGGAGATGGTGACTAGAGATCTTGGAATAGATTGTGGGATGTGGGGATGATGTTGTTATGGCTGGAGATTTGGGAGAGAAAGCAAAAGATTGAGAGAAAAGAGTGAGTAAGTGAGGGTAAATGAATGAGGGTTTACAAGTGTGAGAGGTGGAAAGGGGAAAGGAGAAAGGCGGCCATTGGGCCGGTTTTTGGGCTGGGATGGACTGAAGATTTGGCCTGGCCCATTGTGGTTCTCGAGCCCGTGACTCGCTCCTCGATTTCGTGTTACGTTACTCGTTCGGTTAAACGTTAATCGCGCGTTTTAGATTTTAATCGTTAACGTTTAATCTTCGCATTTTGTTTTTGGTACGTAAATGGCTACATTAATTCAACTAAATATTCTTAAATGCTTCATTGAACCTTTTCAAAACATTTGACGGGTTTCGTTCGGTGTCGGGTTCGATTCGCGCATTTTCGTCGCGTATGGTTCGTTTTACACCAAAACGTGATACGTTTAATATATTTTTCATAATAATATAAGTTAAATAAAGATTATTTAATATAGTCGCGTTATTTAATAAAATATTTTTCACCAACGTCCGTATTTATTGTGTCGGATTCCCTCCGATCGAACTCGGGTAATTAAAGTTAATTACGTATGTGTGCATAATACAATATACAATGCGTTACTGTAATTAGTCCTATTCCACACTAATTACAAGTAATAATAACCTATCTTAGGTACAATTGATGACCTAATTTGCCGGGTGTCACATTCTCCATTGTTAGAGGAATTTCGTCCCAAAATTAGCTTGTGGTCGCGGTGTGTGCAGGGTCCGAGAAGAGGTGTAGGTATTTTTGGCGTATCTGGTCTTCTCGTTCCCAGGTGAACTCAGGACCTCGCCTCGAGTTCCACCTGACCTTAATGATGGGAATGCGACTCTGTTTCAAACGTTTGACCTCACGGTCCATGATTTCCACGGGTTCCTCGACGAAATGAAGTTTGTCGTCAATTCGAATTTCGTCGAGCGGTATGATAAGTGTCTCATCAGACAAGCATTTCTTGAGGTTAGAAATGTGGAAAGTGTTGTGCACGCTACTGAGTTCTTGAGGTAGCTGCAGTCGATATGCCACCGGACCAATTCTTTCTAGAATTTCAAACTGTCCGATGTACCTAGGGTTCATTTTTCCGCGTTTACCGAAACGAATGACACCTTTCCGTAGAGTGCCTCAAATGGCGCAGCCTTAATGCTGGTGTGATAACTGTTGTTGTACGAAAACTCGCACAAAGGTAAATGTTTTTCCCAGTTTGTGCGAAGTCAACTACGCAAGCTCGTAGCATGTCTTCCAAGGTTTGGATGGTTCTTTCGCTTTGGCCATCAGTTTGTGGGTGATAGGCAGTACTCATATCCAAACGAGTGCCTAGAGATTTTTGTAATGTTTGCCAAAAGCGGGAGGTGAAACGGCCATCTCTATCTGAGATAGTTGAGATGGGCACGCCGTGTCTTGACACGATCACTTTTAGATAGAGTCGCGTTAAACGTTCCATCTTATTAGTTTCCTTGATAGCCAGAAAGTGAGCGGATTTGGTAAGTCGGTCTACGATCACCTAAATGGTATCGCAACCGCCTGGTGTTTTTGGTAGTTTAGTGATGAAATCCATGGAAATTTGCTCCCATTTCCACTGAGGTATTTTCGGTTGTTGTAGTAATCCGGAGGGTCTCTGATATTCGGCCTTGACTTTTGAGCAGGTAAGGCACTTACTGACATAAGTAGCTATGTCAGCTTTCATGTTGGGCCACCAATACGACTCTTTAATGTCGTGATACATCTTGTCAGCTCCAGGATGTATAGAATATCGAGATTTCTGAGCTTCACCCATCACCAAATCTCTTAAGTTTTCGAAACTTGGCAGCCATATTCTGTTGGAGAAGAACCGGGCTCCATCAGGTTTGGTTTCGAATTGTTTATCCATGCCTCGTAATGCTTCGTTTTTCACATTCTCTTCCTTGAGTGCCTCGAGTTGTGCGGCATGGATTTGAGTGGTGAGGTTATTGTGTATAGTCATACCAAGAGCTCGAACTCGAAGTGGTTTGGCTCGTTCCTTTCGACTCAAGGCGTCGGCAATAACATTAGCCTTGCGTGGGTGGTAGCGAATTTCACAGTCGTAATCAGTAAGTAGTTCGACTCATCGGCGTTGCCTCATGTTATGATCCTTCTTATCAAAGATGTGTTGGAGACTTTTGTGGTCGGAGAAGATAGTACACTTGGTACCATACAAGTAGTGTCTCCAAATTTTAAGCGCGAAAACTACGGCTCCTAACTCCAGGTCGTGAGTCGTATAGTTTTTCTCATGGATTTTCAACTGTCGGGAAGCGTAGGCTATGAATTTTTCTCGTTGCATTAACACACAACCAAGTCCTTGGTGTGAGGCTTCGCAGTAAATCACGAAGTCATCGTTGCTTTCGGGTAAAGACAAGATTGGTGCGCTGCAAAGTTTTTATTTCAGTAGTTGGAATGCTGACTCCTGTTTGTCAGTCCAACCGAACTTCTTTTCTCTTTGAGTCAGGGTGGTTAATGGTTGGGCTATTTTTGAGAAATTCTCAATGAATCGTCGATAATATCCAACGAGTCCTAAGAATTGACGCACTTCGGTTGGGGTTGTAGGTGCTTGCCAGCACTTGATAGCCTCGAATTTTGATGGATCGACATGTATTCCTTGACTGTCAATAACATGTCCTAGGAATTGTACGGTTCGAATCCCGAACTCGCACTTAGAGAATTTGGCGTATAACTCTTCGCGCTTGAGAAATTCTAGGATGGTTTTTAGGTGTTGGCCGTGTTCTTGTTCGTTGCGAGAGTAAATCAAGATGTCATTGATGAACACAATGACAAATTTGTCGAGATATGGTTTGCACACCCGATTCATAAGGTCCATGAATACAGTCGATGCATTGGTTAAGCCGAATGGCATGACCTGGAATTCGTAGTGACCGTATCGAGTTCGAAAAGCGGTTTTCGGGATGTCGTCATTTTGTACACGCAGTTGGTGATAACCTGACCGTAGGTCAATTTTTTAGTAAACACTCGATCCCTGAAGTTGGTCTAATAAGTCATCGATTCGAGGGAGTGGGTATCGATTCTTACGGTTAGTTTGTTCTGTTCACGGTAGTTGATACACATTCGAAAAGATTCGTCTTTCTTTTTCACGAAAAGGACCGAAGCTCCCCGAGGTGAGGAACTTGGTCGAATAAATCCCTTGTCGAGGAGTTCCTGTAATTGGGTAGACAACTCCTGCAACTCAGAAGGGGCCAAACGGTAAGGAGCTCGTGCCACGGGTGCTGCGCCGAGCACTAGGTCGATTTGAAATTCGACTTGTCGAGGCGGGGGAAGGCCAGGCAAGTCATCGGGAAAGACTTCAGGAAAATCCCGTACGATGGGCACGTCTTCAAGTCGCTTCACCTCCGACTTCTTCTTAGGCACGTGTGCCAGGATTGCCTGATATCCTTTTCTCAGATATTTTCGAGTTTTCATGCATGAGATGATATTTACTCTCGATCCCCCGGTCTCCCCTTGTATGATTAAGGTTCCACCGGTGACGAGAGGAATACGGACAAGTTTTTCATGGCAGACGATTTCGGCGCGGTTTTTGGATAACCAATCCATACCGACGATGATGTCAAAGCTCCCGATTTCGATGGGAATTAAGTCTATGGGAAAAAGTTCCGCTTGCTAGGTTTAGAGTGACATTTTGAATCACACTGTCAGCCTCAATCAGCTTGCCGTTTGCTAATTCTACGGTGTACTTAGCATCTAAGGTAGTGGGCGTGATATCGAGTAAATGGCTAAATTCATCGGATATGAAACTCTTATCAACACTAGTATCAAATAAGACAGATGCAGTTAAGTTGTAGAGTGAGAACGTACCCATGACCACGTTAGGGTCTTGGCGGGCTTCCCCGGAGTTCATCACGAAAGCTCTACCGCGAGCGTTGTTGTTGTTGTTCTTCAGCTTCGGGCATTCATTTCTTAAATGCCCCGGGTTGCCACACTCGAAACAGGCTCTCGGTGTGTTAGGGTTGTTGTTTGGGTTGGGGGTTCTGCAATCCCTAGTTTGGTACCCGTAACGCTTGCATTTGCGGCAAGGGGTGCCACAGGGACCTTCGTGGTGTCGATTGCACTTTGAGCAGAAGGGTTTGCTTCCGGTATATCCCTTCTTTTCCCCAGACCCTGAGGTATAGGCCCTGACAGTCTCGGACCTCTTGTTCTGCTGGTGTTGGTTGTTGTTGTTGCTGGGGTTTCCTTCCCACCTTCTTTTATTATCACTGGTTCGGTTTCCAGTGTTCTTCTCTGCCGGTGTCCCACGACGGACCAACTGTGCCATTAAGCTATGTGCCATGCGGACGGCACTCTGAATCGTTCCTGGGTTGGATGTTGTTACCATACCCTGTATCTTCGCTGGGAGTCCCCAGATGTATCGCTCGATACGTTTGTACTCGGGATCCACCATCGTTGGGCAAAGGAGTGCCAACTGGTGAAATCGAGTAGTGTAGCCAGTGATGTCGTCTCCCTTGACTGTGAGGTTCCAGAACTCTACTTCCAGTTGTTGTAGCTCTTCTCGGGGATAGTATTCTTCTGTCATCATCTTTTTCAGCTCCTCCCATGGGAGTTGGTAGGCAGCGTCAATCCCCATGGTTTGAGCATAGGTGTTCCACTAGGTATGCGCACTGTCTAGGAGGGTGCAGGTGGAATACTTTACCTTGCACTCTTCAGTGCAGTTGCAGATGCGGAACACCGATTCCATCTTTTCGAACCATCTTAATAGACCGATGACTCCTTCTGTGCCCTTCAAGTTGAGGTGTTTGTAGCTTAGGAACTCTTTGTAGGAGCAAGGTTTGGCTGTGGGTACCGTGTTCGTGGTATCTTCGCTGCCACCCTGTGGGTTCGACCCACTATTTCTGTTTGCTCCTTGAGCTGCCAGAGCATCGGCAACTCCTTGTGAAATTAGTTGGGCAATTTCAGCAGGGGTGTAAGTTTGTCTTCGCGGCGGCATGATTCTTAAATGAAAGGGATTAAAGTAAATGTGAGACAGTTTGCACAAGGATTAAGATTATCACAAATGTATATACAGGGGATAATATATAGAGGCACATGTCACCAACGATGTAAGATAGTACGATTAGAAGTCATTCGAGATACGAGTTCAAAGGATTACAGAGTTCGAAGTTTACAAAACATGTCGGGAATGATTACTTCCGACCGTTTACAATAGTTTAATATAAGTACATAGTTGGGTACACTTCGTTCCGGTAGGCTATATATCGATTGCCGAGCAAATTCTGACGTCGGCCTATTCGGGGTATGAGAGCGATGACCCAATCGACTGACTCTGCTAGTCTACCAGCTTGTCTGGCGTTTTCTTCGGCTAGAGTTAGTCGATGTTCCATTTGACGGGAGATTTGTTCAGCTTCCTGCGAGCGTTGCTCACATTGCTGCATTCTTATCCGTAATTCCATGACTTCGTCCCTCGTATCGGTTGATAGGTCATTGGTGAGATTCACGACCTCTACAATATCTTCCTGGTTTTGGTAGATATGTGCTATACGATCCCGTGTCTCGTTTTGTTCTACCTCCATCGCATCAAGCCTCCTCTCGTGGCGGTGGAGTCTCGCGGCTAGTACTGGGACGGTGTGGCGCGTGGACTCTTGGGTGTATGGAGAGATGTTCATAGGTTCCGCAGTAGACCGCATCCCTTCTTCGCACCTCCGGTCTTCCAATGCATTGGATAGCCAATTCCACTCACGGGCTTCTGTTTGGCGGCGGTCTCTGGCTTGTGAGTCTGTAGTGGCAGTGGTCCTTGATCGAGGTCTAGCCTGATTGGATCTAGTATCATTCCTAGCGCGGCGAGATCTCGAAGGAGCACGGGTGGGTGAGTTTTGAGTCTCGTCCCCCTCGTTGGTTGTCAATCTGATAGGGAAATCTGCCATTCTGTGGTCAGAGTATCATGAGTAAGACCTACTTATATATATATATATATATATATATATATATATATATATAATCTTGTTTTCTAATGTATTCCTGTTTGCCATAACCATATCAAACCTTGCATTGATCCTCCTTTAATTGTGCATAGTTGATCAGGCTATGTTAAATTAATGCTGAATGATGAAACTCTTGAGCTAGTTATGCCTAATGAGGAATACTACTTAAAAGTTATAGTCTAGGCCCACTAATGCAACCTAGTTCGCTTTAACTATGGCTCTGAAACCAATCTGTCGCACCCCCAAATTATGGTGCAACGGAAGTAAACGCGGGACGCGACGAAATCAGGAATCATCACACAAGGATATAACGAACGACCTCTAAATGAGTCGTTTGAAAAAAATAGTACATTCCATTTATATAAACTGTTGAAATGTATTGTTTACATGTCACAAAAATATTGTTTTCCAAGAGTCCACGTTTAGGACGAGAGATTCTATTACATAACAGCTTGCAAAAAGTAATGCGAAGGAATCTCCAGTAAATGTAATTGTGAATTCATGCGACTCTAGTGTGCGGTCCCTCTGAAGGATTCCTACTGTTGCTGTGAACCTGAGAAATACATATTAAAACGTCAACAATAATGTTGGTGAGTTCATAGGTTTAGTTATCAAAGTATCAATGTGAACCACGAGATTTCCATATTGTTTGTATCGCAAAACTACGATAAATAGATGTATACTACTGCCATGAGCTCATAATCCGAAGCTTAACCAATATGAGTTTGCCTCCTGCAGGTGTCTAATCCAGAACACCCGTATGAACGAATAATAAAGCGCCCGTTTGACCAGTTAGAACTACTAACCCGGACGGGGATGGTCAATCCTAAATAGATCTATTCATTAATACTCGCGCTAAGATCCATACTAACGAAGCTATGATGTGTAGAGGACTTTTGTGTGGATTATGAAGTAAAAACCACTCATGCAATCCGTATATGTGTATTTTCTGTACTCGTGTTCATGAAAAGTTGTGTATGTATTCTCACCCCAATAGTCAAAACAGTAAAAGAGGGGCTATGAGACTCACCTGAGTCTTGAAAGCGTGCGTTTAAATCAATAAGCGTATATCCAAAGCGTAACCTTCTAGCGCCCTAAACGCATAAGGTTATGTATGAGTAAATGTCTCAAAAGATCATTCATGCTAGTTGTCCACTCAACTAGTTATGTCCAAGTGTTTGTTTATCGTTTGTGTTTAGAAAACATGTACGGCCCGTTGGTGACGTTTTGTAATAATACTTCCCGAAGACATTATTATTGTATTTGTTTCATTGTATACTTATAAGAGTATGTGTATTTCATGTATGTATAGTGTCATCTGTAAGTATTCGTTGTTACGCATGTTTTGTGAAATATGTTTCAAATCTGTGTTATGCGACACTAAGTCGGTGTCGCAATTATCTCGAGAGTTGGGATATATGCGACACTAGGATTTGTGTCGCGAGTTGTGATTTCGATTTTTTTCTTAGCGACACAAGCGTTAGTGTCGTAGGGTATTGCGACACTAATTAGTACTGTTGGTAAAAGTATTGCGAAACAAGAGTTAACACTGTTAGTTTGATTTGTTGCGACACTAGCTTAGTGTCGCAGGTTAGTACTGCTAGTTTGTGGTTTAGCGACACAGGCTTAGTGTCGCTATATTAATAGACTGAGATTGAGTTTTGCGACACAGGGCTTGTGTCGCAATGGTTTTGGGCCATCTGCGCCACAGACGACCTGATGTGTTCTCGTGTTCGGGAAGTTGGTCAAACGTGCTCGGTTTGACCCGAAACTTTTAGGGAAGTCTTAAATATGTTTTTAGATCTTAGAAAAATTATCGTTACGTTTTGTGGTTAACCCGAAAGTGTCGTTTCAAAGTTTATACAAAAACAGTCCCTACGGTTATTCTTATAGTTTTTAAGTGGTTTTCGTGGCTCGTTTTGATTAGTGAAAGCTTCGAAATAAAATCCAAGAAAAATCACAGTGATTCTCCTACGTCTTAACTACTTACAGTAATTTTTCCATAATTTTTGGTCAGGTCTAAGTCATGAAATCGTCCAAAAACCAAACATGTGTCCAGTGGGTTGATTTCCTGACCTTTGCTCAATATTTAGTCCATATCTCACGAATTACAAAACTTCAGACGGCGAAATAGTACTACTTTTAAAGGTAACAGAAAATGTGAACTTTTTCAAGTGGTTTCAGTCGATTTGGGTTTGTAGATCTCAAGATATGCCTTTTTAAAGTTGGTCAAATTTTCTGCTCAAAAGGACAGTCCGGACACTTTCTTTTGTAAAATCGTTTTCCCATACCAAACGACCTCAGAAAGTTACCAAACCTGGGTTCGAAAGTAACATCTTAAACTTGATTTTAGGCTCAAGAATCACTTGATTTGGTTGAGAAATGAGTTAGATATCATAGATCAAAGTTGGGTTTAGTTTTTGCCCAGTGGTTAATAGCTTTGTCCGATAATTTTTCATATTATCCTTTGGTTTTCGGTTTAGATCTTGGACATAATCAGTAAAAACGAATCTCTAACATGAACATGGACATCATCCAAGGAAAATAAAAGAGTTTGGAAGAGGTTCTTACAAAGAAACGTCGATCTAGGGCCGAAAACGTGAGAGAGTGAGCTGCTGTGAGTGTTTCTTGTTCCTTCGCTCGTTCTTCTTCTTCGTGGCGTTGTAAATGATGGAGATGGTGACTAGAGATCTTGGAATAGGTTGTGGGATGTGGGGATGATGTTGTTATGGCTGGAGATTTGGGAGAGAAAGCAAAAGATTGAGAGAAAAGAGTGAGTAAGTGAGGGTATATGAATGAGGGTTTACAAGTGTGAGAGGTTTAAAGGGAAAAGGAGAAAGGGGGCCATTGGGCCGGTTTTTGGGCTGGGCTGGACTGAAGATTGGGCCTCGCCCATTGTGGTTCTCGGGCCCGTGACTCGCTCCTCGATTTCGTGTTACGTTACTCATTCGGTTAAACGTTAATCGCGTGTTTTAGATTTTAATCGTTAACGTTTAATCTTCGCATTTTGTTTTTGGTACGTAAATGGCTATTTTAATTTAACTAAATATTCTTAAATTCTTCATTGAACCTTTTCAAAACATTTGACGGGTTTCGTTCGGTGTCGGGTTCGATTCGCGCGTTTTCGTCGCGTATGGTTCGTTTTACACCAAAACGTGAAACGTTTAATATATTTTTCGTAATAATATAAGTTAAATAACGATTATTTAATATAGTCGCGTTATTTAATAAAATGTTTTTCACCAACCTCCGTATTTATTGTGTCGGATTCCCTCCGATCGAACTCGGGTAATTAAAGTTAATTACGTATGTGTGCATAATACAATATACAATGCGTTACTGTAATTAGTCCTATTCCACACTAATTACAAGTAATAATAACCTATCTTAGGTACAATTAATGACCTAATTTGCCGGGTGTCACAGTATTGATTGATTAATACCCGTTCTAATCAATACAAAGCATATTAGTAATCGAACTCGCTAATTAATCGCGAAACAAACCGTTTACAATCCTTAAACTAGTATTAAGGGATTCCGCACCTTAATACCCAAGATAACCTCGTTATCGATCCTATACGAAGGGACTTACAGTGTTGTATCCTAATGATTGACATCGTGCGTAGTATATATCGGTAGAGAGTAACTGACCTCAGGTTCAATTCTTACGGGATTAAAATTGCATATGTTCTTATCCCTTAATTCAAGTTCAAGGAGATTACAAACCAAGTCCACAACTTTCTGTGTTTAACGATATGGTCCTTTAGATTAGTTGCAAGTAAACTTGGCATATATCAAAATAATTAGTGGCTATTACATCCGTAGTTTTTAACTCGTGACTCGAATTCTTGATTTTTAACTCGTGACTGATGACTCGACTCAACTTGTAAGAGTCACCATGTTATAATAAATATATATATATATATATATATATATATATATATATATATATATATATATATATATATATATATTCCTATGTATATTATTACTGTTTAAGATTTTTATTTTTAAGAGAAGTGAAACATAGTAAAAGTCGATAGTTAACTCATTGAACGACAATCAACACAAAGACTTATTTTAAAATAGATTATAATCATTCTTTTTCTATTTTGTCTATTTAATTTTTGTACGGAGTATTATCTTACACTAAAAAGATTGTTTGATTTTCTGATTGGTAAGAGTCTCTCAAGACTCAAAAGGGTCACACACGACTCAGAAGATTCAATAAATAATTCGTAAGAATCAAAGTCACTTAAGAGTCGGGGTTCGAGTCGCCTTATCTTTTTTTAATTTGAATGAGTCTAAATGCATATCCCCGATATAAAACATAATTCTTTTATATTTACTCATTTTCTTAAATTAATCATAATTAATACAATTAAATACATAAATTTTAAATCTAGTTACCATTATAGCCTTCTCATTCTACACTAACTACATGTTACCAACAAATAAGAAGAGAACTACATTGACCAAGCGATTGGAAATCACAACGTTTTTTTTTTATTGAACATCAAATTTTATTAAAATATATGATTAATCCTCATAAAGAATCTACTCAAAACCATTACCTCAAGACGACTTGAGAGAAGACAAAAAAAAAAAAAAGAAGCTAAAATGGCCCAAATAAATTTCATGTAGGTATGAAGTGGCTGAAAAATGACGTTTATCAGTTTATGTGATTGAAATTTACAACTTGCACTATGATGTTAGCGAGGTTCTAAATGGCCCTAGCGATGCAGGGGGGTTAATTTAATATTCATGATAATAACCTATAAATTATGTATATTTATCAAATGTAGCAAGGTCATTTTAAAATAATGAGTTGAGTTCAATAAAGAATGGTAAAAAAGTGAAAAATGGAACCAAGAATGGTAAAAAAGTGAAAAATGGAACCAAAAGAATTATTTTATATCCCATAAAAATCAATTTTTACTCGAATTTTTAAAATTAAATATCTCACAAAACGGTATGACTAAAAATTATAAAAGTACATATTCAGAATCAGCGTTTTCTTCTCTACGATTAGAGATCCTACAAGCTAGACTTCCGATAAACATTTTTTTTTTCGTTTTTGCCCGGTCTTAGAAAATGCAATTTATATAATCACATGTGATTTTATGTATAATCAAATGTGATTTATGATAAAAAAAAAAAATTAACATTGCTACATGTTGGGAAAAACAATGATCAAACCCAAGTTATCTGAGGAGTCAAAATCTAACTCAGTTGTATTCGGGAAAAACTTAGTGATTTCCTGAGTCTGTGTTTCTAAGTCTGTGCTTCACAGACTGAAGAAGTGTTTCTGAGTCTATGCTTCATAGACTGAAGAAATCTCACAGACTGAAAGCCGTGCTCTATTTGAAGACTTATGAATTCATTATCTGAAGAATGAAGATTGAAGACAGAAGGCATCACAGACTGAAGATCACAGACTGATGATCACAGATTGAAGATCACAGACTGATGAGCACAGACTGAAGAGCATAGATTGAAGAACAAAAGTACAATCGTACAAAAGAAGTTCTTCTTTCCCTAGGCTACGGTACAACTGAAGAGATGTTTGAGTAAAGTCAAATATTGAAGAAAGTTTTTCTTCTCAGCAAAGAAACCTTTTACCTTTTGCTTTTTCTATTTCCAAGAAAAGCAAAAAGGAAAGAGTGCAAAGTTGCCCAAGATGTAGTTGTTATCCCTTGGACAACTAACTGAGCTGGATAATATAGAGTTGATACTCAACTCTATAAATAGCAGCTCAAAAGCACTACAAAGAGGTATCCAAGAAAAATAGTGTACAAGACCTTTAAGCTTAGGCTAAAAGCATTACCACACTTACTGTTAAGTTTGTGGTGATAATTGTATCATAGTATACTACTTGGATCGTATTCAAACAATCTGTGCGTGTTTGAATACTCCGTCTTCTTTGTAAGACAAACCATTTATTGTGAATAAAACTTTAATTCATAATATATTTTGTGCTTTAATTAATCTTGTTTTCCGCCTTGATTAATTAACTTGTTTGATATAACTTAGATATAAACTAATATATTAAATACTTGTTATTTAATCTGTATCTAAGTTTTCGGACCTTAAAGACCTAACACTACACGATTATTCATCAATGGTGGATGTTAAGTCACATGATTACAAATTAATATTCATTCACATAAATAACTATAAATACTTGTTATTTAATCTTTATCTAAGTTTTGGGACCTTAAAGACCTAACAACTGGTATCAGAGCAAATAAAGATTTAATTATTAATTATATCTTTAACGATCAAAAGGAATCCAGTTTTATCAAACTATCTTCAAAACCCATTTTCCCTACATTTTCTTCTTTGAAAAATGACTTCTTCTATTGCTATGGCTGGGAAGGGAATTCCAATCTTCAACGGTGTAAATTTTACGCACTGGAAATTGAAAGCTGAATGGTTTCTTGCTAGCATTCATGATGAAATGCTTAGAGTCATTCATGAAGGACCCATTATTCCCGGCATAATAGTTCCTGCAACTTTAGATGAAGATGGTATTATTGTAACACCTGAAAAATTTGTTGAGGCTGCCAAAAATACCTGGACTGATCTGGACAGGCAACTATATGCATTAGACTTTAAGGCCAAATCCATTCTGGGCAATGCAGTTACTGAGCCTATCTTTGCTAAGATATCTGGCTGTAAAACTGCTAAAGCCATATGGGATATGCTAACTGACCAATATGATGGTGTTAGTTTAGTACAATCCCAAAAGAAGAAGAATCTCATGAAAAATTATGAGAACTTCTCTGCTGGTCAAGATGAGTCATTAACTGATCTGTCGCACCCCCAAAATCTGATGTGCAGCGGAAGTTGGGTTGGGGCGCGACTAATCATGGATCATTACACAAGTTATAACAAACGACCTCTAAATGAGACGTTTAGAATTACATTCCTTAAAAATACATTATTCACCAAAAATACACGTTTGTTCTATAAGCGAGTTCGCATAAAAGTCTAGAGATCTTAGTACATAACTACCAATACAAAAATAGTAATGCAGGAAAATCTCTCTATTTATTTGTAAAGCATGCGACTCGAGCTAGGGCTTCCCTGTAGGCCATCTTACTGTGTCTGCGTACCTGAGATTACATACTAAAACGGTCAACATAATGTTGGTGAGTTCATAGGTTTGAAACAGTTATCAAAGTTGGTAATAATCACAAGATTTCATTAGTGTTGCACGAATGCAAAAATAAATGTATACTATTGCCATGAGTCTCACAGTTCGACGCTTAACCTGGTTTGTACCTCGGGCAGGTGCATAATCCAATACACCTGTAACAGTCAAATATTAATGCGTCCGTGGGTCGGCTAGAGCGACTAGCCCGGACGGGGATGTCAATCCCCGATAGATCTATCCAATAATACTCGCGCTCATACAATTAACGAACTATGATAAAGTGAGGACTTTTAGTGGATTAAAGGTCTCATGCAATCCGTATAAGAATTGTTTCAGTTACTTGTGATTATAATAAACAGTGTATGTAATCTCACCCCATAGTATAAAACAGTAAGTGCCAACTGGTGAAATCGAGTAGTGTAACCAGTGATGTCGTCACCCTTGACGGTGAGGTTCCAGAATTCCACCTCAAGTTGTTGTAGCTCCTCCCTAGGGCAGTACTCCTCCGTCAGCATCTTCTTCAGATTTTCCCAAGGGAGTTGATAGGCAGTATCGATTCCTACAGTTTGTGCGTAGGAATTCCATCATGTGAGGGCACCATCTGTGAGGGTGCAGGTGGAATACTTGACCTTGCACTCTTCGGTGCAGTTGCAGATTCGGAAGACTGATTCCATCTTTTCGGTACATGTCTTAGCTACTTCCAGTAAATTTTTCATAATTTTTGGTCAAGTACAAGTCATGAAATCGTCCAAGAACCAAGTATGTGTCCAGTGAACTGATTTCCTGACCTTTGCCCAGTGTTTGGTCTATATCTCACGATTTACAAAACTTCAGAAAGTGAAATAGTACAACTTTTAAAGGTAACAGAAAATGTGAACTTTTCCAAGTGGTTTCAGTCGATTTGGGTTTGTAGATCTCGAGATATGCCTTTGCAAAGTTGACTAACTTTTCTGTCAAAAAGGACAGTCTGGACACTTGTTTTTGTAAAATTGTTTTCCCATACCAAACGACCTCAGAAAAATATCAAACCACTTGGGTTCGAAATTAGACTCGTTGAGCTTGATTTTAGACTCAAGAATCACTCGATTTGGTTAAGAAATGAGTTAGATATCATGGATCAAAGTCGGGTTAAGTTTTTATCCGGTGGTTAACAGCTTTGTCCGAAAGTTTTTAGCATTATCCTTTGGTTTTCGGTTTAGATCTTGGACATAATTAGTATAAACGAACATCTAACATGTATATTAACATTATCCAAGTAAGGTAAACAAGATTTGAAGGAATTCTTACAAAGAAAACTCGATCTAAAGCCGAAATGAGAAGGAGAGGGCTGCTGCGAATGTTTCTTGTTTCTTTGTTCGTTCTCCTTCTTCGGGGTGTTGTAAATGATGGAGATGGTGGCTAGATCTTCTTGGAAGAGGCTGAGAAAGGTGGTAGTGAGGGTAGATTTGGGCTGGGATTTTAGAGCGAGCAAGGAATGAGAAGTAAGGGAGGTTAAGTGTGTGAAAGGAGAATAGGAACTTGTAATGGTTGTGAGGTTAAAAGGGGTGGGGCCATTGGGCCAGTTTTCTGGGCAGGGCTGGGCCGGATTAGACTTGGCCCATCGTGGTCTCGAGCTCGTGACCCGCTCCTTGATTTCGTGAAACGTTATTTGGTCGGTTAAACGTAAATCGCGTGTTTTAGAATTTAATTGTTAACATTTACTTTTCGCGTGTTGTTTTCGATACATACTTGCTATTTTAAATTGATCAAACATTTTTAAATGTTTTATTGGACCCTTTTCAAAACATTTGACGGGTTTCTTTCGGTGACGGTTTCGATTTGCGCGTTTTTGTCGCTTACGATTCGTTTTACACAAAACGTGAAACGTTTTATCTATTCTTGCAACAATATAAGTTAAATAATAATTATTTATCATAATTATGTTATTTAATAAAATATTTTTCACCAACGTCCATATTTATTGTGTCGGATTCCATCCGATCGAATTTGCGTAATTACAATTAATTACGTACGCGTGTATAATACAATACACATAGTGTTACCGTAATTAGTCCTATTTCACACTAGTTACAAGTAGTAATTACCTATCTTAGGTATAAATGATGGCCTAATTTTCCGGGTGTCACATGATATTCATACCAGATTTCAGATCTTAATCAATGATCTTGAAAGGTATGATATCATTAAAGGACAGTTTGAAATCTGTACAAAATTTATTGATGTGATTCCAAACACTTTTTCTGAAGTCATTACTTCATTAGTTGTAAGTGAAAAATTGGAGACATATGATCTATCTGGCTTGTTTGGACTTTTGTTAAATTTTGAAGAAACCAAAGTCAAAAAAGATCTAAATGCCAAAAGGATTGCAAAAGATCCATCTGCTGCCCTTGTTGCAACAACAAGGAAAAAATAGAGAACTATTCTCTAGAGCAGATTACCATCTAACTCTTATAGACTCAGAATCAGATGATGAAACTGAGTCTATAGAAGCTGAAATGGCATTACTAGCCCAAAGGTTAGAAAAAACAAGATTTAAAGGTTCAAAAGGAAGGCCAACTTTTAATCCTAAGAAAGCTACTTGCTATAAATGTGGGCAAATTGGTCATATTTCTGCTGACTGCAGAGTGAAGATTGCAGAATCTTCAAGTTCTGATAAGTGGGCAGAAAAGGCCAAGGAGTACAAAAGAAAGTACTTCAACTCCAAGAAAATTGGAGAGAAACAGCAACCAAAGAAACTAGAGAAAGCTTTGGTTGTTGAACAATGGGTTGATGAAGAATCTTCATCATCTGAGGATGATGAGGATATGTGCTTAATGGCTATCACAGAGAGCCAGTTTGACAAAGATGTCAAATTTGCAGAAAGAGCATGTGTTCATTAAGATTGGGACAGCGGATCTGCTTACAATGTAAATCATTTCAAACTTTACTATAGTGATGCAGAAAAACAAAAGATGTTTGAACACATCTATGTGGACTTTTTGAAAAGACTTGAGGAAATACAAGATTTAAAAACTAAACTCAGTCAAGTTCAAAAAGATCTACAGTCAAAAGTGAATGAAATAAGCCAAAATAAACAGTATAAACATGAGCTTCTCAATATGATATTCTCAAAAGGATCAGTCTGGAAAAAGAAGCTTATAAAAACAAAGTTGATCATTATGAGAAGATCTGTAGATCTTGGTGTATTTCATCACTTAAAAATGTGGACTGTTTATCCAAACAGATTCCAGCTCAGATACAAGCGGTCATAGGTGATGAGTTTGATCTTAAAAGCCATTTACTTTCAGAAATAAACTCAAAACCTACTATATTTGTACCTGAAATTTTACCTCATACTTTTAGTCATAATGTGGAAGATAAAGTTATATTGACAAATGCCTTTGTAAGACCAAAAATAGTTGCTAAAGAACTAGTATATGAGACAGAGCCAGACTCTGAAAACACAGACTTAGAAATCTCCGTCTGTGAAACTTCTCAATCTGAATTACCTGAACTTATAATCACTAATGAATCTTTAGAAACTGTAGAACTTGAAAAGAAAAGATCTGTAAAAGGCAAAGTTAGTATTCCCACATTACAATCTTCAAATAGACAAAAAGAGGTAAAAGGAATTAAGGATAAACAGAAAGGTTGCAATATATTTGAACCTTCCACATCTCAGTCTGTAGCTGGTCCAGACAAAAATATGCCAAAGGTCAAATTTAAAGGCATAAAACCAGCAACAAGGGAGTTAAAAAGATCTCAGTCTGTGAGATCTAACTGTCAGTCTGGAAAAATCAATTTTCAGTCTGGTAAACTTAACTCCAAATCTGTTTGTGTTAACTCTCAGTCTGACTCTCAAAAGTCTATTTTTAACAACCATACTGGGACCATTAAGCTGCGTAGTGAAAACTTAATGAAGTTAACCACAGATTTTAAAACATTTGTTGGGTCAAAGCAGGATTTTAACAGAGGATTTAGTGTAAATAATAACCCAAAATCCAAAAGGACCATTATGTTGGACAGAAAATGTCACAACTGTGGAAATCTGGGACATGAGGGTATTAAATGCACAAAGTCCATTTTTAAACAACTAAAGGTTGCTTTGACTAAACAAATGTCAACTACAAACGACAAAGTCAAAACTAGAGAGGTTAAAAGTCAACTTTACATGCTTGGTTCCAACAAAGCTGCTAAAGAATTGACTTCAACCAACTCTAAAGAACCCATCAAAAGATGGGTTCCCAAAAGTAACTAATTGATTTTGTTTGTCTTGTGCAGGGTAACAAAAAGTGGTACCTAGACAGTGGATGCTCAAGGCACATGACAGGTTCTTTAGAGAATTTGTCAGAGTTTGTAGAAGAAGAAGGACCTTCCGTCAAATATGGTGACAATTCTGTTGCCAAGACAAAAGGTTATGGTGTGGTGAAGGCTGTCAACATCAGAATATCAAAGGTAGCCTATGTTGAGGGATTAAAGCATAACCTGCTTAGTGCAAGCCAAATTTGTGATGATGACAGTGTAATCAGAATCAAAAAGAAGGCTGCTGTTATCTATAATTCCAAAGGCAAACCTGTGTTAGTTGCCAAAAGAGAAAGAGATATTTATCTCTTGGATCTTTCTTTTGCAGACATCAATGTAGAGACATGTCTCTATACTCAGTCTGTGCCAGAACTAAGCTGGCTATGGCATAGAAGGTTACCCCACCTGAACTTCAAAAACATTAACTTCCTGTCAAAGAAGAAACTGGTTAGAGGTCTGCCTGATGTTACATTTGCAAAAGACAAACTTTGCCCTGCATGTACACTAGGGAAACAGACCAGGAACCATTTTCCATCCAAATTGTTAGTTACAATTGATCAACCACTGCATATGCTCCATATGGATCTATTTGGACCCATGAGCATTGGCAGTTTGGGTGGAAAGAAGTATACACTTGTGGTTGTGGATGAATACACAAGGTATACTTGGGTCATCTTTCTTAAAGCAAAAAGTGATGCTCCTGACGAGATTATTAATCTAATCAAGAGGGAAGAATTGCAGAAAGATGCACCTGTCAAGCAACTCAAGAGTGATCATGGTACAGAATTTAAGAATTCTACTCTCATTGAATTCTGTACTGACAAAGGCATTATTCAAAACTTTGCCTCTGTCAGAACTCCTCAACAAAATGGTGTTGCAGAAAGAAGAAATCGTACTCTCATAGAAGCTGTAAGAACCATGTTATGCCATGGTCAAATGAAGATTTATTTTTGGGCATAAGCAGTTAACACTGCCTGTTATACCCAAAATAGATCTATTTTGGTCAAAAGGCATGGCAAAACTGCATATGAGTTGTATCATAAGAAGGTTCCAACCATTCATTATTTCCTGACCTTTGGAAGTAAATGCTATATTCTCAATCAAAGGGATCAATTAGCAAAGATGGAACATAAGTCTGATGAAGAAATTTTTGTTGGCTATTCATCTATCTCAAAGGCTTACAGAGTCTACAACAACATAAGGAATAAAATTGAAGAAACCATCAATGTCACCTTTGATGTTTCCTCTGCTAATAATGAACATGTTTCTCAGTCTGATATTCATTTATTAGAAGAATTATCTGTTGTGGGATCTGAATCTAAAATCCCAGTTGTTGATCACCAACAACAGGACTCTGAAAGTGATAATGAAGATGCTCAACCTGCTCAATTAATGACAGTACCTTCATCAACTGAAGATGAATCTGTGTCCAGAGATTCAAGTTCTTCTGATACAAGTGTTCAGTCTGGTAGTCTTCAGTCTGAGAACACTACAGACTCAGACTTGCCCCCTGTTGTAGATAATGCAGAACTCAGTCCTGTTATTCTTCCACTAAATGAAAATGATTTATCATCCAATGGTGAATCATCTCTAGGCGTCAAAGAACACAGGTATCATCCAATTGAAAAAATAATTGGAGATTTTATTTCTTGTGTACAAACAAGAGCTCAAGTGTCAAACTTATCTACTGCAAATTTCTGTTTCTACACAAACTTCTTGTCAATCATTGAACCAAAGAAAGCTGAAGAAGCATTGAAAGATGATGATTGGGTTCAAGCAATGCATGAAGAGTTAACAGAATTTGAAAGAAACAATGTTTGGACCCTAGTTCCTGCTCCAAAAGGCAAAACCATTATTGGAACTAAATAGGTTTACAGAAACAAAATGGACAAGGATGGAGTGATAATAAGGAACAAAGCAAGGCTAGTTGCTCAAGGCTACAAGCAGGAAGAAGGCATTGATTATGATGAAACCTTTGCCCCTGTAGCCAGAATTGAAGCAATACGGTTATTTTTGGCATATGCTGCATTCAAGGACTTCAAAGTCTATCAAATGGATGTCAAGAGTGCAAATCATGTCTATAAATGGCAACTTACAGGAGGAAGTTTATGTGAAACAACCTCCAGGTTTTGTAAGTTCCAATTTTCCAAATCATGTCTATAAATTGAAGAAAGCACTGTATGGACTAAAACATGCTCCAAGAGCTTGGTATGACACTTTATCATCTTATCTTCTGAGTAATAACTTTACTAGAGGATCAATTGATAAAACTTTATTCTTCAAAAGGAACAAGGCAGATGTCATACTAGTCCAAATATATGTTGATGATATCATATTTGGGTCTACTGATGTAAAATTATGCAAATGGTTTTCAAATTTAATGTCAAAACAGTACCAAATGAGTATGATGGGTGAATTAACATACATTCATGGTCTGCAAGTACATCAGAAACCTGATGGAATCTTCATCAACCAAGGCAAATATGTTAATGACCTACTCACAAAATATTCTTTAAAGGACTGTTCAACAATGAAAACACCAATGAGCACTGCAGATAAGTTGGATAATGATCAGTCTGGCAAGTCAGTCTGTCAAACCTCTTATAGAGGTATGATAGGATCCCTACTATATCTCACTGCAAGTAGACCAGATATCATGTTCTCAACATGTTTATGTGCTAGATATCAATCTGAACATAAAGAATCACATCTCAAAGCTGTAAAAAGGATTTTTAGGTACCTAAAAGGTACTCCTAACCTGGGTCTTTGGTATCCCAAAGACTCTAGTTTTGATCTAATTGGTTATACATATGCAGATTATGCAGGTTGCAAATTAGACAGGAAAAACACTTCTGGTGGATGTCAACTACTAGGTGGAAAACTAGTCAGTTGGTCAAGCAAGAAACAGAATTATGTTGCTACATCCACTACAGAAGCAGAATATGTAGCTGCTGGTAGTTGCTGTGCCCAATTGCTGTGGATGCAACATCAACTAGCAGACTATGATTTGAAGTTTACAAGAACTCCAATCATGTGTGATAACCAAAGTGCCATTGCCATCACTGAGAATCCTGTATTTCACTCCAGGACAAAGCATATTGAGATCAGACATCACTTTATCAGGACAAAGGTAAAGTGATTCTCAAATATGTGCCCACAAATGACCAGCTAGTAGATATCTTTACTAAAACTTTGAATGAAGATAGATTTTTGTATCTGCTTGGTCAACTAGGAATGCTCAACCCCTAGTAAAGCTTTTGAATCTGTGTGATTCAACTCTCAGTCTGTGTCTGCCTTTCAATCTGTATGTCTGTACCTTCAGCTACATACAACCAAAAAGCACAGACTAAGAGATATTTTGTAAATAAGTTAAAGAAAATAACAAAAAGATTTTACAATTCTATTATTTTCCCTCAGTCTGTCTGTTATATAGTTCAGTCTGTGTGGCGTCATCCAGACTCATTGCACAGACTAACAATATACAATCAGACTGTGTTCTTTTTATTTTTAATATATTTTATTTTTATTTTTATTTTTATTTTATTTTATTTTATTAATAAAAATAAATAAACAACAATATCTTTGCATTTAATGCTAATACTATTTTTATGGTAATAATCATTAAAAGTTTTGACGCTTGTTGTCTATTTATCTGCTCAATACAAAAAGTGCACGTGCCTTAGCTTTACTATTACAGAAAAAGGGATAAAACGTCAAGTGGGTCCCATTTAACGGAAATTTAATTTCGTTAAATACCCATTTCTGATTTCACCCTTTTTTTCTTCACTTGTACTTGCACACCAAAAATACGCAGAGTTTGTGAGCCCTAACTTTTCAATCGCTCAACCATTTTTAAAATCAATTTCAAGAAATTATCATCAAAATGGCTGATCAATGGGTTTACACTGCACCCGAAAACATTGCCGCGGCTAAACCCTTTAAACAGGGTAAACAGGTAAAACTCTGCATAAATAACCAAGTTGCTACCATTTCCATCCCTGATTCTAAAAAGAACCAAGAATTTGAGAAATTAACAAACTTTATGTCTGCTCATCCTTTAAGGGGAGCATTTTTCAACACTATTCCTCAAATATATCCTAATTTTCTTATGGAATGGTGGTATACTTGCTCTTCAAATAGTACCAATATTGCAATTACTGGTACTATTGATCATGGTAAACGGGCAGTTACCATTGATCAAGAGCTAATTAGGAATGTCTTAGACTTGCCTTTGGGAAATGATTTTGAACCCATTCCAACCAAAGAAGTAGCAAGGGCTTCTCTTACTTTGGTTGGATATACCAAAGAAAAAGGCACCATCTTGATGTCAGGGTTCACCCCCAGATGGAAATTTTTAATTTCTGGCATCATTAGAAGTCTAGGAGGTAAATCTGGTAGCACAAGGGAGCTAAATGAGTTTGAAACTCAACTGTTGAGCTCATTGATCACTCGTTTAAACATCAACTTTGCAGAGTTGTATTTTCAAGAAATTTTGAAATTGGTGAATGAGTCTAACAGAATTTTTAATGTACCTTTTATAAGGCTACTCTCCTTTTGCATCCAATCCAGATTATCTGGGTCTATATATATATCCTTTAACAATAAAATTGCAGATATACCTGTCCATGTGCTCACCTATAAAGTGTTTAACCATCCGGTTCCACTTTCTGGAGCACCTATCACTGCTGCTATGCAGCAATGGATTGATCACCCATATGTTGCTTCTGCATCTATGGAGGGTGATGCTTCAAATGATAGTGAGGGTACTGAGACCCAGACCGTTGAAGATCGTGTGGCTGAAGCAGAGCACACAGACTCCATTAACACAGACTCAACTCAGTCTGTGCACTTGGAGTTAGACTCAAACATTGCTGAGTCTGTCCCATCTTCAACAGAAGATGTAGGTAGTAATTCTTCTTCAACTGAGGAGATGGATATAGATAAACCTTCTTATCCTAGCCCATCCTCACCCACAAAAGAGAGTCATAAACAAACCAACCCAGATGAGTCACCACTCACTCTGGAGGAATCACCAGACTCAACCCCCAAAAGTATAGCACAAATGGAATCATCATCTATGGAATTGGATGTTAATAGAACACCTTCCAGTGCTGTAGACCATTCCATTACATCTCTGCTAGAGTCTGTGGTGCCGATGGCTACCCAACTGACCCAACCTGAACCTAGATTAGTCAGCTTGGATACCCACATTACTGCTGCTACACTGACCCCTGTAGTATGCATTGAAGTAGATGCTCCAATCCTGAGCACTACCACCCTCTTCCTTACCCCACTCACAATGGCTGAACCCATATTGACCACTAGTCCTGTACTAGTTCACATTCCAGTGAGTCTTTCCTTACACCCCTCTGCACAGATCGCCAATGCCCCAGTCATGTCACAGACTGAGGCACAGATCTCCACTTCTTTGATTGATGATCTACCATCTTATCACCAGATGGTTAGTGAAGGCATACCAACCTCCACATTCGTTGCCAGTGATATTGTTCCTTTACACCAGGGACTATTTGAGGCAACATATGCAACACAATCATTTTCTAGTGATGTCTTATCCTATCACCGGATTCGATCTGAGGGAAACACAACTACACCACTCAATGCCTATGATCGCTTTTCCATGCAAATGACACAGAGTGAGGCAAAGAGTGCAACACCAAAAGATTCCAATGATCTTGCTCAGTTTCAACATGAGTCAAGTGAGGAACATATTCCATCACCCAATTCTAACCCTTCCAACCAGACCCAGTCTGTGCCTTCTAGTACACTTAATGATGTGCTTTCTGCCAACACCAAGTTGTCTGAATGGGTACATACTGAGTTCGATAATAATAAGAAAGAGCTAGAGAAGATGAAGCATCTAGTCTCTACCATGGTGGATAAAGTGGATATGTTGCAACACAAGGTATCCAATAGGTTAGATGAAATGCAGACCACCCTCTCAAGCTTACCTGCTGATGTCAAAAAGGGGAGAGAAGATGAAGTTTGGGTCTGCAGAAGCTAAAACCCCAAAAGATAATTCACTAAGTAATAAATCCTTAGATTTAGGGGGAGCTAGTAGTGGGGGAGATGATGGAGATGATGGACCCGAAAGTGCTAGGGTGAAGTCTTAGATTGAAGCTCAGTCTGTGCCACAGACTGAAAATATGAGTGCACAGACTGAGGGGGAGTCAAAAGGATTGCAGGTAGGTGAACACACTGAGATGGTTGCACAGACTCAGGGGGAGTCAACTATTGTCTTACACATAGACCCAATAGCAACTATTTCAGGCCTAGGTCATATGGAGTTGAAAAGACCAAGGGAAGAAGAAGATGAAGATGTTCAACCTCTGCGAATCAAAAGAGCCAGGAAAATAAAGCAAATGGTCAGGAAGATTCCTGAAAGGGATACCTTTGATTACCAACCAAAAATGAAGGGAATCAAAACCTGGGATCAATTTGAGAAACTGGCAGAAGAACAGGAAATTGATGATGATGCCATCAATCCTGATTGCAGTTCTGAGTCTAAGGTATTTAGAAGATCAGATGATGATGAAGATGATGCTACTTTTGGAGGTGTAGATGAAGGTGCCTCAAAAGTCAAGACTGGAGAGTCTAAGTCTATGCCCTCTGAACCTGCACAGACTGAGACACTGCATCCATCACAGACTTAGAGCTCAAAGCAACAAGCAGCAAGCATTGATGCTCCAATAATCAGTGCTGAAGCCATCCAAACTGAAGCCAATCCTGCTAGACCAACCACAACAACCAGAATACTGCCTCCAGGTAGAAGTGAACTTGAAGACAGAATGCAATGGAGAAGTGCTCATCTGATAAGCACATATCCTGGGTCAAGTTCTACAATGGAAGAAGATATGGTTAAGGGTAAGGGCAAGGAGGTTGCATTATCCAAGAAGGAGAGGTTAAGCAAGATTAAGAAGATGGTGGATGATCATGCTACTGGTACAAGAATACCTGAACTGTCAAATCTACAGGATGAACTCTTGCAACAAGAAGCTACTGCTCAAGGTATGACTCTAACTGAATACTTAAATGTATTAACCGAAGAAGAGCAGAAGCTGAAGGAAGCAAGATTTGTTGACATGCTCTCCAAAGAATTAGAAGATGAAGGTTGTTCACAGACTCAAACCAGAAGGAGTCAAGTTGAGCAACAGATCAAAGAAGATGAAGAGCTGTCAATAAAATTACAGAAGATAGAGAGCCTAAAAGCTAAGCTACAATCCACTTTCAGAAAGTCAAAGCTCAAGCAGAAGATTAAAGACTGTCATCTGAATAAGATTGGACAGAAATTAAAGCTGGAGTTGACTTTAACCAAGAGCAAGAAAATGGTATGGGTGGATGACCTGTACACTCTAGGGCTTAAAGAATGGCAATCCATTGCTAATCTTTTGAAGAGTGCAGCTGACAAAGATTTGAAGAAAGAAGTTCTGCATAGTAAACAACTTTGTAATAAAGAAGAAGTCAGTTGGGTTATCTACAGAGAATGAGCAGAGAAGGGAGCATCCTCTACCAAAAGGTATCGTTTTTATCGATAGATCCTATGTCTAGACTGACAATATTGAAGGTCTGTGCTACAAAGATATCAATGGGATAGAGTGCTTCCAAGATCAAAATAGACTGTATGGAGAATCTCTGCTACATTGTATTGCCCTGCTGAAGGAATGCAAACATTCTCAAGCCAAGCCATTTAGAAGAAGACTGATTAGCTGGTTATTCAACAACCTTTCCAACATCAGGATGATGATTAGGTTTGAAGACATCTGCAAGAAGATCATCCTGGAATATCAAGAATTTGAAAAAAAATCTGATAAGGAAATGGAAGTATTGTTGAAGAGGAAAGTGAAAAAGTTAAAAAAATCAAAGAGATCAGGGCTCAGAGAAAAGATTGAAGATTGTTAAATTTATGTTATTTACAATCTTCTGTAATAACTGTAATATTTTTGTGAACTGACTATGATTTTGACTTTATGTATATAAGTCTTGATCTAGATGTTATGTTTCACTTTAGTATTTATTATATCTCTATTATCTTTTGTAAATGGATTTTGACATCATCAGATAGGGGGAGATTGTTGGGAAAAACAATGATCAAACCCAAGTTATAAATCTGAGTAGTCAAAATCTAACTCAGTTGTATTCGGAAAAACTTAGTGATTTCCTGAGTCTGTGTTTCTGAGTGTGTGCTTCACAGACTGAAGAAGTGTTTCTGAGTCTATGCTTCACAGACTGAAGAAATCTCACAGACTGAAAGCCGTGCTCTATTTGAAGACTTATGAATTCATCATGTGAAGAATGAAGATTGAAGACAGAAGGCTTCACAGACTGAAGATCACAGACTGATGATCACAGATTGAAGATCACAGACTGAAGAGCACAGATTGAAGAACAAAAGTACAATCGTACAAAAGAAGTTCTTCTTTCCCTAGGCTACGGTACAACTGAAGAGATGTTTGAGTAAAGTCAAACATTGAAGAAATGTTTTCTTCTCAGCAAAGAAACCTTTTACCTTTTGCTTTTTCTATTTCCAAGAAAAGCAAAAAGGAAAGAGTGCAAAGTTGCCCAAGATGTAGTTGTTATCCCTTGGACAACTAACTGAGCTGGATAATATAGAGTTGATACTCAACTCTATAAATAGCAGCTCAAAAGCACTACAAAGAAGCATCCAAGAAAATAGTGTACAAGACCTTTAAGCTTAGGCTAAAAGCATTACCATACTTACTGTTAAGTTTGTAGTGATAATTGTATCATAGTATACTACTTGGATCGTATTCAAACAATCTGTGTGTGTTTGAATACTCTGTCTTCTTTGTAAGACAAACTATTTATTGTGAATAAAACTTTAATTCATAATATATTTTGTGCTTTAATTAATCTTGTTTTCTGCCTTGATTAATTAACTTGTTTGATATAACTTAGATATAAACTAATATATTAAATACTTGTTATTTAACTTGTTTTCTGCTAACACTACGCGATTATTCATCAATGGTGGATGTTAAGTCACATGATTACAAATTAATATTCATTCACATAAATAACTATAAATAAGATTTTAAAAATTGCATTCGTTTACTACCAAAATCACACGTGACTAAATATTTGAGATTTAATCACATATATTTTTGAAAAGAAGTATGCGATAATAACTTATAGTTCACATGTAATTTCACATTTATGTTTATTTACATGTATAATTATAGTTAATTGTTTGAAATTCATATTTATTTACACTTTAATCACACGTGATTACTAATTTAATGTTTAATCACAAGTGATTACAACTTTTTTTTTTGTAGGTTTATTAAATTATCAAATAAAATTATTTGCATGTGACTTTAAAGTTATAATTTGTATATTTGATTATTTGTAAGTTATTATAGATAGTGATTTAAATATTAATTTTGTATTGAAAGTATAATCACATTTAAGTATTAAATCACATGTGATTTAACATTACGAATTTCAAATAGTCATTAGAAAATGAAAAATGAAAGTTCGCAAGAAGTATGTAATGTGAGATCTTTAATTCAAGGTAAAAGGACACTGATTTCAATGGTGTAATTTTTATAATTTATAGATATACGGTTTGTAAGATATTTAGTTTTAAAGAAAAATGTGAAAGTGGGTATTTGAAATGGAACAACCTTATTGGTTATTTCATTCTTCATTTTTTTGTCATTCTTTATTGAACTTTTCTATTAGAATAACATACTAGCCCTTCAAATCTATGTATATACACTGTTCATCATATATGTATTTTATTTTTATAATTAAAAAACTAATGTATAACCCGAAACCCTAAACCTCAAACCGTAAACCTTAAACCCTAAATCCTAAACCCTAAACGCTTTACAAAATCCTAAACCCTGCTAAAACCTAAACTATAAACCCTAAACCATGCTAAACCCTAAACCCTAAACCCTAACCCTAACCCTAACCCTAACTGCAAATCAAATGTACAACTAATCAGTAACACATGTGTTACTAATTTGTAAAACCCATCAAAAAATGAAAAAAAAAATCGTCGAAAGTATAGTTTGTGAGATCTTAAATCGAAGAGGAGAAAACGCTAAATTTTATAGTGCAATTTTTATAATTTTTCGACTTGTCGTTTATGAGATATTTAGTTTTTAAGAAGATGGAAAAATGAGTATTTGATGAAAATGAGTGGTTGAGATTGATTCTTCTATTCTTACACAAAGTTGTTGTACTCATTTGAACCGTAATCTATAATTATAAAACGTAAATAATTTATTTTTAGCGTTTGGAAAGATAAGTTCAAAAAACTATTATATGCGTTTTGACCCCAAGAAAACGCAGGAATTGAAACGCATCGAACCACATGCTGCAGCAGTTAAACGCCATTATCCTATTGATGTCAAAATTACCCTGTTACCCTAATGACATTCGATGATACTTTCATCAGAAGCTTTGAAGTATGAATTAGTTATTTTATACTACTATTTCTTTATTTGTTTTGGTTTCTTTTATTTTTCATTTTCTTTTTAAAAATTGTATTTCTAGCCTATAATGGATAAATTATGTATAGTTTCATTTGGAAATATTATTGGAGTAACATATATTAACACTTCATAAATTATATATAAAGGGTACTGTACGGAATCATCATCATAAAAAATATACTACACTATATGTTAAATCCAAAATATTAAACAATGTATATGAAGGACCTTTTGATATTTGCATGTTAGGTAATTAAATTATGGGTTAATGCACTATTGTATTAATTTTAGTCATTGTACTATTTCTATCTATTCAGATTATTATACTAAAATAATTATACTCTTGAGTTATTGTACTATGAAAATATACATTTATTTCATTATACCTTTTTTTTTCCATTTAGATAACTAAACTTTTGAAACATGATATTCAAATCATTAAACTTTTTCAACACAACTATTCAAAAATATCATTATACGCTTCAGAAATATGTATGTTAATTATGGTTGTGTATAAATGTTGTTTAACTTTAAATTAAGTATTTTAATTAATGGTGGTGGCTAAATATTTGAACATTGTGTGTGTATAAAGTAGTAAACGAACCAAACGAAGTCAAATGATGTTTTTTTTTTACGTTTGTTCTTTACGAGTTTTTTCACCCGCGCGTTGCGGCGGGACATAAAAACGTATATTTATAGACACACAAAGTAGTTCTATTATCAGTTGTTTGCTCATTTTACGGAACTCAAAAACGTAGAAAAATTTCATTTTTAAGACACTATAGTAGTGAGTGTTTATTGATATAGGTTTTGACTTTCTCAATTTGATGAAATTGGATTACTCTCTTTGTAAAAGATTTGTACCCAATTAGATTTCCAATTTAAATATGTATCGTACTTTTAATCGATTTTTCCCGAATTCGGCTGAGAACCAATTTTAGCTCATTAAATTGATTTAATATACATGTAACGGAAAACACTCAACATATCATAATTATAAAGCTTCGAGAATTTAAGAACTCTATATTTTGAATTAAAATAGTAAACATCATTTTGAATCGATTAAGTTTTTATAACATACCTTATAACCGTATATTTTTTTTATTAAACTTTTTTTATTGTATTTTAAACCTATAGTTGATTTTTTTAAGATCAAATTAACTCACTTTGCTAGAGACTACAATTCTTACATTTTGACTCTATTGATAATACTCATATCAATATAATTATAATTATAATAACTACATGTTATGTTTAGTACATTTCTAAAATTTCATTTTAAAATGTTAATAGTTTTCTCTTTTAAATGTTATTAGACATAGACATTTGTGTTGTGTTTATATTCTTGTTTTCTTATTACTACAATTTTAAAATTTAAATTAAATTTTAAATTGTAAAACTATTACATAAATTAAAAATATGCATGTCCATACTTCTATGTATTATTTTTATTTTCTTTGAGTTGGTATAGTAATAGGTGAGTTTGAATAGGTTAGTAATAGTGTACATTTACTTTGGTAAATGTAGTAGAGATAATGTTGGTTTTTGTTTGTCAACTTAATAAACGAACATCAACGAATTTATATTTTTAAGAACAAACAATAACAAACAAATTTATTTCGTTTAAGCGTTCATGGCTACACATTTATTCATTTACAATCATCATTTGAGTTCGTCTACAACTCTACACACGCATAATATTTAAATATTTATCAACCACCATTAATCAAAATACTTGATATAAAGTTAAAAAATATTTATACATAACCACAATTTCATTCATTTTTATTCCTGTGAAATGGTCAAGAAAATGAGGATTGGATTCCTCATCCATAGTGTGTAGCTCAAGAGCACGAGAAAATTCAACTAGGCTCAATGCACGAGGCACCCCGCCTAGCTGAAATGTCAGCCTGTGAAGTCTGACATCATCATCGTCGATGTCAAATCGTACTGTGCTATAAAACTCTACCACGAGCTCCTTGAAGATGATCTCGTGGATGCTGAAAAGTTGTCTTCAAGCATAAGAGACATAACCCACATTGCCACTTGGCAATATATAACTAGCCGCCAACAGGTGCTCGAGTGTCTGTATGCCCGACACTCCAGTGTTTGAGTCCAACACCCGATCAATAAAACCCTAATCCAGCACATCCGGTGCTATAATATGTTGATCGATATTAGCAGCTAATCGATCGCGGAAACCTGCTCGCTGAGATACAGTATATGTGGCATGATCAAACTCAAAAATGGGGTGCTCCGAATAATGGGGTTGGCTACAAATGCTTCCCCACGGTTCCTTCGCCTGTTGAAAATCATCTACAAAATAAAATTTACAATTAGTTACAAAGATACATTTATAATAGTACAAAATTTCATAGCAATTTAGACCAACATAATATATTACAAAGACATAATAATAACTAACTATAATTCTATAGCGTTATAACAACTACAATTTAGACAAATATACATATATAAAATTCAACAAACATATACGAATATTAACACTACAACAAAGTCGTAACAACTATATTTTATATAAATATGCAAAACAAACTTATATATATGAATACAAGCGTTATAAATTAAGTCAAACTAAGTCAATCAACATGTGAAAGTAGGCGAATAATTTTCTAAGACTACACAAATTCCAATTACTAATTAATTAATTATTTACACAGTATTTAAAATTATAAAAGTTTCTAGAAAGTGAATCCAGCCGTCGGCTGAATAATTCAACTGGCGGTTGGATGTTCTGAGCCGTCGGCTCTCGTCTCTTGTTCCCTATATTCCGGCCAAAACTCTTTTTCCAAATTAAAAAGTCCAACCAACATTGATCAATCATAATTTCCTTCATGCAAATCTTCTGAAAATTTAGTGTGTAACATTCAAACTTTAACCATAGCATATATCTCTTTTATATTCAAATTCTAAATTAAAAACGAATGTAACATCACAATCACATCAACTAGGCTTATACCAAAAATTATATACAATTTGGGATTAAAATCCCCTAAATATGAAACCCTAATCAAATAAATTGTAACGCAAAAATCAAGAGATAATGAGTAGTGAGGAATGAAATGCACATACCTTTGAAGAAGAACAAATGAATTGCACGAAAATACTGAGTGAAATGGTGATTTGCCGAAATTTTTGAGTGATTTTTGTGGTTTTGGGGTTTGAAATATGAAGAAGAAGAAGCTGTCAAGTGGTTTAAACCCAGTACGTCCAGCCGTCGGCTGAAATATTCAACCGGCGGTTGGATTGTTAGCCCAACAGGCCCAGCTTGTGAGTCCAGTTCGTCACCGGCCCAATTCGGTTTAAATTTTAATTGACGGTTGAGTTGATTTTTCAAAGAGATTCTTGTTCGTTTTAAAAATATATATAATTTTTATAATTTTATAATTTTTGTTTTTATTATAAAATTTTATTAATCTTTTTAATAATTTATACTTACCTTAAGATGGATGATGCTTCCCTCAATCCTTAACTAACAACACAACGAAAATTTTAATTAAATCGAGAATGATATATAATAAAGTGAATTACATAAAAAACTAACTAGTGAAACTAAATACTAAACAAAATAATAGAAAAATAAGTGCAAGAAAAATTCTTAGTCAATTTCTGCGGTGCGGTCAAATCAGACTTCGTTCAATGCTGGAGCACGGAATCTCTTTCTCAAATTCACTGTGTCACTGTTTCTTTATAATCTTTTGGATAAAGCTGCAAGAAGTGATGAAACAAGGGCTTAGTAATGTCAGATATAGAAGATGAATAATCTTGAAAGCTCTTATGATGAATTTCTGCGGCCTCTTGCAAATCATCGAATTCCTTGGTAATTTTAGCTACAGCTTTGGCCACAATTCCATCTTCATCAATGACCTTGTATCCACTAACAATCTTCATTTCCCGTTCCAGCAAAATATGTCTTAATGCATCCATGAATCCATAGAAACCTAATTGCAAGTTAGCATAATTCCTAATGGTGGGGTTTCTAATGGTTTTGCCAATGTCTCCTAAGATACTGTTCATTGTCTCTCTCAACTGTATGGGAAGAAGTAATCCACAGTTTCAGAAGATGCCCAGCATGCGGTTATAAATTTCAGACATTCCTAAATGAAACAGATTCTGGTGTGTCTCGAAATGAACACCATGATAAACAGATTTTAATTGTTCTATCACATAAGTAGCAAGGCGCACTTTAGGCTCGTCTTGGAAGTCTTCAGGAATTCGCAAATAGTTTTCATCGGAAGTAGGATAAAAGAGATCATCAATTATTTCTTGAACGTAATACTCCACTGTGCAGTCCACATAAAACTTCTCATTATTGAGATGATCTTGAGTTTTCATCAAATCTATGAACTTCTGCACTTGCTCTAGTGCCATTATGTCTCGCATGTCGCTTAAGTTACAAGTGAACCATCGAGTTTTCTCCCTAATTTCTTCCAATAATTGCTTCTGTTTATCCGAGTAGGGGAATGAAGATCTCTCAAAAGCGCGATATACACAGTTATAGTAGTTTCTCTACTCCTCACAGTAATCAGCATCTAACATTTCTCCTGGTATCAAATTCTCCTTTAGCTCAATTACGGTATCTTCAAAGATTTGTGGATCAAAATCAGCCTCAGCGTTTCGAAATTTTTCATATTCTTGCTCCAATTGCTCAATGAGTTGCTTATGATAAACGGTAAATTCGATGGTGGATGCCCTGATGGTAGCTATTAGAAAACGAATATTGCCTTGGTGATATTGCAAACAATCAATCATATCCTCTGGATCTTAAAATACGTGCACTGTAAGTAATCCTAGAGAAGTGTCAAACTTAGATGGTTTCTCTTCCACAGGTGAATTCTCGATACTCTCATCTATTGTCTGCATCAGCTTAACCGAACTTTCGTTGACCTGAATGTCCTTAAATTTCGCGATGTCCACTTGCATATTTTCCATTTTAAATACAATTAAAAACTTTCTATATACACAAATTATCACACAAGTTAGATAATATACACACATAATTAAAATAGACATTTAATATTTACAATTTATTAATTAATTTAAAACTTTTATTTTACAAAGTTCATCGAAAGTCCTCGGTAGCTCCATTGATCATACACAGAAGCGGAGGAATAGGTCAGCGCGAAGCGTATTAGGAACCTATCCCTTTTGAGAAGCATAACGACCCAGCTTATACCTCTGTTGAGTTGTATTCACAATGGGTGAGCCGATTTTTCAATCGATTTACAATATAAAATAAAATTATATTTTACAGGGAAAAATTAAAATATTAAAATTTGACAACCGTTCCCCGGCAGCGGCGCCAAAAACTTGATGCGTGTTAAGTTGTCGTTAAAAATACAAGTTTTAATTGATTGGAAATATTAAAGTAAACTTAAACACAACCAGACAAGAATACATGTTCGTATTATAGTATAGCTTTGGTAAGACCGAGTCGAACCACAGGGAATCGGTGTAAATTAAAATAATTAATTAAACCTAAAATTACAAATTATAATTAAATAAGGGGTGCGTTTTAGTTCCGTATGAACGTAGATTTAATTGAAAACTAATAAAAACAATTAAAAACAATTATAAGATAGAAAAGATAACTAAGGATAATCAGATAGGCAAGTATGTATTTACTTAGATTACTGATTTCTCGATTCAGGTTTCATATATGTTTATGGATTGTTGATCATTTATTATGGTGATTTCAACTGAAATGGATAGCCTCCTGTTAAGGTTAACTGATCCCTGAAAAACCTTACCTTAATACTAGATTCTCTTGAATACACTGAGGCGTGTTATCAATATAAGATTTATGCTATTAAAACTATCAACAGATCATTGAGATTCATTCAGTGACTCTGTGTTAACCTAAGTCTATAATTATTGGTTTTCTAATTATCACACCAATTAGGTTGTATTAATTGCTATCGGTCTTAACATATTACCGGTTACAGTCTCAAGCCACAATTAACTAACAAATTACTTAATTGCAGATAATCAATCAACTCATACAAACGTTAGTTCTAGCATAAGTCTCTTGACCACGTTAAGTAACAATTAATAAACACACAATCGATATGGATCTTTCAAACAAACTCAATAACCATTCATAACTCAAATCAACATAAACATATAATGAAACCTTTATCTAAAAATCATTTATCTAAGTAAATACAATAAAGAATTAGTTCATAATTAAACTAAGATAGATCAAATCTAAAAACAAGTTATTACACATTGCAAATAGAAAAGAATAAGAATCAAACCCTAATAACTGAACCGAATCTTCGTGAGGGTTGAAAACCTTCAAACCCTAGCCTCCTAGCCTCCTGATCGCCCTTAAAGTCGACCTTTAAACCTTAAAACTGAATTAAGGATTACTTAATTCCTATTATAATTGTATTGTTTATGGTTTGGTAATGGCCCTATTTATAGATTTCTGGCTCGCGAATCCAACCGCCGGTTGGATTCTTCAACCGCCGGCTGGATCGAAATTTTACCCGTTAACCCAGATTTTGACCTGCTCGCTCGACCGGCTTCCTGATTTAGGTTCAACCGCCGGCTAAAATCTTCAACCGCCGGCTGAATGTGCGTTCCAGAATATTCTGCTTGCCGGGCTGGGCTATCTTCTTGGGCCTCTATCTTTATTCAAATCCGAGTTTTCTTCTTTTAATTGACCCAATAACTTATATCTTCTGGGTTCTTCTTCTTTCCAAGCCCAATCTTTTTTGGCCTTTAATCTTTTCTTCAATTTCTTCAGTCTTGAGCCCATTTTCGATCCTTTTCCTCATTTCTTTATTTTAACTACCTTTCTACAAATGTAAACGAAATCAGTAGTATATATAAATAAATTGCAATAAAAATGCTTAAAAATAAGGGAATATTATTATATAAATATGACATTATTTGATGTTATCTATTGCTCTTTAAATACCTTAAAATTCTTAATGTATGTCTCAAATGAGAAAGCATTGGTGCATGCATGAATCGACTCGAAACATGTACAACATAACTAATATCAGGTCTAGTTAATGTTAAGTAAATGAGCTTCAGAATTTCTTGAGATTACCAAATTTGCTTCCATAGGAGCTTGAATAGGCTTACATTTAAGAAGACCAAACTCATTTAGAAGCTCCAAACTTTTTTTGAGAAAGACACAAATCATCTTTAGATTCTAAAACTTCAATACCAAGAAAGTATTTAAGTTTCCCAAATATTTGATTGAAATTTTAGAACTCATAAACAGTTTGACTTTATTAACTTAACTTCATTTATATCATTCCGTGTGACAACAACATCATCAACATATAAAAGCAAAGCAATAAACACATTATCCTTAGACTTAATAAATAAAGAATAATCATGTTTACTTTGCTAAAAATAATTTTCAATCAAGGCACAAGTTTTTCATTCAACTTTCTTTTGTGCACGTTTTAAACCATAGAGAAATTTAACTAATTTACAAACTTTATTACTAGATTGGTCATAATAGCCAAGAGGTAAATTCATATACATATCCTCATCCAAATCACCATAAAGAAAAGCATTTTTAATATCTAACTGAAACAAACTCCAGTTATTTGAACGTCAATGTTGATTAAACATCTTGCAGTTACCATTTTAACCGCCGGAGAAAAGGTTTCATCAGAATCAATACCTTCCCTTCGACTATACCTTTAACTACTAGTCTAGCCTTAACCTTGTAAACCCATTTACACCCAATAACTTCCCTATCAGAGGGTAAATCAGTAATAACCCAAGTACCATTTCTATGTAATGCTTTCATCTCAACACTCATAGCATCTATCTAATTTCTATCTTTAGAGGCCTCCCAATAGGTATTAGGTTCAACAGTTTTATTCAGATTTGACACAAAATAGAAATTTCAAAAGACGGATTTGAGTAATTAACAACCTTTTCTAAACAATACTTAACCTTACCATCAACTACATATTCACCTAATTTTTTAGTCAACACATATTCTCTTTTAGACTTTCTTAGTTCAGTCTTATTTGGTGCATCATTACCTTGATTTGGTACATTTTGCCTTGTACTTGCAGTAATGCCCTCAGGGATAATATCATCACCATTAAGTGTTGCCAAGGAATATTTTCATTAGTGTGTTCCTGAAAAGTGTCTAATGAATCATATTCATTGCCATCACTTTCATGATTATATTTTCCTTCATCATTGAGACTTTCAGGATATTGGTTGTCATTTTAAGTAAAAAAAATTAAAGTATTTAAATTCTCCTTTGACTCCCTAAATCCTTGAATATTCCCTTTTGATTTGAAAGGGAAAACATTTTCATGAAATAAACATCCCTTGAAAAAATCATTACCTTGTGATCAATATTAGACAACTTATAACCTTTTTTACATAAGAGTACCCCATGAAAACATATTTTTCAGATCTACTTGAAAACTTATCATTATTTTTTAAAATAGTTACAAAACAAAGACAACCAAACACCATGAGGTGAGAAAGATTTGTTTTTTTTTTTATCATATACCAACTCATAGAGACACTTACCAAACATCACAAAAGAATGTAACATGTTAATTAAGTATGTAGCATGTTGAGTTAAAATTATTTTGGGTTTGAATTACCACTGCAAGAGTAAAGCTGAAGAAGACAAGTGATTACCACTGAAGCTTGAAGATTAACACTGATAGTTAGTATTGTAAGTAGTTACCATTGTTTTTGTAATTATAACTGTTAGTGTAGTTTGAAGTGGTTAACACTGTTAGTGTATTTATACTTAGACTTAATTACAATTGAAGCAGTTACCACTGTTGGAAGTTTGTTTCCACTGAATGAACAAATGTGGTAGTTAACACTGTTTATGATTTTGTGATAAGTATGAGTCAATTATGGAAATTATCTTATTCCATAATAATAGGAGATTGTACAGGACTCTATGTGTTATAAATAGAGATCCTTAGAACCTAGATTAGAAGAACAGTACGTACGATAGAATAGCACAGCTTCAAGGTGTAAACCTTAATACAAAAGTGTATTCGTCTTATTCATTAATATAAGATTGAAGCTTTGGATTTAATATTTGTGTTTTACAGTTTATTGTCTTCAATATTAATTCTTGATTTTTTCTAATATTATTGAGTGTGATTCCGCAACTTCTCAATAATAATTCAAAGCTTATCAAAGTTATTAGTTTATTAAGTTAAACAGGGACAATCATAGCAGTTAGAACACACACATTCAACATATTTAAAGGAATCCTCTCTTGAAATATAACGACTCTTGCTATATTAAGCAAATGGTTATGTTTCCTTTCAGCAATACCATTTTGCTGTGAAGTATAAGCACAAAAAGTCTGGTTGATAATACCATGTTTCTTAACACTTCAATTGTATTGTGATTTATGGACTTAGTTCCATTATCCCTTTTAATGGTTTTAACTGTTTAGTTAAGCTGATTTTTGATTAAGAAGTAAAACACTTCAAAATTAAAAAATACTTCTTTTTTTGATTTTAACAAAAAAAAGCCCCACATTGCTCTTGTGAAATCATTCACAATGGTAAGAAAATACTTAAATCCCTCTCTTGTTTGAACTCTATTAGGATTCCAAATATCTAAATGAACAAGTTTACCCATCTGGGTAGACTTATGCTCACTGAAAGTAAAGGGTTCCCTTATTTGTTTTGCCTTATGACAAATCTCACATGGTACAAAATCCTTATAGTGATTTAATTTTAAAACTTGATCAGTAGGATGTCCTAGCCTAGCATGCTACACTTTTTGAGACAAAAAACATGACCTAAGACTTTCAGTATCAAACTTAATACCTTGACACACCCTATTGAACAAGTATAAACCATCATTTTGTTTACCAATCCCCGAAACTTTCCCCGAAACCAGATCTAAATGTAACAAGCATGTTCATCAAAACCAACATATAACTTAATGTCTCTTGCAAGATAATGCACAGATAACAGACTTACACAATATTCTATAACTATCAACACATCCTATAAAACAAGCTTATCTGTTATCTTAAGTTTCCAATTTTAAAAATTTAACCTTTGTACCATTAGGAAGACCCACGGAGAGATCTAAATCAGAAACTTTAACAATATCATTTATCATGTGTTGATTTGCACCATATGATCCAACCTAGGTTTTTATTATTAGTAATACTCACTATGTTGGATATAAAAAATTTATTAAAATTCAAGTTAAATAAACTATTTGAATTAATAAATTCACCTGTCATATTAGCATGAACTTGTTTTGTTCCAGTTTTATCATTAAATAGACTTAACAATTTTGAAAGTTTATCACTAGTCAAAGAAACCTGTACAGAACTACTAGCACCACCTGCAGATTCATTAGTCACATTATTTGAGAAGGTTTTTGTGTTATTAGATTGAGTAGCCATTTTCCTTTTAAGATCCAGAGGATATCCAACTACCACAAAATAATTTTAAACAATATGATTTGTCATTCCACATTTAGTACATTTCAAATTTGTATTTCTAGGTGAATACCTTACAATCTCATAACACCTCTACAGTATGATTAGTTCTACCACATTTTTTAAATTTTAACTTAGAATTAGTACCAGAACCTTTTCGTTTGAAATAAATAAAATAGAAAGCGGAAGAATCATTATTAATCTTTTTATTTTGAACTCTCCCATGTGATTCTTCTATTGAGATTATTGAAAAACCAGTTTTAACACTTGGCAATGGATCTCTAGTCAAAATATTACTTCTGATTGGCTGATAAATGTCATCCAGTCCCATTAAAAACTACATTAATTTAACAAACTTGTATGATCTTGAAAACCTCTGGCAGCAGTACAAGTACAAGTAGGAAGTTTTAGTAAAATATCATACTGCTTCCATAAAGAGTTCAATTTATGATAATAATCAGTGAACTTTCATTTTGAGTTGATGAATTGATTTAATGATGCAAATTGAAAACCACATATCCATCAACCTTATCATAAGTTTTCTTTAATTCTTCCCAAACTATAGGTGCAATTTTTGAGAACATTTGTCCATTATATAATTCATCTAATATAGAACTAAGAATCCATAATAAAACCATTGCATTGCATCTATCCCATTGTCTACTCAAAACTTCATCATTTTCAGATTTTTTAAAACTACCATCAATAAACTCTATTTTATTTTTGGTATGTAAAGCAAGTTCTATAGCACAAGCCCATGATCTAAATTTTATGTACCTTTTTAATTTGAAGTTAATCAATGGTGTGCCACTAATGTCACTAGCATGTAGATACAATGGATCACCAAATTCTAGTTTACTTATTTCTGTTATACCTGAACCACTAGGTTTACTTACTTTAGTCATTTTATCAACACAATATTAACTTCACAAACAGAGAACAATTCAAGATGAACAAACACACAAATGCCTAAATGTAAACAAAGCAATCTTAAAGGGTAATCCAAGAAGTGATCCAGTTGATGGACTCTCGGGAATCCAACCCAGGTCTTACTATGGGACCCTCTCTTCTACCAAAAAAGAGTTAGAACAACCTAAGTAAACCACACAATGCAAAGAATAGAAACCAAATTATCACTTAATCAACACAGATAATAGACAAACCAATTAAAAAACACAAAACACGGAGATACTCGGTATGTTCTAGGTATGAATCAGGGGCAAAATCTTCCTTAAGCAAGAAAGACTCCTTGACTAAGAACCAGTCACAACACAAGCTAGGTTTAGAGATTACTCATTACTCCACGCTCGGCAGGCATGACTAATTAGATAGCAACGAAAGACACACAAAAGATTCTAGATCAGCCAAGAACCTTGAAGAAATAGGGTTAAAGAATGAAACCCTAATTTGCATAAACACAAACCCTAATTTTGTAAAATTAGGGTTTCTTGATAGATAGAACTAAGATCCACTAGTGTAACAACCATCGAAAATATCAGGTTAACACTTAACTTAATCTTCACCTAAATCTGGACCTGACTTTCTTAAGGGTTTAAGTTAATACTGTCCGAACAAAGTTGAGTTAATACTGTTTGAGAAGTTACTACTGTTGGCCGTAGTTAATACTGTTGGTTAGAAGTTTATACTTCTTACCGGGTTAATACTGTTTTGAGAAGTTACTACTGTTGGCCGTAGTTAATACTGTTGGTTAGAAGTTTATACTTCTTACCGGGTTAATACTGTTGATACAAACTCCTAAGTTAATACTGCCCGAACAAAGTTGAGTTAATACTGTTTGAGAAGTTACTACTGTTGGCCGTAGTTAGTACTGTTGGTTAGAAGTTTATACTTCTTACCGGGTTAATACTGTTGGTACAAACTCCCAAGTTAATACTGCCCGTACAAAGTTGAGTTAATACTGTTAGTGGTGTTTCTACTGCTTTCGTAAAAGTCTAAAAGTTACCCCTGCTATCATAGTTAGTACTGCTAGTGCAATTGTCACCGTTTCTACTGCTAGTTCAGTTTCTACTGGTAGTCGAGTTACTACTGCTCTCGTTGTTTCTACTGCTTGTGTTACCACTGCTAGTTCAGTTACCACTGTTAGTTCCTACTGTTAGTGATATGCTTAACTCATTTCTAAAATCAACCAAGTGTTACCCACACTTTCAGTAAATCATCATGCCCGAATCAAAAGTTATTTAAGTTGTACAAAGTGAGAAGTAACCGTGCATGCATTCTGTAAAAAAAGAGTATTAGTATTTTAAATAAGGATAACCGTGCACGCAAAAAGGGTTATGATTACCTCTTTTCTCTCAAAAACGGCCAGCGAACCTATTTTCCATAAAACCAAATCAATTAACTTACACTTCCCATAAATCACCTCCACCCTCACCCAATCAAACTCCCTGACATTAATCATATACACTCTACCCCTTATTCCTTTTGTATCAAACGGCAGATTCACATACACACACTTACTCAAAACACTTTCAACCATTTTCTCTCAACTCGTCCAACACATACATCCGGTTTTAACATAACACTCAACATATCCATCACATCTCACCAAGTAATCGGTCACTCCAGCATACTTGCTAAATCTCAACTCTTGGTGGACGGAAACTTATCACTCAACGCCCATATTCCTGGTCGAAAAGGTAATCATAAAGTGCAAGAACGTTTACATTCTATTCTGCACAACCCACTTATTTTCATTCCATTTACTGTTACATTTTATAATATAAGCGCATTAGGGTTGTACACCTGAAAGTTTATAATATTCCTGTATAAAAACACTTCTAAAAACTATTTAAATATTTACATCCGGTTTATAAAAGTTATGTGTATTTGGTAAAATGAGAAAGTTTGACAACTGCCTGTCCAGATTTTTAAGTTAACGTTGGACAACCGCATTCCCCTCTATTTTTCATAAAAATGGTGACTCTAAACTGAGAATAACGTACTTCTAATCTTTCACCAAAACCTAAATCATACACCAACGACCTAGCATTTTGAGGTGTATCAAGAGATGCTCAGAAACTGTTAAAGCTTTGAGGAGTCACAAAACCAACTACAAAACCTGGGCAGATTTGTTATTTAAAACCGTGGGTAACCAATTTGTACAAACTATTATATTAAAGCATATCACTAGACATTAATAAACACTTTACTACTGGACTAGGTCTCGGTTCAAGCATCTCTTCAGTTTGCAATATTCTCACAGCTTTACCCGTTAACTCAACTCACAAAGGTGAGTTCACTGTCCCCCTTTTATTATTTTCTGTTTTGGGGCTGAAAAGCATGATTATACATTTTACCAACTTGGTTTTTACTCCTTATGAACTTACAAAACTGTTACTATGCAATTTTATGCGAATTGGAGTATGTCATATTGTTATGCTTGAGTATTATTGCAAAGTCCCCGGGAACTCACACTACTAATTAACTCGTGGCTACGAGCCGTGGGTATTATGGGTAGCATGCTATTTAGGGTAGACCACCCCTCACTCACACTTCAACGTGGGTGCATAATATCACCTTTACTCATGTTAGTTGAAGAACATGGAGCTATAGGGGCAAACCTCGGTCGGATAATCGGATTAGTAGTGGCCTCAAGGCATGAACATATACTTACTTATTTCTCCAATTCTTTTCACATTGATTTAATTATGCCCCCGATTGGGCAGTAATTATGTCCCCGATTGGACAGTATTCGTGTTCCTGAATTGGACAAAACTTGGTCCCCGATTGGACAGTATTCGTGTTCCTGAATTGGACAAAACTTGGTCCCCGATTGGACAAACTACTTGATTTATTGGTAATAAAACTGTGTGCTCACCAACTATGGCCATAGTTGACTCTTTTTGTTTTGACATGCTTTTCAGGAGAACGTAGGTAAGGATGGATCGTATGTGGGCAAGTGCATGGAATCATGATTAATCAAGCTTTAATACATGGATATTTTGAAGAAAACCTTCACAATATTTATTTGTAACAATACTTTTATAACAATTGTATAAACTGATGTACCTTTAGTTGTTTTAAGACTACTTCTAAATTATGGTATTGTTGCTATATCTTTGTGTTGTGAAATCATTAGCTGTTGCACCTCGTTTTTCCGCTTTAGCGGGGTGTGACAGAAGTGGTATCAGAGCCAAAGGTTATAGAGAATACCGGTTTTTCAAAAATAAAACCAAACTATAACCAAAATTCTTTTTATTCAAAACAACACTTTATAAAGCATTGAACATTACACTTGTGTAACTAATACAAGCATTTCATTATTTAGCCTCAATTAAGCATAGCCTGATCACCTATGACTAATTCGGGAAAAGTAGTAAGAAACTTGGAGTAGTTATCCACGGGTTAATGTTAATGTTTACCCTTACCATGCATGCGCCTCAAATATCGTATGATCCATTCATTGTTATTAGCAACCTAACCCACTTTCATTTTTCAGTCTCATCATGTCCCAGTCATCATCAACCCGTACTCCCTACTCAGCCGATGCATCCGGATACATTACTAGTCGTCCTAGGAATCACTCGCCTAGTACGGAACAAGAAACGAGCAGTGAAGGAACTGCCCAAACCCTTAGGACATCACCAACACCTATTCCACCGCAACCAGCCCAGCCAGGCCCCCGGATTAGGCACACTGCGAGGATGAGAGTGGCTGACCCCGTTAGAGTGACCCTAAGAGCACCAACACAAGAGGTTCCTCCCCAAGAAATGGACCCCCGTACTTCTCAGCCCGTTAGGGGTGAGTACCACGTTGGGGATCAGTCCACCCCCGTCCCGACACGAGTCACCGATAGGTATACGTGGCAGGAACGTATGAATAACTACGTGAACCCTGTCACATCACGACCAGGAGAGACTTCTTTATCCCGTACGGTTATGGGAATGCCGACGGGGCATAGGGCAGGAATGACCGCGGAAGAGCTCAGGAGAATGTACATGATGACGACAGAGATACACAGCTGTCGAGGGAGGATAGAGCACCAAGGGCAACTCCTGTATGAGATGTCCGAATTGGTGGAAGGACTGTCCCACCAAACGGTCAGGGCCTTGACATCTGCTGATTCGGCCAGGAGGACCACTAGAAGTTTAGTATGGGCTTGCTTGGGGTTGGGTTTGTTGGTGTTGATCATTCTTGTTTGGCTCCTTGTGGTGACCATGTCCTAGATGCACCTTTGAATTTGAAGTAACCTATTGTTCTTTTTATTTTATTATTTTGTAATTCGGAAGGCTGAGGGCCGAATATTTATGCATCCTAGCATCGTCTATTTTTCCAAGTAAAGGAATGCTTATGATACTTTAACTTTCTTACACGTTCATTACTACTTTGCATATTGTCAAACTTCACGTAATACAATGCGCGAAAATTCCAATTATAACTTAGGTTAAACACGTACGTACTACTGAAACAAACTTTGTGAACATCGTAGAATCATGCCTCCAAGAAGAAACCCGAACAACGTGGCTGACCAAATTGCCCAGCAGCTAAACGCGGCAATACCAAATCTCGTCGCCCAAATCACCGCTAGTCTCAACGCTGCTCAAGGAAACCCGGAAGGACAGACCGCCAACAACAACCAAGGATGCAGCTATAAAACCTTCATGTCATGTAGGCCCAAGGAATTCTTTGGAACGGAAGGTGCTGTTGGATTATTGTCATGGATAGAGAGCATGGAGTCGGTGCTCCACATCAGCAAGTGCGCGGCCGGTGATCGAGTCGAGTATGCCGCTTGCATGCTCCAAGGGAGAGCTTTAACTTGGTGGAACAACCAGATCCAGAGCCGAGGTCGTGAAGCCTCGTACAGCCTCACATGGGAGGAATTCAAGAAGCTACTAACTGAAGAATACTGCCCAAAAGACGCACTCCAGAAATTGGAGTCTGAATTCTGGAATCACTCCATGACTGGAACCAACATTGACCAGTACACTGCCCGCTTCCATGAGCTTGCTAGGTTGGTGCCACACATGGTTACACCGGAGGAGAAGAAGGTGGACCGGTATATCTGGGGTTTAGCTCCCGAAATCCGAGGAATGGTTACGGCGGCGAACCCGACAACCATACAATCCGCAGTGGTCTTAGCAAACCGTCTAACGAACGACGTAATTAGGTCAGGCGGAGCGTTAAAGGGGAATGACGCCGGTAAGCGAAAGCTGGATAACCATTCAAGGCAAAGAGGTGGTGGTAATACGGATAAAAGGCAGATGGTGGCAAGGAACTTTGGCATGGCTGTCCAAGGGCCGAAGCAATACAATGGTCCACACCCGAGGTGTAACAAGTGCCATTTCCATCATTCGGGGAATTGCCCGGTGTGCGAAAGGTGTAAGCAGACGGGCCACTTTGCCAAGTATTGCCGAACTGGAAATGGGAACAACCAACCGAAGGCAGCGTGCTTTGAATGTGGAAGCCAAGAACATCTCAAGAATGCCTGCCCAAAACTGATCAGAGCCCCTAACAACAACGCTGGAAACCAGAGAGGGCCAGCGCGGGGCCGGGCATTTGTCATTGGAGCTGAAGAAGCAAGGCAGGATCCGAATGAAGTGACAGGTACGTTTCTTCTGAACAACCACTACGTATCTGTGCTATTTGATTCTGGAGCAGAAAGGAGTTTTGTCTCGCTGGAGTTTAGGCCATTAATTGAATTGAACTCAGTGAAACTAGAAGAGATTTTTACTATTGAATATGCTAACGGTCATAAGTTCGAGGCTAGAGACATCATATTAAATTGTACCTTGAACCTAGTCGATAAGACGTTTAATATCGATCTAATACCAATTGAGCTAAAAAGCTTTGACGTAGTTGTGGGTATGGACTGGTTAACTAAGGTCCGAGCAGAGATTGGCTGTTTCGAGAAGGTGGTTCGAATACCACTCCAAGACGGAGAAACCCTTGTCATACAAGGTGATAAGCCTCGCAGGAAACTGAACATGGTGTCGACTATGCAAATGCACAAGCACCTGGGGAAGCAGTGCTTTGCATTTCTAGCACACGTGGTTGACAGGAGGCCGGGGGAGAAGCGTATTCAAGACATTCCTGTTGTTAGAAATCACCCCGAAGTTTTCCCAAACGACCTACCTGGACTTCCCCCACCTAGGCCAGTCGAATTTCATATCGACCTAATTCCCGGAGCGGCGCCCGTAGCAAAGACACCATATCGTCTGGCACCGTCCGAAATGCAGGAATTGTCAGGGCAACTCCAAGAACTCCTGAGTAATGGACTAATTCGTCCAAGTTCATCGCCCTGGGGAGCTCCAGTTCTCTTTGTCAAAAAGAAAGACGGATTGTTTCGTATGTGTATAGATTATAGGGAACTCAACAAGCTGACAATAAAGAACCGATACCCTCTACCCCGAATCGACGATTTATTTGACCAGTTGCAAGGCGCATCGTACTTTTCAAAAATTGATCTTCGTTCAGGATACCATCAATTGAGAGTCCGTGAAGAGGACATCCCAAAGACAGCCTTTAGAACGCGATACGGACATTATGAGTTCTTAGTAATGCTTTGGTCTAACCAACGCACCCGCAGTATTCATGGATTTAATGAATAGGGTGTGCCGCCCATATCTAGACAAGTTCGTAATTGTGTTCATCGACGACATATTAATTTATTCCAAAAGCAAGGAAGACCACGAGCTACACTTGGAAATAATACTGAAACTGCTAAAGGAACAGAAGCTATACGCCAAGTTCTCGAAGTGCGAGTTCTGACTCCGAGAGGTACACTTTCTTGGTCACGTGGTCAACAAAGAAGGAATTCACGTGGATCCAGCCAAAGTAGAGGCCATTAAGAAATGGGAAGCCCCAAGAACCCCTACAGAGATACGTCAATTTCTGGGATTAGCTGGTTACTACCGAAGGTTTATTGAGAATTTTTCAAAGATTGCTAAACCGCTAACTGAGCTGACCCAAAAGGCTAAGGAGTTCACTTGGGGAGAAGAACAAGAAGAAGCGTTTCAAACGCTGAAGAGTAGGCTATGTAACGCGCCCATCTTAGCTTTACCAGAAGGAACGAAGGATTTTGTCGTGTACTGTGACGCCTCACACCAAGGAATGGGCTGCGTGCTGATGCAAAGGAATAAAGTGATTGCCTACGCATCGAGACAATTAAAAGAGCACGAGAAGAATTACACGACGCATGACTTAGAGCTAGGAGCGGTAGTGTTTGCTCTGAAGATCTGGAGACACTACCTGTATGGTACAAAGTGCACCATCTTCACCGATCACAAGAGTCTTCAGCATATCCTCGATCAGAAGATGCTCAACATGAGACAAAGACGGTGGGTAGAACTACTTGGTGATTACGATTGCGACATCAAGTATCATCCAGGCAAGGCTAACGTCGTAGCGGATGCATTAAGTAGGAAGGAAAAGTTAAGACCCTCGCGAGTGCGAGCATTGGGAATACAAGTTCAGACGAGTCTGAAAACTCAAATCTTGGAAGCTCAAGATGAAGCTTTGAAACCGGAGAACATAAAGAATGAAACCTTGCATAACCTGGATCAAAGATTTGAAATCAAGTCCGATGGAGTTCGGTATTTCAAGGAAAGAGTGTGGATTCCGAATATCAATGAACTGAGAAAAATCATTCTTGAAGAAGCCCATAGATCCAAGTAATCAATTCACCCCGGAGCTGATAAAATGTACAAGGACTTAAGGGAATACTATTGGTGGCCAGGAATGAAAAAGGATATTGCGGTATTCGTGGGAAAATGCTTGACTTGCTCCAAAGTCAAGGCAGAGTACCAGAAGCCATCCGGATTATTGCAAGGATTGGTCCAGTCGCGTACCGACTTGAACTACCTCAAGAACTTAGCAACATACATAACACGTTTCATGTATCCAATCTAAAGAAATGTCTGGCTGACGAAACACTTATTGCTCCTCTTGATGAAATTCACATAGATGACAAACTAAACTTCGTAGAAGAACCACTCGAAATTTTGGATCGCGAGGTCAAAAGGTTAAAACGAAGTAAGATACCTATTATTAAAGTTAGATGGAACTCACGTCGAGGTCCTGAATTTACTTGGGAACGTGAAGACTATATTCGACGCAAATACCCTCACCTATTTCCTAGCACATCGGCAACCAACGGAACGAATTGAATTTCGGGACGAAATTCTTTTCAACGGGGAGATACTGTAACAACCATCGAAAATATCAGGTTAACACTTAACTTAATCTTCACCTAAATCTGGACCTGACTTTCTTAAGGGTTTAAGTTAATACTGCCCGAACAAAGTTGAGTTAATACTGTTTGAGAAGTTACTACTGTTGGCCGTAGTTAATACTGTTGGTTAGAAGTTTATACTTCTTACCGGGTTAATACTGTTTTGAGAAGTTACTACTGTTGGCCGTAGTTAATACTGTTGGTTAGAAGTTTATACTTCTTACCGGGTTAATACTGTTGATACAAACTCCTAAGTTAATACTGCCCGAACAAAGTTGAGTTAATACTGTTTGAGAAGTTACTACTGTTGGCCGTAGTTAGTACTGTTGGTTAGAAGTTTATACTTCTTACCGGGTTAATACTGTTGGTACAAACTCCCAAGTTAATACTGCCCGTACAAAGTTGAGTTAATACTGTTAGTGGTGTTTCTACTGCTTTCGTAAAAGTCTAAAAGTTACCCCTGCTATCATAGTTAGTACTGCTAGTGCAATTGTCACCGTTTCTACTGCTAGTTCAGTTTCTACTGGTAGTCGAGTTACTACTGCTCTCGTTGTTTCTACTGCTTGTGTTACCACTGCTAGTTCAGTTACCACTGTTAGTTCCTACTGTTAGTGATATGCTTAACTCATTTCTAAAATCAACCAAGTGTTACCCACACTTTCAGTAAATCATCATGCCCGAATCAAAAGTTATTTAAGTTGTACAAAGTGAGAAGTAACCGTGCATGCATTCTGTAAAAAAAGAGTATTAGTATTTTAAATAAGGATAACCGTGCACGCAAAAAGGGTTATGATTACCTCTTTTCTCTCAAAAACGGCCAGCGAACCTATTTTCCATAAAACCAAATCAATTAACTTACACTTCCCATAAATCACCTCCACCCTCACCCAATCAAACTCCCTGACATTAATCATATACACTCTACCCCTTATTCCTTTTGTATCAAACGGCAGATTCACATACACACACTTACTCAAAACACTTTCAACCATTTTCTCTCAACTCGTCCAACACATACATCCGGTTTTAACATAACACTCAACATATCCATCACATCTCACCAAGTAATCGGTCACTCCAGCATACTTGCTAAATCTCAACTCTTGGTGGACGGAAACTTATCACTCAACGCCCATATTCCTGGTCGAAAAGGTAATCATAAAGTGCAAGAACGTTTACATTCTATTCTGCACAACCCACTTATTTTCATTCCATTTACTGTTACATTTTATAATATAAGCGCATTAGGGTTGTACACCTGAAAGTTTATAATATTCCTGTATAAAAACACTTCTAAAAACTATTTAAATATTTACATCCGGTTTATAAAAGTTATGTGTATTTGGTAAAATGAGAAAGTTTGACAACTGCCTGTCCAGATTTTTAAGTTAACGTTGGACAACCGCATTCCCCTCTATTTTTCATAAAAATGGTGACTCTAAACTGAGAATAACGTACTTCTAATCTTTCACCAAAACCTAAATCATACACCAACGACCTAGCATTTTGAGGTGTATCAAGAGATGCTCAGAAACTGTTAAAGCTTTGAGGAGTCACAAAACCAACTACAAAACCTGGGCAGATTTGTTATTTAAAACCGTGGGTAACCAATTTGTACAAACTATTATATTAAAGCATATCACTAGACATTAATAAACACTTTACTACTGGACTAGGTCTCGGTTCAAGCATCTCTTCAGTTTGCAATATTCTCACAGCTTTACCCGTTAACTCAACTCACAAAGGTGAGTTCACTGTCCCCCTTTTATTATTTTCTGTTTTGGGGCTGAAAAGCATGATTATACATTTTACCAACTTGGTTTTTACTCCTTATGAACTTACAAAACTGTTACTATGCAATTTTATGCGAATTGGAGTATGTCATATTGTTATGCTTGAGTATTATTGCAAAGTCCCCGGGAACTCACACTACTAATTAACTCGTGGCTACGAGCCGTGGGTATTATGGGTAGCATGCTATTTAGGGTAGACCACCCCTCACTCACACTTCAACGTGGGTGCATAATATCACCTTTACTCATGTTAGTTGAAGAACATGGAGCTATAGGGGCAAACCTCAGTCGGATAATCGGATTAGTAGTGGCCTAAAGGCATGAACATATACTTACTTATTTCTCCAATTCTTTTCACATTGATTTAATTATGCCCCCGATTGGGCAGTAATTATGTCCCCGATTGGACAGTATTCGTGTTCCTGAATTGGACAAAACTTGGTCCCCGATTGGACAGTATTCGTGTTCCTGAATTGGACAAAACTTGGTCCCCGATTGGACAAACTACTTGATTTATTGGTAATAAAACTGTGTGCTCACCAACTATGGCCATAGTTGACTCTTTTTGTTTTGACATGCTTTTCAGGAGAACGTAGGTAAGGATGGATGGATCGTATGTGGGCAAGTGCATGGAATCATGATTAATCAAGCTTTAATACATGGATATTTTGAAGAAAACCTTCACAATATTTATTTGTAACAATACTTTTATAACAATTGTATAAACTGATGTACCTTTAGTTGTTTTAAGACTACTTCTAAATTATGGTATTGTTGCTATATCTTTGTGTTGTGAAATCATTAGCTGTTGCACCTCGTGTTTCCGCTTTAGCGGGGTGTGACAACTAGCGTAGGCCCTAATTAGTTCTTAGGAACCCAATCGAAACCAAACAAACCAGAAAACCACCAATCAAGAGATAAATCCCCAAATCAGATCGAACAACAAAACCCAAATTTTGTATCGGGATATCGAATCAATAACCAAACCACCATCGAGCCGTAGCTCTCATATCATGAACAAAAGTATAATGAAGATCAAGAACACAAGATTATCAAAGAACTGCACTCGATTAAACCAAAACGGTCATAAGACCAAAAAAAACCAACCAAAACCTCATTTACAAAAAAAAAAACAAAAAAAAAAAAAACTCTCAATGAATTACACAAATAGGTGTAATTCATATCCTAATACAACTATGTTGGGTCAAAGGTGATACTGTAAGATTAATGATGTTGGATTAATACTGCTAGTTCAGTTTGTGCTGCAATACATGATTAGTGTTGTTGGGTTAATACTGTTGGTATTGGTTTATGTTGCAATACAAAGTTAATACTGTGAAGTGTAGGTTAATATTGTGAAGAAAAAGTTAAAGTTGTTGGTCAGAGTTAGTGTTGCTGGTGAAGAACTTACTACTGCTTACTATGCTATTGATGTTAATGCTGTCAATTTGTGATAGAATAGGAAAGTCGTGTATTTTGGTCGTAGATAACTATTGTAAAAGGAATTGATTTGTAAGAATAGTTAGTTCATGACTCTATATGTGTATAAATAGAGGATCCTAGAAACATATACAGACACATCAGATGAAATATACATACGTAACATAGCTCTAAGGTTATAAACCCTAATACATCCAGTGTATTCGTCTTGTTAATCAATTAATAAGATTGGAGCTTTGAGTATTATTTATTGTGTTCTTGTTTAATCAATTGTTTTATATTACAAGTCTTGTTTTCAATATTAAGGTGTTATTCCGCGACATCCTTAATAGATCCAGATTCATTATTCTTGTTAGACAATTCGATCCTTACAAGTGGTATCAGAACTGTGAAAGGTTGGATCTAGGCTGATATCAAAACTGTTAATTTTGGTTTGAAGAATTTAGTGATTCTACATACAAAGCAAGCATAATGGCTACTAATGTTGTTGATGGAATCTAAGTGACAAAGGTTCCAATCTTGAAACCTAATGAGTTTGACACGTGAAAACTCGGGATCAAATAATATATATTTCTCACAGATTACACTATGTGGGAAGTCATTGAGAATGGTCCTAGGTATAGTTTTGAGGCTGATGGTGTCACTAAGAAGAAGAGAGCAGCACCTACAACTGATGCTGAGAGAAAAGAAAGGGTGTCAGATATGAAATCTTTGAGTACTCTACTGCTGGCTATTCCCAATGAATGCCAGAAGAAGTTTGAAAAGTGTGTTGATGCAAAGGAGCTTTGGGAAGCATTGGAAAAGAGGTTTGGTGGTAATGAAAGCACTAAGAAGACCCAAAGATCCATGTTGAAGCAGCAGTTTGAAAACTTCAATTCTGTGAAGACTGAAACATTGACTCAAACTTTTGACAGGTTTACAAAGCTGATTGGTGAACTTGAAAATCATAATGTGAAGATAGATAAGGATGATCTAAACAGGAAATTCTTGAGATCATTGGTGATGAATGGACCATGAACACTGTTTCATTGAGACAAGGAAATGATCTAGATGAAAAAGAGATAGATGATCTATACAATGACTTAAGGATTTTTGAAGCTGAAGTTGAAGGGAAGAAACAACCTTCCAGTTATGGACAGAATGCTGCTTTTCTCTCTCAAATGGGGAATGCACAAATAGTAGATGGTAGTGCAAAGTCATTTAATTCATCTATTCCATATTCAACCAGTCATGGGTCATTATCTCAAGACATATCATCTGACACAATACTGGAAGCATATAAGTGGCAGATGGCGATGCTGACCATGAGAGCAAAAAGGTTCATTCAAAGGACTGGGAGAAACAACTTTGCATACAAGAGGGATGATGGTGTTGAATTTGACAAGAGCAAGGTTGAATGCTACAACTATCACAAGATGGGACATTTTGCTAGAGAATGTAGGAGTACTGGGAAGCAAGAGAACAACAACTCAAGGCAAAATTCAAACTACAATGGTGGGCACAGTAGAAACATACCTATCCAAAGCTCATCATCTGCTCTTGTGTCTCAAGATCGTTTGGGTTTTAACTGGAGTGATTAAGCTGAGCAAGAGATCCAGAATCAAGCACTGATGACAGACACTTCTCCCGATGAAACTGATCTTCCCTATGAGGTACAAACCAAATTGTGTCCTAATGTGTGTAAGAAACGGTTAAAACATATAGGGATCATAATAAATGGGTTGTGAGGAATTAGAAAAGTGGGATGTTAGGAGTAGGGAAACTAGTATAGTTATAGGAAACTTAGAAGACCAGATTAGGGCATACAAAGACAATGAAAAATAATATGAATATGACATAGCCTATGCTAAATGGGAGAGAGACTACCTAGGTGATGATGTAGAAGACCTTAAGAAACAACTTGAAGAGGTTAAGCAAGAAAGAGATGGTATTAAGCTTAAGGTAGATGAACTAGAAAATGCATCTAAGTCATTCCAAACATGATCAAAGTTCAAATCCATGATAAGTTTAAAACAGGCCTAGGTTACCATAGTGTCCCTCCACCTTACAATGACAACTACATTCCTTCTAGCAAAGATATAGACATCAGTAAGTTAAAAGAAGAGATGCATGTAGAAGTCACCAAAGTAGATCATGTAGTTAAGACTGAAGAGGATTTAGATAAGGTAGAGGTTTCTTCATGGAAATCTGATGATGACAGTGAGAAAGTAGAGGAAACGGTTAAGAAAGTTGAAACTGGGTTAGGTGATGGAAAGAAGAGTGCTGGAAAGATAGTTGAGAAAAGAATAATGTGAGAAAATGTACAACGGTTAGCATACCTAGAAAAAGTTTAGGCTTTGTTAGAGAAAATGTGAAACCATTAAACAATTCACACGTGCTCATTGTAACTGTTGTAACACTAGGAATCTTTCACCTACAAGCTTTTATAAACCAAGTCCCAAGGGAAATCAAAGAAATTGGAATCAAATGGTTTCTCAAAAACTGGGAGAAAATTTCAAAGTTGTGAAAGAAAAAGCTTGTTTTATATGTGAAAAAACCAACCACCTTCAAAAGACTACTATCAAAATGATTTTCAAAGTAAGCATCAAAGGATTGTGAAACCAGCCTGGACAGCAGCTAACATGATTAACAAACAAAATTTTCCATCAAAAGTTAATCCTTTTACTGCTGCCAAGAAGGTGAAACCAATGGCAGCACAAGTTAATGCTGCAGCAGCACTAACGGCTGCTGCTAGTGGAAATAGGACTAAAGCATCATCTACAGATAATATTGCAGCAGTAGTTAATGTTGCTGCACCAAAAGCTGTTGTTAAGTCATTAGTAAGTTGGATTTGGAAACCTAAGTCTAGTAGCAATGATTCTCAAGTTCCCAAATCTGACAATCCATCAATGGTATTCAAGAGATTTGATTACATTGATGCACAAGGCAGGCCCAAGTCAATTTTGGCTTGGGTCTCCAAAAGAAACTAATTTCTTTGTGTACATGTGCAAGGCAAGCCACCAGTGAAGAAAAAGAGCATTTGGCATGTTGACAGTGGGTGCTCAAGGCACATGATTGGGGACATATCCTACCTTCAAGATTTTGTATAATTTGATGGTGGATATGTAGCATTTGGAGGGAATCCCAAAGGAGGAAGAATTACTGGTAAAGGAAAGATAAGCAATGGCAAGTTAGACTTTCATGATGTGTACTTTGTTGGACAGTTAAAATATAACTTGCTTGGTGTGTCTCAAATCTGTGATAGAAAGAATAATGTTTTGTTTACTAACACTGAATGCATTATCCTTACTCCTGGTTTTAAAGTACTTAATGAAAATCAAATACTTCTACGAACTCCTAGATAGGATAATGTATATTGTTTTGATATGGCAAATATTTTTCCAAAGCAAGAATTAAACTGTCTTCTTTCAAAAACTACCATTGATGAGTCTGCTCTTTGGCATAGAAGAATGTGTTACATAAATTTCAAAACAACGAATAAACTGGTAAAGGATAACCTTGTAAGAGGTTTACAACAAAAGGAATTTTCTTGTGATGATCACTGTGTTGCATGTCTGAAAGACAAGCAACACAAAACTTCTTTTAAGTCCAAATCTATGAATTCTATTTGCTCACCTTTACAATTACTGCATATGGATCTTTTTTGTCTCACTAATGTGATGAGTATAGGAAAGAAATCATATTGCCTGATTATTGATGACTTTAGCAGATTTACTTGGGTGTTCTTTCTTAGAACTGAAGATGAGACTAGTGAGATACATAAAACATTCCTAACTAGGATAGAAAATCAATCTAATCAGAAAATAAAGATCATGATGTGATAACAGAATATAGTTTAAGAATCAAGAGATGAATAAATTCTTTGAAGAAAAAGGTATTGAAAGACAATTTAGTACCCCTAGGTCTCCACAACAAAATGGAGTAGCTGAGAGGAGAAACAGGATACTAATTGAGGCTGCTAGAACCATGATAGCTGATTCTAAGTTACATGTGACATTTTGGGCTGAAGCTGTTAATACTGATTGTTATGTGCAAAATAGAATCCTAGTTGTTAAGCCTCATTCCAAGACCCCTTATGAGTTATTCTTTAAGAGCAAACCTTTGATAAGTTTCTTGAAACCATTTGGGTGTCCTTGTACAGTCTTAAATACCAGAGATCCCTTAGGTAAATTTGAGAGCAAAGTGGATGAAGGTTTCTTTGTAGGATATTCTAATCAAAGTAAAGCATATAGGATATTCAATCAAAGAACCAAGATTATTGAGGAAAGTGTGAATGTGACCTTTAATGAACATACAGCTAATGTTGAAGGCAAAGGTCTAGATTGGTTGTTTGATATTAATGCTCTAACAAATTCTTTGAGTTATGTTTATGAGCAACATGCAAGAACAGGTGAATCAGTTGCAGCAAAGAAGAAGGAGGAGAATTCACAAGAATATATCATATTTCCAACTTTTTCAATTGATCCACCATAATTCAATCAACCAATTACACCAGAAGAGCATCCACAGAATTCTGATGAGGGTAATAAAAAGGATCAAAGTGATGATACTAATGAAGGAAAATCACAAAGTGATTATGAAACTGATCCTGATATGCCTGAGTTAGAAGATGACAGTGTGCTAGAAGATATGAGTCAAGCAGATGAAAGTAAATCAAGTGAGTTGCCAGAGTCAAATGATACAAATTTAGATGAAGCAATTCAGGCCAGTCCTCATCAAACTTCTAGAATACAAAACAATCACCCTTTGGAACAAGTAATAGGAAATGTTGGTTCTGCTGTTCAAACAAGGCATCAAACAAGAAATCTTTCTGAAGACATCAATACTTGTTTGTTTGTTAGTTTTCTATCTTAAATGGAGCCAAAGAAAGTGCATGAAGCATTTAAAGATCCAGAGTGGATTGAAGCTATGCAAGAAAAGTTACTTCAGCTCACGTTGCAGCAGGTATGAACATTAGTGGATCTTCCAAAGGGTAAGAGAGCTATTGGTATAAAATGGGTGTTCAGGAATAAGAAGGATGAGAGAGGGATAGTGATAAGGAACAAAGCTAGGTTTGTAACTCATGGTTACACAGAAGAAGGGATTGACTATGATGAGGTAATTGCTCATGTTGCAAGGATAGAAGAAATTAGAATTTTGTTAGTATTTGCCTCATTCAAAGGGTTTAAGGTATACCAGATGGATGTAAAGAGTGCCTTTCTTTATGGCACAATAGATGAAGAGGTGTATGTATGCCAACCACCAGGGTTTGAAGATCCAAAGTATCATGCTAGAGTGTATAGGCTAGATAAAGCATTGTATGGACTTTACCCGGCACCAAGGGCCTAGTATGACACTCTTTCAGTCTACCTGCTATAAAATGGTTTTCAAAGAGGAGCAATAGACAAGACCTTATTCATCAAGAATATAAAGTATGATATCCTGCTAGTTCAAATCAATGTAGATGATATCATCTTTGGGTCTACAAAGGATTCACTTTGTAAAGATTTTGAGAAGCTCATGCATCAGAAGTTCAAGATGAGTTCTATGGGTGAGTTGACTTTCTTTCTAGGTCTACAAGTGAAGTAGCAGCAGGATGGGATCCTCATATCACAAAGTAAATATGTTATTGATATTCTGGAAAGGTTTGGTTACAAGGATAGATTGGCCCTCGAGTGCAAAGGCGGTAGAAAGCAACGTGCGACTTGAAGGCCAATTTATCATAAAAGGTAAACACCTATGGAAACACACAAGCAACTCCAAGTTGATCTTGAGGGGGAGAATGTCGATGTTCATATTTATAGATCAATGATTGGCTCTCTAATGTATCTGACTTCATCAAGGTCGGATATCATGTTTGTTGTGTGTGTTTGTGCTAGATTTCACGCAAATCCTAAGATGTCACATTTATATGCAGTCAAGAAGATTTTTAGATACTTAAAGGGTCAACCAAAATTGAGACTTTGGTATCCAAAGAATTCTTCTTTTGACCTCTATGCATACACAGATAGTGACTATGGAGGAGCTAATCTGGATAGGAAATCTACATCTGGAGGTTGTCAGTTTTTGGGAGAGAGATGGGTATTTGGCAATGCAAAAAGTAAACCACAGTTTCAACATCAATAGTAGAAGCATAATATGTAGCGACATCAAGTTGCTGTGCACAGGTGCTGTGGATTCAGAATCAGATGCTGGACTATGGTTTAACTTTCTTAAATACTCCCATTTACATTGATAACACAAGTGCAATCAGCATTGTCAATAACCTTTTCAAACATTTTAAAACCAAGCACATTGAAATAAAATATCATTTTATACGAGATTGTAATGAGAAAAAACTTATTCAAGTTTTCAAAGTTCATACTGATAATCAATATGCAGATATGTTCACAAAAGCCTTTGATTTAAGAAGATTTACATATTTGGTTACCAGTATAGGAATGATTAAATCTACTTAACACCTTTTTCAAAGTGCTTGTTATTTGTGTTAATGCTAATACACTGATTAGTGCTGCTATAGCATTTTTAGTGTTGCGTTCACTAGTTAGTACTGGTCATTGTGCTCGTATACTAATTAGTGCTGCTAAAGTATTTTTAATGTTGTACTCACTAATTAGTGTTGTTCATTATGTATACTACTGTTTACATTGTTTATGATGTCTTTCTAGTTTTGTGTAGGTTATTAGTACTGTCAAGGACTTTTAATGTTGCAGGTTATTATTGTTGCTTAAAAAAATGAGGATTAGTACTACTGCTCGTACATATTAGTGCTGCCAGTATCTTTTAGTGCTGCCAATACTTATTAGTGCTGCCAGTATTTTTTAGTGCTAGTGCTTTTTAGTGTTGTTCGAGGGCTTTAATGCTGCTTATTTGTGAATGGTATAAATACTTACAAGCCCTTATTTTTCACGTACCATTCACTTTTACTTGTGTACATCGCTCTCAAAAACCTAAACCTCTCACAAAATTCTACTGTTTCATACACAAATGGCCGAATTACAATTCTGTGATACTCACAACATGATCGCCTTCTTGCGCATCGTTAAAGAATCCAATGATTGCCATTAAATCATTGATTTTCTCAAGGAAGTTAATAACATCAAATAAGTACATATTTAATAAACATTATTTCCCTATTTTTAATACATTTATATTGCATTTATATGGTTTTAGATACTTATTTCATTCATATTTGTAAATAGGTGTTTAAATGAGCTTGAATCGAAAAAGGAACGAAAAATGGGCTAGAAATGAAGAAAATCAAGCTAAAATTGAATATGAAGCTAATTGGGCCATTTATGATTAAAGACCCAAGAATTATGGACCTGAGGCCCATCCGCCGGTTGACTTTGCTAGCCGCCGGTTGGGGTCCAATTGGTTTGAAGTTTGTGGAACGCAGGGCCCAACCGCCGGTTGGGAAGGTCGGCCAAAAAATCTATAAATAGGGCTTTAAACCTCAGAATTTGGAGAACCTCTCTAACCCTAATTTGAAAAAGGCAATTTTTTGAAGGTTTTAGGAACGAATTAGAGACGCGGGATTGCAAGGATTTGTCTACGATCAAGCTTTCGACGTGCTTTGCGATTCGGTTTTTCTTAATCTAGTTTCGTATTCAATTTAACATGTCGTTTCTTTGGATATTGTTTCTGATTTTGTATAACTTAATCATGAACTAATTTATTGTGTATGTGCTTAGATAATAATACCTAGATGATAGATTGAATGTTTGTTTACATTGGATATTAATTTTATAAAGTTTATTGTGTTTATCCGAAAGATCCATCTTATTTAATTGATCTTTAATTGTTACATAACGTGATTAATCAATCTTTGCTATAACGTAGTCTTGTCTAGGTTTATTAGTTATTTGCAATTGTTTAACTTGTTGAAAAATTGTGGCTTGAAGCTTTAATCGGCGATAGGTTAAGAGTAATAATAATTATTGAACATTATTTAATGTGACAGTTATCAAACGACGATTATTAGATACTTGTTGATTCAAGGTCGCTAGAATAAGTCGCACTAAACGGTTGAAGTAATTAAATAAAGAATAGGTAGACAACACATAGAAAGGATTTCTTGTGTATTCATAACGAGTCTTGTGTCTTATCTAAACTTTGTAGGAATTGTTAACCGGATAAAGTTACTTTCCACAAAAGATTTATTCACAATAAAATTATCCAACGGTGTAAAAATACATGACAACTGGAATCTAGGGAATAAAAGTCTAAGTAAATACATTCTTTTATCCATACTTGTCATATAAATTGCTTTGTTAAAGTTCAGTTTTATTAGTTTCTTAAATACGTTCGTACGGAACTAAAACGCCTCCCCTTGTTATTTACTTTTTATAGGTTTAACTATAAATGCCATTTTAATTAAATAAACACCGTTCCCTGAGTTCGACTCGAACTTACTGTAACTATATTATTATACGAACGGGTATTCTTGTCTGGCTTGTGTGATAATTTTAATTGTAGTAATATCCATTTGATCACAAATATTTTAAACACGTGTCACATGACATCAGAAGTCACATCCACCATTCCTTAACTGTCAACCTTATCATATACATTCCACAAATTCGTCAAGGGGACAACAAAGATGCATAACGTAAATGGCGAGAAGCAAATATAGGCCACTGTGGAGGAGAAACAAATTACCATTACTGAAGCCTCCATCCGCACACTTACAACTTGCTGATGCTTCTGGTATTGATTCTCTTCCTAATTCTACAATTTTTGATAAATTTAAATTGATGGGATAGGGGGGGGGGGGTCATACAAAACTTACTTTCTACAAAGCCCTTGTATCTCCTCAATGAAAATTTTTTATTCATACCTTACAACAATGTATTTCCCAAAAGTGAACTTCTTGGAATGAGTTTGGGAGTACAATTGCATCTGCAGTTATATGCCTGGCAACAAACCAGAAGTTCAATTTTTCTAAGATGATTTTTAATGGTATGTTATGGAACTTTGAGAATGAGGATAAAAAGTTTTTAATGTATCCAAGGTTCATTCAAACTATTTTAAACAATGAATTAGAAGGTTTGTCTACACCTCCTGAGATTTTTGTCTCACTCTCTCACACAAAGAAAGTTTTTTGCAAATACGAAGAGAGTGGGCAAATGTTTTTCTAGAAAAATCACTCCATTGTTTTCCACAATGGTGAGACTAGATTCTACTCCAGGTGAGGGATCAGCAACACCCACTGATTCCCAACCCACACCTTCCACACTATTTACATCCACACAAATAACAAGAACGGCAAATAAGGCTCCTTCCTTTATTGTGTCTCAATCTGAAGCAGAGGAGGTTATCCATCAGGAGAGGGGAGACCATTTGGTGAGGGCTAACACTACTGCTTCTAGCCTTTTGGCAGAACAGGACAATGTTAACATCAGTAAGACCCAATCCAAGGCAACTACTAATGCAGATGAAGCTTCTTTTGTAGCTGATGTAGGTGTAGGACCAGGTGCCAAGAAACCATGGGGGCTAGAGATGCTCAAGCTAGGCTTGAGACTGTAGTTACACCTTCCAGTGATTCACCAAGGGTGGTCCACACACCTGAAGGTGATGAGGATAGTTTTAACTATAAGGAATTGATGGACGTTTGTACCAAACTTACCACTGAAGTAGAGGCTCAAAGGTAATGATTGATACTCAACATGAGGAAATTAAGATGTTGAAAATGATGGTTGTGAAGCTGGTTAAAGAGAGAAATTCAAAGAAATACAAGATGAAAAGCAGGTTTAAGGAGTATAAGAGAATGAAGAAGCCTGGAACATCAAGGATGATTCTATCTTCCCCTAGCTCTTCTGAGGAGGATGCTACTAAAAAGGGGGAGATCAATGAAGCCAATAAAAATGAGGATATGATTGATGTGAATGAACCTGTTGAGGTGGAAAAGGAGAATCACAATGATACTCCAATGGAGAATGAGCCTGTTGAGGATAATGTGGTTGATGATGTGATTGAGAATGCAACTACACAGAAGTTGGGTGGATCTGAAACTGATGAGTTGAGTGCTGCTGAAGTTTTGTTAAAGGTCAAAGAAAGTGAAAGGCCTAAGGAAAAAGGTATGTCTATCAATGAACAAACTGAGACAGCACAAAAAGAAAAGGTTGATAAGATTAAAGCTAATGAGAAAGGCAAAGTAGTGATGATTGAACCTGAGAAGCCTATGAAAAGGAAAGATCAAATAGCTTTTGATGAGGAGTATGCTAGAAAGCTACAAGAGGAGGAGAGAACTCAATTTTTTGAGGAACAAAGAGAAGAATATTTGTAGTAGCTGTTAAATGAAAGAAAGAGGAAATTGGCAGCAAAACAAATTGAAAAGAAAAGAAAATTACCTCCAACTCAAGAAAGAATAAAGTACTTTGATTTCTTGAAGGCTGCAGGAATTTCAGTTAAAGTGCTTGATGGAATGGAGCTAGAGAGTCTTAAAAGGTTATATGAAAAGGAGCAGAGTAGAATGAATTATGAAGCTGTGACTAATGTTTCTAAGTCTGAGTAAGCAAAGATTGAAAATTAAACTCAGAAAGTGAGTAGTAGATGGAAAAGAGCAACAAGGATTGGTCACTCTGAAAAGAAACAGAAGAAGCAGAGTGTTGAAGAGGAGAAAGAAGTGAGAAAGGATGATTCAGGTGTGCATACTGATGTGCCACCAACTGAAGAAGATATGAGCATATTGTTTATCTTTACAGAAGTTAAAGGGGTAAAGGTAACACCTTTGCAAGTGAAAGGACCAAGGATTGTTTATTGGTATTGTGAGATTGTGCAGAATAAAACCATGTACAGAGTCATCAAAGAAGATAGATCATTTGAGAAATTTGGTACATTTAGGCAAATGATCAAAGATTGTAATAGAGATGATCTGGATAACATGTATGAGGTAGGAGTAAGGAAGTATGGAGATTTGAAGGGAGAATTTGATGGAAATAAGCTAATCTTTGAATATCTGTTGATGATGTATGATCCTGATAAGTTGGCTGAATTTTTGTATAGAAGAAGGTTTTCAACAGTTACAACGTGACAGCTACAAGAGAATTGTGGTGTACATTTTGTGGTGTAGAAGGATTGCAACATTATGTATTTCCTAGTGGAAAAAAGGTATAAACTTAATTTGAGTGTATTAACAAGCATGGTAAAAACTAAATGAGTACAAGAAAGAATTGCAGCATGGCAGTTGAGCTGATATGAAATATTACAAGACAAATCCATGAGTTAGAAGAAGCTTCCAAGAATATGGCTAAGAAGACTTATGATTAATGATCAAAAATGCTTTTGGAAACATCCTCCTCTGTATTGAAAAGCAAAGAAACTTAATGCTGATCATGTAACAAATTAAGTTTAGGGGGAGATTGTTGGGTCAAAGTTGATACTGTCAAGATTAATGCTGTTGGATTAATACTGCTGGTTCAGTTTGTGCTGCAATACAGGATTAGTGTTGTTGGGTTAATACTGCTGGTATTGATTTGTGCTGCAATACAAAGGAATTGATTCGTAATTCCTTATTTGTAAGAATAGTTAGTTCAGGACTCTATGTGTATAAATAGAGGATCCTAGAAACATATACAAACACATCAGATGAAATATATATACGTAACATAGCTCTAAGGTTATAAACCCTAATACATCCAGTATATTCGTCTTGTTAATCAATTAATAAGATTGGAGCTGAGTATTATTTATTGTGTTCTTGTTTAATCAATTGTTTTATATTATAAGGCTTGTTTTCAATATTAATGTGTTATTCCACGACTTCCTTAATAGATCTAGATTCAAGTATTCTTGTTAGACAATTCGATCCTGACCGACTAGTATCAAGATGATACGAATTTGATGAATTAATATGAAATCCGCTGGAATCCTAGAACAAGAAAGTGAATTATTACATAAACTAAACCTTGATACATTTACATCTTATGAAATATTACAAAATAAACCCTCCAGCTTTCCTTTTTCTGACTTTGACCACAAACACCTTTTCTGAAACTTAAAGCTTTCTCCTTTTATACTTTGACCACCAAACGTCTACAAAACACTTAAAACAAATTAGCAATAATATATACTAATACTAATAATAATAATTAGATAATTAGATTAATATATTTCAACAAAAACGCAAACCCAAAGACACCTGGACCCTGAAATTTTAACCCCTGGAAATGCTCTTGGGTGTTTTTTTAGTTGCTTGGACTTGACTACCGAAATGAGTCTATTTATAAAAGTTTAACTGTCAAATCCATACTTATAAAAGTTTCGTTGAAACTGTAATTCAGTCGCCAACATCAAAGTCAATTGTATTGTATTGGTTATATAGATATGACGAAGAGATCATTGAATCTGATCTTTATTCTCTGTTTTGTCTCCGTCATGTTCATCGCTGATTCCTCGTCTCTACTTGGATCAGCTCGCGTTGTTTTTCAGGTTTTCTTCTAAACATCATTTCATCAATATTTGCTCTTCAGTTAGGTTATTTTCTTATTCTTATATTTTAGGGTTTAGGATTATATTCAATGAATTCTGTTTCTCATAAAGTTGTGATCTTTAATCTCTTAATTAGTTATATATGATTGTACAAGACTCTAGTTTATGTAATTCAATTAGTAAAAATATGGTGATTCAAGTAATGTTATAAACTTCATAAAGATTTGAAACTCATTTTTGGGGTTGGGTGTTATGCTTGAGCAAATTTTGAATCTCTTGAATGCAGAGAGTAGTTTTAGGAATAATATGACCTACATCTAAATCAATGCAAGAATCACGATCATATACTCTTACTGAGTTGGTGATTGTGGTTCTTGCATTGATTTATATGAAATACATATCATTCCTAAAATTACTCAAAATTCTATGTGCATTCAAGAATTTGCTCAACCGTGACACGCAACCCCTAATGCGGGTGGGGTGGGGTTGGTCCGCAAGTGTAAAGGGCTGAAACAGTTGCATCTCAACTATAACCCCTAAAATAGGTGTAGAGAAAGGTGTTATAAGACTATCAAAGTAAAGATCACTAATCTATATAAAAAGTAAAACAAACATTAAGCTTACAAAGCATTCCAAGAATTTATAATGAAGAGAGAAATTATTAGGACTTACTAATGGTAAAATGGGCGGGTCAGTAATAGATCAAAATAGTTTTAGGTCAATTGGCTAACCTTTATCAACTAAACTTTTTGTCGATTTGTTGAAATTATGAAATAACTAATGTAAAATAAGATTAACATCTCTGAGTACACATTGACTAATCTTTATCAACTGTTATGACTTTAACTGTCATTACTCTTATTCATTACAAAATAATTTACCCTTACACTTACAAAATTTTTGGAACCCAGATGTTTGAACTGCCGACTCTTTAACTTGGCAGTTGAAGCCATTTCAGTGTCCACACTCTATGTTCAGCTTTGTCTGTGACTCCCTTGAATGCTACTTCCTCATGATCAGCTTAAACCATGATACTTTATGATCAAACTTGAGTCTTAGACTCTTTTGATATCTCTTCCAAAGCTTGATGACTTACAATCAGCATATGATACTTTATTCTTCTAATATCTTTTTTTAAGTATAAGTAATTTTTTCAGTGTCACCACTCACCATCATTAATTCAACACATCAGCGAACCTAACAAAAACTTCAGTTTTCTTAACTTAATCTGTAATTTCAAGGCACTATATTATATGTTAACTTTAAGAGTACAAGTAACTATCGCTGACTAGTTGGAAAATTATACTGATGCTTAAAGAAACATTTTGGTAGTGTTTAACTTTATCAATGGTAAATTCAGTTGTTAGATTATTATTTCGTTGATATTTTTCCCGAATTGTTAATGTAGACAAATTACGGGGACATTGAATTTGGTTTCTACCCTAGCGTGGCTCCACAGACAGTTGAACACATTTACAAACTTGTTCGTTTGGGATGCTATAATACAAATCACTTCTTTCGGGTAACTTCACAAACTTAGGTGAAACATTTCCTATGCTGCTTGATGTAGGGTTAGTTATTTTTATATGGATGATAAAATTGTGAGAGTGGCTGCAAACAGGTAGATAAGGGGTTCGTTGCACAAGTGGCTGATGTCTCTAGTGGGAGAACAGCTCCTATGAATCAAGAACAAAGGAAAGAAGCTGAAAAAACCATTAAAGGTGAATTCAGTGACGTTAAGCATGTAAGAGGAATTCTTTCTATGGGGAGGTAATGCTATTTTCAGAGTTATTTTTTATTTTATTTTATATTATGGGCATAGCAATTATGATGTTGACATCACAGAATAATAGTGTTGTTGGTCAATCATCATTTAAGGAAATTTATGTATTTTACATTTTTGATCCTCCAACTTTTTTATATATACACAAAAGGTCCCTCTAATAATACTAACATCACCTTTTATTTTGTGCAGTTCAACAACACTAAATATTTCCCCTTATATTATTTTATTTTTTATTTTTTTCAGTTTTAGGTTTTGGTCTTGGTTGTTATGTTTGACTTTTATCCACGGCCTTTAGTTCTTGTATAGAAGTTTATAATTAGATTAAGAGTGTTAATAGTTCTGGAATCTATTATATGATGGTTAATTTTACGTGGAGGATGTTACATGTTTAACTGATATTAAGGGGGTGAACTGGAAATTAGTAATAACACAAGGGCCATTGTGTAATAGAGATCTATTAGTAGCTATATATGTCATGTGTAATTGCTCCTGAGAGTTATGTTGAATGATATAAACTTCTTCTTGAAACCTCTCTCTCTTTATCTCTATCACTGTTACATTGATTTATCATTGTACTTTGATTGCTATTCATGAATCCTAGCTTACCTAGTTGTTTAGAGAATTGGTTGACCATCGATTCATTTCGGTCTCAATCAATCGCGTCGTATCATTGGTATCAGAGCAGCACGTTCCTCGGTCCCTCATTAAAGTTTTGTGAGATCAATTGCGAATTCAAATATAGCAGGGTCGGTTCAACAATCAGAGAACAATATGATGCTACACTTAACATTTTATCATATTCTAATTCATAATTCCCGCAATTAGAGGTAACTGTTAGATCATTATTTGCTGAAATTAATAACAAATGTCGATTAAAAGAATTGAAACAAACTAGATCTGTAAAGGAATATTATGATGAATTTGTTAGTATTATCAGTAGATTCCCTTAGCAAACGATTATGTGCTTGATTGTTTTGTGGATGGTCTTGAAGAGGAAATTTAATGGATGGTAAAAATGTTTAGACCTCAAACTCTTTATAATGCTTATTGTCTGGCTAAACTCCACGAGTTCACAATTATAGCACAACAATAGACCACCACCTAAGATTGAAGTTGTGGATGAAAAAGTGGTAGAAGAGATTGCTCACAAGGTGTTTGATAAAATGCCTGTTAATTCCCCTTATTTATTCTGATCATATACGAGATCCATCTCTAGTCTAGGAATGTGGAATCTTCCTTTACTAGTTTATAAGATTAGCAAACTTACCAACCAATACACGAACAATAAACAAACAGGAATGGGAAATAACAATATGCAAACAATCATTTATACATTAATCATATAGATTACAGTACCAAAGAAGTATACATCATAGCTGACTCGAGATTAAATTAACCTCGATCAACACATGAGACTAGCCTAAGACATGCCTATTTCACATCTATTGCTTCTCTCGCTTGGACGAATAGCTGCAGCCCCTCTGTTTACATCTTGAAACCCTAACCGAACACATCTATTTATACATGTATATGTTTGCCGGGCTTGGGCCTAGCAAACATATACATGTTCGTTGGTATGTTTGCTGGCCCACGAACATACTTATGTTCGTGGGTTCTAGGCCTGTTTTGAATTGCATAGCGACAGTCACAAAATGCATCAACAGACTCCCCCTTTATCACTGCTATCAATTATGACAGACACAAAAAATCATTTATTACAAAACCTGTATCAACACTCCCCCTTAACTAATGATTTATGGTCTTCACCGGTAAGACTTGATCTTCTGGCACCGCACTTGATCTGCAATTTGCAAAGTATCTGCATCTTTATGAAATCTGACGAACCCAACACCTTTCACCGTAGTTCTCCCCCTCAACAGTAACCCCCTCCAAATTAAGCTCTATGCAATCTTCCTATGCAAAGTATCATTGCTCGATCCATTTGATCTTCAAGCTTAACCGGCATATGATAGAGAAGTTGAATTTCCAACAATCAGCGTCGAACTAATCAGCTCCCACAAAGATAAGAAATTCAGCAAATTGAACTTCATATATTGTAAACCTTAGATCCCTGTCATCAACCATCAATATTTGACTTTGTCTTGTATCTTCATAAATCCACAAGTCTTTCATGTCAGATCTCCCCCTCAAAGTAAGCACCTCCAAATTAATTCGAGACTCAAATAAATCTGCCACTCCTTCTCTCGGTGAGAATTACGCCATTATCTCCACATAATTGGCATATGATAAAGTTCAATCTTCAACTACTCAGCAACAAACTATCACCTTTATCACGAAAATACTTCAACAAAATCTCACACACATACTCAGGAATGATAATCATTTGCTTATTCTACTTTCAATCTTGGTCTTCAATCTTCATCTGAATCACCTAATCCATCATCACCTGCCGTGATCTAAAATTAGGTTGACCATTTGTCACTCGGATTCTCAATCAGAAATAAACATCATAATTGAAACATGTCGAAGCACCATGATCTTCATCACTCGAGCATTCTTGAATGTTGCCTAGAAACTTCGAAAATCACTAGAACATTTCACAAAGACCCATTTCTTTGCAAAATTTCTTCAAATCAGCAAAGTGTGTTTATTTTAGTTTCAACAAATCTCTCATTCTCAACTTCATCCACTTAACACTGTAACTCCTTGCCGTAACACCGGTTTGGCCTAAAAATTTCCGAAAAAATATTATCGCCAAAGTTTTCCTCAATAAGTATCCTCTTATATTAAACATCCAGAAAAAATTCTGTCAAAGAAATTCTTTCGAAAATAACTTCTTTTTTTTTTTCCTTTCCCGTGAGGATTCCATAAATTTAACTTAATTTCAACAATGAAATTTAGTTAATCTTTTACGAAGGAAAAACTTCGAGCCGGCATGGTATGTTCGCCGAACTTAAAAAGTCAACGAACTTGAGATAGGTTCGCCGAAGTCAACAGGTCAACGGACAACAGATATGTTCGCTCAAAACCTTATGTTCGCCCGAACCCTTATGTTTGCCCGAAACATGTTCGCTGAAAACCCTAATTGTGGGCTTAGTAAGTTCGCCGAATCAATGTTCCCACGAATTTATGTTCGCTCGATCGGCTGTAAACCTCAAATACGAAAGTCGAACTTGATGAACAGCTTGTAAACCTCAATATCAGATTTCGAACCTGCTCTGATACCACTGTTAAACCCTTTCTTGGTCTGATCATATACGAGATCCATCTCTAGTCTAGGAATGCGGAATCATCCTTTACTAGTTTATAAGATTAACAAACTTACCAACCAATACACGAACAATAAACAAATATGAATGGGAAATAACAAGATGCAAACAATCATTTATACATTAATCATACAGATTACAGTACCAAAGAAGTATACATCATAGCTGACTCGAGATTAAATTAACCTCGATCAACACACGAGATTAGCCTAAGACATGCCTATTTCACATCTATTGCTTCTCTCGCTTGGACGAATAGCTGCAGCCCCTCTGTTCACATCTTGAAACCCTAACCGAACACATCTATTTATACATGTATACGTTCGCCGGGCTTGGGCCTAGCAAACATATACATGTTCGCTGGTATGTTTGTTGGCCCACGAACATACTTATGTTCGTGGGTTCTAGGCCTGTTCTGAATTGCATAGTGACAGTCACAATATGCACCAACAATGCCTAAAACAAACTTTGATGGAAATAATGTTGATATAGTGCATGTTGAAGGATGTAAGTTGAAAACATACTTATTTTCGTGCTAATGGAACTCCACTAAATGATGTTAAAGAGGCTGAAACTAGCGAAATCTGGAAAAACTAGAATTGGACTTGAAAAGTGTTGAAGAACATAAAGATGAAGTAGCACAAGTAGTTAACCAATTAGCTCCAAAAGTTGTGAATGTAGTGACTGATTTTGTATTTCTCACAATGCCAATCATGTCATCATTTAAAGCGAAATTAAAAAAGATATGGAAGAATAAAATAAGGTTGTAGGGATTGCTTTGATTAGGGACAGGAATATATGGCAGCCAAATAGTGAGTTGAAAATTGTTGAAACTTTTGAATGGAAACCAGGTTGAAAGTTCTGGTCAAATATAAGTCATTGCAAGTTTAATGCACTTGGATATATAGCAGGATTAAAGGGCATCGGTAATCAGACGCTTGATAAAGATTTAGATTGGAAAATGAATTTTAAGTTTTGGTGGTTAAACGAGGCTTGGAGGAAAATGCAACATGGTTTAAATGAAATTGGTGATGTTGACAAGTTTGTTAGGTTCTTTGGTGAGTTGATACTAGGAGTACAATCTGATACAATTTTGGACAGCAATAAATTTGATTACAAAGACTACCCAAATGGATATCAAGTTCAAGGGCTAATGAAGGTGATAAGAGAATGCTTATGGATCGATAGTTGGGTACACTTGGTCCTTGAGGACAAGGATCTCTTCAACAGGAAGGCAATGGTATATCTTTGGCATAAATGGAAATCTAAACTAGTGTGGTCCATAACTAAGGGAGTGGGTATTAATGGCTCCTGTTCACATTAAGAGAAAGCTTCGGCTGGGCCATTTGGTCCTCATCTTTTTAACGCTTCTGGTTTTATTACTTCCAGTCGAGACTTTAAAGCATGGATATTTGAAACTGTTACCATAGAGTATCAACCACCATTATATGCAATTGAGGGAATTATACTTGATAATTTCTTTGTGTCATATAAAATTGCTTACAAGGATGTCATAGATGCATTAGCAGCTAGTTTGAGGTCGTGTGTAGGTGCTATTGACGAAAAGCGGGATCTGTTTGTCTTAGATCATGAAGCACAAACTCCTTCAGATGTTGCAAATATAGAGTCTGTGACGGGAAATCACTCGAGAACTTTGATTTTTTCAAGGGGGATTTGGTGACCACATGGCGTTTTTGGTGCTTGGAGTACTTTGAAACTGAATATGATTGTTTCTCATGGTTTCACTAAGTTGCTAAACTGTGTGATGGTTCAAGTTGTTGCGACTTCTAGAAGATGCCACACCCTTTGGGTCAAAATGAACCCTTTTGTTACAGATTGGAAATCACATTTAAGGTTTGAAGTCTTGGAGGGTACATGGTGGGAATTTTGTGATGAAATGGAAGCTGCTACTGATCTTAATGATTTAATTGCTATTCATGATAAATATTTTGATTCAATCGTTGGAGAATCGGTTCATGCAGAAAGTTGTGAAGTTCTTCATAAGAGTTTGTTGATGTGGTTCATTGTTTGGGAGTACAACTTCTTGAAGAATCATTATATTTCAACCAATCCTGCGAAAGTTACGTGTTGTGTATTGAAAGTACTTCTGCCTACTTTTTCAAAAGCCAACCCGAGTTAAAAATATTCAATGGTCATGGTATCAGGTTTGCTGCTTATTTCCTTGAAAACTTGGTGATCAAGAACAAAAGTGAAGTTGTAGTAAAGTGGTTAGTTAAGTGGAAGAAGAAACTACATGAAAGAACGATGGACATTTTGAAGAATGGTATCCAGTGTCTTAATCCTTGGGGTCAAGGATCTTTCGAAGGGAGAGGTATTGTTACATGTTTAACTGATACTAAGGGGGTGAACTGGAAACTAGTAATAACACAAGGGCCATTGTGTAATAGAGATATATTAGTAGCTATATAGGTCATGTGTAATTGTTCTTCAGAGTTATGTTGAATGATATAAACTTCATTTTGAAACCTCTCTCTTTATCTCTATCACTGTTACATCGATTTATCATTGTACTTTGATTGCTATTCAATTTCGTAGGCTATTCTTGAATCCTGGCTTACCTAGTTGTTTAGAGAATTGGTTGACCCTCGATTCATTTCGGTCTAAATCAATCGGTTCGTATCAGAGGACTACATCATTTCTGTCAAATACATCAGTCTTTGTTGACAACTTCTTTGATGCAATTCGATGCCAATTTGATACGTCTGGTTTGATTAATATGGTCGTGGAAGTCGTGCAGCTGATTAATGGAAACTTGGATTTGGCAATTACAGACGAATGATCTGAAATCTTAGTTAATATTTCAAATTAATGCATGATATTACTTGTTTTGTTCCTTTAATGTCAATCATTTAGAGTTCTCAAGCAATGGCATCGTAACTTAATTTTTGTTTTAGGTATTCAGATCCAAACAGTGCTCAATCCTCATTTTCAATGCTTCTTGGAGATGCTCCGCACCTTGATCATGAGGTTTGCTCATTTGACTTTCTTTTAGATTATCCAAATGATAATTTTGGACGATTTCAAAGAACTTTACTTGGTAATTATTTTTCTCAGTATGCAATTTTCGGTAAAGTTACTAAAGGTGATGAGACATTGAGGAAGCTTGAGGAATTGCCCACTCGTCGTGAAGGGATATTCGTAATGGTATACTTTTTGCACTTTGTTGGGATCTCATTACTGTCAACCAGGGTTCAAGTATATTGGTGCACGATACTTGCACCCAAAGCTTTATAAATCCTTAAAAGCTGACAATAGGAGGCGTTCATATATAGTTTACACACTTACATATACATGTACATACAGGGCTACTATTAGACGATTCAATGAAATAATATGTACACATATTTTTCTTTGATCCGTTGAAGTTGACAGTGTCAAAGGCTATCTGTTAATAACTGGTGATTGATCATTTTTTTTCTTATTTGCTTTTCTCACGGGTCAGCCAACTGAGCGCATTACGATTCTTTCAACATACTATTATGGTGAGTACTTGTTTAGCTTTTCACATCAAATTAATTTAGTAGCAAATATCATATTTATATTTCATGTTCCTGATATTGTTGGTAACCTTTACATATTATGATAATAGGCACTAGCATCACTTGACCAAAAGTATGATAAGAGTGAGGGTCTTTGTAATTTCTTTATCTCGAAATAAATAAAATGTTATGCAGATACTTTGCAATTTGTTTGTATGTGTTCTTTCAAGTTCAACCAAACAGATAAACTAACACGAACACATAAACAAACATTTTTTCATCTCCATCTTCATTGTTAGGTAATTAATAACGTCCGTGTACATGTATGTTTGTTGATTAAAATGGTAAATAAACACTAACAAATTTACGCGTTTGTGATCTGTATTTGGGAATCTTTTCATGAACAGATAAATGAACACATAAACAAACTTAGAACATTACTTATAGGAAATTCTAAAACAGAGGGGTTGGGGCTGTTTGTCGTTGAAGGGTATTAAAGGAAATGGTGGATGATAGAGACAACAATATCGTAAATCGTGACAGAGAAGGCGTTTAGGCCAGGATGCGAATGCGTTTGCGCCGACCAAACATTTATGATGAACGTAAATGAGCGCACAAGACCTCGTTTCTGTTTGTTTATTCAACTTACCAAACACTAAATCTCTTCACGTTTATGTGTCTAAACGAAAATAAACAAACTGCACCAAATGGTCCGTTAGTTTACAGCCCTGCCAAGGAGCCTTGCTGCATATGTTTCCCATTGTATAATATCAAATCTTGTTTCTAGGTGTGATTAATTTGTAATTCTATATGAATTGCATTAAGTGTTAAGTTACTTGTAGCTAATATTTTAGTTGGCCATTTAATTGACAGATACGGAAATGGAGACTTGTCAACAGGATAAGTCGATGCTTAAGAGGAGACTTGCTGCTTCTGCTGTCGAGATTGAACGACAGGTAATTATTGCAGCTTTTAGCCTACACAATTCAATTTGTATCGAAGGTTGTCGTACTTGCATGAAAAGGATGATGGTTACTTGATTCACGGTGAAGTACTTTCTGTAGTATGAAAATAATAAGCTGTTATTTTAGTGCATCATTCGAAAAAAATAAAAATAAAAGAAACTGTTATGGTAGTAATACGCGAGTCAGAAATCTAGATCAGCCATTGATGTGACTTATATACATAGTCTAAGGACATTGGTTTGATAATCTGTCAAAAATCTGAAATATCATTCACTAAAGACAAAAAGTAATGAACCATGTAGCGATGATATTGAGCAAATAGGTTAGTTTTATTTGGTCTATATATTAGAGGGGTACTGTTTCAGTTCTCTTCATACGTCCCAGATAGGTTGTTTGGCTCTAAATTATTAGCCTTAAAATAACGCTGTTTATCCATTTCCTTACATATGAGACAAAATATCTAAATATCATCTGGTAAAAACAAATTAAATGAACTGTGTAGTGCTGATAATGAGCAAATAGGTTAGTTTTAGATGGACACTTGGACTCCTTTCTAGAAAGAATATGTTGCAATTCTCAACAAACATACCAAATAGGTTCTTAGGCTTTTAGGGTGGCAATTATATTGTTTTCTTAGTTATTAGCCCTGAACAATACCGTTTTTCCTAGTAAAGCCATGGGTTTTGATACTGAGCCTTAAGGCTATTTGTAAGGATAATTTTTATGCATAATAATTTGTACTTTCTGGTTACATATATTGGATGGGTTGATGATTGGTGGTTAAAATACCACCATTTATGCATAAAGGGAGAATTTCATATATGCCATTGGTAAATTGCATAAAATCATATTTTCCCAACTAAATTTTAAAATTGGTGCACTTAAAAAAATATCACAAATACCCAAATAATCAATTTGGTTATTAATAAATCCCTAAAATACTAGATAATTATCAATTAACTAGAAATTGACCATTATACCCTTCCTTCTTCATTCTAATCTTACACATTTTTTAGCCTAAAGATGTCATGTACTTTTGAAGCTGAATATTAGTATAAGATGACGTATGAAGATGAAATAACTGTTTCAAAATTGTAAGATTTAGAATCAATCGAGTTCAAAGATGAAGTAAATTCTATCCCATTGTTTTGTATACTTTCTTTTTGATTTGTTGCATCTGTGTTAATGAAGTTATTTAATTTATATATACTACTTGCTTTGTAAATATTGATAATCTAAAAGCTGGAAGAAGTATGAGTAATATTGTAGGGTTTACTAACCTCTGTATATGTGGATAGAGCTACTCAGGTAAAAAGAAAAGAAATGGATCCTAAAAGGATTGTTGACTCACGTAGTCACGTGATTGATGTACATGAATGAATATTATATAATCCTACATTTTGTAAATTTAATATAGTTCTTTTCACTCTTTGTTCATATTTCGTCTTTGAGTTTCGAAAAAATGATCTGCAAAGTTTAGGGCTTTGTATGTTAGAATGAAAAAGGAAGGGTATAATGGTCCATTTGTAGTGGAATGATAATTTTTTAGTGTTCTATGATATTTTTTAAGTTTAGCAATGGCATATATGCTATTTTGAAATTTAGTTGGGCAAATATGATATCATGCAACTTACCAATGACATATATGAAATTCTCCCATGCATAAAAGTCATCTTTAAAGGCACTACTTAGGGCTGTGATTATCGAACCTTCTTAACTCTTTTTGGTTAATTAAGAGAGTCTGCTTAGGTGTTTCCTACAAAAGTGTATAATCAGAGTTAAGGATATTACTCTAGTAGGCTTGATTGCAATAATTGATAAAGAGTTCCTATCGAGCATCAGTTGGGAGATAGCCTACCTCTTGAAAGGAGGTATTTTGGAGCGATGGTTTCCTCTTGAAAGCAACCGACATATGCATTCCGTATATTATCTAAAAATTGTTTGGGTCCTATTGTTGGTTAAGCTTACTTGCACTATTTTTTTCGACAGTTTCATGACTATTTAAATAGTAATTATATGCCTATTCTCATACAATCAGTTGCTGAAATTGATTTGGGTCCACAACATTTTTCTTTGTTATCATGTTGGCTAATACTTAGACCCCTACCCACCCACATACTCACACACACAAAAAAAAAGAAGCATTGGATAAACATGTTTTAGTCATAATAGAGGTATGTCTTATTTAAGAAAGAAGTATTTTTTTTTCGCCTCTTTGGCATGAACTGAGACGGTACTTTTTATTGTTGCAGAGGATGAAATGCTTCCCATGACCAAAAAGGAATAGGTATTAAAAAAGCCACGATTCTGGGGTATCAATGTTATTTTGATACCATTGTTTTAGCTCATTTTTAGAAGGTTTTGTACAATGTAACCGTAACATAAAGGTCTGTATTTTGCAGAAAATGAAAGAATGTAGCTGGCTAGTGAACAATTGTTGAATTAAAACATCCACTGATTGTAGATGGTCAATGTGGGCCTGGTGTCATTGACCTGTGGAGCAAACCGATCCATGCTTCTCATAGACATACCCATGTGTAGATCACATGCTTAAGGTAAATAGGGTACACTAGAGCTTTATTGATGGCTACTTGAATGCAGACACATGTGGATTGCGTTTGTTTGTTATGCTAATAGACAAGAGTGAGGTGATGGTTCTTGATGCTTTTATCGTGTCAATGTCAAGTGTATCATCTCCATTTTCTCAATTGAAATGCATTTTTTAAGTTTAGGGTTTCATCATAAACACAAAATTTGACAGATGTCCATTGGGGTTTGAACACATTAGCTTATATTATATGGGAAAAGATTTGACTTTTCTTAAGTAGTCAAGTCTGCATTTTAAACATCATGTATTGTCTTGTGGGTGAAAAAAAAAAAGATTTGACTTTTCCTTATCCAAGTGATCGAATCTTATTACTCCGCATATTTTTGCATTTCTTGTTACCCCAAGACAATTCATATTGTTGATGTCAAGTGTTACCATTTTCATTTCCTATTATCGGTTTAATGTTTAGGGTTTACGTGTTTTTTATTGTTTTACCGAGAACAGATAACAGGGTATAATGAATTTTGTTTTGTGGGAAAAGATTCTACTATTTTTTAAGTGAATGATATGCAAATGTTGCAAATTTATTGGAAATGCATATGGTTTGAGGGCAGGAGGATGGAGAATGTCCCTAGTGACAGCATAGTGCTAAACTGCTACTAGTAATTAGGAACACATCACATGGTTGAAAATTAGGTTTGACTTTTGTCTCATTTGACTCTTGCTTCTTCTAAACATTCCTGTAGCTGCATATGAGGATAAGGCATGGTCCATTTTGGATATAGAGGGAATAGTTACATGTATGTTATAATACATGTGGGTTTTAGCTACTAAGTTTACCAAAATTAAAGGTATATGTGAATATAGGTTAGAAATAGTTTTCTTTTTGTTTTTTTTTTATTATTATTACCAATTACCAATCAAAACTTTTTTACTTTTTAATTTTTTTATTTATAAAGTAACGAAATATATATAAAAAAATAAGTGAGTTTCATTTTTCCAGACACTTTATTATATCTCTAAAAAATAAAGTATACAAAGTATACGATTTTTAACCATTAACAGTTTATATATATGTCTAACTCACAAATAATTAAATTTATCAATAGATAAGAGATTTCAGTCGATTATAAAGTACAAAAATTAAATCTACGTTTTAAAAATCGGTTATAAAAGTTAAGTAGTTAACCATTAATGCTTTGTATATTTTTAATTCATAATGATTAAATGCATAAATAGATAAGAGACTTAAATCGATTACTTAATGAGAGTAAGGTTTTTTCACAAGTAACTTGATTATTATTATTATAAAAGTATTTTATACGATTGTCGAACGAGATTATTTTTCTTTTCCAAACGTGATTATTTGAATACATATATATATACATACATACATATATATATATATATATATATATATATATATATATATATATATATATATATATATATATATATGGTTTATAAACTCTATTTATTAGATTTATAATGTTCATAGTCGAAAACTAAAACTCTAAACATATGAAGGACTAGTAGTTTTATTAAAAATGTAATCGTTTATACCCCGTCACAACGCGCGAGTAAAAAAAATTCGTTTCTAACACAAACAATTACCAAATAATTGTCACTTTTCCTAACCTACTAGAACTTATTTATACTATGGCAACTTAAAGAAAAATAAATAAAATAATAAATAGAAGGATGGATAGGTAGTTCAAGAAGGATAAGTGTACGGGTATTTTTCCTAAATAGAGAAGGATACATAAGTTCTTTTGATATATTTAATACTAGTTTTTTAAACCGTACGACGCACGGTTATATTATACTATAAAAATGTCGATGTAAAAGCCGTTTAGAAACAAATGTAAACGATGATGAATGAAGCAATACATAGTAGTGGTCGAAGATGCTTAAGTATAACATCTAATCTTTTACGAGTAAAGTAACGATATTTTCAATATATGAATCGAAAGTTTAATATGAAAATTAATGAAAACTTAAATGTCGATATGATGATGAAATACATCATTCGGAAATTGTTGGTTCCGATCCTAATATATAGTTATAGGTCTCAACCTTTTAACTGTAATGCCCATTTAATATTTAGTGAAGCTTTTCTTCTTAGGTAAAATGTAAGAGTTTGGAAGGAGATAGGTAAACTTAAAGTACGTTGAGGTAAGTTATAGTTATTCTGATTTATCCGAAAACGCTGATTCCAATAGAGAATACCCCAAAGGCTTGAGCGATGAACTTAAAGACAAACATGGTGAAGCTCATCTTAACACGAATATATATTTTAAACTTTTAAGTACAGACACAAGGTCGGTATCGGTCAACAACCTTTGACCTAAAAGATTTAAACTCTCTCAACTGAAGAATCGTCACACTCTTTCGACTCGTATACATAGAGAGTGTGAAAAACTTAATTCGATTTACTTAGTTTTGAATCTTGAAATTTATTAATTAGCTTGGACAAAAAATTGTTAATTAATGCACGAGGATGTTAATGATGTTCACTATGATGTAAGTAAACACGTTAGTTAGAGTCATTACTGCAATATGAACCAAAAGTCATAGTTAGTAATATTCGCGACTAATGAAAGCAAACATGCAGACGCCAAACTCCGGCAACACATATATATATAAATACTACTCCGTATAAGTTATACATGAATCAAAAGATGATGATATAAATTTAAGCTATAAAACATACCTAGAATATTTTCTCAGTAATTACGAGGATGAGAAAAAAAAAATACCAATGCATACCTGTGACCAAGTGTTACGATAATGGATGATTACTCCGTATATATGAAAATAGTATCACGTCTATATTTTAAAAAGGTAAGTCTTATTATTATTATTATTATTATTATTATTATTATTATTATTAAGGATACACCCTGTAAATATTTCGAATTATTATTATTAATTATACTACATTATTATATTATATTATTATTATTAATTATTTATTATATTATATTGTGTTTTATTTTATTTTTATATAGCTATAATGAATATTTCTAGTAAGTTATGGCATGTAACATTTTTTAAGAAGCCATAGTGAAGACACATTGGATTTTCGTTTATTTGTCAAGTAAATAGGGCATCCAAGTAGGAAATATGTTATCCTCAATTAGTTATATAGATAGATAGATTGTTTTACAATTTAAATTAGTATTTAGTATTAGTAGTAATAAGAAAACAAAGATATAAAAATGACTATAAATGTCTAATAACATTTAAATGAGAACATTAACATTTTGAAATGTAATTTTAATGAGAACGTTAACATTTTGAAAAATGTAATTTTATAAGATTTTGAATTTGAAAGTAATAACAAATAGAAGGATGGATAGGTAGTTCAAGAAGGGTATGGATATTGGTATTTTCCTTAAATAAAGAAGGGAAATTACACGATTTTCTCTAAATTCCGAACAAATATAGCGATTTGCCCTCCCAAAAAAAATGACGTTATGCCCCATTCGGATGCAAATCGCAAGTTGCGATTTGCGACCCGTTGCGATCCGGAGACAAATGAGCCCGTTACCGAGAAACTGTGAGCTGTGAATGGGTCGCAAGTCTTGGGACGCGTTTGCGAATTGCGATTTGCTTTTTGTGATTTGCGACCCCGCTGCGATCAACCTTTGTGACCGAGAACACCAACTTGTGAACGGGTCGCAAGTCGCTGCGACTTGCGACCCGTCTACAACTTGCGACCCGTCTGCGACTTGCAACCCTTGCGACTCGTTCTTGTTTACTTGCTACCCGACTGCGAGCTACCCATGACCGAAACTACAATTTGTCAACAGGTTGCAAATTGCAAGTACCAATTTGGGATTTGCGTCTGCCAAGAAAACAATATTTTTATATTTTAAAACCCTAACCCTTCACTTTTGCCCGTCACCCACCCAACCACCTTCTCCCCCACCCCTGAACACCGCGAACCACCACCAAACCACCACCACCATCCAACCGCAAACCAGTCACCAATTAAACCGCAAGTGCAAAACCGCAAGCGCAAACAAAAAGGGCATATGAAAAACACAAGTCGCAAGCGATTTTAATGAAGTTGAAGCTCCACGATGGCCGATACTCAGGTATAATTTTGTTTTCGTATATATTGTACGTTTATTTCAAATTTTCATTGAAGCATTTCATCGAACACTTGGTGTGCATCCTTTTTTATGATTTTTGTCACTTAGATTGTTAGTTTTAGATAATACATGAATATGATTGTTTATGATGTGTAACAACTCAAAGTTTTAAAGTATTACTTGAATAGATTATTAATTAAGACATGATTCGTGAAATTTCTTTGAAGCATTACATCAAACACTTGGTGTGCATGTTGTTTTTTGTGATTTTTGACACTTAGATTGTTAGTTTTTGTGATAATACATCAATATGATTGTTTTATGATGTGTAACAACCCAAAGTTTTAAAGTATTAGTTGAATAGATTATCACATAATACATGATTAGTTGAATAGATTATCACAAAGTTTTAAAGACTATTGCTTTGGTCATTTGTTGGATGTGAAGGTAACGGATATTGATTCGGGTTTCGACGACGTGAGCATCTAGGGCTGGAGCACCCTCGCGAGGAGGTGGATGAATTGTGGTTTAGGATCACCTCTGACCATTTTATAAGATTCGTTCGGCGGGAGTTTCGTTTGGTGACCGATTTCGGTTCGGTCCCAACGATAAGATGGCAGATCATATTCCCTCGAAGATTCATGTGACGACCCCTGCATTTAAAGAGCGGGTATTCTCAAGCTTGGGCAAGATACGTGTGTAAAACCTTATAGCAGGCTTGAAGATAAAGACATGTTTAGTGGGCTGATGAAAATGAGTGATGAGGATTGTGTGCGATTGTGTATGCTACTGTTGATATTTAATGGCTATATGGGAAAGTTGCCTACACATGTTATTGAGAATGATTATATGCATATAGTTGAGGATTTTGGTGTCTTGGACGGGTACCCTTGGAGGAATATTATTTGGGCCAAAACATATGAGCAGCTGGATAAGAGGTTGCATACTCAGTTACTCAGGATGGGATGAAGTACACATTGAGTGGTTTCGACTGGGGGTGTAAGGTAGCATCGTCTTAATTATTATTGTTCGAATTATTGAGTAGTTTTGTAAATAATATATAATATATTAATATGCTAATTTTTTGTTTGTTTAAATTTACAAGACTTGGATTTTAAAGGCTTTTTACCGTCAGTTGGAGAATGTTGCTAAAAGGCCACGAAACTAAGTTCCACGTGGGGTCTACTGGCAGCGCAAAAAGAAGATTATCGAATTTAGAGAATTTGAAAATTATTTGAAGGTTTCGATAACTGATTAACTTTGCACTACTCAAATATTTACTTTGTTCATAGTTGACAATTAGATTATAGAGTTGATTCATAAAGTTATGTTGATGATTGGTTAACATTGTTGAAAATTTGATTACTTAGCTGAAATATTAGCTGATTTGTCTGTTTTGGACATTTCTATAATAAAAATTTACAATTTTTTTTCATTTAATTTTTATGAAACTACTATGTAGTTATTTTAATATGCAGGAGAATACTATAAAAAAACATCTTACGAAGATGACATTGAAGTCGAATAAAACTGAGAAAGCGTGCCCCCGGTGGATTGATAGCTGTTGATTCTTTGACTAGCAGTTAGATGACGATGATGTCGAGAGGCCTACGAAAAAGGCACAGAATAGTCAAAAGGCTGATGCTCAGCCATCTGCTCCCACCTCATCTCATGACGAGCCTGATGATGATTATGACACATTTTCACCGCCTCATGACGATCAGCCAATTTGTTATACCCCGAGTACAGATCGTCGTCAGACCTCTCAGCTGGCATACTGAGGGAGGAGCACTCCTTACGAGACTGGTTGGACGTGCAGGAAGCGGTCATTTCCACCTTAGTTAAGCGGGTAAACGCGCAGGATGTCATTATACGTAGGTTATTGGAGATAGCTGAGACGCATCAGGTATAAGGTTGTTAATAAGATTTGATTATATTATATGTTAAGTTTTTTTTAATGTTTTTAACACCTTAGTTTTTTTTATTCTCAGACTCACGGTGATGACGATGAGGGTTATGCATCTAACACTTTACCTGCCACTGCGGGCAAGATCTCGGGTCCATGTGTGTTGCGTCGTAGTTTGCGAGATCGGCGACGTGGCCAACTATAATCTCGCCATATCTTACACTGATACAATTGACACAGCTTATGAAGAAACCTTTCGAAGTGCTGAGGAACCACCGGTTGATTTGGGAGCCGATCATGAGACGTTTGGTTCGGTGGTTGAGCCGGTTGTTGATCGGGTGGAGGATGAGCTGGTTGGTGATCGGGTGGATGATGAGCCGGTTGTTGATCGGGTGGATTATGTGCCAGTTGTTGATCGGGTGTATGATGTGCCGGTTGTAGATCAGGTGGATGATGTGCCGGTTATTGATCTAGTTGAAAGAAGTGTTGGTTAAGCCGGTTGTGCATTTTAAGATGATTAAGAAATTCAAGCGTCGGGAAAGAAAGAAGTCGGATGAAGATGAGAATGAGATTGACGAGGACACGATAGTGGAAAGGGTTTCGATTTGTGTGAACCAGGAGACTGGTTTTCTCATGACTCCACTTGATGCGCCACCTGGAGTGATCGACGGACCATCCACTGTTCGCGAGTTCTTTGTATCTGGTGGCCTGGTGCGTTCTACGTATGTTCGACCAGGAACTACATATATGTATCTGGAGACGGAATTTTGGGCTTGGTTGTATGGAGATGTCGATGACAGATACTTAGATAACAATGTAAGTTGGGAGAATTCATTTATATAACTGCAGTCAATTTGCTAATGTTATACTGATAATGTTTTCTTACTTTATTATTTTCAGCATATTGACGGTTGGGCAAGACTATTGATGTGGTGGAGATATCGGACTTTTCCACATTGGACGCTGCTTGAAAAGCAATTGAGATAGATGATTATGCCTCAAAGTTTTATTGAGCACATAAAGGCTTTGAAAACTACAAGGAGGATATGAAGAAACTGCAAAAGAAGAAGAAGAAATGGGAGATGGGGGTGCCGAGCCGGGTGATGGATACAAAGGATCAGGAGTGAACTATAAGTTATTGATGGATTCGCAGATGGCACTCGTGTACCATTTCCTGCATGGTGGGATTGTGACAAAGTAAGTAAACAATATCTTGTGTTAACTAAAATACATTTGCATTTTTACTTAATATAATATGTATACACAGGTACTCTTCCCAGTCCATATTCGGAAGAGAAGTCACTAGATATTAGTGGTGCCAGATCTTCGGTTTTGGGATGTCATCGGATACGATAGCCTTGAACGAGCATGAAGTGATGATGATGTAATTTTATTTTCAAGGAGTTAAGTGATAACATAGTTAGATTTTTGGACGCCATTAGTTATTGGAGGAGAGTTGGGGGCGTCAAGCCCTTTAAAGATATCGTCGACTTACGATTAAACTTGTTGGATGATGTGCCTCAACAGAATGGCGATCTAGGCGACTGCTGAGTATGGGTGTGCAGGAATACGTAGACGGAGGCCAATCAAGGGTGAGTGGGGATACTAGGTTGTTTGCGTGGGAGTAAAGGAGGTGGATGATGGAGACTTTCTTTAGGGTACGTTTTGATTGGCAACCGCCACCACCGCCACCACCACCACGTACTTCTTAGGCTTATACGTTGTATTGTTCTTGGATTTATGATCCATTTTGGTATATGATGACTTATGTATTATATTATATTGTTCAAAATATGACGTATTATTAAGAAAAACACTTGAATAAATAAAGTTATAGACAGTTATAAACACGTAATATATCAATATATATGTACATTATAGATGTTGTGTTCATATGTTTGAGTGAAAAAACGGTAACATTCAATACATAAAAATACATATAAATGTATGATGTGTAAAAGCCGAGTTATAAAAAAAGAAAGAAAATATCTAAGTATGGACTATTACAAAACTAGGCAATGTACTTAATCGCGTAGTAGTATAAAAAAGATAAGTTTACGGGTTGTCGAATCACAGGAACAAATGATGTATTTTGAAGTTGTCTTCGATTAATAAGTAAATAAAATTAAAGCAAGTAAAAGTAAGGAGGTTTTGCCTTTTAATGACAGATAGTCAAATGAGTTTTCAATTAACAAATAAAGTAAATAAAGCAAAAAAAAAAAGATAGTGTAATATGAGATAGTTTAATCTCAGATTAAAATGATTCAATCAATGTAAATGAAACATTAAATAAAAGAGTTTTCACTCATTGGAACAAATGAGACATCAATGAATGAATTAAATAAATTGCAATACAAATCGTTCAATGATTAAACTTCATATTATCATACGAATCAATATCAATCAAATAATTATATGTCCAACATATAGAGTTATTAGCCTATATGAACAAAAAGGAAACAACCTATGATCATGGATGCAAACAAACGAGGAACAATAATCATATAAGAATTCATGTTTGATTAAAAACGAGAATTAACCGAGTAGAATAATGTTGCCGAATGTTTGATGATGAATTCTAACTTCCGTAATGATTAGAATGATGATTAGTAGCCTAGGATCTCTCCAAAAGCGTTTTGGACGCACGTATTTTACTAATTGTGACACGTTTTGGATTTTTGTAATTCACTTATGTATTGACTTGCAACTTGCGAATTGCAACATTGCAACTTGCGACTTGCGACTTGCGTTATCCATTATGGATCAGATTTTCTGACATTTCATTGATTTTGCGGATTTTTTATGATAAGATTTCTTATCTTAAAAAGATATATTGGATAGGATTTTCTGACATTTCTTGATAAGATTTTCTGGATATAAATATACCTTTAAAATGAGCTCATTTCATCAGTCTTTATTCATTACCAATCCTAAAACACTCTCCATTGGTATTCAAATTCGTGCAAGCAATTCAATTGAATATATTTAAGATCTTCCAGATACGATTTTTGATTGTTTGTAGTTTTATTTACTCTATTTATGGATAAGTTTAAGTTTTTATCTGTTCACAACATGTCGATGTATTTGCCAATAGAATGTAGTAGAGTGCCTTTAAAACTTCATCTTGCACGAGAAAAGCCCATGACATGCGGAGGTTTGTTGGAAAACGTTTTAAAAAAAATTAGGTTTACCACTTGATGCACCAATTTGTTTGAAATATAAGGTAGATTAGTATGTTATTGATATAACTGGTGATTGTGATGATTTTAGAAATTTTTGTGTCGTGCAATTAACAATGCTCCAATAGAAATTTATGTTGTTGATCTTACAAAAAATGTTTCGGGTACGGGTAGCAATCAACATAGTAGTAGTAGTGGTTTTCAACAACAATTTCAATAACTAGAAACTAATGATTATAACCAACCACCTCAATATCAATCATTTCAACAATTTATGTTTCCATATGTACCACAATATCAATTTCATTATCATGCTCTACAAAACCAAACGAATAACACATATCCAACACAAAACACCTAAGACACACCATTTAAGGTAGTTGAACAGACCCAATATCATGAGGATTTTCACTATGATCACGCTAATTCATAAAATCATGTAGAGTTTTTTGATGATCATCCTCATGATTATGATCATTATGATAAATAAAATGTCAACCCAATTAAGAATTATGATCATCCGTTTTGTAATCACATTGTTACTGATGATGATGCTGCGGAGGAGGAGGAGGAGGAGGATCCGGATCCAAGAGATACATATGACAAACCAATACCACCAAAAGCATCAGAAAAGGATATTTTATGGAATATACCACCACTGTTAGGCGAAAATGAAGAAGAAATTAAAAAACGACCAGTTAACATGTATGAAAGCCTCTTACCGGATTCGAGACGGACAAACATTTCAAAATAAAGAGGAATTTCTTCTTCAATTGCATACCAAGTTTCTCGAAAAAAAGTTCTCAGATTAAGCCGAAGAACTCGGACAGGGAAAGGTACATAGAAAAATGTATCTTGCCTGATTGTGAGTGGAAGATAAGTGCAACATGTATCAAGGATAATAACAACTTCCAAGTTAGGAAGTTACATGATGTTCACACATGTTCTCGTACTGAAATCATGCCGAATAACCGTCATGCAAACAAGAAAGTGCTTAGTAATATCTTAAAAGAGTTGATGACTTTGGAATGACATGTATACAGAGGAAAAGAAAACAAACTTGATTTGAAAAAATGCTTTAAAATCAGCCTTTCATACAACCAAGCCTGGAGAGCAAAGTGTTATGCTATAGAGTTGTTGAGAGGTAGTTCAGAAGAATCATTTAGAATGCTTCCCAAATACCTCCACAACCTGAAGCTGCATAACCCGGAGAGCATCAAGAATCTGCTTACAGACAAGGAGGATAAGTTTGTAATGTGTTACATGTCTGTTGGTGCAGCTGTAAGTATTTATAATTGGTTTTCATCTATGTTCACATACGTATATTCTTATATAATTTATATATACTTTTTATATGTCCTTGGAGATACGTACATTTGTTAACCATACACGCCCAACAATTATCGTAGATGGGGCCCATATGAAGGGGGTTACTTAGGGACTAACTTAATTTTTGTGGCGATGGGCAGAAATAATGGCATCTTGACACTAGCTTGTGGAATTGGGGCGGGAGAGATGACCGACGTTTGGACATGGTTCTTTAGAAACTTACGTGATGCCCTTGAATCGGCTGGTGGGATTGGCAACCTGACTATCATTTCTGATAGGGCTCCTGCAATGCAGCTGGTATTTCAGCTATGTTTCCAAAGGCATTTCATGCCATATGCTAGTCGGCATTTGTTGATGAACTTGAGAACAAAATCTTCAAAAAGTTAGGCACTTCGAATAGGATAAAATGTGTAAGGCGTACCGTAAGTCAGATTTCGATCACCTTTTTGATGTCATTTCTAGACGTTTACAAGCTTCATATAAGGTTCTTACAGACATTGTGAAAGAAAGATGGTCAAGGCATCATGCCCCACGTACACGATATGCTTACCTCACGAGTAACAGTGCGGAGTCTAATAACGCCATGACCAAGGATGCAAGGAAACTCCCAGTCACAATGAGTTTTTTCGATCTTTGGTACAACAATGGTATTTCAAACATCATAACACTGCAGCAGAAGTTAAAACACCTGTCACACCATATGCCGAGCACAAAATCGGAAAAAGAAATAGAAAACCACTAGGCTGGATGGTTAACCCATCACCAAATATGATTTCTGAGGTGGTCAGTAAACTTGGAAAGACGAACATGCACTTGCAAGCAATGGCAGTTATCCGGTTTACCTTGCGGACAAGTGTTAGCAATGACCCGTTACTTCAAAATGGACAAAGTAAGCTGCTTTGCGGAGAGGTATTTCACTCTGGAAACATATCGAGCAGCCTACTGTCACACCCCCAAATTATGATGCAGCGGAAGTCGGGTCGGGGCGCGACTAATCATGGATCATTACACAAAGTTACATCGAACGACCACTATATGCTTCGTTTTGAAATCAGTACCAAAATAGTACATTAATAATCAAATTGTTTACAGCAATTTCTGAGTTCGCGAATAAATGTAGAGATTTTAATACATAACTAATAATACAAAATAGTAATGCAAGGAAATCTCCAATGTTTGTAAATCATGCGACTCGAGCTATGGTGATCCTGGAGTAATCCTACTCCTGTTGTGAACCTGAGAATACATACTAAAATGGTCAACAATAATGTTGGTGAGTTCATAGGTTTAGATATCAAAATGTAAATGTGAACCACGAGATTTCATATGAGTTGCACGCATGCAAAATAATGTATACTATTGCCATGAGCTCATAGTCCGAAGCTTAACCAATATGAGTTTGCCTCCTATAGATGCCTAATCCAGAACATCCGTATGAACAAATAATAAAGCGTCCGTTTGACCAGTTAGAGCTACTAACCCGGACGGGGATGGTCAATCCCAAATAGTACTATTCTTTAATACTCGCGCTAAGATCCATACTAACGCAACTATGATGTGTAGAGGACTTTTGTGTAGATTATGAAAGTGAAACTCATGCAATCCGTATATATGTGTAAATCTGTACTCGTGTTCATGAAAATAGTGTATGTATTTTCACCCCAATATTTAAAAACAGTAAAAGAGGGGCTATGAGACTCACCTGAGTCTTGAAAGCGTGCGTTTAAATTAATAAACGTATGTCCAAAGATGTAACCTTCTGGCGCCCTAAACGCACAAGGTTATATATGAGTGAATGTCTCAAAAGATCATTCATGCTAGTTGTCCACTCAACTTGTTATGTTTGATGTTGTTTGTTCCATGATTATGTTTAGAAAAAACCTGTACGACCCGTTGGTGAAGAGTTTGAAAATGATATTAATTCTCAAATTAATATTATCATGATTGTTTTGTGTTTTAAGTTGATAAGGTTAATATACCTTAGGTGTCTTCAAGTTGTCCCTGTAAGTATTTAACTTTGATTGTTACGGATAATAAAATAAAGTAGTGAGTTGGTTGATCATTCGGGTTCCAAGTTAATACTGTTTGGTCTTTGTGTCGCTAGTTAATACTGTTGGTCTTTGTGTCGCTAGTTAATACTGTTGGTCTTTGTGTCGCTAGTTAATACTGTTGGTTATAATTGTTGCGACACAAGTTAGTACTGCTGGTGATAATTGTTGCGACACAAGTTAGTACTGCTGGTGATAATTGTTACGACACAAGTAAGTACTGCTGGTTATAATTGTTGCGACACAAGTTAGTACTGCTAGTTATAATTGTTGCGACAAAAAGGCTGTGTCGCTGATTCCACAGACTGAAGGTTTCATAGTTTCTACTGCTCTTCTTAGTTTCTACTGCTCGCTTAGTTTCTACTGCTCTTCTTAGTTTCTACTGCTCGCTTAGTTTCTACTGTTGGTTCTTTTCCTTTATTAGTACTGCTAGTTCATTCACATTATTAGTACTGCTAGGTCGTTTACATTATTAGTACTGCTAGTGCAACTACATTATTAGTACTGCTAGTGTAATTCCTTAGTTTCCACTGCTAGCTCATTTTTACCCGGTTACCACTGCTAGCGTATTTCCTTAGTTTCCACTGCTAGCTCATTTTTACCCGGTTACCACTGCTAGCGTATTTCCTTAGTTTCCACTGCTAGCTCATTTTTACCCGGTTACCACTGCTAGTGTATTTCCTTAGTTTCCACTGCTAGCTCATTTTACTTACTACTGTTAGTGTTTTTCTACTGTTTGTTTCTGGGAAATCATTTTCGTTCAAGGGTTTCGATTTAGTAGATTTCGCTTAGGACCCGAAGCTTTTACACGTTAAATCTTACCATTTTTACACTTGTAAAAGTAAATCGATTTTTGGTACAAAGTTATAAATGGTTTCCTGGTAAGTTTCCTTAAAATGTTTGTTTTAAGATTCTTTCAAGTGGGTCTTCAGTTTAGATATTGTGAGTGAACTTACTAGCATGTTAAACAAACGAAATCTTACGAATAACCAAAAAGGGAAGTTGAGAAAAGTGTTCTTACCCGAAAAGTATGCGATGAGCAAGCTGTGAATGAAAAAAAAATCGTGAAGCTTGACTCCTAGTTCCCCGTTAACCTTCTTGTGATTTTTGGTGAGATTTGAGAGTGAAAGTGAAAGAAAATGCTTTCTGTTTGTGTTTGTTGTGAGGAGAGAAATGAGAGAGGGAGAGTTTTGGATAAAGTCTTCTGAGATTTTGATCAATAAAAAGTTGAGTTGTGTGTGTAAGTAACTAAAATGATGACTTTACATTGGGGGGATGTATGGCCGGTCTAGGAAGTCCTAGGCTGTGCAGAACTTTTAACTAAGGTGGGCTCCACTTGATTTCCTTTCACTTGTCTCTTTTGATTTAATTTGATTGTTTGTTTAAATTAAAATTGTTACATTTTAATTTGTGTTTCCTTTGTGTTTTCGAGCAGGTTTGCGTTACGTATCGTACGTTTTGCATAAAACGTAAAGTGTTCGTATATTATTATATAATAATAATATAATGTAAATAACTACTATTTAATTATAAAATAGGTTTACGTTATTTATGAAAAAGGGTTTTCACCAACGTCCATATAAATCGAGTCGGACTCCATCCGATTGAAATTGCGTAATTAAAATTTAATTACGTATGAGTGTTTAATACCATATACAAAATGTTCCATAATTAGTCCTATTTCACACTAATTACAAGTAGTAATTACCTAACTTAGGCAATAAATGATGGCCTAATTCGCCGGGTGTCACACCTACGGTGAGACTATAGAACCAATGGCTCATCCTTCAGAATGGGTTGATCCAGGTAATCTGCAGATTTGACTTGCAAAAAACATTTGACTTGGAAAAAACATCCACTAAATCAACGTGAAACAATTTCGGGGCCGAAGCCGGAGCATCTCAGCCGACTCAGTATTTTCCAAGTGTACATTTGACTCACCCTTGAAATTATTGTAATGGCAAAATCTATTTTATGTACTAGTTAACAATGTTATCTATGTTTAATTCAATAATTTTCTTGATGTTCACTTTGTTATGTTTGAAGAATACTAAAACATTTCATTACATAGGGATTCAAAACATTACATAAACAATACAACACACTAAGTGAAATACATAATTTGGCAATTATCCAATTGCTTGATAGATAAATACGAATTACAAAAGATAACTAATTGAACAACCATCTTGCACTTGAAAAGTCAGTCATAATCTAAGAAACGGCAAGCGGCATATTAGTTTCAGAATTCAAAAAATGTGTCAGATCATTGCGTATAACATAGACCTCAATTTCTCTATGTATTTTCGCATAGTTAGTAATCTGCTTCAATTGATCGACATTATCTATGTTGGTGCATATTTGTATGTCTGTCAGTTGGTCTTAGCTTATAATAGTTTGTTATGTTATTACGACGTTTTGTCTATTATAAGTAAATTACAAGTTTTGTTTTAGGCGACACTAAGCCTATGTCGCTTATGCGACACAAGGCTTGTGTCGCATTAGTCGGCTGTACGACACATCCCTTTTGTCGCAGGTCAGTTTCGGTTTAGTATAAATAGAGAAGTTCGGCCTCAGTTTTGAGGTTGACGAATCTAGGGTTTCAGAGAGTGATTATAAGGCATTTCATTGTATTCAAGCTAATTGATTATCATATTAATATACAAGTTGATTTGCGTTAGATTCGTTTGTGTTTTACGTACTATATACAATCGTTTGAATTCCGCCTCTCGATTGTGTGTGTTGATTCGATTAGGTCCAAGATCAGGGAACCTACAAGTGGTATCAGAGCCATAATCTACGGATTTGGTGTTATCGGATCGTGTTAGTACGTGTTTTTGGTTAAAATCGACTAGTTTTTGGAATTAGATCTTTGCATTTTGTGTTAAAGGATCAATATTCTACATTTTCTGAAAGATTTTGGTGTTTGGATTCGTCCATTATTCGTGATTTTTCGTTAGAGTTTCGGTTTTTGCGAATTTTAGGGTTTTCAGCCGCAGCTCTTCCCGACATTGCGACACAGACTCTGTCGCATTGAGGGTTTAAGCGACACAATCTTCTGTCGCGCTTAGGGTTTCTGCGACAAAATCTTCTGTCGCGCTTAGGGTTTCTGCGACTCGTATTTAGGATTTCAGCGACACAAGATAGCGACACAAGTTTGAAATTTGCGACATAGAATCTTAGCGACACAAACCTTGTGTCGCCTGTTTAACTGTTACTTAATTCTCAGCGACACATCTTTAGTGTCACCATATGAGTTGGCGACACAACCCTTGTGTCGCATAACAGTATTTTGTGTTTTTTCTTTGTGTGTTTGTTTTGCAGATTCTCTAAATGGCGTCTTCTTCATTACAACGTGTTGGAGATCTACTCAAGCAAAACTCTGAAGTCGGGAGTACAAATAAACCACCTATGTATACTCTCGGTATGGATTATGCCTACTGGCGTCAACGCTTTGAAGCGTTTGTTTCCTTCAATGATCCCGAGATGTGGGTTGCTTTGACCGAAAGATACGACTCCTGAGGAACGCAAAACCTTTGAGAATGATAAAAAGGCTCATTCTGCAATCACCATGGCATTACCACCGTCAATCCACAAGCAATTTCGACATCTGGAAATTGCTTATGATCTATGGAAGGCATTTGAGAAAAGATGTGGTGGTAGTGAACAATATAAGCAGAATAAATTGCGTTTAGTCAAGAAGCAGTATGACGTGTTCGATATTCTTCCAAACGAGTCTCTTTCTGACTTGTTTTCTAGATACTCACAGTTGGTTAGTGAGTTAATAGAAGGGGGAATAACTCTGGATAAAACTGAAATAAATAAAAAACTTCTTGAATCCATACCTGACAAGTGGGATACTCGAGTTTTAATGATGGAAAAGGATCCAGACATTCTGAATATGTCTCTTAATGATCTTATTGGTCTGCTAGAAGCTGATCTTTTGGACATGCAAAGGAAGGAAACCAAAGCTACTGCAAATGTCCAAAGCTACTGCAAATGTCCAAAATCCTAAGATCTACGGAGTGGATGTTTCATCAACTGGAACATCTGGCTCTGCATTCTTGGCTGGTGGAACTGGTGGATCTTCTGGTGGTTCTTACTTTAAACCACAAAGTCATCAAGGGCCTATCCCGGCAGCTTCACAAGATCATGCTGCACTTTTCTCGGCGTTGCTATCCGCCTATGATGATTTTCTTTGCAAGAAAGCTGGTTTTATGGATTTGACCGAAGAAGATTTCCGTCAAATCGATGATGATGAATTGGAGCGCATGGACTTAAGGTGGAACTTGGCTATGCTTACTCGTAGAGCTAAGACCTACTTTAAGAAGACATGAAAGAGGTCATTGGAGGACCCAAATGATAAGGGTCTGGGATTCAACAAGAGCAAGGTCAAGTGCTACAAGTGTCAAAACTATGGACACTTTGCTCATGAATGTGAAACACGACAGCCTTCCTCTAGATTCACAAGGCCTACTCCAAACAAATCTACAGAGAAGGCTAAAGCTGAAGAAAAGGCAATGGTATCTGCTGCCTTAATGTTGTCAGATGAAGCGTTTGACTGGTCAGAACAAGCTGATGATGATCAATAAAACAAAGCTTTTATGGCCAACATACATGAGGTTGATGTTGAACCCTTCTCTTGTATATCTTGTATTCGTTTGACAGGACAGGTAAACAGGCTAAGAGAAGAAAATGAATGCCTTATCGCCAACATAGAACAGTTAACTGCTTCAAATAATATGTTAAAAGATAATGATAAGGTTTGTGATAAAAAGTTAAAGGCAATTTTTGAAGAAAAGAAAGAATTAAAAGCTAAAATCTTTAGTCAGCAAGATGAAATAGATAGTTATGTCACCATGCTTACTAAGGTAAAGAAAGAACTTTCTGATTCTCAAACTGAGATTTTAGATTTAAAAAGAAAATTGTCAAATTTTTCAACTTCCTCATTAGTCTTTGATGAGATCTTTCAGGCACAAAGAACTAATACTAAAAGCAAGGCTGAACTTGGTTACCATCAAGTTCCGCCTCCTAAAGATTATCTTCCAATGCCTGCTAAGGATGACATCTTAGAATTTGTGCCTAATTTTTCAAAGGTAGATATAAATCATGTTAAATCTGTTCCTGTCAAAATTAGTAAGCCTGTGCAACTTCAGGCTGAAAAAGTTAAAGTAACTGCTGAACAACCTAGCACGAGTGAGCCTGAGCCTGTTAAGGCAAAAACTAGTGAGCCTGAGATTGTTAAGGCTCAAGAGGTTAAATATGTTAAAACAGTTACTGATGGTGTCAAGGCTGAGTCTGTTACGCCTTCTGTTGTTAGTAAGCCTGCTTTAAGTAAGGCTACGTGTGATTCTCCTACTACTGTAGAGGAGATTGTTGAAATTGAGGATATAACTGAACAGGAATACTCTAAGGTTGAAAAGAAAAACATAAAGCCCAACAATGTAATTATAACTAATGAAACTCCAATCATGGCTTTAAGTGGAAAAGGCAAAGCTAAAGCTGAGCAAGATTTTGAAAATAAAAGAAAACATTAAAAAGCATTAAAATTCTTCTAAATCCACTGTTTTATCTAAACAAGCGTCAAACTCAACATGCTCACATAAGTGTGCATGTTCCTTTAATGCTTCGTTCAACCATCCTCATAGGTTTGCTCCAAAATTTCAACTACCTGTTCAGCAAAGATCTTGTTTCTATTGCAAGAAACAAGGTCATTTAATAAATGATTGCCCCTTGCTTACTCAAAAGCGGTTTGGGAAAAGTGTTCCTAGAATTTCTAAATTTAGAAACTCTTCGGTTAAACCTTCTTCTTTTAAAGGTTCACGTTCTCCCTCACCCGCTAAGAAATTCAGCAAGGTTGAGCCAACGAAATCATCAATTGCTAAGCTCAATGTTGTTGACAAGCAACCTTCCAAACCTAAAAAGGTTTGGAAAGTGAAAGAATCATCAAGTGATTCTACATCCAACAGTGTCACATCAATCAATACTTCTGATATATTTAAAAACAAAATTTTGACTGATGTGATCGTTGTGGATGATACTTCTGGAGTGCCCAAGTCTGTAAAGGCTTGGGTCTTTGTTTCTAATTAACCTCTTTGTTTTTTGGTGTTGCAGCAACCTGAAGCCGTACTGAATAGCAAATGGTATATCGATAGTGGTTGCTCGCGGCAAATGACCGGCAATATATCCCTGCTTTCCGATGTTCATGCGTATAATGGGGGATATGTTGCTTTTGCTGGTGACAAAGGAGGCATAATTTCTGGTCAAGGCACACTCTCAAACGGCCGAGTGAGCTTTGAAAAAGTAAATTTTGTAGAACAGCTGCAACACAACCTTCTTAGTGTATCGCAAGTTTGTGATAAGTCGTACACTACTGTTTTCAAGAAAAGTGAGTGTTGCATTCGGAAGCCGGGATTTGTTATTCCCGAGGAGTGGGTGCTACTGAGGGCACCTCGAGACAGAGACACATACATTCTGGATATGCGTACTGTTGAAACAAAGCAGCAAACGTGTTTTCTGTCTAAGGCCACTGAAAAAGAATCTCTGTTGTGGCACCGACGAATGGGTCATTTGCATTTTCGGAAAATGAATTATTTGGTTAAGCATGATCTTGTGCGTGGTGTACCGATGCAATCTTTCGGACTTAATGACCATTGCGTTCCCTGCCAAAAAGGGAAACAGCACAAGAAGACCCATAAGTCAAAACTGGTCAATTCTGTTGAAAAACCGTTGGAATTATTGCACATGGACTTATTTGTACCAGTGAGCAAGAAGAGTATAGGTGGAGCATGGTACTGTTTGGTAGTTACTGATGATTACTCGAGGTTCTCTTGGGTTTATTTTTTGGTCTCCAAAGATGAAACTACTGAAATCCTTATCTACTTGTTCGACAAGCTAGAAAATTTGTGCAATATGAAGATCAAGAAACTGAGAAGTGATAACGGTACGGAATTTAAGAACTCTAAACTAGCTCTGTTCTCTTTAAAGAAAGGCATTGAGCACCAGTTCAGTGCTGCAAGAACTCCTCAACAAAATGGAGTTGCTGAACGTAAGAACAGGACTCTCATTGAAGCTGCACGGACTATGTTAGCTGACTCAAAACTGCCTATCACGTTCTGGGCAGAAGCAGTCAACACAGCATGCTACATTCTGAATCGAGTGTCCATGGTTAAGAAACGCAATAAGACCTGTTATGAGCTTCTTAACAACCGTAAACCAAATTTACAGTTTCTTGAGCCTTTCGGGTGTCCCTGTATGATTATGCACACAAAAGAAAGAGTGGCTAAATTCGGTGAAAAGTCGAGTGAAGGCTACTTTTTGGGTTTTTCAAATAATTCACCTAAGAAACATGTGTATAACAAAGCAACAAAAAGAGTGGAGGCTACTTTTTGGGTTTTTCAAAGTAACATGTTTGCATTATACTCAGCCTTCATGAGGAACGGGACCCGACTACTTGTTCGACTATGACAGTATGTTTGACTCATTCAAACTTCCTGATGAGGATGAAGTTGAACAGGTGGTGACACTGCTTCATGGATTTGATATATACTCTGATGTATCCAAGTCTACTACAAAAACACCACCACCTCCTCCTCCCACTACTGAAACAGTTCAAGAACCTGACACAGATCCAGATATGCCGGCTTTATCAAACGGTGAAGTTGAATTTGTCACAGAGGTAGACAACGAGACTTTGATCTCTAGGGGAGATGATACAAATTTGAAAACTGTCATTGAACATGAAGAGATTCCAACTAGCCGTGTCAATGTGAATCACCCGGTCGATAATATTATTGGTGATTTACAAGATGGAGTTAGAACACGAGGGCAAACAGACTGCCAGTTAGCTCAGATGGAGTCAAGCTTCCTTTTTCAAATTGAACCGAAAAACATTAAGGAAGCATTGACTGACTCTCACTGGGTAGAAGCCATGCAAGAGGAGCTCCAACAGTTCAAAAAGTTAGAAGTTTGGGAGCTAGTTAAACTGCCTCAAGGATTCTATCCAATTAGTACTCGCTGGGTCTATCGAGTCAAGAAAGATGATCATGGCGTGGTTGTGAAGAATAAGGCTCGTCTGGTGGTGCAAGGTTTTACACAGATAGAAGGATTGGATTATGACGAGGTTTTTGCTCCAGTTGCGCGTTTGGAATCAATACGCATATTTCTTGCTTATGCTTCATTCAAGAAATTTCGTGTTTATCAACTGGATGTAAAGAGTGCGTTTTTGTATGGGAAGGTCAACGAAGAGGTTTATGTGAAACAACCTCCTGGTTTCGAAGACTCGGTGCATCCTGATTATGTCTACAAACTCGACAAAGTGCTGTATGGTCTTCATCAGGTTCCAAGGGCTTGGTATGAAACGTTGTCTCAACATCTGCTCACAAATGGTTACACCCGTGGGCAGATTGATTCAACTCTTTTTATCAAAAAGACAGGAAAAGATTTGTTGCTTGTGCATGTATACCTGGATGACATTATTTTTGGTTCGACCAATGAGGTGTTGTGCAGAGATTTCGAGAAAGTCATGGAATCTAAGTTTGAGATGAGTGCAATGGGAGAACTCAAATTCTTCCTAGGTGTTCAAGTCGAGCAGTCTGATAAGGGAATTTATATTCATCAGACAAAATATGTCAAGGACATCTTGACAAAATATCAGATGCTCGATGCGAAATGGAACTCCCATTGACATTGGTCACAAACTTGGACCTGCTGATGAAGAAGATGTTGTAAATCAGCGAGACTATCGTTCTATGATAGGATCGCTTATGTACCTCACAGCATCTAGGCCGGACATATTATTCGTTGTGTCCATTTGTTCAAGATATCTAGCAAAGCCTAAAGCTTCTCATGAAAAGGCTGTCAGACGTATCTTAGGTTACCTTAATGGAAACCCTCCTTGGGTCTCTGGTACTCTAACGAAAACAATTTTGCTCTAACAGCCTTTTCAGATTCTGATTATGGTGGCTGCTCAGTGGACGCAAAGTCAACAACTGGAGGATGTCAGTTTCTAGGAAGCCGATTAGTCTCGTGGCAGTGCAAGAAGCAGACAACTGTCTCTACTTCAACAGCTGAGGAAGAATACATTGCTGCTGCTAGTTGTTGTTCCTAGGTTCTCTGGATTCAACATCAAATGCGTGACTATGGGTTACTTCTAACTCTTACTCCTATTCATATTGATAATTCCGCTGTTGTATCCATCATACGCAATCCCATACAGCATTCAAAAACCAAACATATTGAAATTCGTTATCATTTTATATGGGATTGCTATGAGAAGCACCTAATTGACCTTGTCGAAATCCCTACTCTTAAGCAAAACGCAGATCTTTTCACAAAAGCTTTCTCTCGTAGTCGATTTGATGAGCTAGTCTCCATGATTGGAATGCTGAGTTTGAGCAATGCCTAACTCTCCATTTCTGGTCAGAATTATCTTTTAGACTTGGTGCGTTTAAAAAAAAAAAAAAAAAAAGGCAACTGCCACTCTTTATACTTGTTAGTATTAAAGAAACGCAATAATTGCAACATTGCTAAAAATAGACGTTGAATTGTGTCTGTAAACAATTGGGGAAATGATAGTACATCAGGAGACATGCATAAAATGGAATTTTAAGGTTTATGTTTGATGTGTCAGTAGATTTATCTAGCATAATTGAAATACCTTTTATAAATATTAGATTCATCAAATGATGTATTGGTAGGCATTTGTTCTAAAGTTACTAAGAAGCTTAACTTTCAAATATGCATATTATTTTATATAAAGACATATTAATATGTATGACATTAAGTTGAAATAAGGGTAAAAATGTCCGAAATATTTTGACGCTTCGTCTTAATATTTGAATAATAAACATGTTATGATCTAAAATATAGGGTCCTTGCATGGTGTTATCTGGGGGAATATATTAGTTGTCTCCTCTGTTGTATGAAAATACAGACATGGTTTCATCTAATATATTCTTGAAAAGAACTTAGGTGCGTAGTCTATGTTAAGCTATAGACAACTATTACGTACCCGTGGCATTCTTACAATTCTCAAATAAAATGTACAAATGTACAGAAAAGTTATAAAAAGATTGCCTCGTATTGGTTTGTATTAAACTATGGTACTCTGTTGTACGAAAGTACATACCTGTACCCTCTAGTTTAAATTGTTCAGACTGGTGTTTGTTCAACCCGAACTATTGTTTATGTGACTCTGTTGTACGAAAGTACAGACCTGTCATCGCTAACTTGGTTCTAAAGATACGTCCATACCCTCACATTCTATATAGAAAATACTAACATGTTTTGATTTCAAATGTATATTTTAATGTGAGTTATATAATATAATATGCATGCTAATAATAACACAAGTGGTTCATCTCATTATGAGTTGAAATCATATTCTTAAGTACAAATGTTTAGATGGATAAAATATCAATAATCGTCTTGAACTAATCTTTATAACAGGTGATTTAAATATGCTAAGTAAATTTAAAGTGGACAAACATACTGATAATCGAAATAACACTTACTATTCCTAATAATTGCATGTTATCCTGATATGATTCCTAAAACAGACTTAAACAATTCCGTCACCAAAAAGACGTTATGATTTTGTCGTTGATTGTAAAATAGAATCAACGGGTTTTTACTTTTTCTTTTGTAAATTGTTATTTTTATTTATTTATTGCTTTATTGTTCTTAGTTATACCAAGTCTCTAAGTAAATATCAAATCGGCTCTCAAGTGTAAAACTTGAAATCAAATCAAAATTCACAAACTGTCCAAGATGCGACACAAGCTTTGTGTCACAATGCGACACAAGCTTTGTGTTGCTACCAATGTCGCATTTTGTGTCGCTATTCAAGGTTCAGGTATAAAAGTCGGACCCTACCTTTCAGTCGCTACGCATTTTTGCGACACAAATAGCGACACAACACTCAAGTTTGCGACACAAGGACTGCGACATCAATTTTATTTGATTTCATCTTTCGTCTTGTTTTTGTTACAATCAAATCCGTGTTTCGTGTTCATCTCATTCTTCTCGACTTATCGGTACCAATTTTAACCACTATTACCGTGTAATTCGTGTTTAATTGTTAAAATCATATACGGGTTTTTAGGGTTTTGTTTTTTGGTCCAAATTAACGAGGTGTTTGCTTCTGTTACGGGTTAAAACACATGATTTCTTGTTCTCCATACATAGGCGCATCATTTGGAGTGGTCAATTTTGAAAAGCCCCAAAATTGATCTTCATGGTTTCTGGGTTGGGCTTCTGTTCGTCATTGCGACACAACCTGCGACACAAGTCTTTGTGTCGCACTTGTGTCTGTTGCGTTGCTGAGATGCGACACTAACTTTGTGTCGCTTTCGCTTGCAACACATGATGTGCGACATAAGGCTTCTGTCGCTGTGTTAAAATAAAATCAATTTATTGCAAAATGCGACACAACCCTTGCTGTCGCTTAATTTGTTAGCGACACAAGCGCTTCTGTCGCATAGTTTTTGAAATTGATTTCTACGACACCATCTTTTGTGTCGCATACCTTTTTAGCGACACTAATGCTTATGTCGCATTCTTACTGCGACACAATCCTCTGTGTCGCATAAGACATTTTTATTGAAACAAATTGTCTTCAAGTTTTAATGCTAACGCTTTTCGAGCTATGTTTCTTTTGTGTTAATAGCAATGGCAGATATCAATGTGAATGATCGGGAGCCGAGGCAATATCGTGGCTTTTCTCGAGGATGACAGGGATTCGGCTGCGCCGTTCAGGCCGATGATCGCGTTTCTTCGCCGTTCCCGCATTTTTACCGCCATCACAGCCACTACTCCTATCTATAAGGACCTCGTTGGTTCCTTCTGGAGTTCGGCAGTCATTAATTCAGACTTGCCATACACGCGTTTACTCTCCAAGGTTGCTGACAACGAAATTATTATTTCGGAGCAGCTTATTCGCGATTTCTTCCAATTCAATGACCATCCAGACATGCCCGTTCTCTTTCCGAACTAGTTTATAAATGGTGGCATGAACCGTATGGGATATCCGGGCATTCCCAGTGATCAATACCGAAAGGCCAATCTCACAAGGGTCTGGAGGTATCTAATGCACATAATGATTGTGTGCTTGTCAAGCAGGAAGGCTGGCTTCGACGGAATGAGCCACTCAACAGCCTCTGCTATGCTTGCTTTGGTGTACAATAAGCCCTTCAATTTTTCTGGATACATCTTTCGGGCTATGGTGGATAATGTATATGCCGGGGCCAACCGCTGGAACATGTACCCGCGCTTTGTACAACTATTGCTAAATCATCTAATTCCGGGACTTCCGGTGAATGCCGCTCACCGTTTCCGCCAAACCCCGATAAATATCCGCATTTTTGCCATCTACGGCCAATATGCAAAGGGGGTCCCGGCACCGGCTAACGTGCCACTTTTTAGGCACATTGTGCATGAGGGCTATGTTCCTCCGGCTGATGATAATTTTGTGGATACCGCTGTTGCTTCTTATCAGTCTGAGGATGTTTTTGTAAATATACCAATTTAGACTGAAAATCCGCAGCTCAAGGAGGTTTTACAAGATATTGAGACTTTTGGTCGTATTGAAGACCTTGCAGGTGAACACTTTCAGGCGAATGAGCCTCGTATTGAAGAGGTAATGGATGAAAGCTCTTCTGATGGTGGCTCCACTCCACCAAGTTCTCCAGGAATCGTCCCGCCCGAACCCTCAATGGAAAATATACGTCACTTTGATATAAGACGCTTTAAGCGCATTCAGAGACGCAAAAGGGCAGGGATGGTCTATGTGCGACCTGATGTGGGTAAAAGGCTTCGTGATTCAGAATCTACATATGAAGATTGGGTGCCCCCGCTAGTTAGACGTCGTCAATCTGCTACTACTTCTTCTTCCAGGCCACGGGTTGACATTCCTCGTGTTGAGGTTCCTGTTCAACCTCTGCCTTCGGTCATCTAAGAGCTCCTAAGGCGTATGGATGAGATGCAGCAAACAACAAGAGACCAAGCCGCTTTAATTCAATCTCAATCTGCGGTTCTCGAAGCTCAAGCTGCTCAAATTCAGGCTTTAGAGACGCAGGCGACGAGGGTTCCTATATTAGAGTCTAGGTTTTTAAAATTGGAGTCCCTAGCTATTGTTTCGGGGGAGTCAGCTCAATTAGAAACAACACCTAGGACCTCTGCCGGAACTCAAACTGATGATGTAAATAATTCGGACATTAATGAAAAATTGCTTTTAGATTATTTTGCGTCGTCTGAAAACATTCCAGGTCAATCGATTCCTATAGCTGTAGATTACTCTGAAGCAAATATCACGTATCTACAAAGCTTAATAAATCCGGTGAATAATGATGAGATATCTTATGACTTTGAGCATGCTGAGGCTGAACCGGAGATTCCTTCAGATGAAGACGTGTATGAAGAGTCAAATCGTCAGGAACCTCCTATTGAAAGACAAAATGAGCCTACTCAAGCTTAGCCAGAAGAACCGTATGATCCTGATGCACCTATCATTGAGTCGGATTCTTCTGATGATGAAAATGAACCGGCCTCCGAACCGTCGCCATCAGTACAGTCCAAGCCTGTTGTGAGATATCGAACTGTGGCTGTGGCGACCACTATTTGTACATCTTACAAAGTTCAGGAGATTTCACTGGTCTGATTTATAGCTGGAAATTCGATGCTGAAAGCTCTCTCATTCTAATTAAAAGAAAAGATGGTGTTCAATACTTCCGGCCGAGATTCAATTGCATCAGCACTTTGCCGAAGGTTGAACTTAATCGTCTTGCGCTATTAGAATTAGTAAATAATTCAAACGATTCTCGAGGCGCTTTCATTCAAAAGGTTCTTAGAAGAGAAATTTATAGCAGACACTATGTATGGATAAGACCTGAGCTGGGAGTTCGTTATCATTTCAAGAAGAAGTTAGATCCGAGAACTCAAGAGCCTATAGTGAAATATAAATATCCGCTAGCTGCATGTTTAAAAAGTGTTCCACTTGAAAAGTTACCTTTAAATTTGTTGAAAAAATTTAGGTATTGGTGGTATGACCTGAAGACTGGTGAGGCTGTAATTGAGTATCTGACTAAAAGAGACCAGGAACAGGGTCCGGGAGAGTGGATTCATTCTCAACAGTTAAGAGGCTCAACTGTTCGCGTTTTTTATCCTATTAGCCTCATCAACTTGACGAAATATGATTTAAGAGTTCTTCATGTCAACAAGATTATGCATTATGATATTGATCAAGAAGAAGCTCTAAAATTTCAGAAGATTGTTGAGATTTATTTAAAGATGGGAATACATGCTGGTGGTACATTCCCTGCACGCTGGAAGTGTTAAAAGTTTTTTTTAAGACCAAGCTGAAGACACGGGTGAGTTTGTTGGTGCATATTTGTATGTCTGTCAGTTGGTCTTAGCTTATAATAGTTTGTTATGTTATTACGACGTTTTGTCTATTATAAGTAAATTACAAGTTTTGTTTTAGGCGACACTAAGCCTATGTCGCTTATGCGACACAAGGCTAGTGTCGCATTAGTCGGCTGTGCGACACATCCCTTGTGTCGCAGGTCAGTTTCGGTTTAGTATAAATAGAGAAGTTCGGCCTCAGTTTTGAGGTTGACGAATCTAGGGTTTCAGAGAGTGAGTATAAGGCATTTCATTGTATTCAAGCTAATTGATTATCATATTAATATACAAGTTGATTTGCATTTGATTCGTTTGTGTTTTACGTACTATATACAATCGTTTGAATTCCGCCTCTCGATTGTGTGTGTTGATTCGATTAGTTCCAAGATCAGGGAACCTACAATCTGTTATCAATTGTAAACCAATATCTAGGTTTTTATCATGCTCTTTAAAGTAGTAATACCACTTCTCTGGAGCCCAATAACCCAGCTCTTCCAAAGCGTAATAAAAATTTATTGTTATAAATTCATCAGCATTCACGCAGTCATTAAATGGCAACAAATCTTGCTTGTACATTCTTCTTGTGCCCTTAAAATGTCCAGCGTGACGAATTAATGCGATGCTAAACAAGTCAGGAACTTTTGCGTATAATTCATCACAATTGGTTCTTCATTTAGAGATCGAAAATACCAAAAGTGATCAATAGAAGCCATTTCGGGAGGCTCTTTTTTTTTACGTTGTCAGGAAACTAAAATTCCAAAAGTTCTTTTATAGAAGTGTTAAAGATCCCGAAAATCTCGTAAAATCATAAAGGATAAAGATATTTTAGCCAAAAAGTTATTCGGCCAGCAAATCAAGTCACGACCTGCACACAGCTTGTTTCGTAGCCGTGTCGCGAGAAAAAACAAACTAGTCGCAAGTTAAATGAGGCGGACGCAAATCGCAAATCACAAAAAGCAAATCGTGCATCGCAAGTCTCGTCCCAAGACTTGCAACTGTTGGGAAAAACAATGATCAAACCCATGTTATAAATCTGAGGAGTCAAAATCTAACTCAGCTGTATTCGGGAAAAACTTAGTGATTTCCTGAGTCTGTGTTTCTGAGTCTGTGCTTCACAGACTGAAGAATTCTCACAGACTGAAAGCCATGCTATATTTGAAGACTTATGAAATTCATCATCTGAAGAATGAAGATAGAAGACAGAAGGCTTCACAGACTGAAGATCACAGACTGATGATCACAGATTGAAGATCACCTACTGATGAGCACAGACTGAAGAGCACAGATTGAAGAACAAAAGTACAATTGTACAAAAGAAGTTCTTCTTTCCCTAGGCTACGGTACAATTGAAGAGATGTTTGAGTAAAGTCAAACATTGAAGAAATGTTTTCTTCTCAGCAAAGAAACCTTTTACCTTTTGCTTTTTCTATTTCCATGAAAAGTAAAAAGGAAAGAGTGCAAAGTTGCCCAAGATGTAGTTGTTATCCCTTGGACAACTAACTGAGCTGGATAATATAGAGTTGATACTCAACTCTATAAATAGCAGCTCAAAAGCACTACAAAGAGGTATCCAAGAAAAATAGTGTACAAGACCTTTAAGCTTAGGCTAAAAGCATTACCACACTTACTGTTAAGTTTGTGGTGATAATTGTATCATAGTATACTACTTGGATCATATTCAAACAATTTGTGTGTGTTTGAATACTCTGTCTTCTTTGTAAGACAAACCATTTATTGTGAATAAAACTTTAATTCATAATATATTATGTGATTTAATTAATCTTGTTTTCCGCCTTGATTAATTAACCTATTTGATATAACTTAGATATAAACTAATATATTAAATACTTGTTATTTAATCTGTATCTAAGTTTTGGGACCTTTAAAGACCTAACAACTGGTATCAGAGCAAATAAAGATTTAATTATTAATTATATCTTTAACGATCAAAAGGAACCCAGTTTTATCAAACTATATTCAGAACCCATTTTCTCTACATTTTCTTCTTTAAAAAATGACTTCTTCTATTGCTATGGCTGGGAAGGGAATTTCAATGTTCAATGATGTAAATTTTACCCACTAGAAATTGAAAGCTGAATGGTTTCTTGCTAGCATTCATGATGAAATGCTTAGAGTCATTCAGGAAGAACCCATTATTCCCGGCAGAATAGTTCCCGCAATTTTAGATGCAAATGGTATTATTGTGACACCTAAAAATTTTGTTGAGGCTGCCAAAAATACCTGGACTGATCTGGACAGGCAACTATATGCATTAGACTTTAAGGCCAAATCCATTCTGGGCAATGTAGTTACTGAGCCTATCTTTGCTAAGATATCTGGCTGTAAAACTGCTAAAGCCATATGGGATATGCTAACTGACCAATATGATGGTGTAAGTTTAGTACAATCCCAAAAGAAGAAGAATCTCATAAGAAATTATGAGAATTTCTCTGCTGGTCAAGAAGAGTCATTAACTAATATTCATACCAGATTTCAGATCTTAATCAATGATCTTGAAAGGTATGATATCATCAAAGGACAGTTTGAAATCTGTACAAAATTTATTGATGTGATTCCAAACACTTTTTCTGAAGTCATTACTTCATTAGTTGTAAGTGAAAAATTGGAGACATATGATCTATCTGGCTTGTTTGGACTTTTGTTAAATTTTGAAGAAACCAAAGTCAAAAAAGATCTAAATGCCAAAAGGATTGCAAAAGATCCATCTGCTGCCCTTGTTGCAACAACAAGGAAAAAATAGAGAACTATTCTCTAGAGCAGATTACCATCTAACTCTTATAGACTCAGAATCAGATGATGAAACTGAGTCTATAGAAGCTGAAATGGCATTACTAGCCCAAAGGTTAGAAAAAACAAGATTTAAAGGTTCAAAAGGAAGGCCAACTTTTAATCCTAAGAAAGCTACTTGCTATAAATGTGGGCAAATTGGTCATATTTCTGCTGACTGCAGAGTGAAGATTGCAGAATCTTCAAGTTCTGATAAGTGGGCAGAAAAGGCCAAGGAGTACAAAAGAAAGTACTTCAACTCCAAGAAAATTGGAGAGAAACAGCAACCAAAGAAACTAGAGAAAGCTTTGGTTGTTGAACAATGGGTTGATGAAGAATCTTCATCATCTGAGGATGATGAGGATGTTAGAATAAACTGATTTGGGTTTGGATTACCACTGATTACCACTGTTTGTTAAAGCTGAACAGATTAAGTGATTACCACTGAAGGTTGAAGATTAACACTAAAGGTTGAAGATTACAACTGTTTGAAGAGCTGAAGGTTAACACTGCTACAAGGATTAACACTGTTAGTTAAGATTTGTAAGTAGTTTCCACTGTTTATGTAATTACGACTGTTAGTGTAGATTGAAGTGGTTAACACTGTTAGTTGAATTTATACGTAGACTTTCATAAATGAAGCAGTTACCACTGTTGGAAGTTTGTTTCCACTGAATGTTCAAATGTGGTAGTTAACACTATTTATGACTTTGTGATAAGAATGAGTTTGTTATGGAAGTTATCTAATTCCATAATAATAGGAGATTGTACAGGACTCTATGTGTTATAAATAGAGATCCTTAGAACCTAGATGAGTGACGGAAAAATGAAATAAGTGAATAAAAGATAGCGCAACTTCAAGGTGTAAACCCTAATACAACAAGTGTATTCGTCTTATTCATATTAATAAGATTGAAGCTTTGATTTTAATATTTGTGTTTTGTTATTTGTTCTCAATATTTATCTTTGATCTTTCTAATATTATTGAGTGTTATTCCGCAACTTCTCAATAATAATTCAAAGCTTGTTCAAGGTTACAAGTGAATTGAGAGAAACGGGACTGTCAAGTGGTATCAGAACTTGAAAAGCTTTGAATACAGAAAGATCTGGAATTTAAGATTAAATTGATTTTTAAGGTGTGGTTTGTGATTAAGTATTGAATTCAATGGCAACAGAAAACAATGAAGGAATCCAGGTCACTAAAATCCCTATGCTCAGGCCTGATGAGTTTGATCTGTGAAAAATCAGAATCAAACAATATATGCTTCTCACAAATTATCAGATGTGGGAAGTTGTGGTTAATGGTCCTCCAGTAACAGTAGATGGTGATGGTGTCAAGCAACAGAGACCACCACCAACTACTGATGCAGAAAGAAAAGTCAGATCTACAGAATTTAAAGCCCTCAGCACATTGTTACTATCAATTCCTAATGAGTACCAAAGAAGGTTTGAAGCATGTGATGATGCCAAAGTACTCATGGAGGCTATTGAAAAGAGATTTGGTGGTAACGATAGCACCAAGAAGAACAAAAGATCTTTATTGAAGCAACAATATGAGAACTTCAATTCTGCAAAAACAGAAACATTAACTCAAACCTTTGACAGATTTTCAAAGCTAGTTGGAGATCTGGAGAACCATAAGGTAAAGATTGATAAAGATGATTTGAACAGGAAGTTTCTGAGATCATTAGGTGAGGAATGGACAATCTACACAGTAGGTTTAAGACAGAGTTCAGATTTAGAAGTGAAGGAGCTTGAGGATATCTATAATGATCTGAGAAACTTTGAGTCAGAAGTTGAAAGCAAAAAACAGGCTTTAGGAAACAATCATAATGCTGCCTTTATGTCAGTAAGTGGATCTCAAGTTGATTCAAATCAACAAGGGTCTACTTATATGGCTGCAGGAATTGGATCATCACAAAGCAGATCAAATGATCAGATATTGGAATCTTTCTTTGCTAGTAATGTGAACTCTTCACTTACTAATGAAGATTTGGAGCAGATTAATGTTGATGATCTGGAGGAGATGGATATTAAGTGGCAAATTGCTTTGATTACTCAAAGAGCCAAAAGATTTATGCAAAGGACAGGAAGGAATAACTTTGCAAATCAAAGGAATGATGCTGCTTGGTTTGATAAGAGTAAGGTAGAATGCTTCAACTGTCATAAAATGGGGCACTTTGGAAGGGAATGCAGAAGTCAAAGACAAGAGAAGAATGGGCAGAGAACAGGAAGCAATGGGATTCAGAGAAGGACTGTACAAATACAGGAAAGTACATCCAATGCCTTAATTTCACAGGATGGAATTGAATTTGACTGGAGTGATCAAGCAGAACATGAAGTGAAGAATCAAGCTTTAATGGCTATTGCTGAAGAAAACAAGTCATCAGATGTTCCTTATGAGGTACAAATCAAATTATGTTCTCCTGTATGCAAACAGACTGTTAAACACTATAGAGATTATAATATGAAATTTTGTGAGGAACTTAAGCAATGTGAAATTAAAAGTAGACACACTACTGCTGCCATAGAAAATCTAGAAAGTCAAATAAAGGCATATGAAAAGAATGTAACTCAATATGAATATGATCTTAAATATGCCAGATGGGAGAGAGATGTGTTAAAAGATAAGTTAGAAGCACTGAATCAGAAATTAGTAGAGGTCACTTGTGAAAGAGATAATATAAAATTAACAGTAAGTGATCTTGAACATGCTTCTAAGAGTGTAAATCAAATTATCAAATCTCAAATTCATGATAAGTTAAAAACTGGTTTAGGATATAATTCTGTTTCTCCACCTTATAATAACAACTATTTTCCTCCTAAAACTGATTTAAATTTAAATAAGTTAAAGGAAGGAATAGCAGTTGATGTTACAAAGGTTGATCCAGTTATTAACTTGAAACATGAAATTGACTTTGATAAGGTTGAAATTAGGGAATGGACTGAGGAAGATGAGCTGGATTTTTCATCTGAAAACAATAAGAATTCTAATTCTGAAACAACTGATAGTTCAAATTCTGAAAAATCATGTGAGAATAGCAAGAAATCAAATACTGGTCTAGTTTTAGAACTTAAAAGTGATAAAATAGAAGAGGGTAAAAGATTGTTTCAGGAAAAGATAAAGAGTAATTTGGAAAAGATGAAATCTTCTACTAATAAATCTAGAGCTGGTCTAGGTTACATTAGTAATTCAGTTAAAACAGTTAACAAACCTACTAATCTAAAATCTGTGAACATTAACTGTGCTGACTGTAAATGTAAAGCCAGAATCTCTCAATTACCACCTTCTCAACAATTAAAACCCAGAGGAAATCAAAGAAATTGGAACCAAATGGTTTCACAAAAGTTGGGAAACAATTTTACAGTGGTAAAGGAGAAATCCTGCTTTACATGTGGCAGAAACAATCATCTTCAACATGATTGCTGTTATAATCCAAAAAATCTACAAAGGATTAGAAAACAACCATGGACAGGACTGATATGATCAATAAACAAAATTTTAAATCAAAAACTGATCATATTACTACTGCCAAGAAGAAAAATGTTAAGGCTAATAAGTTAAAGACTACTACAGCTATTTCAACTGCATCAGTATTAACTAGAAATTTAGCTAACAGCAACAAGGCAAAAACAGTAGTAAAAACTAAAACTACCAGTGCTAATTATTTTAACACTGTTAGTAAATTTGATAAAACAGTTAAAACTGTTAGATCAATTTTCACTGTTAAACCTAAAATAAGTTGGATTTGAACACCAATTAAATCTGATAAATCAAAAGGTCCAAATACCAACTGTGCATCACAATCAATGATCTTCAAGAAAGTTGACTTTGTGAATGCACATGGGAAACCCAAAGCCAAATTGGTTTGGGTTCCCAAGAGAAACTAATTTTATTGTTCAATTAAATGTGCAGAGCAAGCCAGCAAACTTATGGCACATGGACAGTGGTTGCTCAAGACACATGACTAGGGATAAGAAGATGCTACAGGACTTCAAATCATTTGATGGAGGATATGTAGCATTTGGAAGCAATCCCAAAGGAGGGAAAATAACAGGCAAAGGAACAGTGCACAGTAATAAGATAAGTTTTGAAGATGTGTATTTTGTTGAACAACTGAGGTACAATTTGCTAAGTGTGAGTCAAATCACAGATAAAAAGAACCCAGTTCATTTTACTGACACTGAATGCCTTATACTTTCTAAAGAGTTTAAAATACCTGAAAATATGATTTTAATGAGAATTCCTAGAAAGCATAATGTATATAAGTGTGACTTGGCAAATATGGAACCTCAACCTGAATTAAACTGTCTTATAAGCAAAGCAACTGTGAATGAATCTGAACTGTGGCATAGAAGGATGTGTCACATGAATTACAAGACCATTAATAAGCTTGTCAAAAGCAAACTTGTTAGAGGTTTACCTGAAAAGGTATATTCATGTGATGATCATTGTGTTGTCTGCTAAAAGGGCAAGCAACACAAGTCTTCTTTTAAGTCCAAAACTGTGAACACAAACTTTTCACCATTACACTTACTACATATGGACTTGTTTGGACCAACAAATATAAGCAATATAGGGAAGAAATTATACTGTTTAGTAGTAATTGATGATTATACTAGATTCAGCTGGGTATTCTTCCTTAGGACAAAAGATGAAACAGGTGAAATACTTAGATCATTTATAACTAAGATTGAAAATCAAATGAATCTCAAAGTAAAAATCATTAGGAGTGATAATGGCACAGAGTTTAAAAATCAAGAGATGGATAAATTCTGTGAAAACAAAGGTATTAAGAGAGAATTTAGTGCACCTAGGACTCCACAACAGAATGGGGTAGCTGAGAGGAGAAATAGGACACTAATTGAGGCTGCAAGAACTATGTTAGCAGATTCTAAATTACCTATGACTTTTTGGGCAGAAGCAGTTAGCACTGTTTGTTATGTCCAAAATAGGGTATTAGTTGTCAAGCCTCATAACAAGACACCATATGAGCTGTTCTTTAAGAGAAAACCATTGGTTAGTTTCTTAAAACCATTTGGGTGTCCTTGTACCATCTTAAATACCAGAAGTCACTTAGGAAAGTTTGAAAGCAAGGCCGATGAAGATCTTTTTGTTGGTTACTCTATTCAAAGTAAGGTTTATAGAGTTTTCAACCAAAAGACAAGAATCATAGAGGAGTCAATGGATATAACATTCAATGAATATACTGAAAATGCTGTAGGAAAAGGACCAGACTCTTTGTTTGATATTGATGCACTACATTATGCTTTTAGATATACAAATGTGTAATCAAGTGCAGGTATAAATGCAGGTACAAGTACTTCAGCAACAGTCATACCAACTGCACAAAAAAGCAAAACACAGGAATATGTTTTATTTCCTGTTTGGTCACCTGATCCACCAGAAGTATTTGACTCCATTCCACAGCAGACAACACAGGGTTCAGTGTCTGGCATAACAAGTCAAAAGGATAATGATGGTGGTAAAACATCAACTGACTAGCCTGATGATCCAAATATGCCAGCATTGGAGGAAGATGGAGACGAAAGTGAGAGTGAAAATGTGGACAACACAGCTACAGATTTAACTGATCTATCAGCTGTAGAACAGAGAATCATGGATAACATTTTCACTCCTTCAAGACAGTTTAGGGAGAGAATCACATCAGATACACAAGAAAATGAAATGGTTGTGAATACAACAAACTTGGAATCTGAGATACCAGTGTCACCAACATCACACTATCATGTCCATAGGGATCATCCTCTAGAAAATGTGATTGGTGATGTTGCCACACCTGTACAAACAAGGCAGCAACACAAAGTAACAGAAGAAGGACTCCACACTTCTTTATATGCATGCTTTATATCTTAGATGGAGCCAAAGAAAGTCTCAGAGGCTCTAAAGGATCAAGTTGGATTGAAGCTATGCAAGGGGAGTTGCTTCAGTTCAAGATACAGAAAGTTTGGACCTTGATGGATCTACCCAAAGGAAAAAGAGCAATTGGCACCAAATGGGTGTTCAGGAACAAGAAAGATGAAAGAGGGATAGTGATAAGGAACAAGACTAGATTAGTAGCACAGGGGTACTCACAGGAAGAAGGGATTGACTATGATGAGGTATTTGCTCCTGTGGCTAGGATTGAGGCTATCAGACTATTCTTGGCCTATGCCTTATTCAAAGGGTTTAAGGTCTATCAAATGGATGTGAAGAGTGCCTTTTTGTATGGCACTATACAAGAAGAAGTTTATGTATGCCAACCTCCAGGCTTTGAAGATTCCAATTACCCTGATAAAGTGTTAAGATTGGATAAAGCTCTCTATGGGTTACATCAAGCACCAAGAGCCTAGTATGACACATTATCAGAGTATCTGCAGAAGAATGGATTCACAAGGGGTGCAATTGACAAAACCTTGTTCACTAAAAGAATTAAGAATGATATCCTACTAGTGCAAATCTATGTAGATGATATTATTTTTGGTTCTACAAGGGACAGTCTTTGCAAGGAGTTTGAAGTAATAATGCATGACAAGTTCAAGATGAGTTCAATGGGAGAATTAACTTTCTTTCTGGGCTTACAAGTCAAACAGCAGAAGGATGGGATTTTTATTCATCAAAGTAAATATGTGAATGACATATTGGAGAGGTTTGGCTACAAGGATGCAAAGGTTGCAAGCACACCTGTGGAGACACACAAATCATTACATGCAGATCTTGAGGGGAGGATTTTGATGTTCATCTTTATAGATCAATGATTGGCTCCCTCATGTATCTGACATCATCCAGACCAGATATCATGTTTGCTGTTTGTGTGTGTGCAAGATTTCAATCCAATCCTAAGATGTCACATCTGCATGCAGTGAAAAGAATCTTTAGGTATTTGAAAGGCCAACCAAAACTAGGCCTTTGGTATCCAAAGAATAGTTCCTTTGATCTGCTTGCCTACACAGATAGTGACTATGGAGGTGCAAATTTGGATAGAAAATCCACATCAGGGGGTTGTCAATTTCTAGGAGAAAGGTTGGTATCATGGCAATGCAAGAAGCAAACAACTGTGTCTACATCAACAGCAGAGGCTGAATATGCTGCTGTTTTAATTTAAAAAAAAAAATTATTACCACTGCTTTCTTTACTTAATACTGCTAGACTATTCGTACTGCTTGTATTAAGTTGTGACTGCCTTGGTCGGTTAGTACTGCTTATACAAGTTAACACTGCTAGCGTAAATAAGTATAAGATGGGCAAGCGCATGAAACCCGTGTTTGGACAGTTATCACTGTTAGTGCAATTTTCTCCGTTACCACTGTTTGTGATATTTTTCACTCGTTAACAATGTTAGCGTTAAAATTGGGGGTTTTCCACTGACCTAAATTGAACAGTATATAAACCCAAACACTTGTCGTCTTTCAATACGCTCTCAATCACCCACTAAACTCTTGCGCTTAAGCAATCAATCACCCACTAAACCTTCAACTACACTTCGATTGTACATCAATGGCTTCCACTTTTTCTTCCACATCACTTGCAATAGGGCAGAATCATAATATGATCGCCTATCTGATGAAACCCAAAGAGGCACAGGACTTCATCCAAATTATTGATTTCCTTCATGCCTCTCACATCTATCATGCTCTTACCGTATCACCCAGAGTCGCCAAAAATCACATCAATGATTTTTGGGTAAATGCAACAATCGAAGACGAACAGGGGACTAAGCGCATAGTCTCAATGGTGTCCAACACCAGGGTGGTTATCACTGAAGCCTCTGTTCGTGCTTCTTTACAACTCGATGATGAGGCAGGATACTATCATTGGTGTTCTCTCTCACAAACCTAAAGTTTTTTCTAATATGAAGAGAGACTCCAAATTTTGTGGGAGGATTACAGCATTGTTTTCATCAATGCTTCCTGCACCCTCCACCACAGCTGCAGTTACACCCACTGCTGCTGAACCATCTGCTGAGAGAGTTGACATACCCATCATCTCTCAACCCACAGCAGTTGGGGATACCAAAAGAAAACAAGGGACCCACAAACCAACCACTGCTAAAGCCAAAAGGGCTAACACACAGGCATCTGAGGCTCTTGCTGCTCAGTTGTCTCAGTCCAATGAATCAACATAGCATGTGGTCTATAAGGAGTGGGATGACCATTCTGGGAGGGCTGCTTCTACTACTTCTGGCCAAATGGCACAACAGGACAGAAGTAACATAAATAAGACCCAAACAGAGGCAACATCAGAACATGATCCTTTGCAAGAAGGTGATTTTGGTGGACCCAGTACCAAGAACAGAGGGTCATCTGATGCTCATGCTAGGCATGAGTCAGATGGTAATTCTGTCAATGATTCACCTGGGGAGTCACATCCTAAAGGTGATGAGGCCAGTATGAACTATCAAAAATTGACGGATATGCTAGAGTTTATGTGGAAGGAAGTGGTGAGACAAAAGAAAATCATTAAGAAACAGCAAGCTGAGATTAATGACTTGAAAACAGTGGTGCTGAAGTGCTTGAAGCAGGGTAAGAAGTACTACATAATTGATGATCAATATAAAAGATTTGTCCCTGTGCAACAAGCCAGAGTTGTTCTCTCTTCCCCTGAACCCTCAGAAGATGCATTCAAAACGGGGGAGAATGAACAGGGTGTTGGTGATTCTAAGGAGGTGAATGAGGAGATTGTACTGGAAGAGAATGTGAATGGAGCAGGGGAGTCAGTAGATGAGATTGAGGTTATAGAGGAGGTATCTAAGACTGCAGAAGTTATTGTTGGTGATGAAACAGAGCAATTAAGGGCAGAAGATGAAGGAGAAGAGGTAAATAAGCCTGAAGCTGAAAAGATTCAAGAGGTTGCTGCAGACAGGTATGATCAGAAGTTTAGCAGAAAGAAAAGTGTACCATCTTTGCCTGGTTTCACAATCAGAGAGCCAGCTGCAACACCTACATTCCAAAGGGATTTACCTCAAATTGACCCAAAGGATAAAGGGAAAGGCAAGTTAGTGAAAGAGCCTAAGCCTAAAAAGAAATCAAAACAAATGCCTTCTGCTACAGCAAATGATGAAGAATATGCACAGAGGCTACAGGCTGAACTGAATACTGAGATGGGAACTGGTTTGATAAGAGTTGAAGTTGAACCTGGAAAGTTTGTAATGATGACCAAGGAAGAGGTGAATAAGTTTGATGAATGGATGCTAAGGAAAGAAAAAGAGGAATCTGTGGAGTATTTGGTAGATCAGTTGAAGAGGAAGAAGGCTGAACAAGTTAGAATCAAGAAAGCAAATAAGCCAATGACCATTGCACAGAAAAGAAAGGATTTGTATAGTAAATTAAAGTGCATGATTCCTGCTGCAAGATTGAAGAAAATGACTTATGAAGAGATGGCCAGGGCATATGAAAGAGATATATTTGTGCCGTTTCAAATGAGATAGGAAAGGAAAAGAAATTGAATGAGAAAAGGTTTGACGGTATTCTTGAAAGAATCACATGGAATTGGATCAGAATGACAGTATTCTTGAGGTTAGCTAAATTACATTCTTCTGTATGTAATGAGGTAGCTAAGGAATTGATTTATATGATATTAAATCAGATTCACAAGAAAGAACAATTGGGAAAGAAATCTAGAAATTGGTTTTGAAAGCATCTTCTAGAAGTTATAATGGAGCATTAGAAGAAACTTAATGCTGTGGATGACAGATTAAGTTTAGGGGGAGATTGTTAGGATAAACTGATTTGGGTTTGGATTACCACTGATTACCACTGTTTGTTAAAGCTGAAGAGATTAAGTGATTACCACTGAAGGTTGAAGATTAACACTGAAGGTTGAAGATTACAACTGTTTGAAGAGCTGAAGGTTAACACTGCTACAAGGATTAACACTGTTAGTTAAGATTTATAAGTAGTTTCCACTGTTTATGTAATTACGACTGTTAGTGTAGATTGAAGTGGTTAACACTGTTAGTTGAATTTATACTTAGACTTTCATAAATGAAGCAGTTACCACTGTTGGAAGTTTGTTTCCACTGAATGTTCAAATGTGGTAGTTAACACTGTTTATGACTTTGTGATAAGAATGAGTTTGTTATGGAAGTTATCTAATTCCATAATAATAGGAGATTGTACAGGACTCTATGTGTTATAAATAGAGATCCTTAGAACCTAGATGACTGACGGAAAAATGAAATAAGTGAATAAAAGATACCGCAGCTTCAAGGTGTGAACCCTAATACAACAAGTGTATTCGTCTTATTCATATTAATAAGATTGAAGCTTTGATTTTAATATTTGTGTTTTGTTATTTGTTCTCAATATTTATCTTTGATCTTTCTAATATTATTGAGTGTTATTCCGCAACTTCTCAATAATAATTCAAAGCTTGTTCAAGGTTACAAGTGAATTGAGTGAAACGGGACTGTCAGAGGATATGTGCTTAATGGCTATCACAGAGAGCCAGTTTGACAAAGATGTCAAATTTGCAGAAAGAGCATGTGTTCATTTAGATTGGGACAGAAGATCTGCTTACAATGTAAATCATTTCAAACTTTACTTTAGTGATGCAGAAAAACAAAAGATGTTTGAACACATCTATGTGGACTTTTTGAAAAGACTTGAGGAAATACAAGATTTAAAAACTAAACTCAGTCAAGTTCAAAAAGATCTACAGTCAAAAGTGAATGAAATAAGCCAAAATAAACAGTATAAACATGAGCTTCTCAATATGATATTCTCTAAAGGATCAGTCTGGAAAAAGAAGCTTATAAAAACAAAGTTGATCATTATGAGAAGATCTGTAGATCTTGGTGTATTTCATCACTTAAAAATGTGGACTGTTTATCCAAACAGATTCCAGCTCAGATACAAGCGGTCATAGGTGATGAGTTTGATCTTAAAAGCCATTTACTTTCAGAAATAAACTCAAAACCTACTATATTTGTACCTGAAATTTTACCTCATACTTTTAGTCATAATGTGGAAGATAAAGTTATATTGACAAATGCCTTTGTAAGACCAAAAATAGTTGCTAAAGAACTAGTATATGAGACAGAGCCAGACTCTGAAAACACAGACTTAGAAATCTCCGTCTGTGAAACTTCTCAATCTGAATTACCTGAACTTATAATCACTAATGAATCTTTAGAAACTGTAGAACTTGAAAAGAAAAGATCTGTAAAAGGCAAAGTTAGTATTCCCACATTACAATCTTCAAATAGACAAAAAGAGGTAAAAGGAATTAAGGATAAACAGAAAGGTTGCAATATATTTGAACCTTCCACATCTCAGTCTGTAGCTGGTCCAGACAAAAATATGCCAAAGGTCAAATTTAAAGGCATAAAACCAGCAACAAGGGAGTTAAAAAGATCTCAGTCTGTGAGATCTAACTGTCAGTCTGGAAAAATCAATTTTCAGTCTGGTAAACTTAACTCCAAATCTGTTTGTGTTAACTCTCAGTCTGACTCTCAAAAGTCTATTTTTAACAACCATACTGGGACCATTAAGCTGCGTAGTGAAAACTTAATGAAGTTAACCACAGATTTTAAAACATTTGTTGGGTCAAAGCAGGATTTTAACAGAGGATTTAGTGTAAATAATAACCCAAAATCCAAAAGGACCATTATGTTGGACAGAAAATGTCACAACTGTGGAAATCTGGGACATGAGGGTATTAAATGCACAAAGTCCATTTTTAAACAACCAAATGTTGCTTTGACTAAACAAATGTCAACTACAAACAACAAAGTCAAAACTAGAGAGGTTAAAAGTCAACTATACATGCTTGTTTCCAACAAAGCTGCTAAAGAATTGACTTCAACCAACTCTAAAGAACCCATCAAAAGATGGGTTCCCAAAAGTATCTAATTGATTTTGTTTGTCTTGTGCAGGGTAACAGAAAGTGGTACCTAGACAGTGGATGCTCAAAGCACATGATAGGTTCTTTGGAGAATTTGTCAACGTTTGTAGAAGAAGAAGGACCTTCTGTCAAATATGGTGACAACTCTGTTGCCAAGACAAAAGGTTATGGTGTGGTGAAGGCTGGCAACATCAGAATATCAAAGGTAGCCTATGTTGAGGGATTAAAGCATAACCTGCTTAGTGCAAGCTAAATTTGTGATGATGACAATGAAATCAGAATCAGAAAGAAGGCTGCTGTTATCTATAATTCCAAAGGCAAACCTGTGTTAGTTGCCAAAAGAGAAAGAGATTTATCTCTTGGATCTTTCTTCTACAGACATCAATGTAGAGACATGTCTCTATACTCAGTCTATGCCAGAACTAAGCTGGCTATGGCATAGGAGGTTATCCCACCTGAACTTCAAAAACATTAACCTCCTATCAAAGAAGAAACTGGTTAGAGGTCTTCCTGATGTTACATTTGCAAAAGACAAACTTTGTCCTGCATGTACACTAGGGAAACAGACCAAGAACCATTTTCCATCCAAATTGTTAGTTACAATTGATCAACCACTGCATATGCTCCATATGGATCTATTTGGACCCATGAGCATTGGCAGTTTGGGTGGAAAGAAGTATACACTTGTGGTTGTGGATGAATACACGAGGTATACTTGGGTCATCTTTCTTAAGGCAAAAAGTGATGCTCCTGATGAGATTATTAATCTAATCAAGAGGGAAGAATTGCAAAAAGATGCACCTGTCAAGCAACTCAGGAGTGATCATGGTACAGAATTTAAGAATTCTACTCTCATTGAATTATGTACTGACAAAGGCATTATTCAAAACCTTGCCTCTTTCAGAAGTCCTCAACAAAATGGTGTTGTTGAGAGAAGAAATCGTACACACATAGAAGCTGCAAGAACCATGTTATGCCATGGTCAAATGAAGATTTATTTTTGGGCAGAAGCAGTTAACACTGCCTGTTATACCCAAAATAGATCTATTATTTCCAGACCATTATTTCCAGACCTTTGGAAGTAAATGCTATATTCTCAATCAAAGAGATCAATTAGCAAAGATGGAACCTAAGTCTGATGAAGGAATCTTTGTTGGCTATTCATCTATCTCAAAGGCTTACAAAGTCTACAACAACAGAAGGAATAAAATTGAAGAAACCATCAATGTCACCTTTGATGTTTCCTCTGCTAATAATGAACATGTTTCTCAGTCTGATGTTCATTCATTAGAAGAATTATCTGTTGTGAGATCTGAATCTCAAATCCCAGTTGTTGCTCACCAACAACAGGACTCTAAAAGTGATAATGAAGATGCTCAACCTGCTCAATTAATGATATGTACCTTCATCAACTGAAAATGAATCTGTGTCCAGAGATTCAAGTTCTTCTGATACAAGTGTTCAGTCTGGTAGTCTTCAGTCTGAGAACTCTACAGACTCAGACTTGCCCCCTGTTGAAGATAACGCAGAACTCAGTCCTGTTATTCTTCCACTAAATGAAAATGATTTATCATCCAATGGTGAATCATCTCTAGGCGTCAAAGAACACAGGTATCATCTAATTGAAGAAATAATTGGAGATTATGTTTCTGGTGTACAAACAAGAGCTCAAGTGTCAAACTTATCTACTGCAAATTTCTGTTTCTACAAAAACTTCCTGTCAATCATTGAACCAAAGAAAGCTGAAGAAGCATTGAAAGATGATGATTGGGTTGAAGCAATGCAGGAAGAGTTAACAGAATTTGAAAGAAACAATGTTTGGACCCTAGTTCCTGCTCCAAAAGGCAAAACCATTATTGGAACTAAATGGGTTTACAGAAACAAAATGGACAAGGATGGAGTGATAATCAGAAACAAGGCAAGGCTAGTTGCTCAAGGTTACAAGCAGGAAGAAGGCATTGATTATGATGAAACGTTTGCCCCTGTAGCCAGAATTGAAGCAATAAGGTTATTCTTGGCATATGCTGCTTTCAAGGACTTCAAAGTTTATCAAATGGATGTCAAGAGTGCATTTCTGAATGGTAACTTACAGGAGGAAGTCTATGTGTAACAACCTCCAGGTTTTGTAAGTTCAACTTTTCCAAATCATGTCTATAAATTGAAGAAAGCACTGTATGGACTAAAACAAGCTCCAAGAGCTTGGTATGACACTTTATCATCTTATCTTCTGAGTAATAACTTTATTAGAGGATCAATTGATAAAATTTTGTTCTTCAAAAGGAACAAGGCAGATGTCATACTAGTCCAAATATATGTTGATGATATCATATTTGGGTTTACTGATGTAAAATTATGCAAATGGTTTTCAAATTTAATGTCAAAACAGTACCAAATGAGTATGATGGGTGAATTAACATACTTTCTTGGTCTGCAAGTACATCAGAAAACTGATGGAATCCTTATCAACCAAGGCAAATATGTTAATGACCTACTCACTAAATATTCTTTAAAAGACTGTTCAACGATGAAAACACCAATGAGCACTGCAGATAAGTTGGATAATGATCAGTCTGGCAAGCCAGTCTGTCAAACCACTTATAGAGGTATGATAGGATCCCTACTATATCTCACTGCCAGTAGACCAAATATCATGTTCTCAACATGTTTATGTGCTAGATATCAATCTGAACCTAAAGAATCACATCTCAAAGCTGTAAAAAGGATTTTTAGGTACCTTAAAGGTATTCCTAATCTGGGTCTTTGGTATCCCAAAGACTCTGGTTTTGATCTAATTGGTTATACAGATGCAGATTATGCAGGTTGCAAATTAGACAGGAAAAGCACTTCTGGTGGATGTCAACTACTAGGTGGAAAACTAGTCAGTTGGTCAAGCAAGAAACAGAATTTTGTTGCTACATCCACTGCAGAAGCAGAATATGTAACTGCTGGTTGTTGTTGTGCCCAATTGCTGTGGATGCAACATCAACTAGCAGACTATGATTTGGAGATTACAAGAACTCCAATCATGTGTGATAACCAAAGTGCCATTGCCATCACTGAGAATCCTGTATTTCACTCCAGGACAAAGCATATTGAGATCAGACATCACTTTATCAGAGATTGTGCTGAGAAAGGTAAAGTGATTCTCAAATATGTGCCCACAAATGACCAACTAGCAGATATCTTTACTAAACCTTTGAATGAAGATAGATTTTTATATCTGCTTGGTCAACTAGGAATGCTCAACCCCGAGTAAAGCTTTTGAATCTGTATGATTCAACTCTCAGTCTGTGCTTGCCTTTCAATCTGTATGTCTGTACCTTCAGCTACATACAACCAAAAAGCACAGACTAAGAGATATTTTGTAAATAACTTAAAGAAAATACCAAAAAGATTTTACAATTCTATTATTTTCTCTCAGTCTGTCTGTTATATGGTTCAGTCTGTGTGGCGTCATCCAGACTCATTGCACAGACTAACAATATACACTCAGACTGTGTTCTTTTTATTTTTAATTTATTTTATTTTTATTTTTATTTTTACTTTTATTTTATTTTATTAATAAAAATAAATAAACAACAATATCTTTGCATTTAATGCTAATACCATTTTTATTGTAATAATCATTAAAAGTTTTGACGCTTGTTGTCTATTTATCTGCTCAATACAAAAAGTGCACGTGCCTTAGCTTTACTGTTACAGAAAAAGGGATAAACCATTAAGTGGGTCCCATTTAACGGAAATTTAATTTCGTTAAATACCCATTTCTGATTTCCCCCTTTTTCTTCACTTGTTCTTGCACACCAAAAATACACAGAGTTTGTGAGCCCTAACTTTTCATTGCTTAACCATTTTCAAAATCAATCTCCAGAAATCATCTTTAAAAATGGCTGACCAATGGGTTTACACTGCACCTAAAAACATCGCCGCGGCTAAACCCTTTAAACAGGGTAAACAGGTAAAATTCTGTATAAATAACCAAGTTGCTACCATTTTCATCCCTGATTCTAAAAAGAACCAAGGATTTGAGGAATTAACAAACTTTATGTCTGCTCATCCTTTAAGGGGAGCATTTTTCAACACTATTCCTCAAATATATCCTTATTTTCTTATGGAATGGTGGTATACTTGCTCTACAAATAGTACCAATACTGCAATTACTAGTACTATTGATCATGGTAAACGGGCAGTTACCATTGATCAGGAGCTAATTAGGAATGTCTTAGACTTGCCTTTGGGAAATAATTTTGAACCCATTCCAACCAAAGAAGTAACAAGGGCTTCTCTTATTTTGGTTGGATATACCAAAGAAAAAGGCATCATCTTAATGTCAGGATTCACCCCCAGATGGAAATTTTTAATCTCTGGCATCATTAGAAGTCTAGGAGGTAAATCTGGTAGCACAGGGGAGCTAAATGAGTTTGAAACTCAACTGTTGAGCTCATTCATCACTGGTTTAAACATCAATTTTGTAGAGTTGTATTTTCAAGAAATTTTGAAATTGGTAAATGAGTCTAACAGAATTTTTAATGTACATTTTATAAGGCTACTCTCCTTGTGCATCCAATCCAGATTATCTGGGTCTGTATATATATCCTTTAAAAATAAAATTGCAGATATACATGTCCCTGTGCTCACCTATAAAGTGTTTAACCATCCGGTTCCACTTTCTGGAGCACCTATTGTAACACCCCTCTCTTAAGAAGATATTATAAAATATTATTTAACTTCGGAAGCGTAGGTCAAAACATAAATAACATTAATATCATTTACCAAAATGTACATAATTTTTGTTCAAACAAAATAACAATCAGGTGTTACATAATTTCAACTTTAATTTTTATTGTCAAAAGACTCATATATCAGAGTTGGCAGCTGGTCAAACATTCTTTCAATTTTAATCCTCCTGCCCGCCCCTATCAAACATGACCTGCAGGGATTAAAGTGGGGGATTAGCACAAAGCTAAGTGAATGAATACGAAACTAACAGTTTAAGTTAGCATAACCATTTGTTTACATCAATAAATCGTAAACACAAATAGTCAAAGAGGATCGGTGGTTTTTGAGGAACCCTACTGCCACGGTGGCCCTCAAGAAACGCTTATCACAATCTATATTGGCCTATACAGAATATACCGATAACTTAGTATTACCATTTCACAATACAAGTTTTAATACAACACATGTACAAACCCTGTATATGTAATCCTGTAATAATCAAGTCCAACAATCTGTTGACCTCTTTAATAGCAATCAATGCCCGAAGGCCACATTGCACGTAAATTCATAATCAGCAATTCAGACTAAACAGTCTATCAATTATATCTACGTTTACTTGTTGCAACCAAACCGTTACTACCAAATCAAACTTGTGAGTTCCAGATCCTCTCACCTGTCAATCTCAATCCAACAACTCAGAAGTCTTATATTACTGAGTCTTCTGCTGATCTGAGAATACAACAAATAATGAGTTAGTAACTCATTTCATAATCATATAACATATTTAAACAAGTAGGTAATTCCTGAAGTCTAAGAAAACAAATGTTCAATCCGAAGCGACATTAGAAAGTCCCGAAACGAGGTTTAAAACTGAAAAATGCCATTTTCGACCTCAAGATGACCCCGAAAGGCCTAAAACTTTGATTATTGGGTCGTTTTTGAGTGACCATGCGAATTTCTACCCAATCCGAGTTAGTGAAATTTGTCACTCAGTCGCTACCTTGAAAACACTTCGCAGCCCAACTCAGTTCGCTTCGCAATAAACTCAGTTCGCAGCCCAGCTCAGTTCGCTTCGCAGCAAACTCAGTTCGCAGCCCAACTCAGTTCGCAGGATAACTCAGTTCGCTTCGCAGCCAAACACTGCGAACTGAGTTCATCTTCTACAAACTTGCGAACCGAACTTGCTGTTACCAGGAAACCCGAACTTTTCTTTTCCAAAACTCACAAATTCGACTTCCTAACATGCTAACAAGCTTTCTAACGACTTAAATACATCAAATATCATCATATAACATATTTCAAGCTTCTATTTCACAACAATTTTTATGATTTGGTTAATTTTTATAAAAATGAGTTTAAACACAGAATTACTCACAGAATCATGATGATGATGAAATGAAACTCGTTTCTCAGAAGATTATAATCTCTCAGAAAGCTTTCTTCGGTTTTGGTTTTTCTCAATTTTGTTTCGGTTCGCAGGAAGTAGAAAATGTGTAGAAACTTTGAGAATGATACGGTATATGCATATATATATATATATAATCTAACCCAATACCAATACAATTTTAGTTCCCTTCTTAACCTATTGTCTGGAACCTAAAACCATTTTGCGAAAGCCAATTATTTTATTTTACCGTCTACTAAATTAATTTAAAACAATGAATTATTTATCAGCCACAATAATTCATTTATCCATTTGACTAATATTATCACATAATCATAATAACACTAACTTATTCCTAACACATTAAATAATAAATTTAAGTTAGGAAATTACCCGAATAATACTAGGCCCTTAGGGTGCATGTTACACCTATCACTGCTGCTATGCAGCAATGGATTGATCACCCATATGTTGCTTCTGCATCTATGGAGGGTGATGCTTCAAGTGATAGTGAGGGTACTGAGACCCAGACTGTTGAAGATCATGTGGCTGAAGCAGAGCACACAGACTCAACTCGGTCTATGCACTTGGAGTCAGACTCAAACATTGCTGAGTTTGTTCCATCTTCAACAGAAGATGCAGGTAGTAATTCTTCTTCAACTGAGGAGATGGATATTGATAAACCTTCTTATCCTAGCCCATCCTCACCCACAAAAGAGAGTCACAAACAAACCAACCCAGATGAGTCACCACTCACTCTGGAGGAATCACCAGACTCAACCCCCAAAAGTATAGCACAAATGGAATCATCATCCATGGAATTGGATGTTAATAGAACACCTTCGAGTGCTGTAGACCATTCCATTACAGCTCTGCTAAAGTCTGTGGTGCCAATGGCTACCCAACTGACCCAACCTGAACCTAGATTAGTCAGCTTGGATACCCACATTACTGCTGCTACACTGACCCCTGTAGTATGCATTGAAGAAGATGCTCCAATCCTGAGCACTACCACCCCCCTCCTTACCCCACTCACAATGGTTGAACCCATATTGACCACTGGTCCTTTACTAGTTCACATTCCAGTGAGTCTTTCCTTACACCCCTCTGCACAGATCGCCAATGCCCTAGTCATGTCACAGACTGAGATCTCCACTTCTTTGCTTGATGATCTACCATCTTATCACCAGATGGTTAGTGAAGGCATACCAACCTCCACATTCGTTGCCAATGATACTGTTCCTTTACACCAGGGACTATTTGAGGCAACAGATGCAACACAATCATTTTCCAATGATGTCTTATCCTATCACCGGATTCGATCTGAGGGAAACACAACTACACCACTCAATGCCTATGATCGCTTTTCCATGCACAGGACACAGAGTGAGGCAAAGAGTGCAACACCAAAAGATTCCAGTGATCTTGCTCAGTTTCAATATGAGTCACGTTAGGAACATATTCCATCACCAAATTCTAACCCTTCCAACCAGACCCAGTCTTGCCTTCTAGTACACTTAATAATGTGCTTTCTCCCATCACCAAATTGTCTGAATGGGTACAGACTGAGTTCGATAATAATAAGAAAGAGCTAGAGAAGATGAAGCATCTAGTCTCTACCATGGTGAATAAAGTGGATATGCTAGAGCACAAGGTATCCAATAGGTTAGATGAAATGTAGACCACCCTCTCAAGCTTAGCTGTTGATGTCAAAAAGGGGGAGAAGATGAAGTTTGGGTCTGCAGAAGCTAAAACCCCAAAAGATAATTTACTAAATAAGAAATCCTTAGATTTAGAGGGAGATATCAGTGAGGGAGATGATGGAGATGATGGACCCGAAAGTGCTAGGGTGAAGTCTCAGATTGAAGCTCAGTCTGTGCCACAGACTGAAAATATGAGTGCACAGACTGAGGGGGAGTCAGAAGGATTGCAGGCAGGTGAACACACTGAGATGGTTGCACAGACTCAGGGGGAGTCAACTATTGTCTTACACATAAACCCAATAGCAACTATCTCAGGCCTAGGTCAGATGGAGTTGAAAAGACCAAGGGAAGAAGAAGATGAAGATGTTCAACCTCTGCGAATCAAAAGAGCTAGGAAAATAAAGAGAATGGCCAGGAAGATTCCTGAAAGGGATATCTTTGATTACCAACCAAAAATGAAGGGAATCAAAACCTGGGATCAATTTGAGAAACTGGCAGAAGAACAAGAAATTGATGATGAAGATGATGATGCCATCAATCCTGATTGCAGTTCTGAGTCTGAGGTATTTAGAAGATCAGATGATGATGAAGATGATGCTACTTTTGGAGGTGTAGATGAAGGTGCCTCAAAAGTCAAGACTGAAGAGTCTAAGTCTATGCCCTCTGAACCTGCACAGACTGAGACACTGCATCCATCACAGACTCAGAGCTCAAAGCAACAAGCAGCAAGCATTGATGCTCCAATCATCAGTGCTGAAGCCATCCAAGCTGAAGCCAATCCTGCTAGACCAACCACAACAACTAGAATACTGCCTCCAGGTAGAAGTGAACTTGAAGACAAAATGCAATGGAGAAGTGCTCATCTGATAAGCACATATCCTGGATCGAGTTCTACTATGGAAGAAGATATGGTTAAGGGTAAGGGCAAGGAGGTTGCATTATCCAAGCAGGAGAGGTTGAGCAAGATCAAGAAGATGGTGGATGATCATGCTGCTGGTACAAGAAATCCTGAACTGTCAAATCTACAGGATGAACTCTTGCAACAAGAAGCTACTGCTCAAGGTATGACTCTAACTGAATACTTAAATGTATTAACTAAAGAAGAGCAGAAGCTGAAGGAAGCAAGATTTGTTGACATGCTCTCCAAAGAATTAGAAGATGAAGGTTGTTCACAGACTCAAACCAGAAGGAGTCAAGTTGAGCAATAGATCAAAGAAGATGAAGAGCTGTCAATAAAATTACAGAAGATAGAGAGCCTAAAAGCTAAGCTACAATCACTTTCAGAAAGTCAAAAGCTCAAGCAGAAGATTAAAGACTGTCATCTGAATAAGATTGGACAGAAATTGAAGCTGGAGTTGACTTTAACCAAGAGCAAGAAAATGGTATGGGTGGATGACCTGTACACTCTAGGGCTTAAAGAATGGCAATCCATTGCTAATCTTTTAAAGAGTGCAGCTGACAAAGATTTGAAGAAAGAAGTTCTGGATGAGCTATCCTACCTGATTGAGTTAGTTCTCAGTCTGGGGCTTATTTCAGAAGAAGAATACAAGTTGTTCTGCATAGCAAATAACTTTGTAATAAAGAAGAAGTCGGCTGGGTTATCTACAGAGAATGAGCAGAGAAGGGAGCATTCTCTACCAAAAGGTATCATTTTTATCGATAGATCCTATGTCCAGACTGACAATATTGAAGGTCTGTGCTACAGAGATATCAATGAGATAGAGTGCTTCCAGGATGAAAATAGACTGTATGGAGAATGTCTGCTACATTGTATTGCCCTGCTGAAGGAATGCAAGCATTCTCAAGCCAAGCCATTTAAAAGAAGACTGATTAGCTGGTTATTCAACAACCTTTCCAAGATCAGGATGATGATTGGGTTTGAAGACATCTGCAAGAAGATCATTCTGGAATATCAAGAATTTGAAGAAAAATATGATAAGGAAATGGAAGTATTGTTGAAGAGGAAAGTGGAAAGGATCAAAGAGATCAGGGCTCAGAGAAAAGATTGAAGATTATTTAATTTATGTTATTTACAATCACATGTAATAACTGTAATATTTTTGTGAACTGACTATGATTTTGAGTTTATATATATAAGTCTTGATCCATATGTTATGACTCACTTTAGTATTTATTATTTCTCTATTATCTTTTGTAAATAGATTTTGACATCATCAGATAGGGGGAGATTGTTGGGAAAAACAATGATCATGTTGGGAAAAACAATGATCAAACCTAAGTTATAAATCTGAAGAGTCAAAATCTATCTCAGTTGTATTCAGGAAAAACTTAGTGAATTCCTGAGTCTGTGTTTCTGAGTCTGTGCTGCACAGACTGAAGAATTGTTTCTGAGTCTGTGCTGCACAGACTGAAGAATCTCACAGACTGAAAGCCTTGCTCTTCCTGAAGACTTATGAATTCATCATCTGAAGAATGAAGATTGAAGACAAAAGACTTCACAGACTGAAGATCACAGACTGATGATCACTGATTGAAGATCACTGATTGAAGATCACAGACTGAGAGCACAGACTGAAGAGCACAGATTGAAGAATGAAAGTACAAGTGTACAGAAGATATTCTTCTCTCCTTAGGCTAGATACAACTGATAAGATGTTTGAGAAAGGTCAAACATCGAATAAAGGTTTTCTTCTCAGCAAAGAAACCTTTTACCTTTTGCTTTTTCTATTTCCAAGAAAAGCAAAAAGGGTAGAGTGCAAAGTTGCCCAAGATGAATGTGTTATCCCTTGGACAACTGACTGAGCTGGGTAATAGAAGTTGATACTCAACTCTATAAATAGCAGCTCAATAGCACTCTTCAAAATATCCAAGTATCCAAGAAAACCAAGCTATCAAAGCAAAATAGTATACAAGACCATTAAGCTTAGGCTCAAAGCATTACCACACTAACTGTTAAAGTTTGTAGTGATAATTGTATCTTAATATACTAATACTTGGATCGTATTCAAACCATCTGTGTGGGTTTGAATACTTTGTCATCTGTGTGAGACAAACACTTTATTGTGAATAATACTTTGATTCATAATAAACTCTGTGTCAAAATTAATCTTGTTTTCCGCCTAGATTAATTTAAACTTGTTTGATATAAAACTTGGATATAAACTAACACGTTAAGATAACTGTTATTTAATCTGTATCTAAGTTTTGGGAACCTTGTGACCCAACAACTGGTATCAGAGCAAATAAAGATTTAATCTTTAACGATCAAAGGAACCCAGTTTATCAAACAATCATCTAAACCCATTTTTTTTTCTCTACATTTCCTTCCTTGAAAAATGACTTCTTCTATTGCTATGGCTGGGAAGGGAATTCCAATCTTCAATGGTGTAAATTTTACCCACTGGAAATTGAAAGCTGAATGGTTTCTTGCTAGCATTCATGATGAAATGCTTAGAGTCATTCAGGAAGGACCCATTATTCCTGGCAGAATAGTTCCTGCAACTTTAGTTGCAAATGGTATTATTTTGACACCTGAAAAATTTGTTGAGGCTGCCAAAAATACCTGGACTGATCTAGACAGGCAACTATATGCTTTAGACTTTAAGGCCAAATCCATACTTGGCAATGCAGTTACTGAGCCTATCTTTGCTAAGATATCTGGCTGCAAAACTGCTAAAGCCATATGGGATATACTAACTGACCAATATGATGGTGTAAGTTTGGTACAATCCCAAAAGAAGAAGAATCTTATAAGAAATTATGAGAACTTCTCTGCTGGCCAAAATGAGTCATTAACTGATATTCATACCAGATTTCAGATCTTAATCAATGATCTTGAAAGGTATAATATCATCAAGGGACAGTTTGAAATCTGTGCAAAATTTGTTGATGTCATTCCAAACACTTTTTCTGAAGTTATCACTTCATTAATTGTAAGTGAAAAATTGGAGACATATGATCTCTCTGGCTTGTTTGGACTTCTACTAAATTTTGAAGAAACCAAAGCCAGAAAGGATCTAAATGCCAAAAGGATTGCAAAAGATCCATCTGCTGCCCTTGTTGCAACAACAAGGAAAAATAGAGAACTTTTCTCTAGAGCAGATTACCATCTTACTCTTACAGACTCAGAATCAGATGATGAAACTGAGTCTCTAGAAGCTGAAATGGCATTGCTAGCCCAAAGGTTAGAAAAAGCAAGATTCAAAGGTTCAAAAGGAAGGCCAACTTTTGATCCTAAGAAAGCTACTTGCTATAAATGTGGGCAAGTTGGTCATATTTCTTCTGACTGCAGAGTGAAGATTGCAGAATCTTCAAGTTCTGGTAAGTGGGAAGAAAAGGCCAAGAAGTACAAGAAAAAGTACTTCAACTCCAAGAAAATTGGAGAGAAACAACAACCAAAGAAACTAGAGAAAGCTTTGGTTGTTGAACAATGGATAGATGAAGAATCTTCATCATCTGAGGATGATGAAGATATGTGCTTAATGGCTATCACAGAGAGCCAGTTTGACAAAGATGTCAAATTTGCAGAAAAGGCATGTGTTCATCCAGACTGGGACAGAGGATCTGCTTACAATGTAAATCATTTTAAACTTTACTATAGTGATGTAGAAAAACAGAAAATGTTTGAACACATCTATGTAGATTTTTTGAAAAGACTGGAGGAAATACAAGATTTAAAAAACAAACTCAGTCAAGTTCAAAAAGATCTACAATCAAAAGTGAATGAAATAAACCAAAATAAACAGTACAAACTTGAGCTTGATGCTCAATATGACCTTCTCAAAAAGATCAAGCTGGAAAAAGAAGCTTATAAAAACAAAGCTGATCATTATGAAAGGATCTGTAAATCTTGGTGTATTTCATCACTTAAAAATGTGGACTATTTATCCAAACAGATTCCAGCTCAGATACAAGCGGTCATAGGTGATGAGTTTGATCTTAAAAGTCACATAAATTCATAAATAAACTCAAAACCTACTATATTTGTACCTGAGATTTTACCTCATACTTTTAGTCATACTGTGGGAGACAAAGTTATATTGACAAATGCTTTTGTTAGACCAAAAATAGTTACTAAAGAACTAGTATATGAGACAGAGCCAGACTCTGAAGACACAGACTCAGAAATCTCAGTCTGTGAAACTTCTCAATCTGAACAGCCTGAACTTATAATCACTAATGAATCTTTAGAAACTATAGAACTTGAAAAGAAAAGATTTATAAAAGGCAAAGTTAATATTCCCACAGTACCATCTTTAAAAAGACAAAAAGAGGTAAAAGGAATCAAGAATAAACAGAAAGGTTACAATGTGTTTGAACCTTCCACATCTCAGTCTGTAACTGGTCCAGAAAATAATATGCCAAATGATAAATCTAAAGGCATAAAACCAGTAACAAAGGAGTTAAAAAGATCTCAGTCTGTGAGATCTAACTGTCAGTCTGGAAAAATAAATTTTCAGTCTGGCAAACTTAACTCCAAATCTGTTTGTGTTAACACTCAGTCTGACTCTCAAAAGTCAAATCTTAACAACCAGACTGAGACCATTAAGCTGCTTAGTGAAAACTTAATGAAGTTAACCATAGATTTTAAAATATTTGTTGAGTCAAAACAAGAGTTTAACAGAGGATCTAGTGCAAATAATAACCCAAAATCCAAAAGGACCATTATGTTGAACAAAAAATGTTACAACTGTGGAAATCTGGGACATGAAGGTATTAAATGCACAAAGTCCATTCTTAAACAGCCAAAGGCTGCTGTTATCTATAATTCCAAAGGCAAACCTATATTAGTTGCCAAAAGAGAAAGAGATATCTATCTCTTGGATCTTTCTTCTGCAGACAACAATGTAGAGACCTGTCTCTATACTCAGTCTGTGCCAGAACTAAGCTGGCTATGGCATAGGAGGTTATCCCACCTGAACTTCAAAAATATTAACCTCCTGTCAAAGAAGAAACTGGTTAGAGGTCTGCCTGATGTTACATTTGCAAAAGACAAACTTTGTCCTGCATGTACACTAGGGAAACAGACCAAGAACCATTTTCCATCCAAATTGTTAGCTACAATTGATCAACCACTGCATATGCTCCATATGGATCTGTTTGGACCCATGAGCATTAGCAGTTTGGGTGGAAAGAAGTATACACTTGTGGTTGTGGATGAATACACAAGGTATACTTGGGTCATCTTTCTTAAGGCAAAAAGTGATGCTCCTGAAGAGATTATTAATCTAATCAAGAGGGAAGAATTGTAGAAAGATGCACCTGTCAAGCAACTCAGGAGTGACCATGGTACAGAATTTAAGAATTCTACTCTCATTGAATTCTGTACTGACAAAGGCATTATTCAAAACTTTGCCTCTGTCAGAACTCCTCAACAAAATGGTGTTGCTGAGAGAAGAAATCGTACACTCATAGAAGCCGCAAGAACCATGTTATGCCATGGTCAAATGAAGGTTTATTTTTGGGCAGAAGCAGTTAACACTGCCTGTTATACCCAAAATAGATCTATTTTGGTCAAAAGTCATGGCAAAACTGCATATGAGCTGTATCACAAGAAGGTTCCAACCATCCATTACTTTCAGACCTTTGGAAGTAAATGCTACATTCTCAATCAAAGAGATCAATTAGCAAAGATGTAACCTAAGTCTGATGAAGGAATATTTGTTGGCTATTCATCTATCTCAAAGGCCTACAGAGTCTACAACAACAGAAGGAATAAAATTGAAGAAACCATCAATGTCACCTTTGATGCTTCCTCTGCTAATGATGAACATGTTTCTCAGTCTAATGTTCATTTGTTGGAAGATTTATCTGTTGTGGGATCTGAATCTCAAATCCCTGTTGTTGTTAACCAACAACAGGACTCTGAAAGTGATAATGAAGATGCTCAACCTGCTCATTCAATGACAGTACCTTCATCAACAGAAAATGAATCTGTGTATAGAGATTCAAATTCTTCTGATACATGTATTCAGTCTGGTAGTTTTCAGTCTGTGAACTCTACAGACTCAGACTTGCCCTGTGTAGAAGATGATGCAGAACTCAGTCCTGCTATTCTTCCACCAAATGAGAATGATTTACCATTCAATGATGAATCATTTCTAGGAGTCAAAGAACACAAGTATCATCCAATTACAGAAATAATTGGAGATTATGTTTCTGGTGTACAAACAAGAGCTCAAGTATCAAGCTCACCTACTGCAAATTTTTGTTACTACACAAACTTCCTGTCAATCATTGAACCAAAGAAAGCTGAAGAAGCCTTGAAAGATGATGATTGGGTTGAAGCAATGCAGGAAGAGTTAACAGAATTTGACAGAAATAATGTTTGGACCCTAGTTCCTGCTCCAAAAGGGAAAACCATTATTGGAACTAAATGGGTTTACAGAAACAAGATGGACAAGGATGGAGTGATAATAAGGAACAAAGCAAGGCTAGTTGCTCAAGGCTACAAGCAGGAAGAAGGCATTGATTATGATGAAACCTTTGTCCCTGTAGCCAGAATTGAAGCAATACGGTTATTTTTGGCATATGCTGCATTCAAGGACTTCAAAGTCTATCAAATGGATGTCAAGAGTGCATTTCTGAATGGCAACTTACAGGAGGAAGTTTATGTGAAACAACCTCCAGGTTTTGTAAGTTCCAATTTTCCAAATCATGTCTTTAAATTGCAGAAAGCACTATATGGACTAAAACAAGCTCCAAGAGCTTGGTATGATACTTTATCATCCTATCTTCTTAGTAATGACTTTACTAGAGGATCAATTGATAAAACTTTGTTCTTCAAAAGGAACAAGGCAGATGTCATACTAGTCCAAATCTATGTTGATGATATTATATTTGGGTCTACTGATGAAAAATTGTGTAAATGGTTTTCAAACTTAATGTCAAAACAGTATCAAATGAGTATGATGGGTGAATTAACATACTTTCTTGGTCTACAAGTACATCAGAAACCTGATGGTATCTTCATCAACCAAGGTAAATATGTCAATGACCTACTTACTAAATATTCTTTAAAGGACTGTTCAATTATGAAAACACCAATGAGCACTGCAGATAAGTTGGATAAGGATCAGTCTGGCAAGTCAGTCTGTCAAACCACTTATAGAGGTATGATAGGATCTCTACTATACCTCACTGCAAGTAGACCAGATATCATGTTCTCAACATGTTTGTGTGCTAGATATCAATCTGAACCTAAAGAATCGCATCTAAAAGCTGTAAAAAGGATTTTTAGGTACCTAAAAGGTACTCCTAACCTGGGTCTTTGGTATCCCAAAGACTCTGGTTTTGATCTAATTGGATATACAGATGCAGATTATGCAGGTTGTAAATTAGACAGGAAAAGCACTTCTGGTGGATGTCAACTGCTAGGTGGCAAACTAGTCAGTTGGTCAAGCAAGAAACATAATTCTGTTGCTACATCCACTGCAGAAGCAGAATATGTGGCTGCTGGTAGTTGCTGTGCTCAATTGCTATGGATGCAACATCAACTAGCAGACTATAATTTGGTGTTTACAAAAACTCCAATCATGTGTGATAACCAAAGTGCCATTGCCATCACTGAGAATCCTGTGTTTCACTCCAGGACAAAGCATATTGAGATCAGACATCACTTTATCAGAGATTGTGCTGAGAAAGGTAAAGTGATTCTCAAATATGTGCCCACAAATGACCAATTAGCAGATATCTTTACTAAACCTTTAAATGAAGATAGATTTTTGTATCTGCTTGGTCAACTAGGAATGCTCAACCCCTAGTAAAACCTTGAATCTGTATGATTCAATTCTCAGTCTGTGTCTGCTTTTCAATCTGTATTACTGTATTCTCAGATACATACAATCAAAAAGCACAGACTAAGAGATAAATTTGTACATACTTTCTAAGAAAATACCAAAAAGATTTTATAACTTATGTTATTTTCTCTCAGTCTGACTGATTATATGTTTCAGTCTGTGTGACTTCTTCCAAATTAGCTACACAGACTAACCATATTCATTCAGACTAGAACCTCTATTTTTGTGCTTTATTAATTCATAAGGTTAGTATTTTAGTACTGATAGTATTAATACTGCCAATTACTTTTAGTACTGCTGGTTAATACTGATAAGACTTTTTAATACTGCCCTCATGAATTCATATTTTAGCACTGTTAGTATTAATACTGCTACTTACTTTTAGTACTGCTGGGTTAATACTGATATTTTTTTTGCTGCTGGTAAAGATTGGTACAATTAACAATGTTAATGTAGCAAGTTACAACTGTTAGTTAATTTTAGTACTGCTTTCACAAGTTAGTACTGTTAGCTATATCAATCTGTTACCACTGCCGGCAACCTTATTTTTTTTTTATTTTTTTAATAAAAATAAATAAACAACAATATCCTTGCATTTAATGCTAAAACCATTTTTATGGTCATAATCATTAAAAGTTTTGGCGCTTGTTGTCTATTTATCTGCTCAATACAAAAAGTGCACGTGCTTCAGCGTTACTATTGCAGAGAAAGGGATAAACCGTCAAGTGGGTCCCATTTAACGGAAATTTAATTTCTTCAAATACCCACTTCTGTTTTCCCCTTTTCTTCTTCACCTGTACTTGCACATCCAAAATTACACAGAGTTTGTAAGCCCTAACCTAAATCGCTCAACCATTTTCGAAACCAATCTCACAAATTCTTCATTTAAAATGGCTGATCAATGGGCTTACACGGCACCTACCAACATCGCTGCGGCTAAACCCTTCAAACAGGGTAAACAGGTAAAACTCTGTATAAATAATCAAGTAGCTACCATTTCCATTCCTGACTCTAAAAAGAATAAAGGGTTTGAGGAACTAACTGCTTTTATGTCTGCTCATCCATTAAGGGGAGCATTCTTTAATACAATTCCTCAAATATACCCACATTTTTTAATGGAATGGTGGTATACTTGCTCCTCAAACAGTACCAATACTGCAATTACTAGTACTATTGATCATGGTAAACGGGCAGTTACCATTGATCAGGAGCTAATTAGGAATGTCTTAGACTTGCCTTTGGGAAATAATTTTGAACCCATTCCAACCAAAGAAGCAGCAAGGGCTTCTCTTACTTTGGTTGGATATACCAAAGAAAAAGGCACCATCTTGATGTCAGGATTCACCCCCAGATGGAAATTCTTAATCTCTGGCATCATTAGAAGTCTAGGAGGTAAATCTGGTAGTACAGGGGAGTTAAATGAGTTTGAAACTCAACTGTTGAGCTCATTCATCACAGGTTTAAACATCAACTTTGCAGAGTTGTATTTTAAAGAAATTTTAAAACTAGTGAATGAGTCACAGAGAATTTTTAATGTACCTTTTATAAGGTTACTCTCCCTGTGCATCCAATCCAGATTAACTGGGTCTGTGTATATGTCCTTTAATAACAAAACTGCAGATATACCCGTACCTGTGCTCACATATAAAGTGTTCAACCATCCGGTTCCACTTTCTGCAGCACCTATCACTGCTGCTATGCAGCAATGGATTGATCACCCATATATTGCTTCTGCATCTATGGAGGGTGATAATTCAGGTGATAGTGAGGGTACTGAGACCCAGGCTGTTGAAGATCGTGTGGCTGAAGCAGAGCACACAGACTCCAGGGATACAGACTCAACTCAGTCTGTGCACTTGGAGTCAGACTCAAACATTCCTGAGTCTGTTCCATCTTCAACAGAAGATGCAGGTAGTACTTCTTCTTCATCTGAGGACATGGATATAGATAAACCTTCTTATCCTAGCCCATCCTCACCCACAAAAGAGAGTCACAAACAAACAAACCCAGATGAGTCACCACTCACTCTAGAGGAATCACCAGACTCAACCCCAAAAAGTATAGCACAAGTGGAATCATCATCCATGGAATTGGATGTCAATAGAACACCTTCCAGTGCTGTAGTCCATTCCACTACAGCTCTGCTAGAGTCTGTGGTGCCAATGGCTACCCAACTGACCCAACCTACACCTAGTTTAGTCAGCTTGGATACCCACATTACTGCTACTACACTGACCCCTGTAGTATGCATTGAAGAAGATGCTCCAATCCTGAGCACTAACACCCCCCTCTTTACCCCACTCACAATGACTGAGCCCATAATGACCACTAGTCCTGTACTAGTTCACCTTCCAGTGAGTCCTTTCTTACACCCCTCTGCACAGATCGCCAATGCCCCAGTCATGTCACAAACTGAGGTACAGATCTCCTCTTCTTTGCCTGATGAACTACCATCTTATCACCAGATGGTTAGTAAAGGCATACCAACTTCCACATCAGTTGCCAGTGATACTGTTCCATTACACCAGGGACTGTTTGAGGCAACAGGTGCAACACAATCATTTCCCAGTGATATCCTATCCTATCACCGGATTAGATCTGAGGGAACAACTACACCACTCAATGCCCATGATCGCTTTTCCATGCACAGGACACAGAGTGAGGCAAAGAGTGCAACCCCAAAAGATTCCAGTGATCCTGCTCAGTTACAACATGAGTCAAGTGAGGAATACATACCATCACCAAATTCTAACCCTTCCAACCAGACCCAGTTTGTGCCTTCTAGTACACTTAATGATGTGCTTTCTGCCATCAACAAGTTGTCTAAATGGGTACAGACTGAGTTCAAAAATAATAAGAAAGAGCTAGAGAAGATGAAGCATCTAGTCTCAACTATGGTGGATAAAGTGGATATGCTGGAGGGAAAGGTATCCAATAGGTTAGATGAAATGCAGACCACCCTCTCAAACTTAGTAGATGATGTCAAAAAGGGGGGAGAAGATGAAGTATGGGTCTGCAGAAGCTAAAACCTCAAAAGATAAAGATTTAAATAATAAATCCTTAGGTTTAGGGGGAGATAGCAGTGAGGGAGATGATGGAGATGATGGACCCGAAGGTGCTAGGGTGAAGTCTCAGACTGAAGCTCAGTCTGTGACACAGACTGAAGATATGAGTGCACAGACTGAGGGGGAGCAAGAGAGATTGCAGTTAGGTGAACATGCTGAGATGGTTGCACAGACTCAGGGGGAGTCATCCATTGTCTTACACATAGACCCAATTGCAACTATCTCAACCCAAGGTCAGATGGAGTTGAAGAGACCAAGGGAAGAAGAAGAAGATGTTCAACCTCTGCAAATCAAGAGAGCCAGGAAGATGAAAAGAATGGCCAGGAGGATTCCTGAAAGGGATATCTTTGATTCCCAACCAAAGATGAAGGGGATCAAGACCTGGGATCAATTTATGAAGCTGGCAGAAGAACAGGACAATGATGGTGATGATGATGATGCCATCAATCCTGACTGCAGTTCTGAGTCTGAAGTTTTCAGAAGATCAGATGATGATGAAGATGATGCTACTTTTGGAGGTGTAGGTGAAGGAGCCTCAAAAGTCAAGACTGGAGAGTCTCAGTCTGTGCCTTCTGAACCTGCACAGACTGAGACACAGCATCAATCACAGACTCAGAGCTCAGAGCAACCAGCAGCAAGCAATGATGCTCTACTTATCAGTGCTGAAGCCATCCAAGCTGAAGCTAATCCTGCTAGATCAACCACAACAACTAGAATACTGCCTCCAGGTAGAAGTGAACTTGAAGATAGAATGCAATGGAGAAGTGCTCACCTGATTAGCACTTATCCTGGATCAAGCTCTCCCATGGAAGAAGTTATGGATAAGGGTAAGGGCAAGGAGATTGCCTTATCCAAGCAGGAAAGGTTAAGCAAGATCAAGAAGATGGTGGATGATCATGCTGCTGGCACAAGAAATCCTGAACTGACAAATCTACCTCTTGCAACAAGAAGCTACTGCTCAAGGTATGTCTTTAACTGAGTACTTAAATGTACTAACTGAAGAAGAGCAGAAGCTGAAGGAAGCAAGATTTGTTGACATGCTCACTCAAGAACTACAAGAAGAAAGTCGTTCACTGACCCAAATCAGAAGGAGTCAAATTGAGCAACAAATCAAAGAAGATGAGGAGCTGTCAACAAGGTTACAGAAGATAGAGGGTCTGAAACCAAAGCTACAAGCCACTTTCCAAAAGTCAAAGCTCAAGCAGAAGATTTGAGAATGTCATCTGAACAAGATTGGACAGAAATTGAAGCTGGAGCTGACTTTGACCAAGAGCAAGAAGATGGTATGGGTGGATGAACTGTATACTCTAGGGCTTAAGGAATGGCAATCCATTGCCAATCTTTTGAAAAGTGAAGCTGACAAGGATCTGAAGAAAGAAGTTCTGGATGAGCTATCTTACCTGATTGAGCTAGTTCTCAGTCTTGGGCTCATCTCCGAAGAAGAGTACAAGTTGTTTTGCATAGCAAACAATTTTGTAATCAAGAAGAAGTCAGCTGGGTTATCCACAGAGAATGAGTAGAGAAGGGAGCATCCTCTACCCAAAGGTATTGTTTTCATTTATAGATCTTATGTACAGACTGACAATATTGAAGGTCTGTGCTACAGAGATATCAATGGGATAGAGTGCTTCCAGGATCAAAATAGACTGTATGGAGAATCTCTGCTACACTGTATTGCCCTACTGAAGGAATGCAAGCATTCTCAAGCCAAGCCATTCAGAAGAAGACTAATTAGCTGGTTATTCAACAACCTTTCCCAAATCAGGATGATGATTGGACTTGAAGATATCTGCAAGAAAATCATCCTAGAGTATCAAGAATTTGAAGACAAATCTGATAAGGAAATGGAAACATTGTTGAAGAGGAAAGTGGAAAAGATGAAAGAGATCAAGGCTCGGAGAAAGGACTGAAGATTGTTATACTTATGTTATCTACAATCTTATGTAATAATTGTAATATTTTTGTATACTAACTATGACTTTGACTTTATATATATAAGTCTAAGATTCATAAGTTATGTTGTACTTTAGTATTTATTATTTCTCCATTATCTTTTGTAAATAGATTTTGACATCATCAGATAGGGGGAGATTGTTGGGAAAAACAATGATCAAACCTAAGTTATAAATCTGAAGAGTCAAAATCTATCTCAGTTGTATTCAGGAAAAACTTAGTGAATTCCTGAGTCTGTGTTTCTGAGTCTGTGCTGCACAGACTGAAGAATTGTTTCTGAGTCTGTGCTGCACAGACTGAAGAATCTCACAGACTGAAAGCCTTGCTCTTCCTGAAGACTTATGAATTCATCATCTGAAGAATGAAGATTGAAGACAAAAGACTTCACAGACTGAAGATCACAGACTGATGATCACTGATTGAAGATCACAGACTGAGAGCACAGACTGAAGAGCACAGATTGAAGAATGAAAGTACAAGTGTACAGAAGATATTCTTCTCTCCTTAGGCTAGATACAACTGATAAGATGTTTGAGAAAGGTCAAACATCGAATAAAGGTTTTCTTCTCAGCAAAGAAACCTTTTACCTTTTGCTTTTTCTATTTCCAAGAAAAGCAAAAAGGGTAGAGTGCAAAGTTGCCCAAGATGAATGTGTTATCCCTTGGACAACTGACTGAGCTGGGTAATAGAAGTTGATACTCAACTCTATAAATAGCAGCTCAATAGCACTCTTCAAAATATCCAAGTATCCAAGAAAACCAAGCTATCAAAGCAAAATAGTATACAAGACCTTTAAGCTTAGGCTCAAAGCATTACCACACTAACTGTTAAAGTTTGTAGTGATAATTGTATCTTAATATACTAATACTTGGATCGTATTCAAACCATCTGTGTGGGTTTGAATACTTTGTCATCTGTGTGAGACAAACACTTTATTGTGAATAATACTTTGATTCATAATAAACTCTGTGTCAAAATTAATCTTGTTTTCCGCCTAGATTAATTTAAACTTGTTTGATATAAAACTTGGATATAAACTAACACGTTAAGATAACTGTTATTTAATCTGTATCTAAGTTTTGGGAACCTTGTGACCCAACAGATCAAACCCAAGTTATAAATCTGAGGAGTCAAAATCTAACTCAGTTGTATTCGGGAAAAACTTAGTGATTTCCTGAGTCTGTGTTTCTGAGTCTGTGCTTCACAGACTGAAGAATTCTCATAGACTGAAAGCCATGCTTTATTTGAAGACTTATGAAATTCAGCATCTGAAGAATGAAGATTGAAGACAGAAGGCTTCACAGACTTAAGATCACAGACTGATGATCACAGATTGAAGATCACAAACTGATGAGCACAGACTGAAGAGCACAGATTGAAGAACAAAAGTACAATCGTACAAAAGAAGTTCTTCTTTCCCTAGGCTACGGTACAACTGAAGAGATGTTTGAGTAAAGTCAAACATTGAAGAAAGGTTTTCTTCTCAGCAAAGAAACCTTTTACCTTTTGCTTTTTCTATTTTCAAGAAAAGCAAAAAGGAAAGAGTGCAAAGTTGCCCAAGATGTAGTTGTTATCCCTTGGACAACTAACTGAGCTGGATAATATAGAGTTGATACTCAACTCTATAAATAGCAGCTTAAAAGCACTACAAAGAGGTATCCAAGAAAAATAGTGTACAAGACCTTTAAGCTTAGGCTAAAAGCATTACCACACTTACTGTTAAGTTTGTAGTGATAATTGTATCATAGTATACTACTTGGATCATATTCAAACAATCTGTGTCTGTTTGAATACTCTGTCTTCTTTGTAAGATAAACCATTTATTGTGAATAAAACTTTACTTCATAATATATTCTGTGCTTTAATTAATCTTGTTTTCCGCCTTGATTAATTAACCTGTTTGATATAACTTAGATATAAACTAATATATTAAATACTTGTTATTTAATCTGTATCTAAGTTTTGGGACCTTTAAAGACCTAACAGCAACCCGTTCACAGCTCACAGTTTCTCGGTCACGGGCTCATTTGTCTCAGGGTCGCAAAACACAAATTACGGGTCGCAAATTGCAACTTGCGATTTGCGTCCGGATGGGGCAAAACGTCAACTCTTTTTTTGAGGGCAAATCATTATATATTTAAAATATAAGGCTAATCTTGTAATTTCCGAATAATGAAGGATACATAAGCTCTTTTGATGTATTTATTTTACAACTTAAGTTAGTAGTAATAAGAAAACAAAGATATAAAAATGACTATAAATGTCCAATAACCTTAAATTAGAGCGTTAATATTTTGAAATGTAATTTAATGAGAACGTTAACATTTAGAAATATAATCTTCGTTTTCATGAGATAACATTAAAAATTTGAAAGTAAATCAAAAGTGTATTAAATAGAACATATAATTATTATAAATATAGTGTTATAAATATTATCGATAGAGTCAAAATATTAAGTGTAGTCCCATTCAAACTAGGTGATTTTTTTATTAAACAAGTTAACTATATTGGTTAAAATACCATGAGAAAAGTATAGTATGGGAATTTGTTTATAAGGCGTGTTAAAGGAACAAATTCGATAGAAAAGATGTTTATCTATATCTATACTACTATATAAAACATTTGAGAAATAGTTTTAAAAGAGATATAATAATTTACTATTATACCCTCCACTTTATAATCTCCACGCCATTATCTACAATCAATGTACAATTAAATACTTAAATAAATACAATTAATTATAAACTTTAATATATTATAATTAATTTTAGTTTAGAAAATATGTAACTTAAAATTATACACCCTCCGTCTCAAATTATTTGTCCATTTTCTATTTTTATTTGTCCTAAAATAATTGTCCACTCCTAAAAAAATGTACATTAATGATTAGATTTCCCATATTACCTTTAAGTTTAAAACTACACAGACCTCAATGAACACATTTAATTAATCTTGGAGGTTAAAACTATCTTTATATTAGAGTCAAAAATGCAATTAATATACTTTTCTTAATATATGTATTTTCAACTTAATGACAAATAATTTGGGACAGAGAGAGAGAGAGTAACTAATTTAACTAACATAATCTGTTAATGTATCAGTTACAATTGTTTTAATAGAAATGTTTCTACAAAAATATAATATTTTCTTACATATTATAACCATCTTTATACTAACTAGCACAATACTCACGCTATGCAGCAGAATATGATACTTTATTGTAATTTGCAGCTCCGCTATTTATTATTTGTGGGTGAATCGATAACAATAATTTGGTGTCTAGAGTTGAATATTTGAAATATGGAAGTAAAGAGTGAAAAATATAAAAATGATTAAGTTGGTACAATGTGAAAAGTTACACAATTTAAACTAAAAAAAATGTTAAATCTTAGTCAAAATATTTAATGGAGTAAATGCAAATAATATGATAAATAAATCTATATTGTAAGTTTACCTATCCCATATATTTATAGCAACTTTGCAAAAATAGTGTAATTGATTAGGTTTGTTTCATTTAAAATGTAGGAGATATTATGTACAGTCAAATTTGACATTTCAATGTGTTGAATCAATTTTAAGAAAAAAAGTGGAGATGCATTATAAATAATTAAATAGTAGAGATATATAAGTGTTGGGTCACAAGGTTCCCAAAACTTAGATACAGATTAAATAACAGTTATCTCAACGTGTTAGTTTATATCCATGTTTTATATCAAACAAGTTTAAATTAATCTAGGCGGAAAACAAGATTGATTTTGACACAGAGTTTATTATGAATCAAAGTATTATTCACAATAAAGTGTTTGTCTCACAAAGATGACAAAGTATTCAAACCCACACAGATGGTTTGAATACGATCCAAGTAGTATACAAAGATACAGTTATCACTACAAACTTCACAGTAAGTGTGGTAATGCTTTAGCCTAAGCTCAAAGGTCTAGTATACTAATTCTCTTGAATTTCTTGGATGCTTGGATAGTGCTTTTGAGCTGCTATTTATAGAGTTGAGTATCAACTTCTATTAACCAGCTCAGTCAGTTGTCCAAGGGATAACACATTCATCTTGGGCAACTTTGCACTCTACCCTTTTTTCTTTTCTTGGAAATAGAAAAAGCAAAAGGTAAAAGGTTTCTTTGCTGAAAAAGTAAACCTTTATCCAATGTTTGACTTTACTCAAACATCTCTTCAGTTGTACCATAGCCTTGGGAAAGAAGAACTTCTTTTGTACGATTGTACTTGCATTCTTCAATCTGTGCTCTTCAGTCTGTGCTCTCAGTCTGTGATCTTCAATCTGTGATCATCAGTCTGTGATCTTCAGTCTGTGAAGTCTTTTGTCTTCAATCTTCATTCTTCAGATGATGAATTCATAAGTCTTCAAGAAGAGCATGGCTTTCAGTCTGTGAGATTTCTTCAGTCTGTGCAGCACACACTCAGAAACAATTCTTCAGTCTGTGAGATTTATAATTTAGGTTTGATCATTGTTTTTCCCAACAATCTCCCCCTATCTGATGATGTCAAAATCTATTTACAAAAGATAATGGAGAAATAATAAATACTAAAGTACATCATAACTTATGAATCTTAGACTTATATAAAGTCAAAGTCATAGTTAGTATACAAAAATATTACAATTATTACATAAGATTGCAAATGATATAAATATAAAAATCTTCAGTCCTTTCTCCGAGCCTTGATCTCTTTCATCTTTTCCACTTTCCTCTTCAACAGTTCTTCCATTTCCTTATCAGATTTGTCTTCAAATTGTTGATACTCTAGGATGATCTTCTTGCAGATATCTTCAAGTCCAGTCATCATCCTGAGTTGGGAAAGGTTGTTGAATAACCAGCTGATCAGTCTTTTTCTGAATGGTCTGGCTTGAGAATGTTTGCATTCCTTCAGCAGGGCAATACAGTGTAGCAGAGACTCTCTATATAGTCTATTTTGATCTTGGAAGCACTCTATCCCATTGATATCTCTATAGCACAGACCTTCAATGCTGTCAGTCTGTACATAAGATCTATCTATGAAAACAATACCTTTGGGTAGAGGATGCTCCCTTCTCTGCTCATTCTCTGTGGATAACCCAGCTGACTTCTTCTTTATTACAAAGTTGTTTGCTATGCAGAACAACTTGTATTCTTCTTCTGAGATAAGCTCCAGACTGAGAACTAACTCAATCAGGTAAGATAGCTCATCCAGAACTTCTTTCTTCAATTCTTTGTCAGCTGCACTCTTCAAAAGATTAGCAATAGATTGCCATTTTTTAAGCCCTAGAGTGTACAGTTCATCCACCCATACCATCTTCTTGCTCTTGGTCAAAGTCAGCTCCAGCTTTAATTTCTGTCCAATCTTGTTCAGATGACATTCTCTAATCTTCTGCTTGAGCTTTGACTTTTGGAAAGTGGCTTGTAGCTTTGGTTTCAGGCTCTCTATCTTCTGTAACCTTGTTGACAGCTCCTCATCTTCTTTGATTTGTTGCTCAACTTGACTCCTTCTGATTTGGGTCAGTGAACAGCTTTCTTCTAGTAGTTCTTGAGTGAGCATGTCAACAAATCTTGCTTCCTTCAGCTTCTGCTCTTCAAGAGTTAATACATCTAAGTATTCGGTTAAGGTCATACCTTGAGCAGTAGCTTCTTGTTGCAAGAGTTCTTCCTGTAGATCTTTCAGTTCAGGACTTCTTGTTCCAGCAGCATGATCATCCACCATCTTCTTGATCTTGCTTAACCTTTCCTGCTTGGATAAGGCAATCTCCTTGCCCTTACCCTTATCCATAACTACTTCCATGGTAGAGCTTGACCCAGGATAAGTGCTTATCAGATGAGCACTTCTCCATTGCAATCTATCTTCAAGTTCACTTCTACCAGGAGGCAGTGTTCTGGTTGTTGTGGTTGGTCTAGCAGGATTGGCTTCAGCTTGAATGGCTTCAGCACTGATAATTAGAGCATCAGTGCTTGCTGCTGGTTGCTCTGAGCTCTGAGTCTGTGATTGATGCTGTGTCTCAGTCTGGGCAGGTTCAGAAAGCACAGACTGAGACTCTCCAGTCTTGACTTTTGAGGCTCCTTCACCTATACCTCCAAAAGTAGCATCATCTTCATCAACATCTGATCTTCTGAAAACTTCAGACTCAGAACTGCAGTCAGGATTGATGGCATCATCATCATCACCATCATTGTCCTGTTCTTCTGCCAGCTTTAAGAACTGGTCCCAGGTTTTGATCCCCTTCATTTTTGGTTGGGAATCAAAGATATCCCTTTCAGGAATCCTCCTGGCCATTCTTTTCATCTTCCTGGCTCTCTTGATTTGCAGAGGTTGAACATCTTCTTCTTCTTCTTCTTCTTCCCTTGGTCTCTTCAACTCCATCTGACCTTGGGTTGAGATAGTTGCAATTGGGTCTATGTGTAAGACAATGGATGACTCCCCCTGAGTCTGTGCAACCATCTCAGCATGTTCACCTAACTGCAATCTCTCTTGCTCCCCCTCAGTCTGTGCACTCATATCTTCAGTCTGTGTCACAGACTGAGCTTCAGTCTGAGACTTCACCCTAGCACCTTCGGGTCCATCATCTCCATCATCTCCCTCACTGCTATCTCCCCCTAAATCTAAGGATTTATTATTTAAATCTTTATCTTTTGAGGTTTTAGCTTCTGCAGACCCATACTTCATCTTCTCCCCCTTTTTGACATCATCTACTAAGTTTGAGAGGGTGGTCTGCATTTCATCTAACCTATTGAATACCTTTTCCTCCAGCATATCCACTTTATCCACCATAGTAGAGACTAGATGCTTCATCTTCTCTAGCTCTTTCTTATTATTATTGAACTCAGTCTGTACCCATTCAGACAACTTGTTGATGGCAGAAAGCACATCATTAAGTGTACTAGAAGGCACAGACTGGGTCTGGTTGGAAGGGTTAGAATTGGGTGATGGTATGTGTTCCTCACTTGACTCATGTTGAGACTGAGCAAGATCACTGGAATCTTTTGGGGTTGCACTCTTTGCCTCACTCTGTGTCCTGTGCATGGAAAAGCGATCATAGGCATTGAGTGGTGTAGTTGTTCCCTCAGATCTAATCCGGTGATAGGATAGGATATCACTGGGAAATGATTGTGTTGCACCTGTTGCCTCAAACAGTCCCTGGTGTAATGGAACAGTATCACTGGCAACTGATGTTGAAGTTTGTATGTCCTCACTAACCATCTGGTGATAAGATGGTAGATCATGGAGCAAAGAAGTTGAGATCTGTACCTCAGTCTGTGACATGACTGGGGCATTGGCAATCTGTGCAGAGGGGTGTAAGAAAAGACTCACTGGAATGTGAACTAGTACAGGACTAGTGGTCAGTATGGGTTCAGCCATTGTGAGTGGGGTAAAGAGGGGGGTGGTAGTGCTCAGGATTGGAGCATCTTCTTCAATGCATACTACAGGGGTCAGTGTAGTAGCAGTAATGTGGGTATCCAAGCTGACTAAACTAGGTGTAGGTTGGGTCAGTTGGGTAGCCATTGGCACCACAGACTCTAGCAGAGCTGCAGTGGAATGGACTACAGCACTGGAAGGTGTTCTATTAACATCCAATTCCATGGATGATGATTCCACTTGTGCTATACTTTTTGGGGTTGAGTCTGGTGATTCCTCCAGAGTGAGTGGTGACTCATCTGGGTTGGTTTGTTTGTGACTCTCTTTTGTGGGTGAGGATGGGCTAGGATAAGAAGGTTGATCTATATCCATGTCCTCAGATGAAGAAGAAGTACTACCTGCATCTTCTATTGAAGATGGAACAGACTCAAGAATGTTTGAGTCTGACTCCAAGTGCACAGACTGAGTTGAGTCTGTATCCCCGGAGTTTGTGTGCTCTGCTTCAGCCACACGATCTTCAACAGCCTGGGTCTCAGTACCCTCACTATCACCTGAACTATCACCCTCCATAGATGCAGAAGCAACATATGGGTGATCAATCCATTGCTGCATAGCAGCAGTGATAGGTGCTCCAGAAAGTGGAACCGGATGGTTGAACACTTTATATGTGAGCACAGGTACTGGTATATCTGCAGTTTTGTTATTAAAAGACATATACACAGACCCAGTTAATCTGGATTGGATGCACAGGGAGAGTAACCTTATAAAAGGTACATTAAAAATTCTCTATGACTCATTCACTAGTTTTAAAATTTCTTGAAAATACAACTCTACAAAGTTGATGTTTAAACCTGTGATGAATGAGCTCAACAGTTGAGTTTCAAACTCATTTAACTCCCCTGTACTACCAGATTTACCTCCTATACTTCTAATGATGCCAGAGATTAAAAATTTCCATCTGGGGGTGAATCCTGACATCAAGATGGTGCCTTTTTCTTTGGTATACCCAACCAAAGTAAGAGAAGCCCTTGCTGCTTCTTTGGTTGGAATGGGTTCAAAATTATTTCCCAAAGGCAAGTCTAAGACATTTCTAATTAGCTCCTGATCAATGGTAACTGCCCGTTTACCATGATTAATAGTACCAGTAATTGCAGTATTGGTACTATTTAAGGAGCAAGTATACCACCATTCCATCAAAAAATTTGGGTATATTTGAGGAACTGAGTTGAAGAATGCTCCCCTTAATGGATGAGCCGACATAAAAGCAGTTAGTTCCTGAAACCCTTTATTCTTTTTAGAGTCGGGAATGGAAATGGTAGCAACTTGATTATTAATACAGAGTTTTACCTGTTTACCTTGTTTAAAAGGTTTAGCCGCAGCGATGTTGGCAGGTGCCGTGTAAACCCATTGATCAGCCATTTTGAAAGAAGAAATTTTAGAAATTGATTTTGAAAATGGTTGAGCGATTTAGGGTTTATAAACTCTGTTTGTTTTTGGTGTGCAAGTACGAATGAAGAAGAAAGGGGGAAAACAGAAGTGGGTATTTGAAGAAATTAAATTTCCGTTAAATGGGACCCACTTGACGGTTTATCCCTTTCTCTGCAACAGTAACGCTGAAGCACGTGCACTTTTTGTATTGAGCAGATAAATAGACAACAAGCGCCAAAACTTTTAATGATTATTACCATAAAAATGGTTTTAGCATTAAATGCAGAGATATTGTTGTTTATTTATTTTTATTAAAGAAAATAAAAAATAAAAAAAAGGTTGTGCCGGCAGTGGTAACAGATTGATATAGCTAACAGTACTAACTTGTGAAAGCAGTACTAAAATTAACTAACAGTAGTAACTTGCGAAGGCAGTACTAAAGTTAACTAACAGTGGTAACTTGCCAAAGCAGTACTAAAATCAACTAACAGTAGTAACTTGCTACATTAACAGTGTTAATTGTACCAATCTTTACCAGCAGTGCAAAAATACGAATTCATGGGGGCAGTGTTAAAAAGTCTTATCAGTATTAACAAGCAGTACTAAAAGTAACTAGCAGTATTAATACTAATAGTACTAAAATACTAACCTTATGAATTAGTAAAGCACAAAAATAGAGGGTCTAGTCTGAATGAATATGGTCAGTCTGTGTAGCTAATCTGGAAGAAGTCACACAGACTGAAACATATAATCAGTCAGACTGAGAGAAAATAACATAAGGTATAAAATCTTTTTGGTATTTTCTTAGAAAGTATGTAAAAAAACATTTCTTAGTCTGTGCTTTTTGATTGTATGTACCTGAGAATACAGTTATACAGATTGAAAAGCAGACACAGACTGAGAATTGAATCATACAGATTCAAGGTTTTACTAGGGGTTGAGCATTCCTAGTTGACCAAGCAGATATAAGAATCTATCTTCATTAAGAGGTTTGGTAAAGATATCTGCTAGTTGGTCATTTGTTGGCACATATTTGAGAATCACTTTACCTTTCTCGGCACAATCTCTGATAAAGTGATGTCTGATCTCAATATGCTTTGTCCTGGAGTGAAATACAGGATTCTCAGTGATGGCAATGGCACTTTGGTTATCACACATGATTGGAGTTTTTGTAAACACCAAATCATAGTCTGCTTGTTGATGTTGCATCCATAGCAATTGAGCACAGCAACTACCAGCAGCCACATATTCTGCTTCTGCAGTGGATGTAGCAACAGAATTCTGTTTCTTGCTTGACCAACTGACTAGTTTGCCACCTAGCAGTTGACATACACCAGAAGTGCTTTTCCTGTCTAATTTACAACCTGCATAATCTGCATCTGTATATCCAATTAGATCAAAACCAGAGTCTTTGGGATACCAAAGACCCAGGTTAGGAGTACCTTTTAGGTACCTAAAAATCCTTTTTACAGCTTTTAGATGCGATTCTTTAGGTTCAGATTGATATCTAGCACACAAACATGTTGAGAACATGATATCTGGTCTACTTGCAGTGAGGTATAGTAGAGATCCTATCATACCTCTATAAGTGGTTTGACAGACTGACTTGCCAGACTGATCCTTATCCAACTTATCTGCAGTGCTCATTGGTGTTTTCATAATTGAACAGTCCTTTAAAGAATATTTAGTAAGTAGGTCATTGACATATTTACCTTGGTTGATGAAAATACCATCAGGTTTCTGATATACTTGTAGACCAAGAAAGTATGTTAATTCACCCATCATACTCATTTGATACTGTTTTGACATTAAGTTCGAAAACCATTTACACAATTTTTCATCAGTAGACCCAAATATAATATCATCAACATAGATTTGGACTAGTATGACATCTGCCTTGTTCCTTTTGAAGAACAAAGTTTTATCAATTGATCCTCTAGTAAAGTCATTACTAAGAAGATAGGATGATAAAGTATCATACCAAGCTCTTGGAGCTTGTTTTAGTCCATATAGTGCTTTCTGCAATTTATAGACATGATTTGGAAAAGTGGAACTTAAAAACCTGGAGGTTGTTTCACATAGACTTCCTCCTGTAAATTGCCATTCAGAAATGCACTCTTGACATCCATTTGATAGACTTTGAAGTCCTTGAATGCAGCATATGCCAAGAATAACCGTATTGCTTCAATTCTGGCTACAGGGGCAAAGGTTTCATCATAATCAATGCCTTCTTCCTGCTTGTAGCCTTGAGCAACTAGCCTTGCTTTGTTCCTTATTATCACTCCATCCTTGTCCATCTTGTTTCTGTAAACCCATTTAGTTCCAATAATGGTTTTGCCTTTTGGAGCAGGAACTAGGGTCCAAACATTGTTTCTTTCAAATTCTGTTAACTCTTCCTGCATTGCTTCAACCCAATCATCATCTTTCAATGCTTCTTCAGCTTTCTTTGGTTCAATGATTGACAGGAAGTTTTTGTAGAAACAGAAATTTGCAGTAGATAAGTTTGACACTTGAGCTCTTGTTTGTACACCAGAAACATAATCTCCAATTATTTCTTCAATTAGATGATACCTGTGTTCTTTGACGCCTAGAGATGATTCACCATTGGATGATAAATCATTTTCATTTAGTGGAAGAATAACAGGACTGAGTTCTGCGTTATCTTCAACAGGGGGCAAGTCTGAGTCTGTAGAGTTCTCAGACTGAAGACTACCAGACTGAACACTTGTATCAGAAGAACTTGAATCTCTGGACACAGATTCATCTTCTGTTGATGAAGGTACTGTCATTGAATGAGCAGGTTGAGCATCTTCATTATCACTTTCAGAGTCCTGTTGTTGGTTAGCAACAACTGGGATTTGAGATTCAGATCCCACAACAGATAAATCTTCCAATAAATGAACATCTGACTGAGAAACATGTTCATCATTAGCAGAGGAAGCATCAAAGGTGACATTGATGGTTTCTTCAATTTTATTCCTTCTGTTGTTGTAGACTCTGTAGGCCTTTGAGATAGATGAATAGCCAACAAAAATTTCTTCATCAGATTTAGGTTCCATCTTAGCTAATTGATCTCTTTGATTGAGAATATAGCATTTACTACCAAAGGTCTGGAAGTAATGGATGGTTGGAACCTTCTTGTGATACAGCTCATATGCAGTTTTGCCATGCCTTTTGACCAAAATAGATCTATTTTGGGTATAACAGGCAGTGTTAACTGCTTCTGCCCAAAAATAAACCTTCATTTGACCATGGCATAACATGGTTCTTGCGGCTTCTATGAGTGTACGATTTCTTCTCTCAGCAACACCATTTTGTTGAGGAGTTCTGACAGAGGCAAAGTTTTGAATAATGCCTTTGTCAGTACAGAATTCAATGAGAGTAGAATTCTTAAATTCTGTACCATGGTCACTCCTGAGTTGCTTGACAGGTGCATCTTTCTGCAATTCTTCCCTCTTGATTAGATTAATAATCTCTTCAGGAGCATCACTTTTAGCTTTAAGAAAGATAACCCAAGTATACCTTGTGTATTCATCCACAACCACAAGTGTATACTTCTTTCCACCCAAACTGCTAATGCTCATGGGTCCAAACAGATCCATATGGAGCATATGCAGTGGTTGTTCAATTGTAGCTAACAATTTGGATGGAAAATGGTTCTTGGTCTGTTTCCCTAGTGTACATGCAGGACAAAGTTTGTCTTTTGCAAATGTAACATCAGGCAGACCTCTAACCAGTTTCTTCTTTGACCAGAGGTTAATATTTTTGAAGTTCAGGTGGGATAACCTCCTACGCCATAGCCAGCTTAGTTCTGGCACAGACTGAGTATAGAGATAGGTCTCTACATTGTTGTCTGCAGAAGAAAGATCCAAGAGATAGATATCTCTTTCTCTTTTGGCAACTAATATAGGTTTGCCTTTGGAATTATAGATAACAGCAGCCTTCTTTCTGATTCTGATTTCACCATCATCATCACAAATCTGGCTAGCACTAAGCAGGTTATGCTTTAATCCCTCAACATAGGCCACCTTTGTTATTCTGATGTTGCCAGCCTTCACCACACCATAACCTTTTATCTTGGCAACAGAGTTGTCACCATATTTGACAGAAGGTCCTTCTTCTTCTACAAACTCTGACAGATTCTTCAAGGAACCTGTCATGTGTCTTGAGCATCCACTGTCTAGGTACCATTTGCTATTACCCTGCACAGGACAAACAAAATCAATTAGTTACTTTTGGGAACCCATCTTTTGATGGGTTCTTTAGAGTTGGTTGAAGTCAATTCTTTAGCAGTTTTGGTGCTAAGTCTGTGAAGTTGACTTTTAACCTCTCTATTTTTTATTTTGTTGTTTGTAGAAGACATTTGTTTGATCAAAGCAGCCTTTGGCTGTTTAAGAATGGACTTTGTGCATTTAATACCTTCATGTCCCAGATTTCCACAGTTGTAACATTTTCTGTTCAACATAATGGTCCTTTTGGATTTTGGGTTATTATTTGCACTAGATCCTCTGTTAAACTCTTGTTTTGACTCAACAAATGTTTTAAAATATGTGGTTAACTTCATTAAGTTTTCACTAAGCAGCTTAATGGTCTCAGTCTGGTTGTTAAGATTTGACTTTTGAGAGTCAGACCGAGTGTTAACACAAACAGATTTGGAGTTAAGTTTGCCAGACTGAAAATTTATTTTTCCAGACTGACAGTTAGATCTCACAGACTGAGATCTTTTTAATTCCTTTGTTACTGGTTTTATGCCTTTAGATTTATCATTTGGCATATTATTGTCTGGACCAGTTACAGACTGAGATGTGGAAGGTTCAAACACATTGTAACCTTTCTGTTTATTCTTGATTCCTTTTACCTCTTTTTGTCTTTTTAAAGATGGTACTGTGGAAATATTAACTTTGCCTTTTATAAATCTTTTCTTTTCAAGTTCTATAGTTTCTAAAGATTCATTAGTGATTATAAGTTCAGGCTGTTCAGATTGAGAAGTTTCACAGACTGAGATTTCTGAGTCTGTGTCTTCAGAGTCTGGCTCTGTCTCATATACTAGTTCTTTAGTAACTATTTTTGGTCTAACAAAAGCATTTGTCAATATAACTTTGTCTCCCACAGTATGACTAAAAGTATAAGGTAAAATCTCAGGTACAAATATAGTAGGTTTTGAGTTTATTTCTGAATTTATGTGACTTTTAAGATCAAACTCATCACCTATGACCGCTTGTATCTGAGCTGGAATCTATTTGGATAAACAGTCCACATTTTTAAGTGATGAAATACACCAAGATTTACAGATCCTTTCATAATGATCAGCTTTGTTTTTATAAGCTTCTTTTTCCAGCTTGATCTTTTTGAGAAGGTCATATTGAGCATCAAGCTCAAATTTGTACTGTTTATTTTGGTTTATTTCATTCACTTTTGATTGTAGATCTTTTTGAACTTGACAGAGTTTGTTTTTTAAATCTTGTATTTCCTCCAGTCTTTTCAACAAATCTACATAGATGTGTTCAAACATTTTCTGTTTTTCTGCATCACTATAGTAAAGTTTAAAATGATTTACATTGTAAGCAGATCCTCTGTCCCAGTCTGGATGAACACATGCCTTTTCTGCAAATTTGACATCTTTGTCAAATTGGCTCTCTGTGATAGCCATTAAGCACATATCTTCATCATCCTCAGATGACGAAGATTCTTCATATATCCATTATTCAACAACCAAAGCTTTCTCTAGTTTCTTTGGTTGTTGTTTCTCTCTAATTTTCTTGGAGTTGAAGTACTTTTTCTTGTACTTCTTGGCCTTTTCTTCCCACTTATCAGAACTTGAAGATTCTGCAATCTTCACTCTGCAGTCAGAAGAAATATGACCAACTTGCCCACATTTATAGCAAGTAGCTTTCTTAGGATCAAAAGTTGGCCTTCCTTTTGAACCTTTGAATCTTGCTTTTTCTAACCTTTGGGCTAGCAATGCCATTTCAGCTTCTAGAGACTCAGTTTCATCATCTGATTCTGAGTCTGTAAGAGTAAGATGGTAATCTGCTCTAGAGAAAAGTTCTCTATTTTTCCTTGTTGTTGCAACAAGGGCAGCAGATGGATCTTTTGCAATCCTTTTGGCATTTAGATCCTTTCTGGCTTTGGTTTCTTCAAAATTTAGTAGAAGTCCAAACAAGCCAGAGAGATCATATGTCTCCAATTTTTCACTTACAATTAATGAAGTGATAACTTCAGAAAAAGTGTTTGGAATGACATCAACAAATTTTGCACAGATTTCAAACTGTCCCTTGATGATATTATACCTTTCAAGATCATTGATTAAGATCTGAAATCTGGTATGAATATCAGTTAATGACTCATTTTGGCCAGCAGAGAAGTTCTCATAATTTCTTATGAGATTCTTCTTCTTTTGGGATTGTACCAAACCTACACCGTCATATTGGTCAGTTAGCATATCCCATATGGCTTTAGCAGTTTTGCAGCCAGATATCTTAGCAAAGATAGGCTCAGTAACTGCATTGCCCAGAATGGATTTGGCCTTAAAATCTAATGCATATAGTTGCCTGTCTAGATCAGTCCAGGTACTTTTGGCAGCCTCAACAAATTTTTCAGGTGTCAAAATAATACCATTTGCATCTAAAGTAGCAGGAACTATTCTGCCAGGAATAATGGGTCCTTCCTGAATGACTCTAAGCATTTCATCATGAATGCTAGCAAGAAACCATTCAGCTTTCAATTTCCAGTGGGTAAAATTTACACCATTGAAGATTGGAATACCCTTCCCAGCCATAGCAATAGAGGAAGTCATTTTTCAAAGTAGAAAATGTAGAGAAAAATGGATTTAGATGATTGTTTGATAAACTGGGTTCCTTTGATCGTTAAAGATTAAATCTTCATTTGCTCTGATACCAGTTGTTGGGTCACAAGGTTCCCAAAACTTAGATACAGATTAAATAACAGTTATCTTAACGTGTTAATTTATATCCAAGTTTATATCAAACAAGTTTAAATTAATCTAGGCGGAAAACAAGATTAATTTTGACACAGAGTTTATTATGAATCAAAGTATTATTCACAATAAAGTGTTTGTCTCACAAAGATGACAAGGTATTCAAACCCACACAGATGGTTTGAATACGATCCAAGTAGTATACAAAGATACAGTTATCACTACAAACTTCACAGTAAGTGTGGTAATCTTTTGAAAAGTGAAGCTGACAAGGATCTGAAGAAAGAAGTTCTGGATGAGCTATCTTACCTGATTGAGCTAGTTCTCAGTCTTGGGCTCATCTCCGAAGAAGAGTACAAGTTGTTTTGCATAGCAAACAATTTTGTAATCAAGAAGAAGTCAGCTGGGTTATCCACAGAGAATGAGCAGAGAAGGGAGCATCATCTACCCAAAGGTATTGTTTTCATTTATAGATCTTATGTACAGACTGACAATATTGAAGGTCTGTGCTACAGAGATATCAATGGGATAGAGTGCTTCCAGGATCAAAATAGACTGTATGGAGAATCTCTGCTACACTGTATTGCCCTGCTGAAGGAATGCAAGCATTCTCAAGCCAAACCATTCAGAAGAAGACTAATTAGCTGGTTATTCAACAACCTTTCCCAAATCAGGATGATGATTGGACTTGAAGATATCTGCAAGAAAATCATCCTAGAGTATCAAGAATTTGAAGACAAATCTGATAAGGAAATGGAAACATTGTTGAAGAGGAAAGTGGAAAAGATGAAAGAGATCAAGGCTCGGAGAAAGGACTGAAGATTGTTATACTTATGTTATCTACAATCTTATGTAATAATTGTAATATTTTTGTATACTAACTATGACTTTGACTTTATATATATAAGTCTAAGATTCATAAGTTATGTTGTACTTTAGTATTTATTATTTCTCCATTATCTTTTGTAAATAGATTTTGACATCATCAGATAGGGGGAGATTGTTGGGAAAAACAATGATCAAACCTAAGTTATAAATCTGAAGAGTCAAAATCTATCTCAGTTGTATTCAGGAAAAACTTAGTGAATTCCTGAGTCTGTGTTTCTGAGTCTGTGCTGCACAGACTGAAGAATTGTTTCTGAGTCTGTGCTGCACAGACTGAAGAATCTCACAGACTGAAAGCCTTGCTCTTCCTGAAGACTTATGAATTCATCATCTGAAGAATGAAGATTGAAGACAAAAGACTTCACAGACTGAAGATCACAGACTGATGATCACTGATTGAAGATCACAGACTGAGAGCACAGACTGAAGAGCACAGATTGAAGAATGAAAGTACAAGTGTACAGAAGATATTCTTCTCTCCTTAGGCTAGATACAACTGATAAGATGTTTGAGAAAGGTCAAACATCGAATAAAGGTTTTCTTCTCAGCAAAGAAACCTTTTACCTTTTGCTTTTTCTATTTCCAAGAAAAGCAAAAAGGGTAGAGTGCAAAGTTGCCCAAGATGAATGTGTTATCCCTTGGACAACTGACTGAGCTGGGTAATAGAAGTTGATACTCAACTCTATAAATAGCAGCTCAATAGCACTCTTCAAAATATCCAAGTATCCAAGAAAACCAAGCTATCAAAGCAAAATAGTATACAAGACCTTTAAGCTTAGGCTCAAAGCATTACCACACTAACTGTTAAAGTTTGTAGTGATAATTGTATCTTAATATACTAATACTTGGATCGTATTCAAACCATCTGTGTGGGTTTGAATACTTTGTCATCTGTGTGAGACAAACACTTTATTGTGAATAATACTTTGATTCATAATAAACTCTGTGTCAAAATTAATCTTGTTTTCCGCCTAGATTAATTTAAACTTGTTTGATATAAAACTTGGATATAAACTAACACGTTAAGATAACTGTTATTTAATCTGTATCTAAGTTTTGGGAACCTTGTGACCCAACAGATCAAACCCAAGTTATAAATCTGAGGAGTCAAAATCTAACTCAGTTGTATTCGGGAAAAACTTAGTGATTTCCTGAGTCTGTGTTTCTGAGTCTGTGCTTCACAGACTGAAGAATTCTCATAGACTGAAAGCCATGCTTTATTTGAAGACTTATGAAATTCAGCATCTGAAGAATGAAGATTGAAGACAGAAGGCTTCACAGACTTAAGATCACAGACTGATGATCACAGATTGAAGATCACAAACTGATGAGCACAGACTGAAGAGCACAGATTGAAGAACAAAAGTACAATCGTACAAAAGAAGTTCTTCTTTCCCTAGGCTACGGTACAACTGAAGAGATGTTTGAGTAAAGTCAAACATTGAAGAAAGGTTTTCTTCTCAGCAAAGAAACCTTTTACCTTTTGCTTTTTCTATTTTCAAGAAAAGCAAAAAGGAAAGAGTGCAAAGTTGCCCAAGATGTAGTTGTTATCCCTTGGACAACTAACTGAGCTGGATAATATAGAGTTGATACTCAACTCTATAAATAGCAGCTTAAAAGCACTACAAAGAGGTATCCAAGAAAAATAGTGTACAAGACCTTTAAGCTTAGGCTAAAAGCATTACCACACTTACTGTTAAGTTTGTAGTGATAATTGTATCATAGTATACTACTTGGATCATATTCAAACAATCTGTGTCTGTTTGAATACTCTGTCTTCTTTGTAAGATAAACCATTTATTGTGAATAAAACTTTACTTCATAATATATTCTGTGCTTTAATTAATCTTGTTTTCCGCCTTGATTAATTAACCTGTTTGATATAACTTAGATATAAACTAATATATTAAATACTTGTTATTTAATCTGTATCTAAGTTTTGGGACCTTTAAAGACCTAACAGCAACCCGTTCACAGCTCACAGTTTCTCGGTCACGGGCTCATTTGTCTCAGGGTCGCAAAACACAAATTACGGGTCGCAAATTGCAACTTGCGATTTGCGTCCGGATGGGGCAAAACGTCAACTCTTTTTTTGAGGGCAAATCATTATATATTTAAAATATAAGGCTAATCTTGTAATTTCCGAATAATGAAGGATACATAAGCTCTTTTGATGTATTTATTTTACAACTTAAGTTAGTAGTAATAAGAAAACAAAGATATAAAAATGACTATAAATGTCCAATAACCTTAAATTAGAGCGTTAATATTTTGAAATGTAATTTAATGAGAACGTTAACATTTAGAAATATAATCTTCGTTTTCATGAGATAACATTAAAAATTTGAAAGTAAATCAAAAGTGTATTAAATAGAACATATAATTATTATAAATATAGTGTTATAAATATTATCGATAGAGTCAAAATATTAAGTGTAGTCCCATTCAAACTAGGTGATTTTTTTATTAAACAAGTTAACTATATTGGTTAAAATACCATGAGAAAAGTATAGTATGGGAATTTGTTTATAAGGCGTGTTAAAGGAACAAATTCGATAGAAAAGATGTTTATCTATATCTATACTACTATATAAAACATTTGAGAAATAGTTTTAAAAGAGATATAATAATTTACTATTATACCCTCCACTTTATAATCTCCACGCCATTATCTACAATCAATGTACAATTAAATACTTAAATAAATACAATTAATTATAAACTTTAATATATTATAATTAATTTTAGTTTAGAAAATATGTAACTTAAAATTATACACCCTCCGTCTCAAATTATTTGTCCATATTCTATTTTTATTTGTCCTAAAATAATTGTCCACTCCTAAAAAAATGTACATTAATGATTAGATTTCCCATATTACCTTTAAGTTTAAAACTACACAGACCTCAATGAACACATTTAATTAATCTTGGAGGTTAAAACTATCTTTATATTAGAGTCAAAAATGCAATTAATATACTTTTCTTAATATATGTATTTTCAACTTAATGACAAATAATTTAGGACAGAGAGAGAGAGAGAGAGTAACTAATTTAACTAACATAATCTGTTAATGTATCAGTTACAATTGTTTTAATAGAAATGTTTCTACAAAAATATAATATTTTCTTACATATTATAACCATCTTTATACTAACTAGCACAATACTCACGCTATGCAGCAGAATATGATACTTTATTGTAATTTGCAGCTCCGCTATTTATTATTTGTGGGTGAATCGATAACAATAATTTGGTGTCTAGAGTTGAATATTTGAAATATGGAAGTAAAGAGTGAAAAATATAAAAATGATTAAGTTGGTACAATGTGAAAAGTTACACAATTTAAACTAAAAAAAATGTTAAATCTTAGTCAAAATATTTAATGGAGTAAATGCAAATAATATGATAAATAAATCTATATTGTAAGTTTACCTATCCCATATATTTATAGCAACTTTGCAAAAATAGTGTAATTGATTAGGTTTGTTTCATTTAAAATGTAGGAGATATTATGTACAGTCAAATTTGACATTTCAATGTGTTGAATCAATTTTAAGAAAAAAAGTGGAGATGCATTATAAATAATTAAATAGTAGAGATATATAAGTGTTGGGTCACAAGGTTCCCAAAACTTAGATACAGATTAAATAACAGTTATCTCAACGTGTTAGTTTATATCCAAGTTTTATATCAAACAAGTTTAAATTAATCTAGGCGGAAAACAAGATTGATTTTGACACAGAGTTTATTATGAATCAAAGTATTATTCACAATAAAGTGTTTGTCTCACAAAGATGACAAAGTATTCAAACCCACACAGATGGTTTGAATACGATCCAAGTAGTATACAAAGATACAGTTATCACTACAAACTTCACAGTAAGTGTGGTAATGCTTTAGCCTAAGCTCAAAGGTCTAGTATACTAATTCTCTTGAATTTCTTGGATGCTTGGATAGTGCTTTTGAGCTGCTATTTATAGAGTTGAGTATCAACTTCTATTAACCAGCTCAGTCAGTTGTCCAAGGGATAACACATTCATCTTGGGCAACTTTGCACTCTACCCTTTTTGCTTTTCTTGAAAATAGAAAAAGCAAAAGGTAAAAGGTTTCTTTGCTGAAAAAGTAAACCTTTATCCAATGTTTGACTTTACTCAAACATCTCTTCAGTTGTACCATAGCCTTGGGAAAGAAGAACTTCTTTTGTACGATTGTACTTGCATTCTTCAATCTGTGCTCTTCAGTCTGTGCTCTCAGTCTGTGATCTTCAATCTGTGATCATCAGTCTGTGATCTTCAGTCTGTGAAGTCTTTTGTCTTCAATCTTCATTCTTCAGATGATGAATTCATAAGTCTTCAAGAAGAGCATGGCTTTCAGTCTGTGAGATTTCTTCAGTCTGTGCAGCACAGACTCAGAAACAATTCTTCAGTCTGTGTAGCACAGACTCAGGAATTCACTAAGTTTTTCCTGAATACAACTGAGATAGATTTTGACTCTTCAGATTTATAATTTAGGTTTGATCATTGTTTTTCCCAACAATAAGAGTTGAAACTTATATAAAATTTTTAACAAAGAGATAATTTAATTTTTGTACTACCATTTTAAGTATTTTATTTAATATTTGAAAACGTTTAGTCAACTACATTCAAGTAAGGGTAAATTACCTAAAATAAAAATGAACTATTGATATATTTAAAATTGTAGAAATCAACTATCAAAATTATCAATAATAGAAACCACCTATCATTTTCATCATATTTTTAGCAATATGTTACCTCGAAATTCAGAAAAATGATAACGTGTCATGTACTATAAAACTAGAATTATGATAAAATTGATAGCTGCTTTCTATTATTAATACTTTTGATAGTTCATTTATGTAATTTAAATTAGTCAATACTTCGTTTCTATTTAAGATTGTTTGCCCTTCAATTAATCATAAAAGTTATCTGTTACTGCTATAAAATAGTTTGGATGTTTGGTAGATTTAAAAAAATAATTTACTATTCTACCGTCTTAGTTAGTACAACATCTAATGCAAATAGTACAAACAGTTAAAACAATATTTTTTTATTTTTGTAAAACTATCAAAGTTAATAGCTAGACAAAAATTTCATAATTCAATGTTTAAATTTTAAATTATTTTAATTGGGGGTTACAATATGAGTCGAATCAAGTTAGCAGGTTTGAAATTTGAGGTACACAGTTCAAAACTTAAACTCGAACTGATTTTATAAAGGGGTTGACGAATCAAAAGTATTCATCTCGAAAATGATTTGCATACCCATTTAGGTAAACGGGGCAAATAAGTTGATGGGTTGAATCATTTTATTTAAAATAAAATAAAATAATTTTTCTAATTGATTGATCGATGACGATCGACCCATTGACACAAACCTTAATCAAGTCCGACTCAAAAAACAAAAATCGTTGACGGATTAGTTAGTAGACTGATTGGCTGAAACTCCAATTCTAACATATAATAATGCATACAATAAAGTAAGAAAATGATATATCACTATGTTTTTGTTAACTTTCACTGTTTGAAGATATATAATTGAACAAAAAAATGCCGCAAGTAGAATTTTTTTATACCGCTGCATAGCGCAGGTAAAATGAAAGTCATATTAACCCAATATATAGGATTCTTATATATTTTAAAAATAAAGTTCTTATATATTTTATTCTGTAAAATGAGCAAACAACTTAAAAGATAATTATATTCATTTATCTAAAATTATATATTTTTTAACTCCGCCGTGCGGATGAAAATAAATCTTTAAGCATAAAATACAAAATTATGTGCAATGTTATATTCACACATCTATTACTGTATAACATTGCACATTCTTTATCAAAAATAATTGCAAGATATTAATAGCATTGATCTGCTCGACTAACAATACATTTTATTAATGTCTTGTATTAACTAGTGTTATGACATTCTAGATTCTTATGTTGCAAATAATTTTCTTTGGCTTTCCTACGTTGAGACTATTACATGACATTATAGAAATAGAAATGGTTTATTGTTTCGTTATGTATTAAACTTTACACGTTTTACTATTGTATGAGTCGAACTTTAATTGTTTCGTTATTTATTAAACTTTACACATTTTACTATTGTATGAGTCGAACTTTAAAAACTTCTATTGTATGTATTGAGCTTATAAATATCGTCTATTGTATGAGTATGGTGTTTGACATTTATCTTCAACTATTCTTAGTATTTTGTATCAAATAGTTTAGTATAAGATTATAAATAAATAATGTATGAGAACAATTTATATGAAGTATTCAACGTAAATATACAACTATTTCACCTCATACATTTAGCTAGTTGCTAAATGACTATTTGTAGAATAATGAATAGTAGGTTTTTTTATATTTTTTTTTCTTTTTAATAAAATGTATTCACTTTAAACGATTAAAATGTAAAGATTTGATTATAATATACATTAAAATAAATCATTTCAATTAACTATGAATTATTTATCCTACTATTCAAAGTAAAATATTGTAGGTCACTATATTTTAATTACTGTTGTAAAATTATAATTTTTTAAAATTGCATATACATTTATCTTATATAAAATTTTAAACATCTACATGTGTTGTCTTTTAATTTCTAAATACTTCATTCGATATAAAAGAGACACGTAAACACAATATTGGTAGGTTTTTATTAAGATTAAAAATGTTATTATTATTTTATCATTTTTGTACAAATTAAAAAATTGTTGTTATTAACTGTGATATTGATAATATGAAATTTATCACTTTCTAACATGTAACATTATCATATTAGTAACTATAATACTAATAATAATAATAAAATAATAATAATAATAATAATTGATACATTAGTTCTATTTGAACTAGGATTATTCAAATTGCGTATGCACAACCATTACTATTCATAACTAGAAGTGCTTTGACAAAATTAAATGGTATCTGGATTTTATATTTGTAACTGTAAGTTGTACTTATATTTTTTTTTTCTAGAATTATTTATCATAGTACCTGAAGTTAGAGCTTTAATATGTCAACTGATATAAAAATTATAGAAATAAAACTCATAATAAATAAAAATAATTAATAAGAGGTACTTAATTTTAATTTCCATAAGCTCTCCTTTATTAATATTATAGCTAATTGAAGTATCTTATTTTTTCGAGAGCAGATTTTTTTTTCACTGAGCTCTTATGTAATTGTTTAATATAAATATTTTAATTGACAACTAACTTTTAATATTTATAACTATAAGTGGTACAACGTGGAGTTAGAATTGACAACTAGGTTCTAATATTTATAATTTAACTATCAACCTAAATATAATAGTATCTTTTTTGAAAAAAATATTACTTGAATAAACATATTATTAAAATATGAATTTTAAGTTGAACAAAAACTTACTATTTAATAAGAAATTCTTAAATTCTTAGGAGAAATGTGCATGCTTCTGCTTCTATTAAGATAAACAATGACATATAATTTATTGTATATTTTAACTTTTGGATTAACTTCTTATCAAATTATATAATAACATAAAAAGGTTACGTTAGTAACTGTTTTGTGAGACAAAATAAAATGAGTCATCTATTGTGAATTTATTAATTTTATTTATAATTGTTATCTGTCATCAAAATAATATAACATTAATAGTTTGCATTTTACAGTAAGTTTCCTATTGTTATTAATTTAATGTTGCTTATAGATTTTACTTAAAACTTAAAGAACTTAATTTAATAGTTAGCATTTTAGCATAGTTCCTAGAAACACAAATGTTGAAAATAATTTGTTGTAGTAATCAAAATTTTGTTATACAAATTATACGACCTCGGTATTTACACAAATTATACAAACTTTTATAAAGTTTATTATTTCATATTTACATCTATTTTTCTATAGAAAACTACCGCCGCAACGGTCGCGTTAAAAATACTCGTTAGAAATATATTTTATATGAATACATTTCAAAGTTTGGTTCACGGGGAATGAGAGAAGAATTTTTACTCCACGCCTTTCACCTTTTGTTTTCTTTTTCCCCTAAACTTACTAATTCTTTCTTCCACACTCACTTTCACTTTCCCATCACCACCGTTGCCACCACCTTCTCTCAGGTAACTGCTTCTTTAACGTTGCATGATGCAATGTTTATATTCACTGATGCAAACATTGCATCATGCTTATAAACAAAAAATACTACATCACTTTTAAACTACAACATTGCATTATGGGTCAATAAAAAACACTGCATTATCGTTGATAACAAATGGTTTAAAGAAAAACAATGTATCGTGCCTTTTAAATTAGAACGTTGCATCATCAGTCAATAAAAAAAGCTGCATCATCGCTTTGTAAGAAATAATTTTAGATAAAAAAAAATAGCATCATGCTTTAAAGTTAAACACACTACATCCCTAATAAAATACACTGCATTATGATTTTAAATTAACTATACTGCATCATCGATTAATAACAAATACTACACCATGCTTTAAAATTAAACACATTGCATCGGTTGATAAAAAACTAGATGATGCTTTTAAATAAAACCTATTGCATCGATCGGTATAAAGCTTTACATCATGCTTTTCAATTAAACACATTCCATCGTACTTATAAACTAAACACTCTCTATCGATCAATAAAAAATATTGCATCATTCTTAAATTAATTACACTCAATCAACGGTTAATAACAAACACTGCATCGTATTTTTTAATTTAACCCATTGAATCAATCGTTTGCTAAAAAAAATAATTTCTATTTTGCTTTTGTTAAAAAGAAATAAATGCATATTAGTTGAATAAATCGGTTGCTAAAATTTAGAAAAATAACAAAAACAAAAAGTTAATATAAAACAAGTTATTATTAATTGTCTAAATAGTAAAATAAAAGAAACATTAAATAAAAACAAACAAAAAAGGTAAAAAAAGATAAAATAATTTTAGTAAAGTGATAAAACTTTAACAAAAAATTTATATAAAGGTTTAGAAAAAGAAAAACAAAGAAAAAGGTATTGAAAAAAAGGTTAAAACTTAAAACTAATAAAAGACAATTTAATGGAAAGTAAAAAAAAAAAAATTTAATTAACGTGGCGGTTAGCGACGGCCGACAGTTGGTGTTAGCATTGCGTGGGGTGATCGTGGTGAGGAGGAAGAAGGATGGGGAGGGAAAGAAAGTGGAGCCGGTATTGTAATTAAGTCAAATCAAGTTCAAGTTTGACATGAGTAAGTTTGAGCTCGCCTTGAAAAATCAACTCATTTAGCGGTAAGCTTGAACTTAGATTAATAGATCGGGGAATAAATTAGAAGGGGTATAAATGAAACTTAATATTATATTTTTTTTCTTAATATTATCATTTTGTTTTCTACTAAATTATAAAAATGCCACTCATCTTATTCATTAATTTTTAATTAATTGATTTTAATCTTCATCCCTCTAAGTGTGTAAACGAGCTCGGCTCATTTAAAATTGGAAGAGCTCGAACTTGAACTCGACTTGTTTTGAGTCTAGTATATAAAATTCGACTCGTTTACTATATATAATTTATTTATTATTATTATTTAATTTTTATAAAATATTTATTTATTTCTTGTGTAATTTTTAACCATATATAATAAGATTTACTATTACAATTATTTAAAGTATTAAATATAGAATATTTATTATTATGTAGATATAACAGTATTATAAAAAAAAACTAATGTATATAAATGAAATACTCGCTTAGGGTCCCCAACATGTTCAATCAAGATACAATAAGCTCGAGATCGAACTCGCTTACTAAACAAGCTCCAAAATTAATATGTTCAAACTTGGACTCGAGCTCATTTAAACTTGGTTCTAATCAAAAATTTTAGAATCGAGCTCGAATAGCTCGTCTTACTTGCACCCTATTTTCCTCCCTAAACCCCTTCTCTCTTGGTCTCAAATCTACATCTAAAATATGGGAAAACATAAAACATAACGAGTAATGTATATCTTGTATGTGGACCAATACTTGCAATGGGCACATGAGAATCCAACATATATCGACACCCCAATTAATGTGTTCTCTTTGGTGCCCAAAATAGATCCCATACATCCACTATGATCATATATTTTTTTTTAAAAGTCAATACTACGGAGACAAAAATAATATGTGCCCCTACACTTGGCATCTAGAGGCCCCAAAATATAAACCTAAAATATTATTGGGTATTTTAGTTCTGACAGCATAACTATGTCCCAAGCCCTTGCGATTTGCAATATTTTAACGCAATTACCCTCATTAAAAAGATACGTTATTTCAGACACGTTGATCAAAGAATTAAATTTGGGAAATTTGATTATTTCATTTCACGCTATGAAATGGACAGTTACAACTAATTTATTTATCTTTTTAATATACAAAACTGGAGTTAAGGATGCTTAACTATGCCTATGTGGCACCAATCACTAGCCGTCAAGTATACAAAAAAATGACGTGTCAACTTCACAATTTTCACAGTATATTTGAGCCATGTGTACATTCTTGGCTGTACTCACTATTCAAAAACGTCAAATTGAATATACACTTAATGACATTCAATAACTTCCTTTTTAGTTATCCATGTTTGACTTATTTTTTGAAAACTTTTATTCATATTAAAAAAAAAAATACTAAATAATTTCCATGTGTACATACTAGCTCATTATTGTATGTCAATTAGTGCAAGCAATCGACAAGATTCAAAACTCAAATTTTTTTCACAAGATAATTGTCAATATTTGCTTTCAAAAATAAATTCTTTCCATACTAACGATTCCCTAAATTGTATAACAATATTCATACGTATTTACATACTCCAAACCAGAATTCTAGCCAGACACGGTTGAAGATCAGTTTGTAAGTTCATCATATTACTTCTTTTCATTTATCCATACTTGAAATAATACCCGTTATTCGGTTTTGTGTTTTCCGATTTGTAGAACATGGACAAAGCTTGCACCTATGTTCGAAACATCAATCCGAGGAAGCAGAACCAATCCATGAGGTTCCGGGTTATCACCTCATGGCAACAACAAGCATTTGGCAATATCGAGGAAATCATGGAGTACATACTCATGGACGAAGAGGTATATGTAGTTTTTTGACTGTGGCACATATTCAGTTCTTTTTATTCCGGTATCTGATTGAATTTACTATTTTTTAAATTGAATATAACAGGACGTTAAGATTCAAGCGTCCATGAAAACAAAGTTGATGGACAGAGTAGGCAAATTGCTCAATACAAATGCGACTGGGTTAATTAGCAATTTTGTTGTGGCCGCTTATGATAGTAAATATGCTGCTCTAAACAACAAATACAAACTCATTTTGTTTCATACGACAAATGTCACTCCAGTCAATGATTGGTCTGGCTCAATGTATGGGTTTCAGTTTGTGTCGTTCTCTGATATTCTTTCAAATAAGTTAAAGGACAATGACACAGTTGATAAGTGGTGTTATTGATACACAGTCATCCCCGTATTAGTCATGTTATATGTATTTATTCATAAATCATTATTCATAACTTTGCTATCTAACGCATTATCATCTACACTTATTGATGTGCAATGACCTAACAGGTACTCCACGTTGTTCCTAACGGTTCTAGGCAGGATATCGTTAATGCATCATTGAAGTCATCCTACCTATGGAATCATTGCCAAGTGCTCAAGCTTACACATAACATGAGACTAATAGTTGGTGCATCTACTTCAAACACAAATGAAGTTAAAGAATTTGCAGATTGGATATTCAACATGGTAGGATTGATGAACCCAATGATGGTGAAACTGAAATCGAGATTCTGGACAATATTTTAATCGGTGATCAAGATAAGCCTGTTGACTCACTTATCAATGCCGTATATCCCGCTTTCTTAGAAAACTTATCCTCTCCATAATATTTTCAAGAAAGAGCAACTCTTGCACCCACCCATGAGTTTGTCGATTTGATAAACAATCATATGCTAGATAAAATTGATGGGGAGGAGAAGGTTTATCTCAATGCAGACAGCATTTGTCCATCTGATTTGGGTCCCGATGTCAATCAGGAATTATACACACCCGATTACCTTAACAGTGTCCAAGCATCTGGTATACCAAAGCACAGATTAGTTCTCAAGAAAGATGTTCCAGTGATACTTCTAAGGAACATAGATCAAACGGCTAGTTTATGCAATAGCACTCGGTTACAAATTCGTAAACTTGGAGAACGTTTCATTGAGGCAAAAGTATTATCTGGAACAAATGTCGGGAACATCACCCTCATTCACCGAATGCGTCTAAGCCCTTTTGATAGCAGAATTCCGTTCAAATTTCAAAGGAGACAGTTTCCATTAGCTGTTTGTTTCGCGATGACTATCAACAAAAGTCAAGGTCAAACATTATCACACGTAGGATTGTTTTTGAAAAAACATGTTTTTATTCACAGTCAGCTATATGTTACATTGTCACGTGTTAAGAGTCGTGGGGGGTTGAAAGTGCTGATATACGATAAAGATGCCAATGTTACCAACCGAACAACCAATGTTGTCTTTAAGGAAGTACTGCAGGGTTTGTAGTCATCTTACCATCCCTTTCTTTTCGTTTAACTTATCAACATGTGTGTGTTTTTTTTCTTTTTGATATTATGGAACTTTCTGCCTTTTTTCTTTTCTTTATTGATCCCGTTTTCAGTCGTAAGTGATAACTAAAATATGGATTGTTTATTTATTGCAGCTCAAAACAACAATAAAAAGATGGTTTTGTTTCTCTGACAATTACATACATTCTATCTACGTATAAACAAAACTGGAAATTGCTTAATGCATAAACTTTAATAATTGCACACATCCTCAAATAAATAACTAAAATCGTACTGTCGTGCATCGTACGAGTTTTAGCACTAGTATTTTATATACAAGAACAAAAACGTAACTAAGCTAAATATAGTGACTAATATAGTTAGTGACTAATTACATAAGTAGAATAAACTAGTGTAAATAGAAGGATGGATAAACTGATGGGAGAAAGGACTTTGAGTTATATATCGACACCCCAGCTCAAGGTGGAGGATCATCGAGTCCAAGTGATTGAGTCCCAACTTGCGAGTTTTAGTCATAGTTGAAATTGAGAAGGTATATGAGCCGTTTGTAAGACTCCCTTGATTCGCATTACGTAATTCTCTCTGCACTTGGTAAAAGAGATGACCATTCATTTGGCCATATCTCTATGTAATTTCTTTTCAAAATTCTACAGCAGATAGTGCATACAAAGATTGTGCATACAAAAATACTTCTGACAATTCTGTTATCATAGAATTCCTGATCCAATAGTAACCTTATAGTCACACCTGATCCATTTCTGTAGGTTGTCACCTTATAGTCACATTGATAAATCCTAGTTTTAGTTTTGTACCTAGGGTCATTTTAACGGTTCTACTCCATCCCAAGAAATTATTTCCATCATTAGGTGTATTAGTAAGAATCATGCCACGGTGATCTGAGTTAATGATGTAGAGCGGATCATTGATTGAATTATTTGAAGCATTCGTGTTTCCACCATTAGTTAGTGTTGACTTAGGATCAGGAATCCATTAGAGAATACATATTGATCAAAAAGAACAATTTACACAAATTTACAGCAAACGCTAACCCTAATTCGGTAATTCCAGTAATTCCGAATAATAAATCGATTAAATCGAATATGACCAATGAATCGATAAAGTTGTTATTACAGAAATAATATACGAAGAGAATTAGGGCAATGCTGACCTAGACTGCAATTGCATGCTCTGATACCATGATGGCGAAATTGAATTTTGGAAATTTGATTATTTCATTTCACGTAATGAAATGGACGGTTACAACTAATTTATATACAAGAACGCAACGTAATTAACTAAGCTAAATAATTACACTTTACTCCCTATACTAAGTGACTAATTACATAAGTAGACTAAACTAGTGTAAATAGGAGGATGGACAAAATAATGAGAGGAATGACTTTGATCTATTTACATAAGTAGTCCTGTATCTGAGAATTGGAGGATGGAGACATAATAGCGGGAATAATCTTCACACGTACTATTTGGTAGGCTTGCATAGTGAAGTTTCGTTGGCATGGATATGATATATGTTTATGATAAAAATGGTAAAATCTTGTTTTAGTTAACAAGTTTAAATTTAAAAAATAATTTTCATAAACACTTGATATAAAAAATAATATGATCTTACCGATCCTACTTACGATATTATGGCTATATGATTTTACGATATTGTTAACGATCCTATGATCGATTTTACGATCCTATAAACGATTATATGATCATATCGTCGATTCTATGCCCATAGCAATCTTAGAGCGAGCTGAAAATTTTAAAATTGGGATGAGGATCGTAATTTTGATAACCTTGATTTGATTTGGATAGTTAGTATCATTTATATATAATTTTTGTATTATAAACGTCTTGTATTTTTTGAAATTGATGTTCACATAAATAAAAAGTTAATTAAAGATTACATAGTATCAAGGAAAAGCTAATTATTGAGATCGTGTTCCACCCTTTTTAAACCATAACTAACACGAGGTTTCAGGTTCAAATCTCACTAGTTACACATTTTGGAGGTGGTCATGGAAAGGGTCGAAAACGGTTATGGGAATATCCCGCTTAGGTTACGTACATCTGAATAAAATTACTTGTCCTACTTGCGTAACCTGAACAGAAAAAACCTTATTCGTTTACCAATATATTTATCAATTGTTTGTGTTTGAGTCCTTTTTGTAGGTTTTTAATCATGTCAGTTAATCAATTCGTTAGAATAGCCTAATTTGGACAATTTGCAAGAACGTTAATCAACGATTCTTTTTACTTCGTATTTTGGGAATTAACAATGGTCTTGTTTTAAGAAATTCGGCTAGTATGAAAAGTCATTCACTGAAACTGAAACAGAAAGAGACCCAACAGCTTTTGTTGTACGATGCCAATCTCATCAACCCTGAGGTAGTAATTTCGTATTTGTCATATGAAAAGAAGAAAAGAGACCCACATCCACGCTTATATAAAGTACAACGACTATTTAATGGGTTTTAAAATGTGTTGTCAAATAATTATACAATGAATTTATTTTATGTACTTCACAGTACATGTATACTAGACCCTAAATTCGTGTATACGCACGGCCCATTAAATTTGTATTTATTTTTTAAAAATATATAGATCTAAAATAGATGTCAAACGTTTTTGCCTTCGACGTAATTGACAAAGAGAAGCGATAAATGTTGATGAAACAATAGTGGATGAAGAGAATGTGGGCCCGATCTTTTATTTTTTAATATAATTTTATTGGTTAAATATTTATTTGTGAGTTACTTTTCACAATTTGTTCCACACTAAATCACTATATATAAAAATGGGTTAAAGTATTGAACTTAGTATTAGAGTTCATACTTACTAACAAACTGAACCGCTCCAGGTGTTCCTAAGTATAAAAGTAAGTTATTAAGATAAACACATATGAATTTAAACACGCAATGAACTTTGAAAGTGAAATATCAACGTAAAGAGAAATTCCAATATCGATTAAACTAATAATAAATTATAATATAATACTAATTACTAACTTATAAATCTTTTAGGACGCATGTACCATTGATTTTTAATTTGAAAATAAAACAATACTCAGTAAATCTTTTATTACATATAATATTTTATTCATAATGTAACTTGTATATTATTTTAACAAGTATAACTATATTAGTATTATGTTTGTAAAAGAGTTTTAAAGTGTTGTGTAAAGAGTTTTTTTTACTTATTATCATGATTTACGAATAATATTTAATGTGATTTTTTATGCCATTGATTATCGTTGGTAGGGTGTTTATTATTTGGTCTAACTGAATAACTCAACCGATATTGTTTGGATATTATGGATTAGGTTATTTTGGATTTGGTTTGATTTTTGGGTGATACCACATAAAGAATCAGTTTAATGGTTCAGTTTTGATTTGAATATTTTCAATCAGGGACCATTCGAAAAACCGAATAAGCATTAGTTGTTAATACTTATTTTTGATAATTCAATTCCGATAGCCGATATACAACTCTAATTACTCATATAACTCAATTACGTCAAATACAAATCCATTTATCCAAATGATCCAGTATGAACAATTAAAATGCTTTTATTTATTATTTGGGCAATTCAATTATCTTAATAATCTAAATCATAATTTAAGACTTTTATCTGACTAAATCGAAATCCAGCCGAATAACCCAAACTCTTATTTGGTTGGTTTGGATTGGGCGACATATAGTTTGATTTAGGTCTCAAGTGGATTAAAAGTTGACCAAAAGCCGAATAAACCAAACCAGATATCTCTACTAACCCGAAACACGACCGATTAAACACCCCTAGTCGTTGGGATATCCGTATGCTTACTTTTGATGGATAAATTCACTATATATAACAAAAATTAAAAAAAAAATGATTAGTAATTATCATTTGATTATGAAAAATATATATATTAAGATATTATATTATGAATTATTAAAAGACTTGAATATCGGTTCATTACTTTCACCAAATTTAAAAACGTTTATGGTTTCAAAATGTATTAAGTATTACACCTTTTACAGTTAAATGTGGCGAACTTTAAAATTTTATATTGTGTTTATTTAAGTTTTTTAAAACGTATATTGAATGCATTTTTGGCATATTTTTCTACATAAATAGACATGTTTTTAGTAAGTTTTATACATACAATAGGAAGTTAAGTATATACAAATAGATGTTTTTAGAATTAAAATACATATGATAAACATTTTTAAAACTCGTCTCATGCAATAGTATAAGTGTATAGATTAATACATTCTGAACAATAAAAATCCATGTATTATTATTATTATTATTAGTATTATTATTATTAGTATGATGATGATTATTATTATTGTTGTGTTGTTGTTGTTGTTGTTATTATTATTATTATTATTATTATTATTATTATTATTATTATTATTATTATTATTATTATTATTGATATTTATACATCTACATTAATAAATTAACACTACTTCAAATTTACCTGTTTATCCATAAGAATAGTTGTACCGTCTTAAGTTCTTTTTCATACTTTATATTTTTTATTGTAGATTAATAATTGTTAATAAAATTTATTATCTTAAAATTTTATTTAAAAGTATTAATGCACTTGATTTTAGATAGTTATTAGATTAATGGTTTTGTAATAAATGTTTGATATTTCAGAGAACTTTCTAGATGAATATTATTATTCTGTCAGCATGTTTTTATTTTAGATAATTATTTTATGTTATACTGTAATTCATTATAACAATTAGCATGCTGATACAATTTCTAATTAATTAATAATACATATCCATGTATTCTAAATAAAAAAAATTAGTAATACATATTATATTACAAATATTTAGAAGTTATAGAACGTCCGGATTATTTTATTATTTTATTATTGTATACTTTATATATTTTTATATTAGTTACAAATAAAACACAATTTTTCTAAACCTTCAAATAACGAAAAAAAATAAGTAAATAGAGGGACCTAATTAAATTTATATTTATTTTTTAAAAATATTCAGAGCTAAAATAGATGGCAAACGTTTATGCCTTCGACGTAGTTGACAAAGAGAAGTGATCAATGTTGATGAATCAATACTGGTTAAATATTTATTCGTGAGTTACTTTTCACAATTTGTTCCACAATAAATCACTATATATAAAAATGGTTTAAAGTGTTGAACTTAGTGTTAGAGTTCACACTCACTAACAAACTGGATCGGTGCAGGTGCTCATGAGTATAAAAGTAAATTATTAAGGTAAACACATATGAATTTAAACACACAATGAACTTTGAAAGTGAAATATCAATGTAAAGAGAGATTACAGTATCGATTAAACTAATAATAAATTATAATATAATACTAATTACTAACTTGTAGATCTTTTATGACGCATGTACCATTGATTTGTAATTTGAATATAAAACAATGTCGGTGAATCTTTTATCACACACAATATTTTATTCATAATGTAAATTTTATATTACTTTAGCAAGCATAATTATATTAGTATTATGTTTGTAAAAGAGTTTTAAGAGTATTTTTGTAAAATGTTTTTTTTATTTGTTATCACGATTTACGAATAATATTTAATGTGATTTTTTATGCCATTGATTATCGTTGGTAGGGGTGTTTGTTATTTGGTTTAATTGAATAACTCAACCGATCCATATATTATTTGGATATTTAGATTAGGTTATTTGGATTTGGTTTGGTATTTGGGTGATACCAGATAAGGAATCAGTGTAATGGTTGAGTTTTGGTTTGAATATTTTCAATTAGGGAATATTCAAATAGGGACCACTCGAAAAATCGAATAAGCATCAGTTTTTAATACTTATCTTTGACAATTCAATTCTGATAGCCAAAATACCATTCTATTTATTTATATAGCTCAATTACCTCAAATATAAATCTATTTACTCAAATGACCCAATATGAACAATTAAAATGTTTTTACTTAGTATTTGGGCAATTCAATTATCTTAATAATCTAAATCATAATTTAAGACACTTATCTGGTTAAATCAAAACTCGATCGAATAACCCAACTCTTATTTGGTTGGTTTGGATTGGGTGACATATAGTATGAATTGGGTCTCAAGTAGATTAAGAGTTGATAATGCGTGTTAAGTAGTGCTTAAAAATAACAAGTTTTAATTGATTGGAAATACTAAAGTTAACTTTAACACAACCAGGCAAGAATACATGTTCGTATTATAGTATAGCTTAGATAAGATCGAGTCGAACCACAAGGAATCGGTGTAAATTAAAATAATTAATTAAACCTAAAACTACAAATTACAAATAAATAAGGGGTGCGCTTTAGTTCCGTACGAACAACTTTTAATAAGAAAACTAATTAAAACTATAAACAATTAAAAAAATAGAAAGTAACTTTTAAAAGTAATCAGATAGATAAGCATGTATTTACTTAGAATAGTGATTTCTCGATTCAGATTTCAGATATGTTTATTGAATTGTTGATTGTTTTATTATGGTGATTTCAAACTAATATGGATAGCCTCCTATTAAGGTTAACTAATCCCTAATAAATCTTACCTTAATACTAGATTCTCTTAAATACACTAGAATTTCTTCTACGTGCTATTAACATAAACTTAATGCTTTTAATACTATCAACAGATCATTAAGATTCATTCAACAACCTCGTGTTAACGCAAGTATATAATTATTGATTAAATAATTATCATATCAATTAGGTTATATTAATTGCTAGTCTCTTAACCTATTACCAGTTACAGTCTCAAGTCACAATTAACTAATAAATTATTTAATTGCAAATAATCAATCAACTTATACAAACGTTAGTTATAGCATAAATCTTTTGATCACGTTAAGTAACAATTAATTAACACACAATTAATATGGATCTTTCGAATAAACTTAATAACCATTCATAATTTAAATCAACATAAACATATCATAAAACATTTATCTAGAAATCATTCATCTAAGTACATACAATTAAAGAATTAGCTCATGTTTATAGTAAACAAAACCAGATCTAAAAACATGTTATTACACATAGTACATAGAAAAGATTAAGAATCAAACCCAAGAAACCGAACTAAATCTTCGTTAGGGTTGAAAACCTTCAAACCCTAGCTTCCTAGCCTCCAAATACCTCCTTTAGTCGACTTCTAAACCCTAGAACCGAATTAAGGTTTACTTAATTCGTATGTTAATTGTATGGTATAAGGGTTGGTAATGGCCTCTATTTATAGATTTCAAGATCGCGAATCCAACCGCCGGTTGGATTTTTCAGCCGCCGGTTGGGTTGGATTTTTACCCGAAAATCTGGATCTTGACCCGCGCGCTCAACCGGCTTCCTGATTTAGGTTCAACCGCCGGTTGAAATATTCAACCGCCGGCTGAATGTGGTTCCATAATATTCCACGCTCGGGCTGGGCTCCTTCTTTGGGCTTCTTTTTAACAAATCCGAATCTTGACGTTTTCTTTGGCCCAATGACTCATTCTTCTTGGGTTTATTCTTCTTTATAAGCCCAATCTTCTTGGTCTTTAATATTCTCTTCATTTTCTTCAGTTTTCAGCTCGTTTTCGTTCACTTTCTTTATTCCTTTAATTTAAACACCTTTTTGCAAATATAAACGAAATCAGTAATATATATAATTAAATTGCAATAAAAATGCTTAAAAGTAAAGGAATATTATTATATAAATATGGCATTATTTGATGTTATCAATTGACCAAAAGCCGAATAAACCAAATCAGATAACTCTATTAACCCAAAATACAACCGAATAAACACCACTAGTCGTTGGGATATCTGTATGCCTACTTTTGATGGATAAATTCACTATATATAACAAAAATTAAAAATATAATAAGTAGTTATCACGTTGATTATGAAAATATATAATATTAAAGATATTATATTATGAGATATTAAAGACTTGAATATCGGTTCATTATTTTCACCAAATTTAAAAACGTTTATCGTTTTAAAGTGTATTAAGTATTACACATTTTACAGTTAATTGTGGCGTTGAAAAAATGGCCAACAACAATGGGCAGCAGGTCAAAAATATCACGGGTTTCAATCTTGTCAAACTTTAAAATTTTATATTGTGTTTATTTAAGTTCTAAAAAACGTATATTGAATGCATTGTGGACATATTTTACTACATAAATAGACATATTTTTAGTAAGTTTTATACATACAATAGGAAGTTAAGTATATACAAATAGATATTTTTAGAATTTAAATACATACAATAAACATTTTTAAAACTCATCTCATGCAATAGTATAAGTGTATAAGTTAATACATTTTGAACAATAAACCCATTATATTGATATTTATACATCTACATTAATAAATTAACAATACTTCAAATTTACTTGATTTACATAAAAATAGTTGTACCGTCTTAAGTTCTTTTTCATACCTTATAATTCTTTTTAATGTAGAATAACAATTGTTAATAAATTTATTACCTTAAAATTTTATTTAAAAGTATTAATTATTGCAGTCGATTTTAGATAGTTGTTAGATTAATATTTTTGTAATAAATGTTTGATATTTCTGAGAACTTCCTAGATGCGTATTATTATTCTGCCAAAATATTTTTGTTTTAAATAATTGTTTTATGTTATACTGTATTTCATTATAATAATAACAATTATCATGTTGATACAATTTCTACTTAATTAATTAATAATACATATCCATGTATTCTAAATAAAAAAATAATACATATTATATTACAAATACATAGAAGTTATAAACATCCGAAATATTTTATTATTGTATTCTTTATATATTTTTGTATCAGTTACAAATACAACACAATTTTTATAAACCTTCAAATAACGAAAAAGATAAATAAATATAAGGACTTAATTGCTTAATTGGATCTCAATTTTTAATGATGACATCATAAAGGTGAATCATATATTATATTTATTTAAGATAAGATATATATTATATTTAAGATATGATCGGTATATACTTTCATATTTCGACACGTTTTGTGTGTATAAGTTTTAACTTTCTATTTCACGCGGTTGATAAAACATTAATGTCGTTAGAGATTCAAGTTGAAAAAACTACATTGTAACGTCTGTTCCGCCATGTGCTACTACGTACCAACTTTGCTAGGATGTGACGAGACTCGATCCCCATTTTCGCACAAAAAACTCTTCAAGCTTTCGCTGAATATACAAACTAATAAACGATCTATCCCTATCCAATTTGCTTCGCGAACAAACTTTTAACTTAATAAGCAAAACCGCCATGTAAGTAAAATAGAGAATCAATCACACATCGAAACAGATGCGGATCTATAAAGGAAGAGGGACAGCGGGAATCTAAAATCACTTGAAAAAAGATATTATTGATATTTTAAAACTTTTGAACCCTTAAACTGATAGAAGAGAAGGGGAAAAAGAAATTTAAACTCGTGTATATACACGGACCCGTTTACTGTTAATAATCGTAATGTATTAAGAATGTATTTTACATTTGGATATAGATACATTATTTTTTTAAATAAATTATTCATTTGAATTTAATTGATTTTTAAATGATGATTTATGATGTCACCATCTCCTTAATTTTACCCATTTTAATGAAATTAACCGGTTTTATTAATTGAATTTTTGATGACATCATCAACCGCTTCCTATATAATATTTAAGATTATAGCTTCGTTCATGCATTGAAAGAAACGTTTTATAAATACAAATTACCCATTTTACCTTAGTTTTTTAATGTGTTAATTATGATGCAACTCTCTTTTTCTTCTGATCGACTAATAATACTAAGCAACCCGTTATAGAGCAAAAAAATGTATTAATTAGGTGTAGATTTAGAATAAGTCGAATCACAAGTCCAATCAATGCAACTAACATTTTTCTTACTACTATTTATTCAAAGAAACGAAACTACTTTTAAATTCTTTATAACGACTTTGAATGTAGAATTATGGCCTAAGTATCTAACAAACTATGACAAAAACTATATTGTGTATGAACTTTTAAAACATCTATCGTGTGTATTCAATTTTTGATTATTGCTAATTGTATGTAATTTGGATGGTGTGCCATCCATATAAAGCATCCAAGTGGCATTCATACAAAGTCTCACATCAAAAAAATTACATACAATTAGCAATAAATAAAAAATTGAATACATACAATAGAGATTTTGAAAAGTTCATACACACAATAGAGTTTTTGTCATAGTTTGTTACATTCTCAAACACTAAATATATTTCTAGTTCTCTATATATCCACGACATCGAAAGATCCCTCTAAACAACCTTAAAACACAAACATTGATACAACAAAATAGGCAAACATTAAGTTTTAGTCTCACATATCGTTTCCTAAATAGCTAAAACTAGGGTTGCAAACGAGTTGAGTTTTTATCGAGCAATTCGAGCTTGAGCTCAGTCGAGTCGAGATTTTATTGAGTTCAAGCATGAGTTCGAACTTAAAAGTCGAGCTCAAAATACATATTGAGCCGAACTCGAGCTATTATCGAGTTTTTCGAGCCTTAATAAACATGTATATGTTATATTATATGTGTATTTTTGAATCTATGAATGATATTATTATTACTATATCTTAGTGTTGTTAGATAATTTTACAAAGTTCTAGACTAGTTTTCATGATTTTACTTAAATTTTCAAGATATCTGAAATAATATTTGATATTTATTTGTATTTTTAAATAATATGAAATAAGTTTGGGTAGTAAAAATTAATTTTTATATAAAAATTCGAGCTTTTCGAACGAGCTGGAGCCGTCGTTACACATTTTCGAGTCGAGCTCGAGTATGCACCGTAAAAACTGATCGAGCTATCGAGCCGAGCTCATCTTAAATTAATCGAGCCGATCTCGAGCTCGACTCGACTTGATTACAGCCTTAATTAAAAGTGAAAAATCCAAAACAAATTATCATACTCTTTTATATTTATTTAATTTGGATTTGAAAGTATTGAACTTATAGAAAGAATACCTTAATTTTATTTAAAATACAATATTTAATTACTTTTGTAAACTTAATTTATTGATGCATGTATGGAGGCCCCACTCTCAAACCTTTGAATTCCCCTGTTTAAAAGCAAACCCAAGTTCATATATTTTTCCCCATGCAAACTCTGTCATCAATTTTTCACCTCCAAAACACTCCTTTAATTTGATTTAATTCTTGCTTTCTCGCTCGAACAATGTCTAGCAGGCGATCTCGTTCCAGACAAGCTGGCACACCGATGATGATCAACGATGCTCAAATGGCTGATCTTGTTTCCAAATTACAACAACTTATTCCCTATGACATTAGTCAAACCAAGAGTTCCAGGGTATAGTAATTAACTCATTAACTTTTCTTGATTATTTTGTTAATTTCTCATACTATACCTCCATTAATGTTTATGTGCCCAATGTCACGCATAAGCAAAAGAGATAACATATATGTTGCTAGCAGCAACTATGTTAGGTGCTGATAAGACAAGATAAAAGAAAAATAGTTACATAGTTAACACTCTTTACCCTTCTTATGCAAACACATTTGATCCCTCAATATAACACTTATTAGTTGCACCTAAATTATGTGCTGCTAGCTTCCACTACAAGAATAAAGGGTTTTCGGCTACGCACAAAGGTATAGTACAAAGACCCAATTGCCAATTGGGGTTCAAATTAAGTGCAAGTAGCTAATTGGAGCAACTAAAAACTAGTTTGAAATTGATGTAGAATCACTTGGTTCATGGTTCTTGTGTGGTTTTACAGGGTAGATAAGTGGTGTAATAGGGTTCACACAAACTTAACATACTTGCATTAAATTCTTGTGGTGCACCTAACCCAGTATGTAATTCCTTCCTCTTAGGATGCATGTGACTGTGTTGTACTCATTCAACCAATTTCCATTTGTACTGTGTGTGTTTAAAGATACTATATGGATTCTCTCTGACAAGTGTTCGTTACAATAAAAACAATTATTTGCTACTCATTATTATTTAAGGTATCGCATGTGTTTAAATGTATACGTACGTACATACATACATACATACAAGTCTTTTATCAATACGCATTTAGCTTGTTTCAGTAATCGTAAATTGTGAGGTTTCGTCCCATCAAGAACGTACATATCGAGTGGAAATTTTTTCTAGTTTTAGTGTTTTGTTTATTTCTTTGTTTTTCGACTAATTAACTTCATATCGATCGATATTTAGTTTTTCGTATTTTGGATGTGTAGGTTTCAGCGTCAAAGGTATTGCAAGAGACGTGCAATTACATTAGAAGCTTGCACAGAGAAGTTGATGACTTAAGTGAAAAATTATCAGAGCTTTTGGACTCCACAGACACCAACAGTGCTCAAGCAGCCATTATTAGGAGCTTAATTATGTGACTAACTACCTATATATATTGCATCTAATATATAATAATGTATTTTTTTTGCTTTTAATAATAATTAATGTATTACTAGTAGAATAATTAATCAGTTAATATGCAATATTTCTTCTTGATTAGTTTTTCCTTATAGGATATCTAGCTTATTTCACAGTGTATTGCTTTTATCAATTGAATATTCCAATTTCAATTTCAGTTTTAATTTTTTTTAGGATTATTTTCTCAATGAGTTTCTAATATGTTTTGCCATTTAGAATATTTAAATAATAAATTTTTGACATATATATATATATGTCAACCTCAATTATAACTACCAATGGTAGACTCCAAAAACATTAACCCTAACATGTGACTTTTGACCCCACAATGTCACGCAAGTTGGTTATATTTGTGGAAATTGTGACACTTTGACCAAAGACACAAAATCATGAAGAGGTTCCACATCATCCTCAAAATATTTATAAAAGGTTTTGAATCTTATGGTCTATATTATCTAGTTCTTAGTTATGAATTTATATTTATATTAATACAAAAATGCAACATCTTTAGATATAAATTTTGTGGCGGACTCATAAAATTTAGTTACCGATAACATAAAAAATTTGAAGTTCATTTCACTTTCCAGTTTATTAAGTATTCAAACAGTGGGATGTATCGTCTAAAATTAACTGATATCACTTTAAAAAAATAATATTTCATCTAATATTATACATTTACATTGGTCTAACTTAACACATAATTAAATTTTCTATCTCGATTTCACTTGTACTTATAGGATTCAATTCATACTCAACCGTTGTACTTATACATGATTGTTCATACTATCTTTCGAGTTATGCATGAGTCGATCATATATTCATATATATACTTAGTGAGATATATTATTGAATATTGATTGATCAGATGTTGATCACTATCTATATCCAATCGTGCATTGATCATCAACTACGATCAGACATCGCTGCACTGTCCCTTACATAGGTGAATCCGACATCGAGTTAGATTCTACAAACTTACTAGTTAAAGTAGGTGTATATTCTGTGTAGCTTCAAGTCGTAGACAAACTGTATTATCATTGAGAGAAATAAATTTGAAACGGAGGTAACAATAATTATCCAAGTGCACTATTTAGTAGTGCAAAGAGTGGAGAGATCGAGGTGAATACAACTTATTAATATTTTTAAATTTGTACATTTTCAAAAACTCTAATTGACTATAACAGTTAATTCTAAACGCTTAACATCAATGAGACATGATATATAGCGTTAAAGAGAATAGGATTGGCCAATGCACAATCTTATTAATCAGTGAAAAAAAAAGTAAATAAAGAGGTCACTAAAAGAAAAAAAAATAATATTAGGTCCAACGTTGTCGGGCAAATCACCTCCATCACATATACTACAACGTCCAAGCCAGAGCTCGCGCGGATTAAGCTTTAACGTTGTGGGACATCATGCGCTTCATTGGTAGTAGGTACATTTATGATAAATAATACTCATGACAAGTTTCGAACCCATGATCTGAAGAAAGTTATGGGCGTTGCCCTTACCGTTAGGCTATTTAGTCATTGGTACTAAAAGAAGTACAAAGAATTAATCTAAGTATTAAGCTATAACTTCAATTACAATAGTTAATAGTTAATGAGTTCAGTATTTGTACGGGTGAATGTCTGAAATATCTAAAACGAAATAGTTGGAAATTTCGTTGCCACGTGAAACCTCTAATTGATAGAAAAGGCCAAGATCATTGGAGTGCCTCCATTGGCTTGACGACAGAAATTCACTCGGAGTGGTACTGGTTCTCATTCTTCGTTGTGGAGAATTTGACGAGCAAGAACGAGGAAACAATGGGCCCACTTCAGTTTTCTTTTTCTTTTTTCCTTTTCGTCGTGGAGAATTTCACAGCTTTTAATGGTTTTTAATTTAAGAAACGTAAGGCAGGCGGATAATTTTGTAGAAGAAATATATGGGAAGGGAACAAGTGTATGAAACTATAAAAGACTTTTTAAAATGATCAAAATGGATATTAGTACCTCGAATTTGGTCAATCGGGTTTTATAGTACTCTAAACTATTTCAAGGAGAGTATAGTACCGTATACTTGACAAAATGGTCAATTTAGTTCACTGACTCAATCACGTGAGAGGCACATAACTGGTGTAGTTAATTTTTAACTATTTTTTAACGGAACTTAGTTTTATATTACACAAGAATCTTCCTAATTAAATAGTCTTCTTCTTTTTTTTAATAAAGACACTTTCAATATTATAAGAACAATCAACTAAGTTGTATATCAAGAACAATCAACTTAACTATACTCATATAATTCTTTTTCCCATAAAAATAAAATATATCCCCCTTTATTTCATATGAAACAATATTTGCAAAGTGTGCCTTCAATGGAAATTTAAAGTTTCTAAATAAAATAATAGATTGAGGGTTTTCATTCTTCACGTCATTGTCCAGCCTCCGTCGCCACTGAATTCAACCAGACTCACCATTATAATATTTTGACTTTAAAAATGTGACTCAATTTTTAGGTTATTGAGTTTTGAAAAGAAATCTCATATGAAATAATAATTATATAGTGGTAATCAAGTTCCCTCAAGCGTAAATATATTTTAACGTTGGGGTAATTGATACGGAGTATTTTTTTATGTGTGTATTGTTGATTGTTTTGATAATAGTTGGATAAGTTACAGATCTTTATTTTAAAAGGACGAAGAAAGCTTTTTATTAAAAAGATTCTCATTTAATATAAATTTGAGTTCCGTTAGAAAATAGTTAAAAATTAACTACACTAGACATTTGCTTCTCATGTGACTGAGTCATGGTACTAAATTGACCCTTTTGTCAAGTATAGGGTGTCATGCTGTCCTTGAAATAGTTTAGGGTACTATAAAATTCGGTTGACCAAATTCAGGGTACTAATCTACATTTTTCCTTTTAAAATTGAGCTTTGGAGTTTTTTTTTTTTTTTTTTTAATTTTAGGTAAGCTCGATAAATAAATTTTTTTTAACGGTAAACCAAATTAGTAAATTAAAAAATAAAATATAACTTATACTAAATGCAAGTAAACGTTATTGAATTTATATTAAAAGGTGTAATTTATAACTTGTGTAATTTATAATATTTTTATTTAGTTTATTTTAATTTTTCTAATTAAATGCTATTATTATTTTAATAAAAATGAAAATAAAGAAAATAGTAGAGTCCTGATTGCAATCGTGACAGTTAAGACTGCGAGCAGTTATGGAAGGACTAGTAGTCATAGATGACGTGACTCGCAGTCGTGCAGTCGTCCACCGTCAGTGCGAGTGATCTAATTAGATGAAAATGAATTGATAAATAACTTTTGAGTTTTGCTAACGGAAGCCCTTAAAGCTTTCATTAATATACATATATTATTTGTATCTTAAATTAAAATTCATAGGTCAATATAAATTTGTAGGGGAGAAAGAGTGATAGTTATTATTTTAATATTTAATATAATTTTTAAAACATATCTAAAAGGCTTAACAAGAGCTTCAAGGGCTTGTTAGCAAAATTCATAACTTTTAACTTATTAACCTTCCTTGTTAAAAAAAAAGAAACGGAAAAATAAAAATGAAATATAACGTTAACGTTAACGGTGCCGTAACTATTAACGTGTAAAGTTACACCTGGTTTTTTGTGCAGATACTTCTGTGGCCTGTCAAATCAAACCAAACTCTCGCTCGTTACAATTCACTCACTCGCACAAACGGATTTCTCGATCACGTTTAAGGTGCATAACATTTCGAAATGGCTTTATTTCAATTATTTGTTCCTATTTTGATTTTTCGTTTGCATCTTGCATATAATTATTTGTAAACTTGTAATTGCCTATACAAATTTTATTAAACTTCAGGCTAGCAAGCGTAATTTGCATAATTTGTAGTTTTCCTCTTGAATTAGGGTTAGGGATATTGCGTTTCACACTTTCAATACCATGATACTAATTAGGTTTATGATTTACTTGACTACATATATATAGTTAGGGCTGGGAAGCTGATGATACAGATGTGATATTGTAATCTGATCTGTTGTTGCGTTTTGAATTTGGGGATTCATATTTGAATGTTGGTGAATTTGTGTAGATTGTGTCGGTGTTTTTGTCCTAAGGAAAGACTTTTGGAATACTTGTAAATTGGTTAATATCGTTTTTCAGTTAATGACTTAATGTATGTGTATAAATTCCTGTTTCATTGTTGCAGATTTGGATATGGCTGTAGAAAATATAATTGAAGTAACCAGCTTGTCCCCTAGGGCAACTGAGAATGATGTTCATAATTTCTTTGCCTTTTGTGGAACGATTGAACATATCGACATCATCAGGTGGTTTTCTATAATCTGATTTCCCTGTAAGCTCTTTATCGTCGATAAGTTTTCAATCTGACTGTCTAATCGCTAGTTGCTACTAATGCTTCATTATGATCAATGTTATTTTTATTTTAAGCTAGTTAAGTTACTGTCCTGTAAACTTTTTGGCAATTGCTTTTCAATAACTGAAGATTCTATATTAAGCTAGTGGACTAATAATATTTATGGAAATTTATTGTTTCATTACCATACCATGATATGTTTGTGTTAAATATTTGTTGCTAGCCAACTACGAGTAGTATATTTGGCCAGTTTGTAATAATTCACTTTTTTTAATGTTTTATTGCAAGTTGTTGAGTAACCAGTAACTGCACCTTGTTAAGTATCATGTTTCATTAATGACAAATTGGATACTTGGGACTTGGGAGTCATAGACTACAATATTACTGAGCTTTCTGCCGCAGTGGTCCAAATTGTTATTTGCTACCAATAGGAATATCATTCCCTCCCCGAGTTCCAGAGAAGCTATTGGACACCACACCCATCTTGTCGCTTATCTAATCAAATTCAACAATATTTCTAAAATTAGAAAACCTTACTACCAGAACAGCAAACCTAGGCTATCGACTGCATAACTACACCAAGCAACCAAGTCACTAACTGTGTTAGAATATGAAATGATGAGAGATAAAATGAATTGTCAATCGTAATATGTCAAAAATAGGAAGTACAATTCAGAAAACAAAGAATGGTTACGAGTAAAGGATAGGAAACTCCCCATTGATAAGAACTGCAACCAAACGGAAGCTACGATAAGCTAGTCTAGAATACAACTGCAAATTAATATTAGGAAACAATGTTGACAATATTATTTTTTATAAATTTGTTACTTGGCGGGAAAGTTTAAATATTTTGTTTTAATATTATTAATATTAGTATTATGGTAAGTTTAGGATATTGTATTATGGTAAGTTTAGGATATTGTATCATGGCGAGTTTAGGATATAGTATAAATAGGGCTCTAGGGTTGTAATTGATTTATTCTAAATTTGATTGGTGACTTGATATCATTAGGAGAGTTGGTTTACCTCTCAAAAGTAAACCACAGAAGAGAAAATCGACCTCTTGAAAGTCGCTTATTCTAGCTTTTTACTGGTTTATTTGTTTTTATCAATACTAGAATTCGCTTCGTATCAATTGGTATCAGAGCACCCATTCCGAGTTGATAATAAAAAGATAAAAAAATGAAGTTACTATTCATCGCCAAAATTACTGTTGACCGAAGAAGGAAACTTTGACGCGCATACTATTCATCACCGTTTATTTATTTATTTATTTTTCTTGATATTTCTCTCTAGAACAGTAATTCCGATTTAATGGCAGCAACAGATTTCGAATAAATGTTAGAGAATGTCGCACGCATAGTCAAACAGATGCAATCTGACATGGATAAGTGTTTCACCGCAATAAGGGATATATTTGCACCGACGCGTCTTGAGTTATCGTTATTTCATCAACAATTCCATGCATGGGTCGGGTCCAATATCTTAAGTAGGATCTGGAATCAGTAAAGGAGTAGGAGACAAGGATAAGCAGCAAAAACTCCGTTAAAGGGTCCAACGTAACTCATGACGACGGAAAAGAGTGGTGAAGGCGGCAATATTTTTGAAGAAGCTTGTGGTTGTACGATGCCAAACGACTGGGAAAAGAGAAGGGCGTGGAATTGGGCCAAGATACATGGGTTAATTAATGGGAAACACAAACCCTCCAGTGAGCCGGATTTTTGAAAGCTCGAGAAACTTTTTAACAAGCAGAATGTTGGGCCTACTGCTGGTTATGATTGGAGGCGGCCTCATTATAGTCATCCTACAAGGAGACAATACTAGGATAATATATTAATGGTATTACTTAATAAATTGTTACTTGGGGGCTATTGATATACTATTTAGCTGCTATTATTGATATTAGTATTCTGGTAAGTTTAGGATATCGTATTGGATTTCTTTTAGTATAAATTATGCTCTAGGGTTATAACTTATTTATGCTGAATTTGATTGGTGACTTGATATCATTCGGAGGGTTGGTTTACTTACCTCTCCAAAATAAACCATAGAAGAGCCAATCGACATCTTGAAAATTGATTGTTCTATCTTCACGATCCCATAATTCGGTTTGTATCAGATGAGTGTCGTAGAGGTAGTACCTTTCGGCCCAGTAAGCTTTGTTTCTTGAAACCCAGAAAAGAAAACTTAGATGAGGGTCACAGAGAGTTTGAAGGAAACCCACACAAGTAACTAGGAGACGGGTGGGAGATGTGAAACGGAACACATCCCACATAAAAGGAGCAATTGTGGCCCACATGAAGGGAAGAAGACACATGGAATAATTCCTGAAGTTACATTAATTTTAAGAGAGTAAAATCAAAAGTCATGCATAATGATTGAAGCTTGTACTTCGTGGGGGTTGCAGGAAGAAGTGATTATACAAGAAAGATAGAAAATATTTAGTGTAATTAAAGGTTATGAATTTTAAATATCAGCTAATGGTCATTTCATTGCTGCCTTATTTATTTTGGAAACCACATTCCTGTGAAGATGCTTTAAGATTTCACTGTTATAGAGTACAAATAAGAGATAAATGATAAATATGGTAGGGACGATACGGATGCAATAGAGATAGAAGAGAGGTGATATTTAAAAAATAAATATACCGGATTTCTTCTTTGTATTAGAAAAGAAAACAAAAAGTTTCAGAAGGAGATGATATGATGTGAATCTTCATGATGCATTTTATTGATATGTCTGAGCTTAGAAATAGAAATTGTCAAAACTAATTCAGCTTTGATTGAACTGGGTTCCTCCACATATTGTCACGCCTAGAGATTCTAAGTCATTGGTTTATCCTTTTCTTCTTGCATTGCAAATATTAAGCTACTGTATCTTTGTCCTTTTAAAAGTTGTTGTCGCTCTATATGTTATTTAGCATATTACCTGAAACTACATTTTTATTATTGATTTATTGTTTTCCTATTGTGGGGATTTTATGCTCATCCTGATTTTAGTTATACCACACTATACTTACGTGAGATATTCTTTTGGTTGCTATGCAGAGCTGGTGAAGAAGCATGTACAGCTTATGTAACATTTAAGGATGCTTATTCTCTAGAAACAGCAGTCTTGCTTAGCGTAAGTCATCACTCTTTTCTTGTTTGCAATAGTCATTATTTGGTGAAGATAACCTAGTCAATAGGGTGTCTATCTAAGTTGCTGAGTGACATTTTCATTTCTTAATATTGGGTTCTTAAATTGGTATAGGTCTATGTATATGACTGCGGCGAAATACAACATAAATATTCTTCTAATATGAAATCGTTCCAATAACAATAGACATGCATATGAGACCAACCACCACCGTCTTGGAGATCCAGCATGTTGAACAAATGCATCTCCAGGGATGTGTATTGTGGAAGGATCTATAACCCTTTAGCCTGTAGGTCGGAAAGAAAAAAGAATAATACAGAAGTTGTATAAGATTAAACCCCAACCATAAAACAGTTTAAAAAAGGGTAGCCATTCTTTAGGATCCCCAACGGCCTGTTCCTTGGCCAATGTGGAGGAGGTAAATAACGTTAACCACTGACAAGAGACATGGGGCCGGGATTTGAACCCCAACCTCCGCTTAGTGCTGCATGTCCCCGACCACTAAGCTGTCCACCATAAAACGATTTAACAAAGTTTTATTTAAGTTTAGTTCTCTTTCTACCATCAATCATTCAAGCTAATTGCAAGTCAACGTGCTTGAGGACATGTATTGCAGTTAACTGCATTGAAGTCTTTAAAAAATTTGATTTATTTATTTCAATGCAATATAACAATTCCTCATGGTTCATGCTAAATTCTATTTGTAGGGAAGCAATTTCCGTAGTCATGATATATGTTTTGTTTACCGGCACTTACTGTTCAATCAATTGTTTTGAGTCTGTATATTAATTAACTGTCATATAGTTTTCTTTTCTAACTCAGTTTCACTTGTATTAGTTATTTTCTAGGTTTAATTCTTTTGTGATGATTGATGAACATTATTTTGTTTCAACTCTTATAGGGAGCAACACTTTTGGACCAGACTATATGCATAACACGATGGGGACAAGATTCAGATGAAACAGAGTATTGGAACAGAGCTTCATGGAACCACCAAGACGGAAATAGTTCATATGTAATGCAACTTTTTTCCCCCCCTGCTGTTTTTAACTACGAATGGAAAACGCCAGAGAATTCACAACTTCCCTATTAAATACATCGCATATATTTTTATGACCAAGAAACCATAAAGACTATCTTTTTTCATGGTTTTATCACTTCCATGCCTTAAGGTGAAAAACTATTAACCTCACACTTAGATTTGTAAAACCATGTCCAGTTGCCATCCGGATGAATTAACCGTATATAGTCAATAAATTGAAACTACTTCTCTTATGAAGTGAAACACAGGTCATAAACTATTAGACACTTAGGTTTGTAAGATCAAAACTATATTGAAAAGAGATGTATTTGGTGAGGTTGTGCAAATCTAGGTATGTGGTTGATGAATCATGTTTGCAGTATGCAACTTATAGAAGTTTAGTAGTAGAAATGATAGGCAATTTATGATTTCAAGGGTAGAATCTTCTACTCCAACTTAGAACTCTTGGAAGTCGTGTTTTTCTTAGATTACAAATTGTTTCGACTATGCTGATGACTCCTTTGACTCATACAGGCATCGTATCAAGAAAACCAATATGTTTATTCGGCTGGAGAAGCAGTGACTCTGGCTCAAGACGTGGTGAAGACAATGCTAGCCAAAGGATATATTCTTGGCAAAGATGCCTTGGGAAAAGCCAAAGCGTTTGATGAATCTCATCAAGTATCAGCCAGTGCAGCTGCCAAAGTTGCTGAATTAAGTGAAAGAATTGGGCTCACTGATAAGCTTTTCGCTGGAGTTGAAGCTGTTAGATCCGTAGACCAGAGTTACCATATTTCAGACACTACCAAATCAATTGTGTCGGCTACTGGGAGATCAGCTGCAGCTGCTGCTACAACTGTGGTAAACAGTAGCTACTTCTCGAAAGGTGCTCTTTGGATGTCTGATGCATTGAGTCGAGCTGCGAAAGCCGCTGCGGATTTGGGTAATAATGGTGTTAGTAGGTGAAGTAATGGTTTTGGACTTTTAGTTGTGTGGAAGTGATACATGCAAAATAAATAAAGCAAAAGACTACAACAATATTATAAAGTTCTTAGAGAGAAGTTATATACTTATATATGTTGATATATCATGATATATATGTGCATGTTTGGTCCTCGCTTGAAATTTAACACGGCGATCCGAGCTAGAAAACGGTATAAATTTACGAATTAGTTGCAACTCTTTGAGAAAATATATAATTATCTCATAACCTGGTATCAACATTTCTATGCAAGTAAGTATGTTAATTAAAAAAAACAGTGGCTTTTAGCATCTCAACTTCAATTTGTTGATGGTATTGAAACCAGCATATCTATAGATTAATGCAAATCACAAAACTATCATAGATTACTTCGATACTGACTCTTGATTTAGAAGATATTTTCTAATTTAACGAATTTTGTGGTAATTGTTTCTGAAAGTAATTATTTGTTGTTACAATTATGCGAAACAGTGTACTGAAACGATTTTCGAAACCAGTGTAACAAGGTTTTTGAAACGCAATTTCTAAATCCGCAAAAAGAAATCTGAAACTGTGTTTTCCCTAGAACCCAGTTTCTGATGAGTAAAAACTGAAACCGGATTTTTCATTCAAGTATAATTCTAAACATGTGAGTCTACATTAGATGTTAGTTGCTTCTTGTCTTGTCATGCGAAATTGGGTTTTCGAAAGATGTTTCATCACATGTGAACTAATTTGTCTACCTGCATATCGAACAACCTCAGTCACTCACAAATAATATTTTTCGTAAATGTTCATGCAGTAATCAGAAGTCACAAGCTTCCGTTCGTCAATTTGTTTGCTCAGTTTTATCGTACCAAAATCAATTCAACAAGAGTTATTAGTGATCGCATAATACTTGATTTTACTTCAAAATCATAGAGCATGACTAATATGAACAAATGAAACTTGCAAGATGTGATCGGAGACTTTTTGGAAATAAATCCGAGCATCCTATCCCTGAACAAGTTATGCTTCATATACGATAAGTCAGTTTTGGTTGGCGGTAGCAGCTACGACTTCTTCCTTCAGAGCCGGCCCGATCATCCAATTCGCTCCAACAGATATCATTGGTTATGGTTAATCGTGCTCTCGTAACAAACACATACTTGTAGAGAAATAGCGTTAGAAAATACACTTTTTCGTCCGTAAAGCAACAACTCTACTGTGCACGTCTATACAGAGTGTACACGTCTATAAAGAGTTTTACTCGTGCGTGAAGCAGTGAAGCGTAGTATATTATCCCGTTTTAAATTAACTATATATGCCAATTAAAAAAGTTATATCATACAAACACTACACATTAATTAAATAACTAATTAACTAATTAATTAGAGGTGAAGTCAAAAAACAATGTTCCTCTCATCCATAACAACTAGGGGTGTTAATAATATTCCGAAATCAAAAAATCGAATGAATCGTAGCGAATTTTAAGTTAACTAAATCGAATTTTTCTTGCTTTTTGGTTTCGGTTAACCGAACCGATATTTTTTCAGTTTTTCGGTTTCAGTTTCGGTTCACGATTTTGACATAAACAATTAACCGAAAAACTAATGATTTTAGATAACTTAATTTTTCTATATATAAAGATCTATAAATAATATTATCAACTATCATCTATTTTAGAATAAGATTATTATAATTTTGTATTTATGTTAGTTCGAATATTCATATTTTAGCATTTTTAGTAGTTAAATTTTTAGTTTTGTGACTAACTTTGTTCGGTGTTCATGCATTTATGTTTTGTACCTAATTAAAATGCTTTATTTTTGTTGTTAAAATGATTGGTGTGTAAAATTTATAAGTTATAATAAATATCCATAGATGAATGTGTATTGTGTGTTAATATTTATATTTTAAATGATTAGTAAATAAAAGAAATTGATTGATTAACCGTCAAATCGAAATTAACCGATTACGGTTTAATTAGCGTGTAAAATTTATAACATCAATGAATGTGTAGTTATGTGTTAATATTTATATTTTAAATGATTAGTAAATAAAAAACAGTTGATTTATTATCTATAAATCGAAAAGGCCAGTTAAAGTTAACCGATTACGGTTAACCCGAAGTTTTCGGTTTCGATGAATCGATAATAATTCGGTTAACCGAACCCGAACACCCTAATTTAACAATATCAACTTCCTTTCCCCCTTGCCAACTTTGACCCTACGTCAATTCTCCGTGAATTTCACCTCTCCGATCACCATTTCAAAATTACAGATCTTAAACTAATCATTTTTACGGAATCGGATCAAATTAGGCCACCAATGTCTATCGCAATGCGTTATAATAGATGTGTTTGAATTTAAACATATATATCATGGATAATTTGTCAATCCGCGTCCCGTACAAAAACCTCACCGGTACGGAGGTTGAAATTATAAAATTCCAAGAAGAAGCTAATCGAAGAGTAGAATCCGATTACTCGAATTTATTTCCTAGCGGAAATGCCGCATCAAATTCTTCCTCATCATCTCCGTCGCAAGGACCGCCGGTGAAGAATTGTAGCTTCATTACGTTGATTTTGAGTTGTACTGTTGCCGCTGGTGTTCAATTCGGTTGGGCATTACAACTATCGCTTCTAACTCCTTACATTCAGGTTTATTTATTTATTTATTTATTTATACATTTTTATCTATATCTGTGTAGGAAGTCTTAGGTATCGAGTAGGTATATGCATGCTAATGCATATGTATGTTATTTACTTAAAATTTTGAATTATGTGGTTACTTATATATAAAATAAAAATAGTTGTATGAATTCGAGGATGTGCAGGTGAGGGTATAAGAAGTTGACATGTATACTGATGAGTGTAGATTACATTACAATATAGTTACAGAAGCGAATACTAGCGCATATACTTATGTAAAATGTTAGAACTATGTTCTTGTGATTTTTGCACTGACATGGTGATGTTAAATTAAACACACACTGTTAATGTCTCTCCTTGTCTTTCATGACAACATTTGAGTGTTTGTGATTATTGTATTTGAAAACTTGGAATGTAAGTGTGAAACTAAAGTCTCTTTTACATTGTATAAGATTGGGATTTGAAAGTATATCCTGATGTGATAGTGGATAGTGGTTTGCCGTTTATTAGGATTTTTTCTAGTTTTCTTTCCAAGAGCTTGATTGATGATGGCTCTATGAATCATTTGAGTATCAATTGGAATAAGGATGTAAAAAAATCAAGTTTGCATATATGCCTACTTTGGTTTGCTTTAGATGTAAATAGGTGTGTGCAAGAGTTTTAAATTGTTTGCAGGTGCAATGTCGTGGTAGATGGCTTTATCCATGTAGATATTCAGTACTCATGTTGGCATGTCTTTTTACTTTACTTTTTTATTTTTTCTGGTTAATTACTCATCGATTCCTATGTTGGTACAGACACTTGGAATAGGGCATGCATTCTCCTCATTTATCTGGCTTTGTGGTCCTATTACAGGTCTTGTGGTAAGTTAATTAAGTATCTTTTAACTACCTGAATATTAGCTATTAGTTCAGAAGTATGCTACTGTTTTGTAACATAGGAATGGTTGATGTGTGAAAGGTAGCACTTGCATACATTGATTTGCTGAAAATCTAATTAGGTTACAACTCTCTTTGTCTCTGTAACACTTCTCATCTCCAACTAGTTCCCTCATCACGATTTTGAACTCTATTGTAATTTAGGTATAGCTCTTTCACATATAGTAATATAACTTATACCTTACCTCTTTTAAGGATAGAAATGTATGTGACGATGTTGCACAATCTAAGATACTAAGTTCGAGTTCTTGCTCGAGAAGTGTTGTAAAAAGAAGGAAGAAGGGAGCCTGAGATAATTCACTCACAAATCGTTGAATGAATATATTTTTGTAACAATATACAATTGAATCTGATTTTTGGCTAAATGAGGAAAGATGCAGAATCATCTCCATATATTTTTGTTGAGACAGCATGATAATGGCATTAAACATGTGATCATTTTATTCCTCTTTAACATCATGTTGTGCTTTTTGTAATTTTATTGATGAATCATTTTGAACACTTGACAAGGAAAATTTGCTTCTTCATCTAGTTCTTAATATGGGATATATAGGAATATAGGGGCCCAAAAGTAGATAGTTTGTAGTTTTGTACACTTTGATATTCATGAGATTTTAATTACCATACAGAAAGAGATGATTAAAATCTGGTTCACTCATTGTAAAACAGCCTCTAACAGCTCGAAAGTGGCTTTTGCCTCGGAAGAGGAAATTTTGGACTAAGAAAATAAGCACTTCACTTGCATAATATGAAGGTTATATGTAATGATCCTTCCCTGATGTCACCATAGTGACAATCATGTGCCATTGGCACCTCTTTAGTGCAACTCCTTTTTGCCTTGGAAGCAAAGCTCTGAGCCATGGAAACAATAATATTGCTTGTCCTATAGGTTGTCCTTTGTACCTGCCAGGCACCACAACACTGGATTAGTCTCCAGATGTGAGTTTGCAATTCCTGGCAATTAGATGGCTGATTTGAGTTATTATAAGTAGCAGGAGACGTATTGGCCTGACAAGAAATACTACTTGATTTTTATAAATTATTGGTAGCTTTTTGATACTTTACATCAACCACATAATTTCTAAAAAACTGGTTATGGCAGGCCAAACTAGAAACTGTGTAGAAATTGTAAATAGGTCAGCTACTATGGCGTTGCACATACTTTCCTTCAAAGCAATCATCATATGATTAACCTCGATTTGAGGTCTTGTACAAGTCATCAAGTTAAATAAATCTGCTATGTTGAGGTCTGATGGTCATAGAAGTTTTATAGTTGACCGGTGTGGTTTTTCTGTCTTTAAGGTTCAACCTTGTGTTGGTATTTGGAGTGACAAATGCTCTTCAAAGTATGGCAGAAGAAGACCATTTATTTTGCTTGGATCTCTCATGATATCACTTGCTGTGAGCATTAATTTACAAATTTCATGTTTCTAGCATTCTTGGTTACTATTATGTAAATTCACTAAACTAGATGTTTTTACTTTAGGTGATAATTATCGGGTTTTCTGCAGACATCGGATATTTGATTGGAGATACGGAAGAACATTGCAGGTCCTTGATTGCATCTTTATAGCCTCCTTAATGTATTGATAAATAGAATTTGTATAACCTATCTATATATTGCAGCACGTACAAAGGTACACGTACAAGGGCAGCGTTCGTGTTCATCTTAGGATTTTGGATGCTGGATCTTGCAAATAACACCGTCCAGGCAAGTATCTGTTAGATTTAAGTTGAGAGTTAACATTTATGTAGCTATCACATGTATATCAAAGTATTTATTCCACTGATTTTAGGGCCCTGCCCGAGCTCTTCTGGCTGATTTAGCAGGTGCACAACCCAACTCCTCTTTGTGAGATTTCATGGTTTGGTAGTTCTGGAACAATGTTTTTCAAGTTCTTTTAACATGATGTTTACGTATTCAGAAAGGCTGATACCCGAAATTCTTGCATAGGCCCTGATCAGAGAAACTCTGCGAATGCTATTTTTTGCTCATGGATGGCAATTGGAAACATTTTAGGATTTTCATCTGGTTCTAGTGGAAAGTGGCACAGGTTCTATGTCAACTCAATATCCTTTTTTTTTTTTTTTTCATATATTTCTTTGATCCCTCTGGATTTCCATTGAATTTGTATTATCAACATTTTGGACAACTTTATCTGTGCAGCTGGTTTCCTTTCTTAACAAGTAGAGCTTGTTGTGAGGCGTGTGGAAATTTGAAGGCAGCCTTTTTAGTTGCAGTGGTGGGTCATTCAATAATTTCATGCATATATCTCTGCATGATAGTTGATATATATGTTATTTAATTTAACTTGGACATTCTAGCTGGATTTTATTCTTTTCAATAAATAGATAGTATTAGAATATTTGTTGGTGTTTTTTCAGATTTTTCTTACGTTTTGCACAATGGTGACACTCTACTTTGCAAAGGAGGTTCCATTAGCACCAAAGCAGCATCTCAGGTTATCAGATGTTGCTCCTCTTCTGGAGGATTCTCAGGCTCAACAACATGCTCCTGACCAAACAGAATCGAAACCTCGAAAAAATGCAGTTGATCACAAAGTGGGTAATATGCCTGAGAGTGTTTTTGAGTTGGATACCAGTGAGAGGAATGCAGACTCAGCAGCTAAGGAAGATCAAGTAGAGACTTTTAGCGACAATCCTGGAGCAGTGCTGGTCAACTTGTTGACTAGCTTACGCCATTTACCAATAGGAATGCATTCGGTGCTTATAGTAATGGCTCTTACATGGGTGAGTTTAATGACTGCGAGCGTTGTGGCTTTCTCAAATAGAGTTTTTGGACTTGTATTTATGCCTACCTTTCACATGTGCAGTTGTCCTGGTTTCCTTTTTTCCTTTTTGATACAGATTGGATGGGTAGAGAAGTTTATCATGGTGACCCAAAGGGAACTGCTTCTGAAATCATAGCTTATGATGCAGGTGTCAGAGAAGGTGCATTTGGTTTGCTATTGAATTCAGTAAGAACTTTTTTTTTTTTTTTCTATTTTTTAAAAAGGCAATAATATTATAAATAAGAATAAAAGTTAAACTAGCAAGATGCTAGGAATTACAACGATCCTAAAAGATAATTACATTCAAAGACACTAAACAATGTAACTACTACGGTCAAAAACTCAATGTCGACCAACACGACCCTACATAAACCCCAAACCGTCGACCAACACGACCCTACATAACCCCAAACCACTATAACGATCCTAAAAGATAATTTCGATCAAAGTCCCAAATAACTACTACGGTTCAAACACTCAATTCCAACCAACACGACCTAACAACTTAATACAAACTACACGACCCAAAAACTATAACGATCCTGGCTACGATCCAACAATCGAAGAAAGCACCCCACAATCCAAACCAACACCACACATAACCACATAAGGGAAATTACCCAGTAGAAAGCATGTAAACAGGTGAAAAACCAACCATTACTACGACAACTCAAACGAAACCCGCCAAAACGTTAAACCAAACATTTACGATCACACAATCTGACCGAGTGGTGGTACTATGAGTTGTAGAGATGTTAACGGAGAAAGAAACTACGTCCGTAAGGCCACGACCTGAAACCACTACTTGAAACCCCGAACCACCAACAACCAAAAACCACCTGCAACCACTGAAAACCACCTATGAGAAAACACGAACTACGACCAAGATCACCTGAAACCACCCCTCCAAATCACCCATCAGAACCACCTGAAACCACCAATCTAAAACCTAGAACTAAAACATCCTGATACCGCCCATTGTAAACCGCCTAACACCGATAGAAACCTGTGACTTGTAACCACCAGCAACTACTTGCCGAAACTACCTGAAACCGTCTTAAACCAACCATCAGAACCATCCAAAAAACCCCGAAACCACAAGCCTTAAATCACGAACTACAACCTCTTGAAACCGCCTGTAATCAGCTATCGCAAGCATCCAACTCCGTTTAATAATCAACCATCGAAACCACCCGAAACCGCCTGAAATCACCCATCGAAACACCCGAAACGCCTCAAATCACCCATCGAGACCACCCAACACCGCCTGTAACCTTTGACCGGAAACCCCGGCAACCACTAACCGTAACTACCTGCAACCACCGATCGAACCACTTGCTGGAACAACTTGTACCCACTGACCGGGATCACTTGTTATACCTGAAAATGACCATTAAAAAAGCTTGCCGGAAGAAAAACGAAAACTTATACGAATAGAAAGGATGTACTCGTATATAAAGAGAAGAATGTTGGGAGGGAAGGAAGTCCTCCAGACCGCCGGCTAAAGCCGACAGCCGGAGATAGAGCACAAAGTATGGTGACAGCTGTTAACTTTCTAGGGTTTTAGAGAGTGAAGTTTTATTAAGTGTTAGTAAGAACTCAGAATTGAGCACCAATAATCACATATTTTAGATAATCAATACTGAAATCAAGTTCTCCTTTATGGACAACAAGTCGTTAGTTAATCCCTTTGTTGGCATGAAGTAATATGATATAATATCATGTGAAGTTAGTATTGTGCTTCCGAATACTATTGAGACTGTGTTCGCTGACTTACCTTTTATTTATCGCCATTTATCGTTTCTCACGATGGTATGTGTATCTCTTGGACAGGTGGTTCTTGGAATCAGTTCATTCCTCATTGAACCAATGTGTCAGTGGATAGGTGCAAAATTTGTGTGGGCAATAAGCAATTTTATTGTGTTTGCCTGCATGGCAGGCACTGCTATCATTACTGTAATTTCTCTTGAAGAAACTCGAGGGACCGCCAATGCAGTAGGAGGAAACGAGGCAATCAAGACTGCTTCCTTGGTTGTTTTTGCCATTTTGGGCCTTCCTCTTGCTGTAAGTATGACCATATCATGTCTTTTTTCAACACTATGATTAGGTTCTTACAGATATCTGCTGTAAGTATCATTATACTAGAAGTTACACATTTGTTCTGCCTTTCTAGCTTCTGAAATGTTTCTGTTTGTTGCAGATAACTTACAGTGTTCCCTTCTCTGTCACGGCGGATCTAACTGCTGATACAGGAGGTGGTCAGGGTATGTCTTCAATCTGTAGTTTCTAATTATTTTATCGAATGACGGAAGCTTAATTTGCGCTTATGACTTTTATCTTCCGTACTTTTTCATTTTTTATTTATTTGCTTCTTACAGGATTGGCTATTGGAGTATTAAATCTGGCAATTGTAATACCACAGGTTGTTATTTTTGCTCGATGTACAGATGCTAAACTAATATTAGCTTCATATGATATGACAACTGAGAGGCATCCACTCTAATGTCTTTTAACCTGCCGATATAACTTGTATGCATACTGGGATGCTAACTTTGATAGAGAATGTTTAAATTGACCCCACAATTCAGTATCTCACAACTTGCACCAGAAACTCATCCACATCTATTGTACTCGATGCTCTTTTCATTCTGCATAAGCAAAGATACACCTATCCTTCTTTGTCTTGTCCAAGATGAAATGGAAAATGTACTATAATGCGCCCATTTTTAACATACAGCCACAGGTAAACCCACTATTGCAGCACTCACACTTAATCGTGATCATTATTCGAGCTATAGTTGGACATATCACTTGTTCACTAGAAATTTTTCCATTCTAGATATGCATCTTTCATTTTTATTTTCTCATATCATCACATTTTGTTGTCCTTTTGTCATGTAAATGGGCGGTATCAGTTTGTTGGTGTAATTTATGATGTCTTGAGTTGTAGTGTTTTGATCAAAGCTATTACTTTGGGTCAGGAAATCGTATTATTATTAATGGTTGTATGAATCGGAGGTGTTTAGAGGGGCACAACATTTGCCCTGTTGATGAATATCTGGTTCGAAGTGTAAACATTTTTGCTCTAATTTTTTGGCATTTGTAATCTACAGATGATTGTGTCACTTGGTGCGGGCCCATGGGATGCGTTATTTGGTGGAGGGAACGTACCAGCATTTGTTCTTGCTTCTATAAGTGCCCTTGCTGCTTGCATTGTTGCAACTCTAAAGCTTCCAACTCCAAGCAATTCCTACAAACCAATAGGTTTCCATATTGGATGAGAACTATCCCCTCGGTAAGAAAGACCAACTTGTACATATCACACAGGCACCACCAAATCGTACTAGTCCCATGAAACTCTTACACATGGTTTTACCAATAGTTAGCCTACAATATGATGTTTAAGTTCTTTCATTTTTGTACAGTATCAGTATAGCTATAGCTTTAGGATAACCGGTTATAATTGATTTGAAGTACTTGTACTAAAAAAAGTTGCTTTAACGTATTGCATGAAATTTTTTATAATTGATTTTAAATGTACAATTCACTATATAATATTACAAATTTATATAACTATTAAATTATCATAAGAGATAGGGTAAGGTTCTGACAAGAAGTCTCCTTTAAGGAGAATGAGGAGAAAAACATTTTTTACTGCATTTTATGATAAAATTGTAAAGATTAAAATGCAGTGAAATTTATAGATATAAAATGCAGTGTTATTAAAATACAGTGTTGTTAAAACTAGTTGTCGGAAATAAAAAAAAAACAATTATTTTAAAATACATTAAAAAAGACCTTCTCTTACTCTCAAATGAGGTCTTCTTCTCAGATCCTCTACCTAAGAGATATAATAACAATCATTATATTTAAAAAATTCAAAAATATAAATAAAAATTTTATAATAATTATGAAGTAATATTAATCGTAACTTTATAATTAACACATTATCTAATCTCGAAATACAAAGCAAGAACAAATGTCTAGGAAAAAAAGATTCCAAATTCACAATTAATATCGAAAATCAAGACATGATAGGAACATCTATCCAATCTAATTATATAGTATAGGATTTGTGTTGCTTTGCAATGATTTAAAAGAATACCCTCTCATTTTGATCCTTGTTATTTACTTTTGACATGTGGAACTAATTCTATTATTGAATAAATGCATGTTTGGGTACGAGGATAAGTGGATATAACTTATGTTTACAGAATCCTATAAAAACTCATAATCATGTTGTTATCTAATTATTTGAATGTTATATATGTATGACGGCGGATTTGTTAATTTAGAAGTAGAGTTAAATAAATAGCATTTGACCTAACAATATACCGAGTAACATATTAAAAGAATTCATCTGTTAAGAGGTTGTGAGTTCTGACAAAATAAATATAATACTTCTTTCGTCTTAGTTAAAGTGTTCAGTTTGACTATAAATACGGTTTTAGGATTTTCACTACTTATACATTTTACCAATCAAATAACATATCTACTCAATAAAGTCTCTTTTGATTATTTTGTAACATGGAAGTGAATACTTATTTGGACAATCTAAAATAATAATGTGGACATTTGTAGTGAGACGGATGGAGTATACGTAGTAGTGGTACATAACGAGTGATTTTTTACCTGTCTGTTGTAGCAAGAGTTAAAAAGTAAAATTTATTTGATGAACGAAACGCACATATATTTATCGTAAAAGTTAACATCTACATTCTTAAGATGGAATTTATTACAACGATCTTGCATAAAAAATGTATCTTACGTATGCATTTTAATTAGGGGTGTTTATCGGTTCGGTTTTCGATTTCATTGATTTAATCGGTTCGGTGTTTTCGGTTTAAATTTTTTTAAGACACTAACCAAAGACCGAATCGAACCATTTAAAAATGTGAAATAACCGAACCGAAGACCGTTATCCAATTCGGTTCAATTTTCGGTTTAAACCGAAAAAACCGAAGTACAATATTAGATAAAGAATTTACAAATTATAACTTCTTCATCACAATATCATCATCACATTAAATAAAATAAAAGAATAAATGTATGCGCCCACAAACTCCATAAACAAATCCAAATCAAAACAAAGTTCAGTGGCTAATAACAATTCTAAGCAAACTAGCTTAGGAATTATAACTTCCTAAGATAAAGTTTGGTTGGGTCCAGTTATTAGTTTACATAGTTGGAGAACATGTAAATGAAGTTTGTTTATATGTAACAGATTATTATTATCTCTTAATAATATAAAAATATATGTATTATTATATTATAATCGATTTTTTCGGTTTAACCAAATCAATAATGACCAAACCATTCATCGAACCGAAGACCAATTATCATATTCGATTTCGGTTAAAATCCGAACCGAATACCGTTTTAAGAATCGGTTTGGTTTTAAACAGTTTACGGTTTGGTTCGATTTTCGGATTAAACGGTTTACAACCAAATATTGGTCATCCCTAATTTTAATATCTTAGGTATTTAAAAAGGATCACAAGTCAAAGTTTTTAGATCATTACTCCCTCCGTTCAACAAAAAATGTCCTCAAATATTTTTGTGTGTAAATTAAGATATATTAATTAAATGTCAGCTTTATCCATATATTCAAGGTAAGTTTAACTGAATTTATTTAAGAAACAAAATATTTAGAATAATAAATGAGAGAAAAAATGGAGAATTTAATTATTTTTAGTAGTCAAATATGAATATTTATTTTGAGACGAATGAGTATATCACTGCCAATTATATGGGTAAAAGAAAGTTGTCCCTCAATATCACTTATGTATATTTCTTGAGGTATATAAATTTTGATAATTTAGATAAATCTAGAAACTTAAATAATCAAATATAATTACCGTCACCAAATTTAAGTGATTGAAATAATGTAAAGTTAGGTTCAAATTAGTATACGTTTTTAAAAATTAAATCTCTCACAAATAGTAAGTTGAAAAATTATTAAAATTGTACTCAAAATCAATGTTCTTTTCCTTTCGATTATGTATCTCACAAGGTATACATTCCACGACATTTTTTTCTTCATTTTCGGTGAGTATTGTAAACAATTATTACATGTAAATGACTATCAGATGTGATACCAACGATATCATATGTGTTACCAACAACTATCACATGTGATACCAACGATTATCACATGTAAAACTAATATTATACAATTTGTAAAGCTCATACAAAAAGACGTTGAAAATATATCATGTGAAATGTCTAATCGAAAAGAAAAAAATGCTTTAATTTTTATAATTTTTAAATAAGACATTTTTTGAGATATTTAATTTTTAAATACTCGAAGAAAATTTAATTTTGTGACACGTGACACATTCTTATTGGTTACTTCATTCTCATCAAAATTCTCATTCTCATTTAAACTCAGTCTCCAAATGTAATATGTATATATGGAACCAAGATTACTTTAGGATTTTATAATGTCTTGAAGATAAAGAATAAAAAATAAAGTTATGAAATAGAAAAATCACTAAATAAACTAAGTTACATTACAATCACACTATTTAATCTTAAATAAATTGCTATATTTTAGTAACCAAAATATAAGTTGTTTCTTTCAATAGTTCCCATCATCAAAGATTTAAAAGGGTCGACTTTCTATATTCCAAATTTCTAATGGTCACACTACGAAACACTTATCTTACCTATATATTAAATGGGGATCCTCCTATTTTCTGTGGATGTTTTCTACAAATTAAGAGGTGATGTGACATCATCATTTGGTGAGAGCTTAAAAATTAGATGTGACATATAAGACCATTCATCACACTTACTTAAAGTTTATAATTAAATCAATTAAAATGGCATTAAAATCCTTTCATGTTCTTTTCAAGTAATAGTTGATCTAATTAGTAATTAGTAACAATTGAGTATATGAACCAATTCATTAAATTTTTCTTAAAGACCAACTTTTTTTTTCTCAAGTGTGACATTTAGATTTAGGAATTTCCAAGTTTATAATTTCTTATTTCTAGTTTAATGTTTAGATATATATTTGTTGGTGGATATCAAAATATTTTAGATTAATATCAATAAACGAATTTCTGATTTGCTACTATGTATGGATTTACTAGACATCTAATTTGATTTCATTGATTTTGTTTTATAGAATTATGTTGATAATTCAATTATTTTGTTTCACTACTATAATTATATTTTTAGATATTCATGCCATGTATCTCGTGTTTGTTTTTAAAATTTGTTTGCATGTTAGATTTTCTATCATGTCCACATTTGCAATGATTAAAATTTTTGTGTTGCCAAGGTAGATTTTTGTTCTTTGATTTTTTTTCAACTTAAGAAAATTTTATTTAATTTGATTATGTTGCTGGGATATAGAATATAGCATATATATGTACAAGGATGACTATCATTTTAAAGATTTATCAACATATGTTTGAGTTTGTGATATTTTTTATTTGTGGTTCATCTAAGTTGAATTGTAACATTGATTCACACTTTAATATTTTTAAGCTCATTCATATTGTTATTGATTCATACTTTACTAACTCTCTTGCTTTTCTTTCTTTTGCTTACCAAATGCTTCGATTTATAATATGGATGTTGTTTGTAATCTCCATTTTGGATGTGTTATCTCTTAATTAGGTGTTCATGAAAAATCAAGATTATGATTATTTGCATTTGCAAATGTGGTCATTCATTTCTCAAAGATTCGAGATAATAAAAATTCAGGCTTAAATCTTACCTTCAAAATTTAAAACCTAGACCACTTTTGATTTTATCTATTTTAAATTATTAACTTTGATGAAAAACTGAGATACAAGGTGTTTAAGGTGTTTGTGTCTAAACTTCTACGTATCATATCTCGTTAAAAGAAGTCCAATTAAAGAACTTTCAATGGTTTAGTCAAAGACCGCAATATGGAATATTATATACGTTTATCGTGCATCGCATGAGTTATAACAATGTTATATTCAGGCACCCGTATTACAGTATATCAACTCATGACCCATCTCTATACTCTAGTCTACTCCATGTCTTCATGTATTGATGTTTCTTTTTAATTTGACTTTAGTTTTAATATTGTTTAATATTCGGTGTAGCAAAAGAAAAAAAAAACTCAAAATAATATTTTTATATTAAATCTTTTCTTACTCTAAAGATGAGTTGCTACAATTTTTTTTGAGTTACTGCGTGTTAGGAGCGGTGATATCACCTTTGGTGATTGTTGAATTGTAAATACCTAATGTTAAACTGTAGGTTTTTTCATATATATATATATGTAAAAGTATTTTCTCCGTCTTATTATAAGTGTCCACTTTAATTGTGTACAAAATTTTAAAAAATTTTACTAATTTTACTATCCACCAAAATAAATCTTCCTTATCTACTAAAGTCTCTTTTGATTGGTTAATATATAAAATGGACATGTATAATGAGGCAAATAAAAAAAAAATATGAATACTTTTTATGAGACGGCCCATTAATAAAAAAAAGATAGCGTGTAAAAAACGGAAAAATAAATGAACGGAGTGAACCCGAATCGAAATCGAAATCTGAAAAGCATCTAAAGAAGTGATGGAGATAGGAGAAGGCAAGTAGCAGAAAGGTTCCAAAATGGACAGAGTTAGTGATGGGCCTACATTTATAAAAATTACACGTTGCAGACATCAAGTGGTTCACACGTCACCGTCAGATTACAAACAAAAAAAAAGAAAACGCTGACGTCAACCAACTTGGGAATCAGTTTTCCCATTCATTTATTTTATTTCTTTTAATTAATTAATTAATTAAATTAAAATTCATTATTCTTTTGCCTAGCATTTTTGTAACAGGATTTATTTCTACTATTTATTATTTGTTCTTTTATAATTATTGATCTTATCTTATATTTCACATTTTTAAAACGACAACTTAAATATTAAGATGTGATGTGATGGTTCTCGTTGGCTGCATTAAGAAAATGAAATAAGCAACCGTTAATAATAATTCGTTAATAAAATCAATAAAAGACGTCGGTAGTCAAAGATAAAAGCAAAAGTCAATTACAAATAAACCTAGAAAAATCAATGAGGTCTCGAGTATATGCTAGAGTATATCTTTAAGTTAGGTTACTACGTTATTATGGTGGCATACCCTAATTGAATAGATGTGTTAGTGTACATGTGGGATTAGAGAGTCATCTATGTTTTGAGAGAAACAACAGACGGACGATTTCAACTGTTAGATTTTTGTTATCAACGTCCTAAATTTGCAATATTGTGTTTTACATAAAATATGTTAGGATGCAGCAAATCTAGACCGTTAAACATATAAATCAACAGCTGAGATCGTTTTCTCCTTAAAATGTAGTTGTTCCAAAAAACCATACTCTTAGATTTTTAAAGTTATCGTGTAATCAGTGTAAATAGTCAATCAATAAACTCAATATCTCTCGGAGTTTAATTATTTAACATTGAACGGTGGTATTTATTTCAAAATAATGTTTATCTTATTATTTGCATATTCTATTGCGCAATGGTCTTTACCGATACAATAGAAGCATGGCCATTCCATTGGAGCATGTGGTACACAAGATCCACCTCCCTCCTCATCTATACTCATTTAAGTTACATCCAAAAGTTAAGAAATATTATTAGTTTTAATCATTTAATATCATTAGTAGTGTAATATATAATCTTTTTTATTATTTATATGTGATTTGATGCGACATTTATCATCACGAGATCGATCAAGGTATCTTGCTTTTATGGTAAAACTTACACACTTCATTTATTATGTTATACAAGTTCAGGTTTCAAGATATGAAAGAAAAAATCATTTTATAAACAAGAATTCAAGGCATATAGTGGTTGTTTTAAAAGCAAAACTTATATAGATCAACCTAAATTTGAAGTTGGAATATCATACTTTTTATTTAAAATGGTTAAGTGAATGATTATGTAATTAACTAAGATCTGACATTTGTAATGTGTACTTAACTATTCGAGTGTACATTGTATGTAGAAAATTTGTTATTTATTATCAACCTATGTAATTTGATTACGTGTCAACTTGTAACGATGCCACATGACACCTTATATAAATGACATGCGACAAATAGAAAATTCATACAATAGTAACAAATAACAAGTTTCTTACACATAATATACGCTCGAATAGTTGGGTACACACTACGAATGTCATACCTTATTTAATTGCATTTTGCCTCACTTAATCCTATTTAAAATCCATCAATGTAAATCTAACTATGCTCAAATTAATGATACGAATTAATTAATGTGTATGATTTATTTTTTTAACTCTTCGTCCCAAAATTATTGTTATTAGACAAGAAATACACAATTTAAGAAAAATGCATTTATTACTATTGACTACCAATAGAATTTCATCTTTACCATGTTCAAGCATTTTGATTGGTTGATTTTGAAAGATTACAATTATTTTGAGACATACCAAAATAGAAATGTGAACAAATAAATTAGAACGGAATGAGTATTATTTACTACCTCCGCTTTTCAAAATAAGTGTCTCATTGTCATCTGTCATAGAATTTTAGGTAAAGTATAAAGCCTTCTCTTTTTAATAGTCAATGTCATTTTTACCTTTTACTTTAGACATAGATTTTTGTGAAAAATATAATTAAGGGTAGAAAGGTAAGTTGATTATCTATTTTTAGAAACTAAAATTTATTTTAAAACAAATTAAAATGAAAGTGAACAGTTATTGAGATGGTAGAGTATAAAGAAAAATAAAATAAATTGATTATAAAATTCACAAGTCACATGCTTTATTGTATTTAAGAAAAATAAAATAAGGAGATATTATAGGTACAGTAAACAGAGTTGAAAGTGTATACTGTTAACCAATCATATTCATGATCTTTTATAATTTAAACCATCCATCTTTTATATATATACATTTTTAATCATTCCTTATAATCTATTGACACATAAGTAATTGCACTAATATTTTTCTCATAAAAGAAAAAAGAAAAGGCTAAAGTTAATAGAATCAAAGACATGAGAGGGATGATTGAACATAAATCCATCCCATTCCAATGGTGTAATGTAATCTCAATCGATAAAGTCATGTGTGGAAGAAGATAGGGACATCTTGACTTGTAGCCATTAATTTTAATTAAACCATGCCCCACTATTGTCACCATAACAAGATATGTGGGACCCATCAATTCTTATTTTAGGTATATCTTATTTCTAACAATTTATTATTATACATGAATTCCATAGTGGTGAAATTTTGTTGTTTGTCTATATATTGAGGCCTCAATCTTGATTAATTATTTAATTATTATGATTATAAGCAACTTAAATAGCAAGAATATTAAGCGTAGTTTTCTTAACTAAGTATATATGATCATATGACTCTTTTAGATTCATTTATACGGATAAACTACAATAAAAACGAGCGTTTTACGTTAAAGAAGACATGTTTCACCAAATTGTTAAAAGAAAAAGAGCCACGTTTCGACTCTTTGACAGCACCACTGTGGGATGCCTACGGACCAAGATCGGCGTAGAGACTTTGAATTGAAGCCAACGATAGCAGATGGTGTAATAACACAAGCAAGGTAGACCAAAATAATACGTGGTATTATATTTGACAAGTCTCCGATTCCAAATCCATCATTCTCATCATGTATGTAAATGTAATGAATCCATGCATGGATGTACGAGATCATGATTGATGGATGGTGATGTGTGAATCGGGCCCCACGTCGATCCTTCTTTCACTAAATCCTGCAATATACATAATAATCATAAATCTTTAAAAAAACCATTCTGATGATTCTCCAAACTTGTATAAAGTAGACCACCAGTGCACATCAAGATACCACATTAACTATTATTGGAGGTTAGTACTAACTGATGAAGGGGTCATCCATGCCATTGTTTTCATAAAAAATGTGATTCCTTTGAATTCTTATCAACTTCATAAACAGGAGATTATATGTGTGACAAATTAATACTGAGTTATTTTACAAATTAATACAGGATTTATGTCGATCATTGCTTATAACTTAAAAGCAATGATCGTCACTAAATAGCTACGTACGCACATATGAATACAATATTTAACGCATACTGTGAAATTAAGATATTTTTTTGTGACATTATATGGATTAAACCAATTTGAAGGTAACAAAGACAAAATATACGTGTTTGGTAGGGTACGTTTTAGAAATATTTTTGGTTGTGAATTAGTATTAGTTAGAGTATTTCTGTCATGCTTCACGAGGTCCATTTATATTATATTAGTTTGTGATTTTTTAAAAGGTATTTATCGATGAAAACATGTTAAAACACTGTCAAGAGAATTTTGATGGGTTAAAAAGGATTGATGAAGCAAGTGCATGATAGGTGTTGGTGGATCAGGTGGCAATGCCTGCCCCTCTTATCACCATCTTCTGGATTTCTACCCTTTCTTTCGCTAAAAACTAACCATGCTCCCATTTAAGTAACTTTTATTTATAATACTCCTTATATATAATATAAAATAATGATAATAATAATAATAATAATAATAATAATAATAATAGTTTGGGGATCAGAGGGGCTGGACACATATGAGAGACAAAAGGAGCAGCAAAATCTCGGCCGTTCGTTTTATCCATCAACGGCTCAGATCATGTCATGTCACGCAAAGGCTACTTTGCAATTATTTTGGGCTGAGAGACTAAATTGTAATTTACTTTTAATGAGATAGGGGTCAAAATGTAAATATTGCAAAAAATCTCCATCAATTATCTCGAGCACAGATCATCTTTTTCTCTCTCTTCACAGACACACACTAACACACATACTCTCTCTTTTCATTCACACATTAACACATGCACATCAAATATTATACCAGATCCATGAGGTATATTACCGAAAAAACTTCAGATGTATAGATCGTCGTTTTGCAACCAAGGTATTATCGTATTCTCAACTTCCGGTACCTGAATACTTTTCATATTTTCATCAACGCCCAAACGCAACCGGTATACATGGTTTTAACGTTTACCAAAAATGCACTTCCGCCGTATGCTAATTAGCGTACGGTTGTGCCCCCGATACGTTTGATGAATACTTACATATGGGTGAACAAACATCATACCTTTGTTTGGATAACTTTTGTAAATGTACTTTTCATCTATTCTCTACCGAGTATTTAAGAAAACTAACACTACAAGATGTGCAACGTTTACATCAGCGTCATGCCGAGTTGCATGGTTTTTCGGTATGCTCGGAAGCATCGATTTTATGCATTGGCCTTGGAAGCATCTATTGTAAAGTCATTTAATCATCCACTAACACAACAAGAGATGTGCTTCAAAAGATATCAAGAATCTGCAAGAAAAGATGTGGAACGGGCATTCAATGTGCTTCAAGGCCGTTGGCAAATCATCAAGAACGCGACAAGACCATATAGCACCAACAAAATAAAAAGAATCATGTATTGTTGTGTGATTCTACACAACACGATAACCGAAGACAACGGACGAAATATGTGTCGACTGAAAGAGGAATGTCCGACAAAAAGACCAAGATGTTCGTGGCAAGAAAAGGGTTGAAACTTAATTGCGTATGGACAAGGAATTACGTGATTGGGAGGTTTATCATCAACTTCGAAATGCTCTAATCGAACACATTTCGCAACTCCCACCAAATTTTTGTACACGTTAATTAGTGTAATCGTTTTTATCTAATTATTGTAATGTTTTTATTATATAATTATTGTAATGTTTTTTTTTAATTTGATTGTAATATTTTTATTTTAATAAAATGTGTTTTATTTTAATTACTGTATTTTAAAAATTTAATTAAATAGTAAGTGGGTCTTAGAAAAAATGAAGTGACGAGTCGATGGCAGGGACCTGTTAGTTTTCAGTTAGTTTCATTATGTTTTTGAAAAAACTGACGTGATGCTGACGTGACCTGTCGATTTCAGTAACGAATGAGAGTGGTTTAATTGATCGGTGTTATATCAATTTGTAAAAGTTTGTATTATAATTTGTGCGTAAGTGTACCGTTTCTCTTTTAACAAAGATGTGTCTCATATATAGGCTCTCCATTCTTTCTTCATCACAATATCTCCATCCCTCTTTAATTTCTCTTCAAAGCGCTCACTCTCTCTCTCTCTCTCTCTCTCTCTCTCTCTCTCTCTCTCTCTCTCTCTCTCTCACACACTAAATATGACGATGAGACCACAAAGAATTTTTGAAATGTTGACACAATTAGTCATATAATCAAAAGATAGATCAGACGGGTAGCTTAAGCAGCTGATGACTTGCACTAGATCAATGGCCTTCTTCTCCAACAACTTCATGTTACAATCCTGCCAAGAAGATGACCATCATCAATCTCTCTCTCCAATTCTCCCACCTTGCACCACCACTCAAGATTTCAGTGGTAACTAATTAAACAGATCATGATGCTTTGATGAGTTGTACTATATGTACAACTCATTTATGCATTAGGGTTTTAGCTTCAACTCATTTTTTGTTCTATTTTTTCCATTTTCAAGCACCAAATCCAAATGGGTTTGAAGAGAGTTTGGACCTTTATGGTTGATTTAATGCAGGTGTGGCATCATTCATGGGAAAAAGATCGATGTCTTACTCGGGTATAAACAACATGGATGGATGTGATCAAGAAGCAAACATGAATGGTGACGATGAGTTATCAGATGATGGATCACAGCTTCTTGCAGGAGAGAAAAAGAGAAGATTAAATATGGAACAAGTAAAAACACTTGAGAGGAATTTTGAATTGGGAAATAAACTTGAACCTGAAAGAAAAATGCAACTTGCAAGAGCACTTGGACTTCAACCAAGACAGATTGCCATTTGGTTTCAAAATAGAAGGGCTAGATGGAAGACTAAACAGTTGGAAAAAGACTATGATGCCCTCAAGAGACAGTTTGATGCTGTTAAAGCTGAGAATGATTCCCTCCAATCCCAAAATCATAAACTTCATGCTGAGGTACTTGAGTTACTATTGTTAAATCTGTCAATCATTAACCTTTTGTAACTTTGTGGGCATTTCTATAAATGGTAATTTGAGTTCATAATCTTTAGGTGATCATAAAAAGTTCTGGCCACTTTTCAGAATAGTAATCAACAGTTTAATCAGCAAATCTAGTGCCAATAAGACCATCCACAGTGCTACAGACTTTACCTTGTCCATAGCACTGTCACGTCATGGCACATCAACTTTCTATAAAACTCTGCTTTCTATAAACTTACCTTTCTACTCCTATAAACTTAAACAAGTTCATAACTAGGTCCCACCCATTTTTTTATTATTGAAATAATACTTTTTATTATGGAAGTATTTTTTTTATAATATCTTATTCATGCATATGGACATCTAAAAAAATTCATGCACTTTGTATATGGACAACCTCGATGTCAATATGTATGGACTCCATGTCATCTCCACCTAGGCTGTGGACTTGGTGTATGAACACCATTGGATGTTCTTAGATAAAAGGTAGTAGCTTTTAAGCACCTATGATCTCTTTTTGATTTTCTTTACATGAGTAGGTTCAAAAGTTGCACTACTTGCACCGATAAAAGATCAATAAATTAAAGCTTTAGGTGATTGACATGTTAGAGTAAATTAAGGGCGATAAAATCTTTACACTATAACCCATATTGGTCATGATGACCAAAGTTTGTATCTTTTGGAAGTTAATGGTCAGCATGAAGCATATGCAAGGGCAAAAGATGTGTATATCAAAATTCATATTTTTCTTATCAATGAAAAATTGAATTCTACATGCTCAAGTAGAATAACTGAAGTTTATCAGTAATTAAACTAGATATGGTTCATAATAATGTGTAAATCTAAATTCGATAATTGTTCTTTGGGAGAAACAATTTTGCATACATGGTAGAAGTAGTATATAAATTTTATATGAACTTGTAACTAGCTTCTTTTAGGACCCGAAAAACGTATAAACCAAAACGGGTCTAATTTCATTAGTTATACAGTCTTTCTTATGTTCCACTCTAGTGTATCTATTGATGATTGACAAAAAGATTCAAAATTTGCAGATAATAGCACTTAAAAATAAAGAACCAACAGAACTAATCAATCTCAACATAAAAGAAACAGAAGGATCTTGCAGCAACAGAAGTGATGAAAATAGTTCTGAAATAAAGCTAGATATCTCAACAACACCGGCTACCGAAAGCCCTCTTTCATCACACCAACATCATCAACAACCAATTCCAAATCTTTTTCCATCATCGAATATTGATAGGCCTAATTCGAGCAACATTGTGGCACATCAACTCTTCCACGATTCGTCATCAAGGGCAACAGATCATCAAATTCATAGTCAGAAACTTGATCAGTCAACTGCCATTAAAGAAGAATGTTTTAGTAATATGTTTGTTGGTATTGAAGATCACTCAGGGTTTTGGCCATGGTTGGAACAACCACAATTCAATTGATGAAATCAAGACACAAAAAGAAATCGGTACTTCAACTCGCCTTCTGTACGTTGGTTTGAATATATATATTAAAGATGGAGATCATATCAATCTGTTTGTTCTCTAAGCATTCCAGTTTTTGGTACTTAGATTAATAGAGTAAAAATTATAAGAAAAAGATATTATTAATTATTTGGATAATCTTTGTATTCAAAGAAATAAGGGGTATTGATCAGTGCATGCGTTTGCATTACAAAGAGAAAAATTTGATTTCTTCATGCTATGTGTAGTAAATTTTTTTATTTTATAATTTTATCCACTAATTACCATAATAATAATTACTTACATTTTCTGTACTAAATTCTACTCCCTCAATTCCAAACTTATTGTTGACAGATAAAAAAACCTAATTTATAAAAATAACAGCTATTTTACTATAATTTATTTATTTTGTAAAATGATAATTTTTACCTTTTTATTTGTTAAATGATTTGTATGTGTTTTGACTTTGAAATCTAGTTAATTATACCATATATCTTTTTTCTAAAATGTAGAATAAATTTGGGACAGCTGTAGAAGGCCGGATATGTGAATGATGAACTTGAAACTAAGACCAGTGTCAAGGTCCGTCACTTTGCAAAGTGACGACTGTCGGTTCCAAAGACACAATAGGCACCAACACTTCACTTGGACGTTTCAGTTTTTTTCTTCGGCTTCGCGAAGTGCAACTGATGGAAGGAATGGGGTCGGAAGCATTAGAATATTAAATTTATTTTTTGTTTAGTGTATAGAAATAAAAGTATATTGGTAAATGTGGGGTCCAAAAAAACTGAGTGATGTGTCATGGTTGGTAGTGTGTTGGTAGTGTTGTGTCAGTTTTAAAAAGTACTAGCGTAATGCTCATGTGGCACAAACTGATGCGTCATCTTGTGTCATGATTGAGAATGATCTAATGGAGTAGTTTTTGTTAAATGCTTGAAATTCCCCGTGGTTATAACATATTTTTGATAACCTAATGTAAATCTTAAAATTCTAATGGATTCAAAGCTCGCAATCGGACAATCGGACTTGGTCATCTGTTCTAACTAACTATCTAATAGTTTTCTATTATTGTGGGCTCAAACTTTTTACTGAGCTCCATGAATATCTTGTTTTTGCAATTCATAGTAGGATTAGAACTGAAGACGAGATTAGGTAATATATGTTATCTTAAGTTTAAGATTGTTTTGATAATATTCCTCTTATTCATAGAATCATAAAGGTGCATGTATATGCATTAAAAAGAACAAAAAAAAAACTAGTTTTAATTTTAAATGAATAAATACTGATTTATTTTATTCATTAAAGTTATTAAATCTCTCCATATCTAACATTTCTGCAATCAAAGAATGGGAAAATCTATTTGCACTCCAAAAAGTGTTTTTTACACTCTTGATAGTGACGTGAAGGGATGTGTGAAAGACGATATAGTTGACGTGAAACATGAAACTTGACTATTTTTATCCGTATATCATTATCTTTAGTTACTGTAAGTGTGTAGCAGTAGTTTGTTTGTTTGTAATACAATTTCAAGTATATATTTTTGATCATTTTATTTTCACATACTTTATCAGTTTCTGTAAGAGGAAAGTTCAATAAGAACGAAAGAATCGATAGGAGTGCTCTATTTCAATTATTCATTTTTATTTTTATTTAATCTAAATGGAGAAATTTTATATATTCTCTCATTCTTCACTTTTTTAACATTCTTCGTTGGAACCACCTCTGTTTGATAATTATTTAACAAGCGTGTTTCTCATTCTCATAATTAACCTTTTTCATACTCCTTCCGTCCTATATTTATAGTATGCATTTTCGTTTTTTTACGTCCCAAATTAATACTCCTTTCATCCCAAAATTATTGGTCATCGGATAGAAAACACACAGATTAATAACAGTTCATTTATTACAGTTGACCATGAATAAAATTGCATTTTTATCATTTTTGAAACATTTTGATTGGATGATTTTAGAAACGGACAATTACTTTGGGACAGAGTTAGTACTCCACTTTCAAAAATAGGAGTCTTTAGAACGTCAGGAGTCAGCGTTCAGCCACACCCCGACAACGTTCTTCTAGCTGTTCTATCCGGCGTTCGACCTCACTGTGTCCCGCGGGATGGTGAAGAAAAGGTTTTTTCTACTGAGAACACTGAAAATCCTCCACTTCCCCTAATTTGATTAATAAAGTAGAAATTACGAATAAAAGTCCTAATAATTTAAAAAGTAGGTTACATGAAAGTCCCAAGAACTAAAACTAAATTAAACAAATTACATAATTTTGGACGACAAATTAAAAAAAATACGGACGATCCCTCTAAATATGCTCCAAAAGATTGGATCGAAGACCCTCGTGTATGTCCCCATCATTTATTTCTCGGGTTTTCCTCATGTATATGTCACACCTCTCGATCCAAGTACCTTGTATAATCTTAGCATGAACATGATACTCTTATAATCGACGATATTAAAATCGTTGTCTTCAACAATCATATTATACATGATTCGTTTTATAGCGTTTGTGCTATAAGTTATTGCTAGTTGTTGTAGTATAGCCAACGACTTTGCAGAACACCAAATGTTCGCTCAACATCATTTCGGGCAGTCGCTTATACTTGAGTAAACTTCACTCTCTTTGGATTTCAACACACTCTATACATTGTTCGTTAATAACAAGTCATAATTCACGGGATTTTAATATTTAATACTCCATCCGTCACAATTTAATTGTCCTGTTTTGACTTTTGAAGTCTTTCTTTTTCAACTTTAATCTTGAATATATTTGTTTGTGCCATATAATATTTGATGTAAATTATACCAATAAAAATACATTTAAAACTCAATCCATTCATATATTTTACATCAAATATTATATAACACAAACAAATATATTCAAGGTCAAAGTTAAAAAAGAAAGACCCTGAGAGTCAAAACAGAACAATTAAATTAGGACGGAGTGAGTAATATATTCTCTCGCAGAACAAAACAATAAAAAAAGAGTTTGATTCGAGATTGAAAATTACATTGCATTAGACAAATATAATATTACCATAAATAATACTCCGTAACAAAAATGTAAATAAATTAGGCATGTATAGCAAATTTAATAAGTACAAATATATTATATATATAAAAAAAGTTATTTACGAAAAGCAAAGCTAAATAATTCTAATTATAAAATGTTCTTACCAATAGTTAGTTAAGATATTAGTATATGAAAAATATAGACACTGATAAGATATTTGAGTAAAGTATAGTTTGAGCAATAATCTAAATGATTGGTGTCACGCGTTGCCGTTTTTGATGAATTCGTGTAGGTCAATGATGAATGGTAGGAGCAAGAAAGAAAGTATTACCGTATATATTACGCTTTTCATCTCAAAATAAATCTTTACATTATTATTTATATCTATTTTAATGTAATTGTTTAAAATTAACTATTAAAAATTATTAAACTTTCAATGTTACCCTTATTTATTACTTTCAATCATTTTATTTAAATAAATTTAGTCAAATTTACATCGAATATAAAGATAAAACTGACTTTTAGTCAACCTATCTTAATTATCATAAATATTATTGGGGTACAATTTTATAGGACGGATGGAGTAATTGATTTGTCAAACATGTGTCCTAAAGGCATATGTTAAACTTCATTTAATGCACTAAAACTTTCTATAAATATATTTATAATAATTGTATTTGATGTTATTCATTGTAACTTAGACTATAATTAATAAAGCCTTATTCTATGCGGCGTTAAAATATTTCATAATAATTTAATTAATTTTATTTAATTATTAAATTTTGAATATGAAGAGTTGATAAGTTATGATGCAGTGAAATTTATAAGAATAAAATAAAACCCTTTCTTCACATGTCAAACAACTATATAAATGTTTAACAAGCAATATGACCATTAAGATGTTAGCAACACACTTTTTTTTTTTATTAAAAAAATGGGTCTTTAAATGAAAGTCTTAACATTTTTGCCTACAATAATTATCCCACTCATTTTATTGGATAGAAAAAATGCTAATTATGTCTAATTAGATCTGAATATATGTTAAAAAATGTGATCGGTACACGATGTAAAATATTTGGATACAACGAGGAGAAATATTAAATGGAATTCATATGATATTTCAATGAATAGTTGTGCATAATTTTAGGTATGCATAATAATATGATGAAAAGAAATGAAATGAAGCAATTTGGACAAGTGTGTGCAAAAAGGGATTTGTGTGTGAGAGAGGAACGGAAACAAATCAAAGGGTATCAAACACACATTTCAAGGTAGAAAGATGACAAAGAGATGGAAAGTGTAGAAGAAAAGCAAGAGTTGGAAATGGTCACTTTCTTGAAGGAAACATATGGCAAACTTTTATCCTGCCATTTTTGACAACGATATATATATATATATATATATATATATATATATATATATTGGGTCATTGGCCATGCCCATCATCACATCACGTACACTCCTTTCCTTTAGTTTTTCTACCCCATCACCTTTTTTTCTTTTGGATGCATTAGACCTTTCTATCAAATCGTACACTCTTGTCTTAAATTTCTTCCGATTAAAAAAGTTTTAGCATGTTAAATACAATATTATCAGTTTTTAGTTGTTTTAGTTGAAGGAAACACAATACTTCGGCTTATATTTATCGTGCGTTTTGTTTGTAAAATCTAATAGAATTTGAAACAGAGTTTAGGGTAAGTTCAAATAAAAATATTAAAAAATTAAGGAATGAAAGAACCAATATGATTGATTCATTTGAAATAACTAATAAACCTTCCAACGATCACGTTTGCTAGACAAAAAAAAGAAGCCCTCCTAAGTGAAAACTTGCATACATATACATTTTAAGTGTCTTCATTTTTATTTTGAATTGTACCAAAATAATTGTCCTTTTATATGACAACCAATAGAAAAATATTTAAAATATAAAGTAAGATGATATGTTATTAAATGGATAAATTGTACATTTCTAAAACTGTATGTTTTTATTTATTTTTTTATTTTAAATGGACATTTTAACTAGAACATAGGGTACATGTTTTTACGATTAGCAACCACTATTTTTGTTTGCAACATACATGATGACTAGAATTTTGGTAAAGATCTTTAGCGTTTTGCCATATGTGTTATGCTGAAATGGGAAGAACATTGGGTCCATCATTAGAACATTGTTTCCCTATTTGTTTGTGGTACGTATCATTAGAAAATTGGCCTAATCCTTTTAAGGGGTTGGTTGGTGTTTGGCTGAATATATTCTATTAAATTTGTCAATATTATGTGTACGTTTAAAAAACAAGGTTTAGTTAAAGGGTATGAATCTTCTTGGTTCAATTGGTTACTTCAACGCATTGTAACGTATCTTACGAATCTACTTAGTTTAGGCAAAACGAGCAATGATTTATTCTTATTAATTTTCATACTATATTACTTTTGTCATTTAAGCAAGGGTTAATTACTATAGATTAGCTAACGTACTTTCACTTTTGTAGCAATGTAGATAATGAACGATTCTATTACCAATATACGTTATTTATCGGTAAAAAGTACTATCGATTAGCAATATACTTTACATAATTTGTTCCAAGGTAGGTAATGAACTTATGAATCATATTGCCTAAATCGACACATTTTTACAAAGTACATTATCTAAATTTAATAAAATCGGTTCGTTTACCTATATTGATACAAATGTAAAACTATGATGTCAATCTATAAGTTTTCTTTACGCAAAGTAGCAACATAGTTAAGTATTTTTACTTGTAATAAAATAAAATTAGAAAAATTAAAAAATATAAATAGTTTTCTGATTCAGTTTGACTGTGAACTAAATAATTAAAGAAACCATTTGAACTTATACAAACTTGTACATAGATGAGAAGACTCCAATTGTTAAACGAAGGGTTTTCTCACTCACAAAATAAGCTAATCGTCTTTGTGCCAATAGCACACTCATTTACGAAGAAACACAAGACAATTAAAGTATCCTTATTTATTGAACCACAGGTGTGCACATTATCATCCAATAAAATTGAAGATTCAGAAAGACGTGTGCCATCGTTGAACTTCTCAAATACATAAAATTGTACACTAATCTAGCAATTAACTATAATTATTTGTCCAACTCCAGATTTTCACTAGTTTTATAAGACCACTACCATCAACTACGTCTTTGACACCGTCTATAAGGTCTCAACAAAGACATCCAATGTGCGTCTTTGATAGCTTCGTCGGTGTGAAGACAGAGAAAGACGGAATAAGGTGAGCTAATTTTTATTTTTACTTTCTTTATGCGTATAATAAATATATTGTTTGTAAATGTGAAATTTAGAAGTTCAGTTGTTCAATTCACTCGTATTCCTGAGAACGTGACGTTGTCAGTTTAATTCTTCTATCTTTCTTCTATCTCTCAGTGTGAGTGCTCTAATCTAGTTTGATTGAGAAAATCTTTCAACTTGAAAGGATTAGAAATATGAACAGTGATTAATAAAGAAAAGAAAATAGATTCCTTCTGGCAAGTTCATGTGAGCTACTGTCACCCACTCCCTACCATCCAACACAACCTTGGGACCCACTCTAACACATCTTTTTCTGCCTCTCACTATACCAATCTCTAACTTCACATGTTCATTCCCTTTCAGTGTCTCTACATTCACCCACAATTTGTAAAGTTTTGTTTCACATCAAACTTTTTCTATTATTGTCTTCTTATGTTTAAATGATAAATCGACTCTTATGAGATTACATATTAATCAACGGAACAGATCGGAGGAGCAAACGGTGAAGAGAAGGAACTATTTTGCAATTTTAATAAAGTTATAGACATGTTCAAAAATTGTCCGAAAAAATACCAGAAAATTTTCCAAAAATTTGTTCAATCAAAAAACTTTTTTAATATGCAAGATTAAGTAAAAAATTATAAAGAACGTAAGATGCAGTAACAAATATACAGAATGCAGTAAACATGTAATAGTATTTTGTTTTATTCAAGAATAAAACCAAATAATAAGATGCAGTAAAATAAGTATAAGTGATTTTTTTATTCCAACACATAAAATGTACAATAACATAAGATGCAGTAAATACATACAAGATGCAGTAGAAAGGTAGTAGTAATTTTTCGATTTCAAAAATAAAATCAAAGCTGTCGGAAAAGCTTAAAAAATACTAAAAAATCATAAGATGCAGTAAACAAAGTACTAGCACAAATATATAGTTAATTTTTTTCCAGATCTAAAAAGTAGATCTAGATCTGAAAAGTAGATCTACTTTTCAGATCTAGATCCACGAATTTCTAGATCTATTTCCTCTTAGATCTAAGTGTTTTTACAAAGTGATGGTGTTGTCAAGATGATGACGTAAGTGGTGGCGGCGGTGGCGGTAGCGGTGGAGCGGCGGGAGAAGATGGAGAAACGACCACGGTTGGTTACGTTCGGTGGAGGCCGGTTCACCAACGGTGGTAGTTCACATTTCAACTCTCCGGCCACAAAAACCGCCGTCGTTTTCTTCGCCAATTTTCTTCAATCACGACGACGGTGACGGTGGTGGTGGCGGTGGAGTTGCGGTGGTGGCGGCGCAACAACGGTGGTGGCAGTGGTGAATGGTGAAGGAGGTGACGGATGGTGGTGGTGGTTTGTTAGTGTGTGAGTATTTGTGTGTGTTTTGTGAAGAGAGAAATATTGAGAGAGTTTTAGAGAATATGTGTATGTGTGTGTTTTTGTGAAGAGAGAGAAGGGGAGGGTGACCAAAAATCTGCCCCCTTGTCTTATTTAATATAAATTTCAACTTAGTCCCTCCGTCCAAAAAGAATTGCAAATTAGACCCTGTGACATGGCATGATCTGGACCATTGATGAATGAATGGATGGTCCGGATTCTTTTTGCCCTCCTTGCCCTCTCTAAGGGCCATGCCTAATAGTTCACGTATCATTTTACTGTATTTCTTAGTTACAAGTATTTACAAACTAATGAACTATCAAACTATCAAGATGGAAACACTAAGTGCGGCCGTCCTTAAAAAATCTCATCCAACGTAATGTTACCATTGGTACTCCTTACACTATTAGTATTCATTTTCTATTGGAAAATGGAAAATGATTCACTAAGAGTCTAAGACACATGCCGTTAATTGAAAATGACATCAACAATTGTATGAGAAAATACGTACTTATGTCTTTACAAATTTTTATTGTCAGTGAGACTTTGATCTCTTTCTATAACACTGTCACGTAACTTGGAGTCTTAATTAGATTCCTCTCAACTGTAGACCGAAACTAACGGGTCACGTCAGCGTCACGTCAGCGCCACATCAATTTTTTTTAAAACTGACTGAAACTGACGGATCTCTGTCATCAGTGGCACTGTCACTTTAATTTTTGGGTCTCATATTTACCAATTTACTTTTGTTTATATACACACACGAAAAAAGAAAAAAAGAAAAAGAAAACCGATTGAACATCGGTTATCCGACGGACCAAACCGATAGACCGAACCGACGGGCCAGTGCCATCAATGTCGGTTTCGTCGGTTGGAACCGATGAGAAACTGACGGGAGCGTTGGGAGAGGCCTTACATTACTCGATCCGGTGGATAATAGTTGGATTTTTCTCTCTTAAAGGTATACAACAATAAATAGTTTTTGTTTAAGTTCGTTCACCCGATAGTACATCAATTGCTAACTACCTACGCCGTTATACCAGACTTCACATGTATTTTGTATATTATCATTAGAATTAGTACAAAGAATTATGTATCAGCGCGTGTCAATTGTACGTGATAATAGATACTGATTGTACGGTAATCCGAACAAGTGCGGTATAGTGTAAGTTCCAGCTGAATATCTCCGACAGAAGGTCTGCAATCACAAGTGAAGCTCTAGCGTTAAGTGAAAGACGGGGAGAAACCCCGTAATTCACCTCCGGCGTGAGAATAAGTGTATGATCGGAAAACATAAAGTGAGAGTGAATTAGGGTTTAAAGTGAAGAGGATGAACATACGTCAAAATGAAGAGTGTGAGCCCCTTTTATACTTGTTATGGACTTGACCACGAAACTTCTTTGGCCAATCATGTGATAGCACTCACAAATATTCTCTGAGAGCCAATCACATTCCCCCAAATCTTTGTATGGTCCCCCACTCTAGATTCTATTAGACTCGGAGGTATACATTGCAACCTACGGGGTGGAGGTAGGTTATGATACTATTTGGTGGCGATTCCCTATAAGGTAATAGTTGCCTACTATACGCCACAAGGTCATAGAATGACCTTCCTCCTGGAGGAGGCAGATAGCTTGGGTTTTGTCATTTCTCTAGGATACTTCAAGGTGGAGATGCGTTGTTTACAGGGTGGAATATTGGTTACACCATTAAGTCCCCACAGTCTAGTGGGAGGTAGTTGCTACTAAATTGCGCTAGACTCAAGTGAAATTTTTTTCCTCGAGCTGTGCTTTCTGATCTACTGCCGAAATTGTCGTACCGTCAGAGCGATGTGGCGGTTTTTTGCTTCCTCTTGACAACTGTCGTCATTGTTCTCTTTCTCTGTTCTCTCACATCCACACACGTGTCCATACACGATTTTACCTAGGCCATCGAACCGTTTCCTCACCCCCCCCCCCATTTTGTATCTCTTCCTATCTTATTTTGAAATTAAGATTCTAAAAGATTTCCACATTTTCTCTCTACTGAAACCCTAATTCCCTTTTTTACTTATTCCGGCGAGTGTTCACTATATCTCAGGTTAGTTCTATCCCCTGATTCTTGTTTTTGCTTTTGTTTTCTTCTCTTTGTTTGCAATCATGTCATCTGTGAATAACATTCATACCATCAATAGTATTATTCGTGAAAATCACTTTCATTATCTTTGCAAAAAATACGGAATTTCTGGCGAGTTTGGACCAGTTCTTCCGAAATTCAACGAAGTGATTTCAAAACCACCGGTTAGGAAATTTGGGCTTTACAGAAAACTATTTTCCGTTTCTAACCTTCGACTTCCGCTTTCATCCTTCTATCTCTCTATTCTGAAATACTATCAACTTCATATATCCCAAAATGCACTTCTGCCGTACGCCAATTGGCGTACGGTTGTGCCGACAATGCATTTGATGAATACTTACATATGGGTGAACAAACATCATACAATTGTTTGAATAACTTTTGTAAATATGTTTTTCATCTATACTCTACCGAGTATTTAAGAAAACCAACACTACAAGATGTGCAACGTTTACATCAGCGTCATGCCGAGTTGCATGGTTTTTCGGGTATGCTCGGAAGCATCGTGTGACACCCGGCGAATTAGGCCGTCATTAGTGATTAATCGTAGATTATTATCACTTGTAATTAGTGTGAAATAGGACTAATTACGGAACACTTTGTATATTGTATTATACGCACGTACGTAATAAATTTTAAATTACGCGAATTCGATCGGATGGAATCCGACACAATAAATATGAACGTTGGTGAAAAACATTTTTATTAAATAACCTAATTATGATAAATAATTGTTATTTAACTTATATTATTACGATAATATCTAAAACGTTTTACGTTTCGTATAGAACGTGTCGTACACGACGAAAACACGCAAATCGAACCCAATGCCGAAAGGAACCCGTCAAATATCTTGAAAAGGTTCGATAAAATACTTGATCAATCTAAAATCTCAATTATATATATATATATATATATATAGAACAAAACGTCTAACAATTAATATTTAAAACACGCAATTTACGTTTAATCGACCAAATAACGTAACACGAAATCGAGGAGCAAGACACGAGCCCGAGAACCAACCTTGGGCCAAGCACAAAGTCAGCCCAGCCAGGCCCAAATCGGCCCAACACCCCTTGGCCCACCATTTTCTTAAAGCCTCACATAACCTTGCAAGTTTTCATTTTTTTTTACACACACACTTAACACTTTTGTCTCTCAATTCTCTACTCTCTTTCTCTAACTCAGCCCTAAACCACCAACACCACCACACTCCCCAGCCCCTTTCAAGAGCTCTAGTCACCACCAACACCATTTACACCACTACGAAGAAGAAGAACAAGCAAAAGAACCCGAACCAAGTCACAGTAGCCCTTTCTTCCTCATTTCGGCTTTAGATCGAGCTTTCTTTGTAAGAATTCCTTCAAATCTTGTTTATCTTCCTTGGATAATGTTAATATACATGTTAGAAGTTCGTTTATGCTAATTATGTCCAAGATCTAAACCGAAAACCAAAAGATAATGCTAAAAACTTTCGGGTAAAATTATTAACCTTCGGACAAAAACTTAACCCGACTTTGACACATGATATCTAACTCATTTCTTAACCAAATCGAGCGATTCTTGAGTCTAAAATCAATTTCAAAGAGTCTACTTTCGAACCCAAGTGGTTTGGTATTTTTCTGAGGTCATTTGATATACGAAAACGATTTTACAAAAAGAAGTGTCTGGACTGTCGTTTTGGACAGAAAAATCAACCAACTTTGAGAAAGCATATCTCGAGATCTACAAATCCAAATCGACTGAAACTACTTGGAAAAGTTCACATTTCCTGTTACCTTTCACAGTTGTACTTGCACTTTTTCTGAAGTTTTGTAAATCGTGAGATATAGACCAAACACTGAGCAAAGGTACAAAAACCGACCTGCTGGACCCCTGTCTGATCCTTGGACGATTTCGTGAGTTACACTTGAACAAAAATTATGAAAAATTTACTGGAAGTAGTTAAGAAATGTATGAACAACTGTGATTTTTCTTGGAATTTATTTCGAAGCTTTGGTTTGCCAAAACGAGCCCCAAAAACGACTCACAAACTGATGAGTTAACCAAAGGGACTGATTTTGTGACAAAAATGAAACGACACTTTCGGGTAGACTATAAAACGTAACGACAATTTTCCTAAGCTCTAATAACATATTTAAGACTTCTCTAAAAGTTTCGGGTCAAACCGAGCACATTTGATCAAGTTCCCGAACAACGAAAACATCACAGCGCGTCTGTGTCGCAGATGGCCCAAAGCTATTGCGACACAAAGCTTGTGTCGCTACAACATAAGACAGCAGTACTAATCTGCGACACAAAGCTTGTGTCGCTAAATCATAAAACAGTACTAACCTGCGACACTAAGCTAGTGTCGCAGCAAATTGAACTAACAGTAGTAACCCTTGTGTCGCAATAATTCAACTAACAGTACTAATGCTTGTGTCGCCAAAGCTAGCGACACCATACCTTGTGTTGCCAACTATTTTCGATGTCGCTGAGACTAGCGACACAATGACTTGTGTCGCATACTTATGAGAAATCATGACCTGCGACACTAATACTTATGTCGCACAATTATCTGAAATTCACATTCAGCAACACTACCCTTATGTCGCAACACCATAAAGCGACACAACCATTGTGTCGCATAACACAGACTTATTCTAAATGTGTTTTCACAAGTACTGAACACGCGTAATCACAAATCGCAAACGAGTAGTTATATACGACATCACACGCAATACATGTACTATGATAAGTATACAAAGAAACAAACATAGTAATAGTGTTTTCGGGAATGATTATTACAAGACATCACTAACGGGCCATACATATTTTTCTAAACGCGAAAGATAAACAAACACTTGGACATAAGTAGTTGAGTGGACAACTAGCATGAATGATCTTTTGAGACATTCACTTACTCATAACCTTGTGCGTTTAGGGCGCCAGCAGGTTACATTTTGGATAAACGGTTATTAACTTAAACGCTCGCTTTCAAGACTCAGGTGAGTCTCATAGCCCCACTTTTACTGTTTTAACTATTGGGGTGAGAATACATACACTATTTTCATGAACGCGAGTACAGATTTACACATATACGGATTGCATGAGTTTCACTTTCATAATCCACACAAAAGTCCTCTACACATCATAGTTTCGTTAGTATGGATCTTAGCGCGAGTATTAATGAATAGATCTATTTGGGATTGACCATCCTCGTCCGGGTTAGAAGCACTAACTGGTCAAACGGATGCATTATTATTTGTTCATACGGATGTTCTGGATTAGGCATCTACAGGAGGCAAACTCATTTGGTTAAGCTTCGGACTATGAGCTCATGGCAATAGTATACATTATTTTGCATGCGTGCAACTCATATGAAATCTCGCGGTTCACATTTACATTTTGATATCTAAACCTATGAACTCACCAACATTATTGTTGACCATCTTAGTATGTATTCTCAGGTTCACAACAGGAGTAGGATTACTCCAGGATACCATAGCTCGAGTCTTACAAACATTGGAGATTTCCTTGCATTACTATTTTGTATCATTAGTCATGTATTAAAATCTCTACGATTATTCGCGAACTCAGAAATAGATGTAAACAATTTGATTATCAATGTATTATTTTGTACTATATTCAAAACGACGGATATAGTGGTCGTTCGATGTAACTTTGTGTAATGATTTCCTAATTAGTCGCCCCCCGACCCGACTTCCGCTGCATCACAATTTGGGGGTGCGACACATCGATTGTATGCATTGGCCTTGGAGAAGTCGTCCAGTAGCATGGCAAGGTCAATACACTAGAGGTGATCAAGGTTGTCCAACGATCATGCTCGAAGCGGTTGCCTCTTACGATTTGTGGATTTGACACACTTTCTTTGGTCCAACGGGTTCGAGCAACGACATCAACGTATTAAATCAATCGGATTTGTCCAACGATTTACTACAAGATAGAGCTCCCCAAGTAAATTTCACGATTGCCGGCAAGGAATTCACCAAAAGCTATTATCTAGGCGATGAGATTTATCTGGAATGGTCCACTATTGTAAAGTCGTTTAAGCATCAACTAACACAACAAGATATGCGTTTCAAGAGATATTAAGAAGTTGCAAGAAAAGATGTGGAACGAGCATTCGGTGTGCTTTAGGGCCGTTGGCAAATCATCAGGAACCCAGCAAGACCATATAGCACCAACAAAATATCATGAATCATGTATGCTTGTGTGATTCTACACAACATGATAACCGAGGACAACAGACGAAATATGTGTCAACTAGAGGAGGAATATCCGAAAATTCCACCCAAGACGTTCGTGGCAAGAAATGGTTGAAACTCAATTGCGTATGGACAAGGAATTACGCGATCGGGAGGTTCATCATCAATTTTGCAATGCTCTAATCAATCATATTTCGCAACTCCCACCAAATTTCTGTGGTCGTTAATTAGTGTAATCGTTTTTTTTTCCAATTAATGTAATGTTTTTTTTTTAAATTATTGTAATTTTTTTTATTTAATTGTAATGTATTTTTAGTGAAATGTGTTTTATTTTAATTATTGTGTTTTAAATATTTAATTTGTTAGTTGTGGGTCCCTGAAAAAAACTGACGGTGCACTAATGGCAGGGGCCTGTCAGTTTCTGTCAGTGTTGTGAAAAATCTGACGTGGCGCTGACGTGGCCCGTCAGTTTCAGTCTATGGTTGTGAGGAGTCTGAGAGATGTTCAATTGAGAATAAGAAATTTTGTGAAAATGGAGGAACTAATATAAATGCGTCACGTATCACAAAATTCATTTTTCCCCAACTTTTTAAAAATTAAATATTTCAAGAATGACTCATTGAAAAATTATTAAAATTGCACCATAAAAATCAGCATTTTTTCTCTCTTCGATTAGACATCACAAGGTATACTTCCATCGAATTTTTTATGAGTTTTACAAATTGTACAAGTATTAGTATCACATGTGTTACTCGTTGGTATCACAAGTGTTACCCGCTGGTATCACATGTGTTACCTGCTGGTATCACATGTATTACCCGCTGGTATCATATGTATTACTCGCTGGTATCACATGTGATAGTCGATTACAAAATCAATCAAAAAAATGAAAAAAAGTTCGTCGAAAGTATACCTTGTGAGATCACTAATCGAATAGAAAAAAAACGTTGATTTTTATGGTGCAATTTTTATGATTTTTCGACTTACCGTTTGGGAGATATTTAATTTTTAAAAACACGGGGAAAAGTGAATTTTGTGACACGTAGCGCATTTTATTGATTTTTCTATTTTTACAAAAAGTTGTTGCACTAATTTGAACTTCATATTGTATTTATTAACTATTGTTAGTGCTAGTAGTTTGATAAAATACATTTAAATATAGCTGTTAGAGTACAAGAAATGAAATGGTTATACCGGTTTTTAGTGTGCTAGTGAGTACACTAATACTTAAAATTGAGAGACTGAATAATATTGAGTTATTATATTTGAGTAAAAAAAAAAGTTTTCTTAACTTGTGCCCTTTAACAAGCCTTTATTAATCTTAATCTTGAAAATGTAATTCAACATCAATTAACTTGAACTGTTATGAAAAATTTCCAGATAATAAATATATCTATGATTTGATAGAGAAACTAATAAAAATTCACATATTACAAACTAATCAAGGGTAAGGTTTTGAGGAGAATATCTCAATTCAGAGGAAGGAGGAGAAAACATTTTTTACTGCATTTTAGAACAAAATTGTAAGGATTAAAATGCAGTGAAATTTATATGTATAAAGTGAAGTGTTAAAAAAATAAAGTGTTGTTAAAATGCAGTAGTTGTCGTAAATCACAAAAACTTTGTTTTAAAATGCAGTAAAATTTTTTTTCTCATCCTTTCCCTAAAATGAGACATTTTTTTCGGATCTTCTACCATTAATCAATAGATATGTTTATCAGAGGCTTGAGTTATATTTATTGTTTTTTCATTAATAATAATAATAACAATAACAATAATAACAATAAGAATAATAACAATAAGAATAACAAGAATAATAATAACAAGAATAATAACAACAATAATAATAACAACAATAATAACAAGAATAATAATAACAAGAATAATAACAATAATAACAATAATAACAATAATAACAACAATAAGAACAATAATAATAACAATAACAATAACAATAACAATAATAATAATAACAATAACAATAAGAACAATAATAATAATAATAACAATAACAATAATAACAATAATAATAACAATAACAATAATAATAATAACAATAATAATAATAACAATAATAACAAGAATAATAATAACAATAATAATAACAATAACAATAATAATAATAATAACAATAATAACAATAATAACAATAACAATAATAATAACAATAATAATAACAACAATAATAATAACAATAACAATAACAATAACAATAACAATAATAATAATAAGAACAATAATAATAACAATAACAATAATAACAATAATAATAACTAATAATAACAATAATAATAATAACAATAATAATACTACTAGTAGTAGTAGTACTAGTAGTAGTAGATTTTTTAACTCTACCACAAGACGCAAGTGAGAGTACCTGTTTGTCTACGTTCAAGTCTTTTATTGGCAAGACAACGATTTTGGTAGTGGAAGTAATATTTCTAATCATTAAATATTTAATCATCATTTAGTCAATTATATTACTGTACTTAATTAAATTACTTTAACATCCACCCTAAAGAAAGAATCAGAGTAGATATTAACATGTGTTGTCCTGCGATTAATTTAAATTATAGTTTCAGTAAAATGTTATTAATTGGTGTATTTTTCTTCTTTTTAGGGAATATATACGGTTAATATAATAGTATATTGTTTTAATATGAAGGGGTAAATTGGGTAGAAAATAAATGGTTAATAGACAAATAGGTTACTCTACTTTGTGAAAATGTTCAACTAAGTTACTGGACTATTAATTTGTTCGATTGAATTACTAAACTTAATAAAACATGATTTGTAGGTTACTTAACTTATAAATATTAACACTAAGATCATTTTACTTAACTTTTAAATTCAAGTAAGTTACTTAACTTATAAATATTACAATGCAAAAAAGTCTAATTTAGATATGAAAATAGTTTAATAATTCAATTGAACAAATTAATAGTACAGTAACCTACTTGACTATTTTGATAAAGTACAAAAATATATTTGTCTATTAATCCGAAAATAAAATTCAACTTAATTAATGTTGAGGTCAATTTTCAAGAGGAATAATCATCATGTCAATAAATGTTTGTTAACCTACGCGCTTACAGCACAAGTTAGAAATATTCTTTTTAAATTAATAGAAGAGTTTCGTAATACTAATTTAATTAACATAAACATGTCTATCACCAATTTCGAAATGGCATATATTAATGCTCGTTAATTAATAAGCATCTTTAGGAACACATATTTCCATTTACCTACATAATTAGAGTGTTAAACAGATTTTATCTTATCTTAATCTTAATTATATATATAGCATATGTCTTAAATTTTGACTCAACAATGAGAAATTACTATTTTACCCATCCTAACTTCTTATTACTAATCAAATTAATTAATAATAATTAATAATAATAATGAATATTTACAGTATATGTTATTAAGGCAACGTAGAAAGTCCAAATATGAAAGATACTAAATAGATATCTTCTCACAACTTATTTACATTGATAAAATGTCAAATAAAATTTTGAATTACAAATCCAGAATTTATACTATCGTTTAATTGAATTATATTATTGTAAGTATCGTATGTTTAATACCTAATTATAAATACCAACATTAACTTATTGTTTCATCATATTACTACAACCACCTTATAATTAACTATGATGTACCGAATTAAAAAATAATCTTTTCGTCAAACTTAAATTTTTTTGTGCAGTCGAATAGTACCCGAGTTTTTTAAATGTATTACACATACGATATTATAGTATGAGATCTTCCCACACTATCGATCTTTGTGAATAATAAATTCACAAAGATCAATTAAACGATCTTCCCATACTATCGTATGAATTTATTATTCATACCATATGAATGAAATTGATTATAAACATTATACTATCGATCTTCCCATATTAATGAACGATAACTAATTGTACCGCTGCATCGCGCTGAATTTATACTAGTTATACTTAATTTATACGTGAGTCAATGAGCTAATTTATACGATAACTAACTGTACTGCTGCATCGTTCTGAATTTAAGATTCGTTATCAGCTATAAATCATACATTTCATATTTTTAACTTTAAGTTTTTGATAAAAGACAAGCAAAAAGTTTTATAAAGTGTGATGTCTCAAACAAAAAGGTGGAAGGTTCAATTTTGAGTATAAAACTTGATATACCATATAGCAATTTCAGCAATAGTTTTGAATATTTAAAAAGGAACAAAGACTCCTTCTTAGGGCCCATGTATGTATGACTTAAACTGGGTCTTACCAAACTTGCAATAGCCACTGATGGGCTTGAGCCCATCTGCAATCTCATATTCAAACAATCGTACATCAAAATTAATTTTCTAAAGTGTTTGTACGTAAAATTGCACGGTTAAAATAATTTTTGTTCCAGTTAAAAATCTCCAGCACATAACTCTGCAACACCTCCGAAAACCTCCAGGCACGTAACTCTACGACACTATGAAAGCTCTGCGTTAGGTGAAAGATGGGGATGACCCCCGTAATTCACCTCCGGCATGAGAATCATTCATTTGATCGAAAATATAAGATGAATATTTGAAATTAGGGTTTTAGTGAGGAAGATGAACATACCTTAAAAGTGAGGAGTGATGCCTTTTATAGTGGTGGTATCTTGGCCAAGTAACTTCCCCTAGCCAATAAGATTGCAGCACTCACAATTAATCCTTTTGGACCAATCACCTTTCTTCAAATGTTCCTCTATTTACTTGTGTATGGTCCCCACTCTACTTCTGTTGAGATACTATAAGATGTTGTTGTGCCTAATAGTGTGATATGTGACCCACCGGGTGGAGAAAGGAATATAGATAATTTGGTGGCGGGTTCCCCTAAGGTAACACGTACCAACTAGTATATGTTATACGTCACGAGATCAACAATAATCCTTCTACGGTTGGAGGCAAATAGATCTAATATGATAGTATTTAGAATACTCCTCCGTGCAGAGATATATTTTAAGTGAGTTGAATGTTGGTTACACCATTAAGTCCCCTAATCTAGTGGAATACAGTTGTAGACTGAATTGCTCTAGACTCATGAAGCTCTATCTCTAACTTGAATTTTTTGTCATTGTTGTTTGGATCTTCTTTGAAAATCGTTAAGTTGTTTCCTCCGGCCAGATGTCTTTTCGAGCACATTTTCCCAAAGGTTGTATCATATTGTTGAAAATGGCGGTTTACGGCACCATTAAGAAATCACCATGATAAAGTCTTTTCTTCAATCGAGACATGTGGTTGACGAGAGATAGACGACTAAGATGTTTGTTTCCGCCTTATTTCCACATTATATTTTCCATCTTGAAGTTTTCTCGGGCTATCTTTGTCATGCTTCTACTTAGCTTTCTTTTATCTTCTCTTTATTCTCACAGTGGGTATGTTGAATGAAATTGTTGATGCGATTGCTTGTATGCTTCAAGAAGAATACATTGTTGACTATTGCCACCAGTATGGTATATTGGGGGAAAATTGAACCTACTGTTTCTTTATTTTGATATTTTCATTAAGAATCTTCCGACAGGATGTTCATAGTGTGTACTAAATATTTTTTGTGTTAAATCTTCGTCTTTCTTTGGCGTTACTTGTAAGTCTTAAGGAGATTCCTATCACTTGGTTTTCTAGGAATGTATTTGTAGTCGGTTGTTTGTACTCTTATCGAAAAAGGCATTCTACCAAGGAAGCCCTTTAGAGAACTAGAGGTATACTGAAATATCTAGAAGGATTGCTTCCTCTAGGTAAGTGATGATATCATCCCAAGGGTTTATACCAGTGAATTGGTTTGTGAACAAGCGGTTGATGATTTTGTATAGTGATTTTTTTGAATCCTCTGACCATGGTGTGAAGTATATGAATATCCAGGGTCAGATGTCGTATTTGTAAAAAGGTGTTTATTTTAGGAAGTTTATTAGTAGTATTTATTATGTAATAGGATTTCTTCAAGTCAACTAATACTTTTGGATTTGTGGTTTTTGGAAACGGAAAGTTAATGAATGGCTAAATTTTCATATAGTAAGGATGGCTTTATGCGTGATTTAAGAGAGATTTTCAAAGAGAGAAGGTGATACCTCTAGGTCGAAGGTTACTCGTTCTGCGGGTAGTAGTGGTAATTTGTCCGAACCACTTATCCAATTGCTGAAAAAGGTTAGTGTCACTAGCAGTATTATTGATTAAATTAATGTTTTAACTTGTTTTCTTCAAATGATGAAACCAAAGAGATTATTTAGAGGATTAAATGTGAAAGGTTCTCCAGGAAGAAGCTAGTAAAGGGGATCAGAAGATGTAGAAATAGAAACTATGATATTGCCTTTGAAACTACTAAGAGTTTAAAAACTAATAACTTGATTCTTAATGATCTTATTCAATGTTACTGACCACTTTCCTTCTTTAGTTGGAGAAAAATATGTTGCTTGGTTAGACTCGGAGAATTATATTTATGTTTTTTTTCAGGGTATAAGGTTTAAGTGGAAGAAATACAATTGGATTTTCTAGTTGTGACATTATTAATTTGTTGTCGATGATGATGAAAAGGCTGGGAATGTTGGCTTGAGGGATGTTTACGGTCCCCATTGAGATTTGACTTGCGATGTTATCTCAGACCATGTGAAGCTTTGGTTAGAGATTTGATTATTTTGGGATTCGTCAAGATATGGATATGGTTTCTACGGAATCTATGTGATTCATTAATTTTTATGGTTGACCATCTTTGGCAAGTTAAGCATGATTATTCTGGTCGGAAGGTTGTTGAGTTGATCGATGAGTTGGAGAAAATATTTGATTAGTCTTGAGGTGTATAGGCGGAGGCTAAAAAGCAAAGGATGCTTAATCGTAGTAGCAATTATTAAGGGAGACGAGTTGATTGCTGATGTGAATCTAAACTGGTTGGTGCGGAGAAGAGACCGTTAATGTTTGAAGGAGATTATCGAGCTTGAATAAAAAATTTAGATTGCTGAAGAGAAGATTGTGGCTTTCGAGATACTACTAGGTTTTCTATTACTCTGGTTAGAGCCCTTAAATTAAGAAGAGGTATGGGACTCAGTTCATGTTGGAGCTATCTTTCTTAAGGCATGTTGGAGATGGTGTCAGCTTGGAAGATCTTTGCAGAGCGTCACTCTCTTGCTAGTGAGTAATTGGATGCGACATTACACACGTTTAGCTGGAGCTTAATTTTCATCAGCCTAGAAGATTTTGTACGTTTCCCATCTTTCGGACTTAAAGGTTTTAGAGATCAAATCCGATGATGGTGCCTTATAACCTTGAATATTTCTCTACTCCTGGGTGTAGCATTTATTCTTGCGTTGTCTGTCTCTAACTTGAACTTTTTGGCGCTTGTTGCTTGAATATGGTTCGCCACCTTCCTTTGGTTTGATCTTATGCTTTGTAGGTTACTTGCTTTATTATTAACTTGGTATCTTTTGAATAGGAATTTCACCTAGCTATTTTTATTGAGTATAATTTGCTTGTTTAAGGATAGAGCATATTGTTAGTCCAAAATTTACTTATTGATTAAGTAATTTTAATTCCAAACGTATAACTTTGATTTGTAAAGGGTGGTGATGTAACGTAAAAAGTCTTCAGAGAGACAATCGGGAAAGGGTACGGATTAGATAAGCTCATAGACTTAGGCTTTTATTGGTAGGAACATGGCAAGCTAAGTGAAGTCATTCAGAACTGGCAAGAACCCGGAAGCACTAGACCAATAAGCTAGATCTCCCTACGGGGCATTGCACGTTTAGCCAGACCGCTCCGCTCGTGCTTCTCCTTGCGTCTTGCACTAGAACAGGGAAATCGCTACTAAAGCAAGGTAATTTATCAGCTGGAGCAGAAGTGGACGAACAACACCTCCTCTCCTTGCATTAGCGCCCGCTTTTCCACATCCTCCCTGCTTGCAGAAATGAATGGATCAGAAGGGGGCTGGATTCTCTATTTCCGGGCCTGGCGGGAGGTGAAGGCCATAAGAGAAGATAGCCCTCCCAGTAAGGAAGAGGGGAAAAAGGCGCTGTCATCTTTCTCGACCAGTTTCCTGAGGCGTTGGAAATCCAGACCAACTCAGAGAATCACTGGTGCTATTTAGCCCTTCGTTTCGACAACAAAGAAGTCATCTTTGACGATTTCCCATTCCTTCCCTGCCGAGCCGCCTCTCTTCGCCATTCGATGCCTCTGCCTTCCCTTTCTATAACATAGCGAAGCGCCCTTCTTTATTGAAAGCGAAAGAGAAAACTGACTTACTTAACTTTTTTTATTTAAAGGGCGTACATTATTATTCGCTATTTGAGCTATTAATTAGTGAAAACATCTTTAAACAATGTTTATTTACTAGAAGTCACTGAAGTAGTTCAAATACAGACGTTGCAATAAAAATCGCTAAAAACGTTCAATAACATGCAAAACGAAGCAAATAAACTTCACCTGATTCCTCCATTATTATTTACCTTATGATATACACATCCTAACTAATTTTATATGATTCATAGGTAATTACAAGATCGGAAAATCAAGAATCAAGCAAAACGGATAAGGAACGGAGAAGATACAACATCTAAAGATCAACCGAACGTATTCCAAGCACGTATGAGCTATAGACATCAAAATACCTGATTTTGGTATCATTAGAAGCATAACGGAATTACGAGATCGTAGGCAAAAGAATCGAGCCAAACGGACAAGAAACTAAGAAGATACGAGCGAAACAAGCAACGAACGAAGTACCGAACAACGGGCAAAAACCAAACGGCCCACCTCGATACCGTATACGGCCCTAGGGGGTACCGTATACGGCCTCTAAATACCGTATACGGCCCCTAGTGGCTCCGTTAGTGTTGTTTTTTAGTTTTTTGATGTTTTGGTGCTTGTTTTTGCTTGTATTTTGTACTTTGAGGCTTGTACAAAGGGTTTTGGGGCTTTGCCTATAAATACCAACCTCCCTCATTCATTTCCAATTATCCCTTGACTCTCATTCTTCACACCTTTCTCTCAGACACAGTCTCTCACTCTACTTTCTCTCTCTAGAGTTAAGTAGTTAGAGATTTAAGTTAGAATTAGTTAGCTCTTGGTTAATATTTAACCAATACTAACAGAAGGAGTAGCTTTATAATATTGTTGGAATACTTGGGGGGATCATTTGTAATATTGTAAAAGATATTTCGGAGTTTTGTTTGTGTAATCTTTCAGCATATATTCAATCTATGTATTAATCACGGTTATATCTTTCCTTATATTTTATAATGATGTATGCTATTGTTATTATGCTAGATTTAGGAATTGTTGCCATGCTTAGTGAGTAGTTAGCTTATGTGTTTGTTGTGATGTAGTTAGCTTGTTAATATTTGGGGTGATGCTACTTTAATATACAGTTGAAAACTCGGTGTGCTGTTTAACTTTACATTTATGATTATAAATTAAACTATCACCTTTCCTCCAATAAACGTGATTAAAACCTTTATGACAAGGAGTCGCGAACCTTGATCAAACAGTAATTACATATCTATGTTTTCGTTAAAGCATGGTCTGATTTTGTAACTATGGAAATACTGTCTAAATCTATCGTATAGTACACCGTGAATCAATCAGGGATTTATTGGGTCTTATAAATATAAAGTGAACGGGTTGTTTAATTATCATAGATGGTCGAACTGTAATACAAACGTGGGATTATTTATTCTAGAATGACCGAAAAGTATGTGGTACTGGAAAGACCGTAAAGCGGCTGAATACTTGGTATTGCGTTGGAACCACCCTCTAGTGTAGTACAAATACGTGGAAGCCACGGAAAAGCCGAAGGTTGAAGACTGTGCCACATCCTGGTTATTTACCAGCTCCAGAATAAACCATTGCCTTTAATGTAAGGTTAACAGCCACCAAAATCCCGTCTCAATCTTAAATGTCTTGCTTAACTTAGATTTCCCCGTAGTGTTAAGAAAGGTTAGAAGATAAATTGCGGTCTGCTTTCTCATTCCTGCACCTCGCATATATATATATATATATATATATATATATATATATATATATATATATATATATATATATATATATATATATCCAAAGAGGGTCATTTGGTCTCTTATAGACAGTGAGGGGGGTTTAAAACAGTCTGATCTGATCAGATTCACGACAACCTAGTACTCAGTGACATACTATTCGGCTATCCAAACAGTAGGGTGCTAGTGTTTACACTACAAGCATTTGAGTCAAGTAAGATACAAACAGTTAAAGACGCTTTCAAACTTCACCACTGAAAGCATCCTCCCACGTATAAGCTAATGAAATCACAACAAACACTCCTCTCCATATTGATTCATATCTATTCTCTTCATTTACTGTTTATTTACTTAATTTTTATTTCGGACCTAAGAACAAAAACCCCCACTCAAACTATTTTAAAAACCCATCGCAAAATCGAACCGTTTTTCCTGACATCTCTGTTTCACAATAAGATTAGCTTCAAAGAACTACCCTAGGTCATACTACTGTTATTGCTTTAGTAAAACTTAGGTCCCCCAATAAATTATAAATATAAAACCCCAGACGTGCCTTTTCCAGAATCAACAATGACTGTCGGGCAGAGGCGCGAAAGTTTTTGGCGCCGCTGCCGGGGAGCTTAATCGTAAGATCCAGAGGCGTCCCGACGAACTTTAGTGATACCTTTAGGATAGATCTCTCTTCTTATAACCACCTACAATTCTTTCCCCAAACACTCCTCGATGTATGACCGGATCGTCTGTTACATCCGAAATCTTAAAAATGTTAAAGTTTATTTAAATGATTTTTGTTATGCGACACTAGGTTAGTGTCGCAGGTAGCGACACAGAGCCCTGTGCGACACAAGGCTAGTGTCGCAGGAAGCTGGGTAATGACGGTTTGCGAGGATTAAATGTGTAATTTGAGGCAACAAAATGGGGTTAAACCCCACTCCCTGTTCCAAAAGCTTCCAGAAAATACAGAGAAAATAGAGATATTGTGTGTGTGTGAGTTTTTGATGTTTTAGAGAGAGAAAGCAAAAGAAAGGTTAAGTTTTGCTAAGGAAATTGATTATTGAAAGTGCTCTCTTGAAATTCTAGGCATCTCAGGTAAGAATTTGAGTTTCTTTTTATCTTTGAAGGTGTTATTAGGTTTAAATGATGAGTATTGAAATGTTAAAGTTGTGAGTAAAAAGGAGTGTGTTTTTAAGAAGTAAAATTGGACGAAATATTGAGTAAAACATATGTTAGAATCATAAACAAAGTCTTGGGGTGAATTAGAGGTTCAAAGAAGTACCCAGAAACTTGTAATTATTCAAGACATACTGATGTCCTGCTCGACATTGCGACACTAAGCTAGTGTTGCAGCTAGTGTCGCAGTGGGGGTGTCGCGAATTAAAACTGTTGCTTTAGCGACACAAAGGATTAATGTCGCAGCTTGTGTCGCCAGTTTCCACTGTTAAATTATACTGTTGCTATAGCGACACTAAGAGCTAATGTCGCAGGTTGTGTCGCAATAATGTGTTGTGCGACACTATATTAGTGTCACCATGATGAGTAGCGACACTAGGGGTAGTGTCGGAGGGGTTGAATTAATATTTTAATAATATTTATAAACATAGTTAATTACATACGGTCGCCTCGACATGCATTTTGGGTAGCAATTCATAAATATCTGAATGTCATTCTCGAGGTAAGTAACAGGAAAGTAAAGAGTTTAATTATTTAATTTAAAATAATATAATTGCGTTACGTGATTTTCTTGAGATGACAATTACTTAGATCATGTGTGTGGTTAAGTAATTGTTATCTTGAGTAATAAATGAGTATCTAAATGAGTATACCAATTGTTTGAGTAAACAATTGTGCTAATGAGTATAAATGAGTATGCCAATTGCTGAGTGAACAATTGTGCCACTGAGTGTATAATTATTATTGTGTGTGCCAATCTATTGAGTGAATGATTGAGCATTTATTTGTTAAGGCTTGAGATGCCTGGCTTGAGTAGCCCTTGAGAATATAATAAACTCAAAAGAGTTAGGCTTGAGGAGCCATATGGAATCACTGAGATGTGATAACAGGAAATGATGTTGAATTAATTTTCATTTCCTTTACTTACTAAGTGTTGAGCTTACGTATGTTGTGTGTTGTGTTGATAGGTACATCCAAAGGGATTAAAGGTGGGAGTAAGGGCAAGCGACCCGAGGACTGCTAGTGATGGAGCTTACTATATGTGTATAGTGAGTTAAATTATCTCATAGATCATGCTCTGGAAAAGTAAAGCTTTTGAGAAAGCTAAACAGTTTGTGTAAACAATATATATATGATTTGTTAAACAATGTTGATCGTTTTGTTGAATATAATATACGAAGTGTTTATTGATATAATTTTTTTTTTTGGACATTTCAAGTTGGTATTAGAGCATTGGTTTAAGAGATTCGGGTATCCATCATTAGGGGTATTTGAACTTAGACCAAGAGATGAGTCTAATGAGCATGATAAAAATAATATATTGAGTATCATGAGTTGATAATTGAGAAAATATTACAAATTATGAGATTTGCTGAGTGCGTAATTGTCTTGGTAATGTATGAATGTTATGTAATAGTGGTTACGTCTGGCCAACGTAATAACTAATACATGAACTCATACGGAACCATGACTGTTACAGAGATTGAGTTGAAATGTAAAGAGAATATTTAGAGATAGACTATGATATATTGAGAATCTTAGTCTTATTTAATTGATTTGATGATAAACCCTTTTCAGTGCGAAATGGGTGAAAGAAATTTCAATGAGCATAATACAGGAAGCTCTGGACAAGAGCATGTGATAAATTTGTCGTCCCTGACTGCGGACGAGATGAAAGAGTTTATAACAGAAGAGATTGTGTTGGCACAAGAGAGGTCTCTTCCATACTTATTGGAGAGAATTACTGAAACTGGTAGAGATGTTCTGGCAGAAGAGTTACAAAAGAGAGATACAGAGGGATCTGGAAAGAGTGACCAGATGAAAGAAGAAAAAAGGAAAGTGAGTTATAAAGACTTTGTGGCATGTAAACCTCTAGAGTTTGAAGGAGAGACGGATCTGATAAAATGCTATCGGTGGATTTCTGAGATTGAGGCAGCGTTTTCCATTTCTGAGTGTCCTGATAAATTGAAGGTAGTGTATGGTGCCAGCTTGTTGAAGGCACGAGCAAAAGAGTGGTGGGACGTTCAGCGTCAAGCCATGGGAGAGGAACGTGTTAATAACGTGTCCTGGAAAGAGTTTAAAGATATGTTTTTGATAGCCTACTCTCCGGAAGCTGAGTTGACTAAGCTTCATCGAGAATTTTTGTTTATGAAGCAAACTACAGAGACTGTGAATGAGTTGACAGGTGTATTCCTTGATAGGGCTCGATTTTGCCCTGAATACGTTGAGGATCCAAAGTGTCGCACCCCCAAATTTACTGTTCAGCGGAAGTCGGGTCGGGGCGCGACTAATCAAGTAATCATTGCACAGAGGTAAAGCAAACGACTCTATATGAGACGTTTTGAAATCATTACATATCCATAATTAAAATGTTTACAAACTCCTTGTAGTTCGTGTCAACAGTTTAGAGATTCCTACTACAATACTGATAATTACAAAATATAGTAATGCAATCTAATCTCTGATTTGTTTGTGAAAATATGCGACTCGAGCTAACGCTTCCGAAAACATCCTACTACGGCTGGTTACCTGAGAAATACATACTAAAAGGTCAACATAAAGTTGGTGAGTTCATAGGTTTAATCTGTAAAATAATACTATAAACACATGATTTTATTGTTTGTAAAATAAAGTTCTGTATACTAAAGTTCTGTATAAAAAGGTTCTGTTTAATAAAATTCTGCATAATAAAGTTCTATATAAAAAAAGTTCTGTTTAATAAAATCCCGCGCATAATAAAGTTCTGTATACTATTGCCATGAGCTCATGTATTCGAAGCTTAACAAATTCTGCTGCCTCCATGTGTCTAATCCAGGACACATCCTGATTCAAATAATTATGCGTCCGTTTAACATTTGGCCAGCGCGACCGGCCCGGACGAGGATTGTCAATCCCGAACAGATCTATTCACAATTATTCGTGCTTAAGAATTAACGAACCATGAAATTGAGGTCTTATTAGTGGATTAATTCTGCTACTCATGCAATAAATATATGTTCTGTTTCTTGAATATGTTCTATTCTCTTGCATTCATAAGTAAAAATCAGTAAAAGCTTGTGTATGTATTCTCACCCCAACATAGTTCAAAATAAGTAAAAATGGGCTATGAGACTCACCTGAGTTTAGCAAGTAGCAAACAATAATCAAATAGCAAGCAATGTGTTCCAAGTTGCAACCTTCTAACGTCCTAAACGTATAAGGTTGTATATAAATAGATGTCTTAAAAGACCATCTATGTAAGTGGGGGGGGGGGGGGGGGGGGGGGGGGGGGGGGTTAATGTCCACTTAAAGTAATCACGTAGGTGGAGGGTTAATGTCCACCTATGCTAGTTCACTCAACTAGTATGTTCAAAGTTGTTGTCTTATCAAAAGCGTGTACGACTCGTTGGTGAAAGTTTGTAATAATAGTTCTTAAAAAGAGATTACTATTAGGTTTTGTTCGTTGTATACTTTTCATTAGTATATACCATATGTCATCAAGTTGTTTTCTTGTGTAGTTATAAGTTGTTACCCAAGTTGAACGCTTAGAGAAACCAAGTGTCGGTTTTTGGTTCGGGTGTTTTCGGGTTTCATTTTTGGTTCAAGTTACTAAATATGTCACCCAAACCCCTTATGTTACCATTCTTTCCAAAAATAGTAAGTTTGTCGTTTTGCAGAATCTAGTCCCGTTTTTGTTGACTTGGTCAAACCTTCTCGGTTTGACCCGAAGCATTTACCCAAACCTTAGATATGTTCATGGGTCATAAAATCAGTTTCACAACTTTTACCAAGTTTCGAAAAGTGTCGGTTTTCAAAAGTTACCAAAATCAGTCCACATTTCATATTTTCCAGAAAATGTACATTTCTGTTGGCTCGATCTGAAAAATCATAAGTCCGAAATCAAATACAAGAAAAATCACAAAGGTTCCCCTATGTCTTGACTACTTCCAGTAATTTTTTTAGAATTTCTAGGCAAGTCTAAGTATTTTTAAATATTACGTTTGTCCTCTGAGGTACAGAATTGACCAATCTGGACACATGCAATAAGATCTACTTTCTCGGCAAAATCTATAGATTTTCAGAAAAAGTGGTCAAAACGAAACTTGTAGCCAATAAAATTTTTAAACTTTTGGAGTTGGTTTCAGGTCATTTGGTGCTGTGTAGCTCGAGATATAGTCAAAACCATAAGACTAAAGTTTCTGACTTTTCTGGGCAGATTATCTATCTTTCCTTACAAAAATTATTAAAAATAGTAAACAAGCTCAGACAAATTTGAGGCTAGTGGGGTTTGAAAGCTAACTTCTTGAACTTTATTTTTGACTATAAAAACGTCCATTTTCATGAAGAATTGTTTTTTATTAAAATTGTAGAAGTAGTTAACACTTTCTGGACTGAAGGTTTTCCTTGCATTTTTATGAGTTTTATGTTAAGAAAAAGAGTTTTTATGTAATGTTTTGTTACAACACTTGTTGAGTGAACATATGTACATGTTTATAAGAGTATTAAGAAGAAGAGAATGTCCTCACAATGGTATTTTTGAAGATAAGTGGACATAAATGAGATGAGAATGACTTGAAGCTTCCTTTTCTTGAAAAATCTTGTAAAATGATGAAGGATTTGAGGGGTGGTTGATGGTGGTTGTTTGATGGTTGTAGGTGGTGTATGGTGGTGGTTTGATGCAGATTTCTAGTGGGAGAAAGAACTAGAGAGAAGCTAGAGAAAAGAATGGAACAGTTTGAGTGTAGAAATGAAAAGTTTGCATGAGAAATAAGTGGTTTAGGGGAAAGAGTTTTTTTTTTTTTTTTTTTTTTTTTTTTTTTTTTTTTGCATGGGGTTTGATTGGAGGAGGGGAGGGGTGGCTGTGACACCCGACACTTTAGGGTAATGATTACCTAAAGCTAGAACCATAATTACGTGTATTTAGTATTTGATTAAGCTAAATACTTGTAACTACTTGTATATGTTTATATACGCTTACGTGATTATTTGTAATTACGCGAAACAACCGGACGAGGTCCGACAATCTATACGGCGTTGGTGATAACTTTTCATAAATAATGTAAACCTATTTTATAAATTAAATAGTAATTAATTACCCCATATTATTATTAAATAATAATATACGAAAAACCTAGACGTTTTGCTTAAAGCGTAACAAACGCAACGAAAACGCGCGAATCGCGCCCGACACCCGAACGAAACCGCCAAATATTTTAAGAAGGTTCAATAATGTATTTTTAAATATATTGGTCAAATTAAAGTAGTGACTTTGTATCAAAAATATAACTCAAAAATTTAAAAGTTGAAGATTTTAATTTTTACGCGTGCGAATAACGTTTTACCGATCGAATAACTTAACACGAGCTTGAGAAAACTATTGTACAAGCCCAAGGCTCCCTTGGACCGACCCAACTGAGCCCAAATCGGCCCAAGAGCCCAGCCCAACCTCTTTGGCCCAAGCCCACTCTATTTATTCCTTTTTTCCTTCATTTTTCTCATTTCAACTCACACATTTACACACACAAACTCCCAATTCCTCTCCTCCTCTCTCCCAAAAATCTGCCCAAGAACATTTCCACCATCAACCACCATCATCATTCATCACTTTTCAAGAAGAAATCAAGTCAAAGTGCAAGATCGAGCCCTTCCCATCGCCTTTCTCCTTTTGCTCGGTTGTTCAAACATTGTAAGAACTTCAAAAATCTTCCAAAGCACTTGAAACACTTCTATAAACATGTTAAAATATCCACTTAACAAAGAAATGTCCAAAATATAACATAAAAACGTTTTTCATGGCTTAAAATGTTCAAGAACATCACATGCATTTCTGGACAGAAAAATAGTCCAACTTCAAGGAGACGTTTCTCCCCCAAAACTTGACCAAAATAGACGATGCAAAAGAGAAAACTTAAGTTCAAGAAGTTAGCTTTCATTTCCAAGTGGTTTAATAATTTTTGGAGTTCGTTTGATACCCGAAATGATTTTTACAAAAACATGTATACGGGCTGTCCAAAAACTCAGAAAATTTACCTTTCTTGTTTTAATCATAACTCGAGATATACACCTTAAATGACCTGAAACCACCGCCTGAAGTTCACAAATTTTGTTAGGTACAAATTTTGGTCAGATAACTTTTTCAAAAAATGTGTCGATTTTTCCCAGAAATCCGATCTTGTTGCATGTGTTCGGATTGGTCACTTTCTGACCTCAGGGAACAAACGGAATTTTTAAAAATACTTAGGAATATCCAAAAATTCTGGAAAAATTATTTTAAGGAGCTAACATACTAAGAAACAACATAGATTTTTCTTGAATTTTTATTCGAACATTTGAAACACGAAATAAAATTTGCAAAAATGACCTGTTACAGCTCGACTCCAGCCAGGGGCTCTGCCCCTTGGACCCTGGCGCCAGGGGTTGCCACCCCTTGGACCCCACTACCAGGGGCGCTGCCCCCGGACCCCCGTCATTAATGGGCTTCGCCCGTTGCCACACTGATCGATTTCCCATAACTGGAAAGTAGAAAATGCGTAACATAATTTATCAAATCTGTGTTTTCACAAAATATCACCAATAGGCCGTACATATTTTCTAAACTCAAATGATAACTGAACAATTGGACATTTCTAATTGTGTGAACTAACTTAGGTGGACATTAACCCTCCACCTACACGATTAATTTAGGTGGACATTAACCCTCCACCTACATGATTGGCTTAAGTGGACATTAACCCCCACTTATACAATCACTATAGATGGTCTTTTGAGACATCTACTTACACAACCTTATACGTTTAGGACGTTAGAAGGTTGCATTTGGAAAACACACTTTGCTTACTATTTGCTACTTGCATACTAATCTCAGGTGAGTTTCATAGCCCCTTTTTACTGTTTCTAACTGGGGTGAGAATACATACAACTGCTTTTATACCGCTATTTTTATGTGAACAAAGGTACTAAACTCGATATATTGGTTGCATGAGTTATTTTACTAATCCTGAAAGTCCCCCACATCATATTTTGTTAGTATCGTTATAGCGTGAATGTTAATGAATCGTACTATTTGGGATTGACTCCCCCCGTCCGGGTTAGTCACGCTAACTGGTCAAACGGACGCATTATCATTTGTTCCTACGAGTGTTGGATTAGGCACTCGCTGGGAGGCACCCCGATCGTGGCACTTGATTGTGACCCGACACCACAGTTAAGCTCGAACTATGAGCTCATGGCAATAATATACACTATTTTTACATTTTTGTAATACATTACCTATCATTGTTGAATGATACAAACGGAAATCTTGTGTTCCATACGATGTTATATCAACTGTTTACAAACCTATGAACTCACCAACTTTATGTTGACCTTTTAGTATGTATTTCTCAGCAGATCAACCGCAGTAGGTTTGCTTTTGGAAGGAGATAGCTCGAGTCGCATATTTTTCACAAACAACAGAGATTAGTTTACAAAATGATATGTTGTAATCTTGTACTAGATGCGTAGTCTACTTTTGGCAAAACATATGTAAACATTGTAACTACGAAATGTAATGATTTTTGAAACGTCTCATATAAAGGTCGTTTGTTGTAATTCTTGTGTTGTGATATTTGATTTGGTCGGCGACCCCAACGCAACACCTTACCTTCCGCTGCCACGTGTCTTGGGGGTGCGACAGTGCCACATGGGGGGCCGGCCCATGTGGGTCCCACAAGGTGGGTGGTGTTTTCAAATTTTAATTCCCGGTCTATGTTACGTACTGTGTTCGTTTACCCGTTATTTTCGTTAAAACGTTAAATCGCCTAATGTTATTTCGTGTCGTTTTAATTAATGATAAGTTTGGGATATTTTTCCATTGAAGTATTATTAAAATACTTTATTTTAAGTTATCAAAATATTTATTGACTTTTGACTTTTAAGTTATCAAAATATTTATATGTGTAAATAAATACTATTTAATTATTAAATAGATTTACGTTATTTATGAAAAGGGTTATCACCAACGTTGTATAAATTGTCGGACTCCGTCCGGTTGTTTCGCGTAATTACAACTAATCACGTATGTGTATATAAACATATACAAGTAGTTACAAGTATTTAGCCTAATACGAAACTAAATACACGCAATTAAGGTTCTGGTTTGAGTTTACAGGTAACTGAAATTGTCGGGTGTCACACAAAGAGACTAATGTATCATTTCCATGAGGTGCTGAAGAAAGAAATTCGACAGTTTGTAGACCCAAGTCGTTGGAACAAATTTGAGGAATTTGCTAATGAGGCACGGAGAAGAGAGATTGAGATTAATCGTGAGGATGATGAATCCTCTAAAAGAAAGATTGAGCAAGTTGGAGGATCTTTTAAGAGAATCAAAACTAGTGGGAGTTTTAAAAGAGACGAACGACGAGAAGTGCCTATGTGTAAGAAATGTCACAAGAAGCATTTCGGAAATTGTGTAAGTGAGAAGAGGACGTGTTATCAATGTGTTGGTGCATATTTGCTTGTCTGTCAGTTGATCTTAGCTTGTAATAGTTTGATATGAAATTATGACATTTTGTCTATTTTATGTAATATTACAAGTAATGTTTTAGGCGACACAGAGCCTGTGTCGCTTATGCGACACAAGGCTTGTGTCGCATGAGCTGACTGTGCGACACAAAGCTTGTGTCGCAGGTCAGTTTCGGTTTCTCTATAAATAGAGCATTTCGGCCTTATTGTTTGGGTTGACGAATCTAGGGTTTATTAGAGCATATTGTAAGGCATTTCATTGTATTCAAGCTGATTGATTATCAAATCAATATACGAGTGATTTGTGTTTGATTCGTTTGTGTTTTACGTACTTTATACAATTGTTTAAATTCCGCCTCTCGATTGTTTGTGTTGATCCGGTTAGGTCCAAGATCAGGGAACCTACAAGTGGTATCAGAGCCGTAATCTACGGATTTGGTGTTATCGGATCGTGTTAGTACGTGTTTTTCGGCTAAAATCGACTAGTTTTGGAATTAGATCTTTGCATTTCGTGATAAAGGATCGATATTTTACATTTTCTGGAAGATTTTGGTGTTAAGATTCGTCCATTGTTCGTGGTTTTTCGTTAGGATTTCGGAAGTTTGCGAATTTTAGGTTTTTCTGCCGCAGCTCTTCTCGACATTGCGACACAAGCTGCGACACAATCTTCTGTCGCATTTAGGGTTTTAGCGACACAATCTTCTGTCGCGTGTAGGTTTTAAGCGACACAACTTTGTGTCGTATTTAAGAGTTCAGCGAAACGAGATAGCGACACAAGTTTGAAAGTTGCGACACAAAGATTGCGACACAAGTTAAAATTGCGACATAAAAGTTTGCGACACAAACCTTGTGTCGCCTGTTTAACTGTTACTAATTTCTTTGCGACACATCGTTAGTGTCGCCATTTGACTTAGCGACACAACCCTTGTGTCGCATTACAGTTTAGTTTGTATTTTTTGTGTGTTTGTTTTGCAGGTTATCAAAATGGCATCTTCTTCATTACAACGTGTTGGAGATTTACTCAAGCAAAACTCTGAAGTTGGAAGTACGAATAAACCACCTATGTATACTGTAGGGATGGATTACGCCTACTGGCGTCAACGCTTTGAAGCGTTTGTTTCTTTTAATGATCCCGAGATGTGGGTTGCTTTGACTGAAAGATACGAACGTCCTGTCAGTCCGGGAGTGTATACTGGTTCTGCACCATTAAAACCAATTAAATCAATGACTTCTGAGGAACGCAAAGCCTTTGAGAATGATAAAAAGGCTCATTCTGCAATCACCATGGCATTACCACCGTCAATTCTCAAGCAATTTCGACATCTGGAAATTGCTTATGATCTATGGAAGGCATTTGAGAAAAGATGCGGTGGTAGAGAACAATATAAGCAGAATAAATTACGCTTAGTCAAGAAGCAGTATGATGTGTTCGATATTCTTCCAAACGAGTCTCTGTCTGACTTGTTCTCTAGATACTCACAGTTGGTTAGTGAGTTAATTGAAGGGGGAATAACTCTGGACAAAACCGAAATAAATAAAAAACTTCTTGAATCCCTACCTGACAAATGGGATACTAGAGTTTTAATGATGGAAAAAGATCCAGACATTCTGAATATGTCACTTGATGATCTTATTGGTCAGCTAGAAGTTGATCTTTTGGACATGCAAAGAAAGGAAACCAAAGCTACTGCAAATGTCCAAAATCCTAAGATCTACGGAGTGGATGTTTCATCAACTGGACCATCTGGCTCAACATTCTTGGCTGGTGGAACTGTTGGCTCTTCAAGTCATCAACCAAGTGTTTCTTCTGGTGGTTCTTACTTTCAACCACCAAGTCATCAAGGGGCTATCCCTGCAGCTTCACAAGATCATGCTGCACTTTTTTCGGCGTTGCTATCCGCCTATGATGACTTTCTCTGCAAGAAAGCTGGTTCTATGGATTTGACAGAAGAAGACTTTCGTCAAATCGATGATGACGAATTGGAGCGAATGGACTTAAGGTGGAACTTGGCTATGCTTACAAGGAGAGCCAAAACCTACTTTAAGAAAACAGGGAAAAAGTCACTGGAGGACCCAAATGATAAGGGTCTGGGATTCAACAAGAGCAAGGTCAAGTGCTACAAGTGTCAAAACTATGGACACTTTGCTAGTGAATGTGAAACAAGACAGCCTTCATCTGGTTTCACAAGGCCTACTCCGAACAAATCCACAGAGAAGGCTAAAGCTGAAGAAAAGGCAATGGTATCTGCTGTCTTAATGTTGTCAGATGAAGCGTTTGACTGGTCAGAACAAGCTGATGATGACCAACAGAACAAAGCTTTCATGGCCAACATTCATGAGGTTGATAATGAACATTTGTCTTGTATTTCATGCATTCATTTGACATGACAAGTGAACAGGTTAAGAGAGGAAAATGAACGTCTTATCGCTAACATAGAACAATTAACTTCTTCAAATTATATGTTAAAAGATAATGATAAGGTTTGTGATAAAAAGCTAAAAGCTATTTTTGAAGAAAAGAAAGAGCTGAAAGCCAAAATTTTTGAACAGCAAGATGAAATAGGAAGCTATGTTAATATGCTTTCCTTCGTAAAGAAACAACTTGCTGATTCTCAGGCTGAAGTTCTTGATTTGAACAGAAAATTATCTAACTTTTCAACTTCCTCTCTAGTCTTTGATGAGATCCTTCAGGCACAAAGAAGTGATACGAAAAGCAAGGCTGGACTTGGCTTTCATCAAGTTCCGCCTCCTAAAAATTATTTTCCCATGCCTGTTAAGGATGACATCACTGAATTTATGCCTAATTTTTCAAAGACGGCAATAAATCCTGTGAAATTTGCTCCTGTCAAAATAAGTAAGCCTGTGAAAATTCAGGCTGAAAAAATTAAAGTAACTGCTGATCAACCCAGCACTAGTGAGCCTGAACTTGTTAAGGCAAAACCTAGTGAGCCTGAGATTGTTAAGGCTCAAGAGGTTAAATCTGTTGAATCAGTTACTGTTTGTGTCAAGGCTGAGTCAATTAAGCCTTCTGATGGTTGTGAGCCTGTTTTAAATAAGGCTTCAAGTGATTCTCCTGTTATTGTAGAGGAGATTGTTGAAATTGAGGATATAACCGAAGAGGAGTACTTAAAGGTTGAAAAGAAAAACATAAAGCCAAACAATGTAATTATAACAAATGAATCTTCCTTCATGGCTTTAAGTGGAAAAGGCAAAGCTAAGGCTAAGCCTGAAAAGAAGATTTTGAAAATCAAAGAAAATATTAAAAAGCATCAAAATTCTTCTAAATCCACTATCTTTTTTAAACAAGTGTCAAATTCGACATGCTCACATAAGTGTGCATGTGATTTTAATGCTTCTTTCAACCATCCTCATAGGATTGTTCCAAAATTTCAACAACTTGTCGAAAAAAGATCTTGTTTCTACTGCAAGAAACAAGGTCATTTAATAAATGATTGCCGTTGCTTGCTCAAAAGCGATCAGGGAAAAGTGTTCCTAAAATTTCTAAAATTAAAAATTCTTCAGTAAAGTTGAGTCAACCAAATCATCAAATGCTAAGCTCAATGTTGTTGACAAGCAACTTTCCAAACCCAAAAGGGTTTGGAAAGTGAAAGAATCATCAAGTGATTCTGCATCCAACAGTGTCACATCAATCAATAATTCTGATATGTTTAAAAACAAAATTTTGACTGATGTGATCATTGTGGATGATGCGTCTGGAGTGCCCAAGTCTATAAAGGCTTGGGTCTCCGTTACTAATTAACTTCTTTGTTTTTGATGTTGCAGCAACCTGAAGCCGTACTGAATAGCAAATGGTGTATTGATAGTGGTTGCTTGCGGCACATGACCGGCAATATATCCCTGCTTTCCGATGTTCATGCGTATAATGGGGGATATGTTGCGTTTGCTGGTGACAAAGGAGGGGTTATTTCTGGTCAAGGCACACTCTCAAACGGCAAAGTGAGCTTTGAAAAAGTTAATTATGTAGAACAGCTGCAACACAATCTTCTAAGTGTATCGCAAGTTTGTGATAAGTCGTACACTACGGTTTTCACAAAGAGTGAGTGTTGTATTCTGAAACCGGGATTTGTTATTCCCGAGGAATGGGTGCTACTGAGGGCACCTCGAGACAGAGACACGTACATTCTGGATATGCGTACTGTTGAAACAAAGCAGCAAACGTGTTTACTGTCCAAGGCCACTGAAAGAGAATCAATACTGTGGCATCGACGAATGGGTCATTTGCATTTTCGCAAAATGAATTATCTTGTTAAGCATGATCTTGTGCGTGGTGTACCGAAGCAATCTTTCGGTCTCAATGACCATTGTGTTCCCTGCCAAAAAGGGAAACAGCACAAGAAGACCCATAAGTCAAAATTGGTAAATTCAGTTGAAGCACCGTTGGAATTGTTGCACATGGACTTATTCGGACCAGTGAGCAAGAAGAGTATAGGTAGAGCATGGTATTGCTTGGTGGTTACTGTTGATTACTCAAGGTTTTCTTGGGTTTATTTTCTGGCCTCCAAGGATGAAACTAGTGAAATCCTTATCTACTTATTTGATAAACTGGAGAACTTGTGCAACTTGAAAGTCAAGAAACTACGAATTGATAACGGTACAGAATTTAAGAACTCTACAATAGGTCTATACTGTTTGAAGAAAGGCATTGATCATCAGTTTAGTGCTGCAAGAACTCCTCAACAGAATGGAGTTGTTGAACGTAAGAACAGGACTCTCATTAAAGCTGCACGGACTATGTTAGCTGACTCAAAACTGCCTATCACTTTCTGGGCAGAAGCAGTCAACACAGCCTGCTACATTTTGAATAGAGTATCCTTAGTAAAGAAACGAAATAAGACCTGTTATGAGCTTCTTAACAACCGTAAACCAAATCTACAGTTTCTTGAGCCGTTCGGGTATCCCTGTATGATTATGCACACAAAAGAATGAGTGGCTAAATTCGGTAACAAATCTAGTGAAGGCTATTTCTTGGGTTTTTCAAATAATTCACCTAATAAGCGTGTGTATAACAAAGCAACAAAAAGAGTGGAGGAACATTTTGAGGTAACATGTCTTCGTTATACTCAACCTTCACAAGGTTTAGGGCCCGAATTTTTGTTCGACTATGACAGTATGTTCGACTCTTTCAAACTTCCTGCTGAAGATGAAGTTGAACAGGTGGTGACAATGCTTCATGGACTTGATATATATTCTGATGTATCCAAGTCTCCTACAAAAACACCACCACCTCCTCCTCAAACTACTGAACTAGTTCAAGATCCTGATACAGATCCAGATATGCCAGCTTTATCAGATGGTGAAGTAGAACCTGTCACAGAGGTACTTGAAGAGACTTTAGTCTCTGGGGGAGACAATACAAATTTGGAAACTGTCATTGAACCTGAAGAGATTCCAAGTAGCCGTGTCAATGTGAATCACCCGGTCGATAATATTATTGGTGATTTACACGATGGAGTTAGAACCAGAGGGCAAACAGAGTGCCAGTTAGCTCAAATGGAGTCATGCTTTCTTTCTCAAATTGAACCGAAAAATATCAAGGAAGCACTGACTGACTCTCACTGGGTAGAAGCCATGCAAGAGGAGCTCCAACAGTTCAAAAAGTTAGAAGTTTGGAAGCTGGTTAAACTACCTCAGGGATTCTATCCGATTGGTACTCGCTGGGTTTATCTTGTCAAGAAAGATGACCGTGGCGTAGTTGTGAAGAATAAAGCTCGTCTGGTGGTTCAAGGTTTTACTCAGATCGAAGGATTGGATTATGACGAGGTTTTTGCACCAGTTGCGCGTTTGGAGTCAATACGGATATTTCTTGCTTATGCTTCATTTAAGAAATTTCGTGTTTATCAACTGGATGTAAAGAGTGCGTTCTTATATGGAAAGGTCAACGAAGAGGTTTATGTGAAACAACCTCCTGGTTTCGAAGACTCAGTGCATCCTGATTACGTGTACAAACTCGATAAAGCATTGTATGGTCTTCATCAAGCTCCAAGGGCTTGGTATGAAACGTTGTCTCAACACCTGCTCACAAATGGTTACACTCGTGGGCAGATTGATTCAACTCTTTTTATCAAAAAGACAGGAAACGATTTGTTGCTTGTGCAGGTATACGTGGACGATATTATTTTTGCATCGACCAATGAGGTGCTGTGCAGAGATTTCGAAAAAGTTATGAAGTCTAAGTTTGAGATGAGTGCAATGGGAGAACTCAAATTCTTCCTAGGTGTTCAAGTAGAGCAGTCTGATAAGGGAATTTATATTCATCAGACGAAATATGTCAAGGACATCTTGACAAAATATCAGATGCTCAATGCTAGACACTATGGAACTCCCATTGACATCAGTCACAAACTTGGACCTGCTGATGATGAAGACGATGTTAATCAGCGTGACTATCGTTCAATGATAGGATCGCTTATGTACCTCACAGCATCTAGGCCAGACATATTATTCGCCGTGCCCATCTGTTCCAGATATCAAGCAAAGCCCAAAGCTTCTCATGAAAAGGCTGTCAAACGCATCTTAGGTTACCTTAAGTGGAGACCCTTCTTGGGTCTCTGGTACTCTAACGAAAACGATTTTGCTCTAACTGCTTTTTCAGATTCGGATTATGGTGGCTGCTCAGTGGACGCGAAGTCAACAACTGGAGGATGTCAGTTTCTAGGAAGCCGATTAGTCTCGTGGCAGTGCAAGAAGCAGACAACTGTCTCTACTTCAACCGCTGAAGCAGAATACATTGCTGCTGCCAGTTGCTGTTCCCAGGTTCTCTGGATTCAGCATCAAATGCGTGACTATGGGTTACTTCTAACTCTTACTCCTATTCATATTGATAATTCAGCTGCTGTATCCATCATACGCAATCCCGTACAGCATTAAAAAACAAAGCATATTGAAATTCGTTATCATTTTATACGGGATTGCAATGAGAAGCACCTAATTGACCTTGTCCAAATCCCTACTCTTAAACAAAACACAGATCTTTTCACAAAAGCTTTCTCTCGTAGTCGATTTGATGAGCTAGTCTCCATGATTGAAATGGTGAGTTTGAGCAATGCCTAACTCCTCATCTCTGATCAGAATTATCTTTTAGACTTGGTGCGTTAAAAAAAAAAAAAAAAAAGGTGCAACTGCCATTCTTTTCACTTGTTAGTATTAAAGAAATGCAATAGTTGCAACATTGTTAAAATAGACGTTGAATTGTGTCTGTAAACAATTGGGAAATGATAGTACATCAGGAGACATGCATAAAATGGAATTTTAAGGTTTATGTTTGATGTGTCAGTAGATTTATCTAGCATACTTGAAATACCTTTTATAAATATTAGCTTCATCAAATGATGTATTGGTAGGCATTTATTCTAAAGTTACTAAGAAGCTTAACTTTCAAATATGCATATTACTTTATATAAAGACATATTAATATGTATGACATTAAGTTGAAATAAGGGCATAATTGTCCAAAATATTTTGACACCTAGTCTTAATATTTGGATGATAAACATGTTATGATCTAAAATATAGGGTCTTTGTTTGGAGTTATCTGGGGGAATATCTTAGTTGTCTCCTCTGTTGTATGAAAATACAGACCTGGTTTCATCTAATATATTCTTGAAAAGCACTTAGGTACGTAGTCTATGTTAAGCAATAGACAACTATTACGTACCGGTGGCATTCTTACAATTCCCAAATAAAATGTATAAATGTACAGAAAAGTCATAAAAAGATTGCCTAGTACTGGTGTGTGTTAAACTATGGTACTCTGTTGTACGAAAGTACAGAACTGTACCCTCTAGTTTAAAGTGTTCAGACTGGTGTTGGTTCAACCAGAACTACTGTTTATGTGACTTTGTTGTACGAAAGTACAGACCTGTCACCGCTAGCTTGGTTCTAAAGATACGTCCATACCCTCACCCTCTATATATAGAAAATACTAATATGTTTTGAGTTTAAATGTATATTTTAATGTGATTTGTATACTATAATACGCATGCTAATAATAACACAAGTGGTTCATCTCATTATGAGTTGAAATCATATACTTAAGTTCAAATGTCTAGATGGATAAAATATCAATAATCGTCTTGAACTAATCTTTATAACAGGTGATTTAAATATGCTAAGTAAACTTATAGTGGACAAATATACTGATAATCGAAATAACACTTACTATTTCCTAATAATTGCATGTTATCCTGATATGATTCCTAAAGCAGACCTAAACAATTTCGTCACCAAAAGATTTTACGTTCTGTTTTCGTTGATTGCAAAATCGAATCAACGGTTGTATTTTATTTCCTGTATAATTTTAGTCTATTGTTTTTAGCTTTATTTTATCCAAGTCTCTGAGATAATATCAAATTGACTCTCGAGTGTAACCCTTGAAATAAAATCAAACTACAAAAACTGTCCATGAATGCGACACAACCCTTGTGTCGCAAGCCATGTCGCATCTTGTGTCGCTATACAGGGATGAGGTATAAAAGTCGAACCCTCCCTCTCAGTCGCTACACGATATTGCAACACAAAGAGCGACACAAGGCAAATTCTGCGACACAACCACTGCGACGTTATTTTAATTTGATTTTCAACCTTCGGCCGTGTTTCTTTGCAATTCATTCTGTGTTTTGTGTTCATCTCAATTTACTCGTTTTATAGGTACCAATCTTAACTTTTTTTTACCGTATAATTAGTGTTTAATTGTTAAAATAATATACGGGTTTTTAGGGTTTTGTTTATGGTGCAAATTAACGAGGTTTTTGGTTATGTTATGGGTTAAAACACATGATTTCTTGCTCTCCATACATAGTCGCATCATTTGGTGTGCCAAATTTCAAAAACCCCCAAATTTGGTCATCGGATTTTTCTGGGTTGGGCATCTGTTCATCAGTGCGACACAACCTGCGACACAAAGACTTTGTGTCGCACTCTTGTCTATTGCATTGCTGCGATGCGACACTAACTTTGTGTCACTTTTGTTTGCGACACATTTTGTGCGACATAAGGCTTCTGTCGCCTTGATTAAAATAAATCAATTTATTGCAAAATGCGACACAACCCTTGCTGTCGCTTAATTCGTTAGCGACACAAGTGCTTGTGTCGCACAGTGTTTGAAATTGATTTATGCGACACCTCTGTCTGTGTCGCTTACCTCTATAGCGACACAAAAGCTTATGTCGCAGACTTTCTGCGACACAATCCTCTGTGTCGCATATGACAATTTTTTTTGAAATTAATTGTTTTCGATTATTAATGCTAACGCTATTCGAGCTATGTTTCTTTTATATTAATAGCAATGGCAGATATTAACATCAATGACTGGGAGCCAAGGCATAACATCGTGGCTTTTCTCGAAGATGATCGAGATTCGGCTGCACCGTTCAGGCCGATGATCGCATTTCTTCGCCGTTCGCGTATTTTTACTGCCATCTCAGCCACTGCTCCAATATACAAAGATCAAGTTGGCTCATTCTGGAACTCGGCTGTCATTAACTCTGATCTGCCCTTCACTCGAATTATCTCAAGGGTAGATGGCAAAGAGTTGGTTATCTCGGAGCAGCTTTTTCGCGAATTCTTTCAATTCGCTGACAACCCGGATTCGCCAATTCAGTTTTCCAACTCGTTCATCAATGGTGGCATGCACCGTCTTGGCTATCCGGGTGTCCCAAAGGATCAATATCGCAAGGCCAACCTAACTAGGGTCTGGCGGTATTTAATGCACATCATGATCGTCTGCCATCTCAGCCACTGCTCCAATATACAAAGATCAAGTTGGCTCATTCTGGAACTCGGCTGTCATTAACTCTGATCTGCCCTTCACTCGAATTATCTCAAGGGTAGATGGCAAAGAGTTGGTTATCTCGGAGCAGCTTATTCGCGAATTCTTTCAATTCGCTGACAACCCGGATTCGCCAATTCAGTTTTCCAACTCGTTCATCAATGGTGGCATGCACCGTCTTGGCTATCCGGGTGTCCCAAAGGATCAATATCGCAAGGCAAACCTAACTAGGGTCTGGCGGTATTTAATGCACATCATGATCGTCTGCCTCTCTAGCAGGAAGGCTGGTTTTGATGGCATGAGTCTTTCTACAGCCTCTGCCATGCTAGCTTTGGTGTACAACAAGCCCTATAGTTTTTCAGGCTATATCTTTAGGGCTATGGTTGACAATGTACACACCGGGGACAACAGATGGAACATGTACCCGCGGTTCATTCAGTTGTTGATCAACCATCTTCTTCCGGGGCTTCCGGTGAATACTGCTCACCGTTTCCGACAAACCCCGATGAATATTCGCATCTTTGCGATATGCGGCCAATATGCCAAAGGGGTCCCGGCACCGGCTGACGTGCCACTTTTTGGGCATATATTGCATGAGGGTTATGTCCCTCCTGCAAATGATGATTTTCAAGATCCGGCTGTTCCTCCACCGCCAACTGCCAATACCGAGTCTTTTGTCAATGTTCCCATTCTTGAGGAAGACCCACTGCACAGTGTGTTAGTGGATATTGAAAACTTTGGTACGGTTGACGAGACTGCTGCTCAGGCGAACTCGGATGATACTGTAGATCTGAAAGACACCCCAACTGACTCTGACGGGGATGTCCCTGATGCCAGGACCTGTGAACGCCTACGTGTACATGATTCCCAACGCTACGAGCGTATTAGGCGTCGTATGCGTCAGGGACGGGTGCACATTCCTAAGAATCCTGGCAAACGTCCTCGTGAGGACTTAGATTCTGATTCTGAGCCAGAGCCGCTGATCACTGAGCGCAAACGCACTCAAGTTGTCATTAATGAACCATTTTCAGCCCGCGCTCGCTCTACCGCTCCACCAACTTCCCAGCCACAACCAAACCCACAACTGACTCATATCATGGCTCTTCTAGACAAAATGAACAAGCAGTTGGCTGATCAAGCTGCTGTTATTGAAGTTCAGGCTGCGAGGATTTCAGAGTTGGAGACTTATGCTGCTAGGGTCCCAACATTAGAGGGTAGAGTTTTAGAATTAGAAGCCCTTGCAGTTGTTTCGGGGGAGTCAGGCCTGCGTGCCATAGAAACAAAAGAAAGGACTTCCGCCAGAACACAAACAGATGATGTAAATAATGACTCTATGAATGAAAATATCCTTTTAGATTACTTTGCATCCTTTGCAAATATTCCAGGTCAACCGGTTCCACTAGCTGTAGATTACTCTGAAGCGAATATCACATATCTACAAAGCTTAATAAATCCGGTGAATAATGATGATATATCGTATGACTTTGAGGATGTTGAGGCTGAACCGGAGATCCCTTCAGATGAAGACGTATATGAAGAGTCAATTCGTCAAGATTCTCCTATTGAAAGACAACATGAGCCTGATCAAGCGCAACCAGAAGAACCATATGATCCAGATGCACCCATCATTGATTCGGATTCTTCTGAAGATGAACAATCATTGCAAACAACACAGTCCAAGCCTGTCGTGCGTTATCATACTGTGACTGTGGCGCCTAATACTTGCAAATCTTACAAATTACGAGGAGATTTCACTGGTTTGATTTACAGTTGGAAATTCGATGCTGAGAGCTCTCTCATTCTAATTAAAAGAAGGGACGGTGTTCAATACTTCCGGCCGAGATTCAATTGCATCAGCTCCTTGCCGAAGATTGAACTTAATCGTCTTGCGCAATTACAATTGGTCAATAATACAAATGATCCTCGAGGCGCTTTCATTCAAAAGATTCTTAGAAGAGAGATCTATAGCAGACACTATGCATGGATAAGACCTGAGCTGGGTGTTTGTTATCGTTTCAAGAAGAAGTTAGATCCAAGAACTCAAGAGCCTATAGTGAAATATAAATATCCACCAGCTGCAAGTCTGAAATCGGTTCCTCTTGAAAAATTACCACTAAATTTGTTAAAGAGATTTAGACATTGGTGGTACGACCCGAAGACTAGTGAAGCTGTGATTGAGTATCTGACCGAGAGAGATCAGGAACGGAGTCCGGGAGAGTGGATCTATTCTCAACAGTTAAGAGGTTCAACCGTTCGTGTATTCGATCCTATTAGCCTCATCAACTTGACAAAATATGATTTAAGAGTTCTTCATGTCAACAAGATTATGCATTATGACATTGATCAAGAAGAAGCTCTAAAATTTCAGAAGATTGTTGAGATTTGTTTGAAGATGGGAGTACATCCCGGTGGTACATTCCCTGCAGGCTGGAAGTGTTAAAAGACCGAAGCTGAATAGAGAAATCTTAAAGACCAAGCTGAAGACACGGGGGAGTTTGTTGGTGCATATTTGCTTGTCTGTCAGTTGGTCTTAGCTTGTAATAGTTTGATATGAAATTATGACGTTTTGTCTATTTTATGTAATATTACAAGTTATGTTTTAGGCGACACAGAGCCTGTGTCGCTTATGCGACACAAGGCTTGTGTCGCATGAGCTGACTGTGCGACACAAAGCTTGTGTCGCAGGTCAGTTTTGGTTTCTCTATAAATAGAGCATTTCGGCCTCATTGTTTGGGTTGACGAATCTAGGGTTTATTAGAGCATATTGTAAGGCATTTCATTGTATTCAAGCTGATTGATTATCATATCAATATACGAGTGATTTGCGTTTGATTCGTTTGTGTTTTACGTACTTTATACAATCGTTTGAATTCCGCCTCTCGATTGTTTGTGTTGATCCGGTTAGGTCCAAGATCAGGGAACCTACATAATGTGGACAAGAGGGCCACATTAGCCGTGATTGCACCAAGCCAATGCGAGTATGTTTTAATTGTTACGAACCTGGGCATATGAAGAGTGAATGTCCGAGATTAAAGAGTTCGACAGGTTCTAGTGGGGTAAAGCGAAATGATGAAAAGAGAGCTTCAGATCAGTCAAGAGTCAAAAGTCGATCTTTCCAGTTGACTGCGGATGAAGCCAAGAATGCTCCAGATGTTCTTACGGGTACCTTCCTTATTAACTCATTACCTGCTTATGTGTTATTTGATTCTGGAGCTTCTAGATCTTTTGTGTCTGAAAATTTTAGTAAAAGTTTCCAAATGTTGTTAAGTGAGTTAGATGCCCCCTTAGATGTTGAGATTGCAGATGATCGTGTCATTTTTGTGACTAGTGTTTTTAGAGGGTGTTGATTAGAGATTAATAATGAAATATTTATGATTAATCTTATACCCATGAGGATGGGTGAGTTTGATGCGGTAGTGGGTATGGATTGGTTAAGTAAACATGATGTTGTTATTTGGTGTGAGAAGAAAATTATTCGAATTATTGCACCCAGTGGGGGAGTGGTAGATATATACGGAGAAAAGCCTAGATCCTCTTTATCAATCTGTACATATGCCCGTGCCAAAAGGCATTTGTCTCATGGATGCCAGGCGTTTTTAGCCCATGTTATTGATACGCTGAAGGGTGAACCTAATAATGAGAATATTCCGGTTGTGAAAGAATTTTCTGATGTATTTCCTGAGGAGTTAACAGGCGTTCCGCCTAAGAGACAAGTAGAGTTTCGAATTGAGTTAGTGCCGGGAGCTACTCCTGTTGCTAAGACCCCTTATAGACTTGCACCTTCAGAAATGCAAGAAATGATGAAACAGATACAGGAATTGTTGGAAAAGGGGTTCATTCGCCCAAGTAGTTCCCCGTGGGGAGCACCGGTGTTGTTTGTTAAAAAGAAGGATGGGAGCATGCGTATGTGTATTGATTATAGAGAGCTGAATAAGGTAATTGTTAAGAATCGTTACCCATTGTCGAGAATCGATGATCTGTTTGATCAGCTCCAAGGTGCTACCTATTTTTCGAAAATTGATTTGCGATCGGGATATTATCAGTTAAAAGTGAAAGAAGATGATGTTCCTAAAACTGCTTTTAGAACGCGATATGGTCATTATGATGCCATTTGGGTTGACGAATGCCCCGGCTGCATTTATGGATTTAATGAATAGAGTGTCGATCGTTCCTTGATAAATTTTTGATTGTGTTTATTGATGATATCTTGATATATTCAAAAACCGAGAGAGAACATGAGGTACATTTGAGGCAAACGTTGCAAGTATCGCGAAATGAAAAGCTATATGCAAAATTTTCAAAATGTGAATTTTGGTTACGAGAGGTTCAATTTTTAGGGCATGTGATAAATCAAGAAGGATTTAAAGTGGATCCAGCTAAGGTGGAGGCAGTAATGATGTGGAAACCTCCTAAAAATCCAACAGAAATTCGAAGTTTTCTTGGATTGGCAGGATATTATCGGAGTTTTATTCAAGATTTTTCAAAGATTGCGACTCCATTTACAAAGCTTACGTGTAAGAATGCCAAGTTTTAATGGAATGTTGAGCATGATCAAGCTTTTAATATTTTGTAAGAGAAACTTAGTCAAGCACCTGTATTGGTACTTCCAGAGGGAAATGAAGATATGGTTGTGTATTGTGATGCTTCGCATGTGGGATTAGGTTGTGTGCTTATGTAACGAGGAAAAGTGATTGCATATGCTTCGAGACAATTGAAAACACACGAGAAAAGATATCCCACTCATGAACACGATTACGCTAACAATGCGACATCGGCACACGAGAACCCGCCGACCGACACTATCGCACACTTAATCTATTTGTTCACTATTCGGATGTTTTCGCCTGTTGTATGATATAGTGTGTGGTTGATTTTACCTTGTATTCCTTGAACCATACTACAATCCATTCGTTCATTCTTGCTTTGCTTTCGTGTGAACCTGATCGTATTAAGCGGTGATGAAAAGAAGTATGTAGTTAGCATCATATAATGATGTCTGGCCAACGTGATTATATTATACTAAGTACATATGGGCGTTTCAAAGTCGTAAAGTACGTAATGGGGAAACGTTAATCGTCCTTAAAAGTCAATACTTGAATAAGGTGAAATATCGCTCTTCCCAAACCTCGAATTGGCATTGAATTCTACACTTTCATTGTTATAGAACGAAATCATGCCACCCAAACGTCGGAATACCAGAAACAGCAGGAGGAACGCCACACCTCCCAACGCTAACCCTGAAACGATGGAAGAAACCATAAACCAACGAGTGGCTGAAGCTATAGCCCAATACGAGGCAACTCGCGCCCGCGACAACATAGCTAGTGGTAGTGGAACATTGGATAGGAACCAAGATGGGGAAAGGACTAACACAACCGGAAACCCTGAGAATACCCAGCGAGGGTGTTCGTATAAAACTTTTCTAGCCTGCAAACCAAGTACTTTCCACGGAACTGAGGGAGCTATTGGTATTGTCCACTGGATCGAAAAGATGGAGTCAGTCCTAGACATAAGTGACTGTGCACCCAACTGCATGGTGAAATACGCCACGTGCACACTAGCTGAAAAAGCATTGACTTGGTGGAATGCTCAAGTCCAGACCCTTGGACGAACAACCGCCTACTCCATCTCATGGGAGGACCTAAAGGTAATGATTATGGAGGAATTCAGTCCCCGCAGTGAATTGCAAAAGATTGAGACCGAACTATGGGACATCAAGATGATCGGTGCTGATATCACAGGCTACACCACTAGATTTCAGGAACTAGCCCGTCTTGTTCCACACATGGTGACACCCGAGTACAAGCGCATCGAGAGGTACATCTGGGGACTAGTACCTCAAAACAGAAGCTTGGTAACGTCGTCCCGACCTGCCACCTTCAGGAGCGCAGTTAGTTTAGCGCAAAGCTTGACGGATGAAGCAGTGAGGATGGGCTCACTGACGAAGAAAGCTGTGTCGGGGAAGGATGTCCCGAACAGTGCTGAGGGCAGGAATTCCGGGATAGATAAACGAAAATGGAATGAAGGAGGAGATGACCGACAGGGTCAGCGTAGTGAGAAGCATTCAGGATACGCTAGGGCATACACTGTCGCCACCACCGAACCGAAACCCTACCTTGGTAATAAACCAAAATGCAATAAGTGTGAGAAGCACCATGATGGGGGATGTACCTCCTGTCAAAACTGCAAACGTTGGGGTCATTCAGCCCAAAGTTGTAAATCGAACCCTCCCACCCGAGCAAACACTGAGCGACAGAACACTGGATGTTTCGAGTGTGGCGACCCGAGACATTTCCGAAACTAGTGCCCAAAGCTTAACAACCGCAATAACAACAACCGAAACAACAATAACCAAGACGACAACCGTGGTAACAACAACAACGACCACAACAACTAAAATAATAACAACCGCAATAACCAAAATGACAACGATCGCAACACCAACATACCACCAGCTCGTGGACGCGCGTATATTCTTAGAGTGCAGGATGCTCAGCAGGATCCCTACGCCAACATTGGTACGTTTCTAGTAAACAACCACTATGTCTAACGTTATATAATTCGAGCGTCAATTTCGTGTCTAGTAAACCTAGACCGCATTGGATATGGAATCCATTAAACTAAACGATATGTATACCAAAGGCCGTTATGACTTTTTCGACAACCTAAGACGCCACAATGATAACAACACGTCTTTTCAGAAATACATGCGTCTGACGCTCCGACACGATTTAAAAATCTCGGGACGAGATTTCTCTAACAAGGGGAGAATGTGACACCCCTCAAATTTCGGTGTAATTACGTACATTAATCACGTGCATGTCTTAGGCTAATTCCCTACTTAAGAAAATTCACACTATTTTTATGAGATAAGTCTAGCAAAGCCCAACAAATTAATACGTGAGGTATTACAAAAGTTGTAATTATTAGTAAATACGCGCGAAACGATCGGACAATGTCCGACACAATATACGACGTTGGTGAAAATATTTCTATAAATAACTTAAATCTATTTTTAGTAGTTATTTATCCTATATTATTATCTTAATATAATAATACACGAAAAACCTATACGTTTTGGTTAAAACGTCTCTAACGCAACAAAAACGCGCGAATCGAATTCGGCAACCAAATGAAACTCGATAAATATTTCGGTAACTCAAAATAAAGTATTTTAATAATACTTCAATTGAAAAATAACCCAATCCAATCGTTAGTTAAAAACAACTCAAAGAAACGTTAGGCGATTTAACAATTTAACACGAAAAACGGGTAAACGATCACAACACGTAACACAGTCTGGAAACAAATTAAATTACACACCCACCCCATGTGGGCCCCACCTGGCCGGCCCCCTCCTCCAATCCCCTCTCATGCAATTTTGAATGATTGCATTGCCAAACTCAAGACCCTTTTATTACATGCAAAACTCTTTTCATTTTCACTTACACACTTTCTCATTTCTCTCATTTTCTCCAACTTCTCTCTAACCTTCTCTCTCTCACTAAAAAAATCTGCACCAAATCACCTCCCTACAACCACCACAAACCACCACATCACCACCAAGAACCACCACCCAAATACTACATCATTTTACAAGATTTTTCAAGAAAAGGAAGCTTCAAGTCATTCTCATCTAATTTCTGTCCACTTATCTTCAAAAACACCATTGTGAGGACATTCTCTTCTTTTTAATACTCTTATAACATGTTAAAATGTTCACTCATAAGAGTCATGTCCAAAAACCATGCTAAAAACGTTTTTCATCATCAACAACTTACAAAAATGCAACATGCATTTTCTGTCCAGAAAATACTCCAAAATTCACCTAAATGTTTCTCACTCAAAACTTAATGAAAATGGATGATTCAAAAGAGAAAACTCAAGTTCAAGAAGTTAGCTTTCATTTCCAACTGGTTTTATAATTTTTGGAGTTCGTTTACTATTTTAAATAATTTTTGTAAGAAAACAGGTATAATCTGCCCAGAAAAGTCAGAAAATGACTCCTGGGGTTTTAACCATAACTCGAGATATACATCTCCAAATGACTTGAAACCACCGCCAAAATCTCAAAAATTTTGTTAGGTACAAATGTCGTTTAGATGACTTTTTCTGAAAATGTATAGATTTTGCCCAGAAAGTAGATTTTGTTGCATGTGTCCAGATTGGTCAATTTTGGACCTCAGAGGACAAACGTAATATTTAAAAATACTTAGACTTGCCTAAAAATTCTAGAAAAATTACTGGGAGTAGTCAAGACATAGGGGAACCTCTGTGATTTTTCTTATATTTTATTTCGGACTTATGATTTTTGAAATCGAGCTCACAAAACCGAGTATTTTAGAGAAAAAGTAGGGCCAAAGCTGTTAACAATTCCCGAGGTTAAAAACGAGCACTTTCGGGTTTGCCAAAAATTACAAAACCTACTTTTTACAAGTACTAAAACATTAAGATTTATTGTGTAAAAGTTTCGGGTCAAACCGAGTTGGTTTGACCAAAGTCAACGAATACGGTTCGTATGTTAAACGTAAACCGACATATTCAAAATTTAGTTTTAAAACCGAGAACGAACCCCAAATATTTTAGTTCGAAACAAAACATAATAATAATGTCTTCGGGAATTATTATTACAAAACGTCACCAACGGGCCGAATATGTTTTTTAACACAAACGATAACCGAACAATTGGACATTTCTAGTTGAGTGAACACTAGCATGGATGGTCTACTAAAACATCCACTTACATATACTTATAATATCATGCGTTTAGGACGTTAGGGACTTTACTTGGACACACGCTTTGCTAGCACTCACGTATTTAGCTCACGAGGTGAGTTCACAGCCCCTCATTTTACCGCTTTTACATGCTTTCCAACAGGGGTGAAAAACATAGTTACTGTTTTACTATTTGCCATAATCTACCACTATTATATAATTGCTTTCAATGCTTTTATACAACTGTTTATGATCGTATTCATACTATTGTGCAACTATGAAATGAGTTTCAAACTTTTATACGAACTGTTTACAAAAACGTTTTACTACTTGTGATAAACCGGAGAACGACCGGTAACTTTTGATACGCCGGAGAACGACCAGCATTGTGATAAACCGGAGAACGACCGGTAGTGTTTTACTGGAGAACGACCAGTACGTAATAAACCGGAGAACGACCGGTATTGTGATTCGCTGGAGAACGACCAGCATGTTATAGGCCGGAGAACGACCGGCCGTGTAAAACTGGAGAACGACCAGTATTTGATAAACCGGAGAACGACCGGTACTATTTTGAAAACGCTGGAGAACGACCAGCAACGTTTTTTCAAACTGTGTTTTGGGTAACATCCCAACTAAACTGTATTTTGGGGTAACATCCCAACGAAACCACGTTTTGAATGTTATGGCAACAACGATTTACAAACAACTTTGGTTTATCAAACTATACTTGCAAACATAAAACTTGTGAATTCACTCAACAATTTTGTTGACTTTTTACTATGTTTTTCAGGGAATTAGCTGCACATGTGAGACTGCATGCATACTTATGAAACTAGGCGACCCACGAAGAATTTAGGATGCTATCTTTTGAAGCCAATGGGATTTCTTTTGTATAACTTAAACTACATTTCTACTTCTACGATTCGATGAATCGTAAACTTTTGTAAACAATTAATTATGGCATCTTAATACATATATGTTCTGCGATAATCATATGCTCTGATATGTATGAATGTCCAATGTTTACGTCGACGCCCACACCTCTGTATACAATTGCTTCCGCTGACCAACGTTGACCGTTTTTGAGGGTGTGACAAATGTGGTGGCAGATCTCTCAGTAGAAAGGCGGTTGATTACGTGTTAAAAGTGAAATCTCTTCGAATGATTGTAATTATTGATTTAATTGAGCAAGTGAAAGAGGCACAACAGCAGGTGTTGCAAAGTAATGACCTACGATCAGAGCGAATAAAAGGTCAAGAACGAGATTTTAATAATGATTCTCGGGGATTAAAGACCCGTTACGGTAGATTTTGGGTACCAAGTTCAGGAGAAGTGAGAAAACTATTACTCGGTGATGCCCATAAGTCAAAATATTCAATCCATCCGGGTGCCACTAAAATGTAACATGATTTGAAGAAAGATTATTGGTGGCCAGGTATGAAAGGAGAGATTGTCTAATATGTGGAGAAATGTTTAACTTGTTCGCACGTCAAGGCTGAACATCAGAAACCATATGGAAAGATGAGACCGTTAGATATTCCGGTTTGGAAATGGGAGCACATCACAATGTATCTTATTACAAAGTTGCCGAAAACATCTAAGCATCATGATGCAATCTGGATGATGGTAGATCGTTTGACCAAGAGCGTTTTGTTTTTGCCGATAAGAGAAGTTTCGTCTTCAGAAGTGTTAGCTGATTTGTATGTGAAAGAAGTGGTTACTAGACACGGTGTACCGGTGTCTATTGTCTCTGACAGGGATAGTAGATTCACATCTAGATTTTGGGCAAGGTTTCAAGAGGAGATGGGTAGACGTCTTAATCTGAGTATTGCGTATCACCCTCAAACAGATGGTCAGAGTGAACGAACGATTCAGACACTAGAAGATATGTTGAGAGCGTGTGTTATTGATTTTGGTGGAAGTTGGGATGTGTATTTGCCGTTGGCTAAATTTTCTTATAACAATAGTTACCACTCCAGTATTGGAATGCCACCATACGAAATGCTTTATGGGAGGAGATGTAGAACTCCCATCTGCTGGGGTGTAATTGGACAACGTGAATTGATAAGTAATGAGGTAGTAATAAAAACTACATAGTACATTGATCAAATCAGAGCTAGTTTGTAAGCTGCGCAAGATAGACAAAAATCATATGCGGATAAGAGAAGACGTCCAATAGAATTTAATGAAGGAGACTATGTTATGCTCAAGGTGTCCCTTTGGAAAGGCGTCATCCGATTTAGAAAGCGTGGAAAGTTGAGTCCTCGTTTTATCGGACCATTTAAAATTCTAGCAAGAGTGGGTGAAGTCGCGTATCGCCTCGAGTTACCAAAGGAGTTGGGAAATATTCATAACACTTTTCATGTGTCGTATCTGAGAAAATTTTTGGCTGATGAATCGTGACGTACGGCCGCCTTGACGTTCGTTTTATCGACTCCTTGTCGTGAGGGAATCGCGATCGCCGGACGGCCGCATTGTCAGTGTGAAAGTTTTATATTTATTTTGCTGGGAAGCCTAAGCTTTTAGCACTACTTATTATCCTAAGGTGTATTAGGGTAGTAAGCGGCACGTATGACTCAGGTGTCGTTCTTTAAACTACAACGGGCATGAGATTTTAAGAGGATTAACTATCTATTGCTATTTAGCGCGGGATTTAAAAGTTTTGGAGTGGTTTTGTTTTGTATTTAAAGTAAACAGTAAATAAAGATAAAGGGGGGAAATTTGTACGGAGATTTAAGAGAATCAGAATAACGTGAGTGTTTACCATGATTTCGGCTAATGATATGGAGTGATAGTTATATTTAGGTAAAGCTTCTACTTATGATGACCAATCCAGTGGGATCGAGTATCTCGGAATCTTAAATAGTACAAAGTATTGAACCCACGGCCTTTTCTCAGCTTCCACGCATTTGTACTAAACCCGTCGGTCTTTCCAACGCTATACTGAGTACTTGGACGTTTTACGGTGTTTCCGTTGTATTATTCTGAGGTTCCATATTACTCTCCTGTATTGTTTTATATTTCCTAATGAGCTATATCTCCTATCCTATCAAATATCTAACGTAGAGTTGTCCGCAATTAGATAGATAATATGTCACGGGGATAATAGATATAGAGTGTCAGATACACCGGAAGTTCTCCCAAATATACTGACCAGTTCAATTAACAATCACCCTCGATTCTCATTCCCCAATTTCAGACATCTGAGATATCTGTATCATGACATGAATTGTTGAATAAATAATAACATGAACAGGAATTACCCTGCGGAATAAATTGGGATGACCTGGCTACCGGTTAACTGAACTGCTCATCTTTATTCATACAGATCATTATAACTATTACATGCACATTAAACTTTCCGTATTTAATCCAATTTATTCCTCAAAATCTAATTAATTGATTAATGATAGTAATAACGGAGTTTGTTTCTAGCATACGAATTTCTAAATCAACAATCAAACAAGAACATGCAATAAGATGACATAATAGTGACAGGCTCAGATCATACATATTAATTAGTCTATTAATCAAATCATAAATATCCCGAAAGTTCTCTCAAAGATATCTAACAAATAAACATGAATCTAATCTATCTCTAATCTTATACTGCGTGTCTCATTCGGATATGTTTCAATCGATCGAACAGCGGCCATGTCGACTTCATTGATCATCATACACAGAATAGTTGGAAGTTCTATTACTAGCAATTAGCCAAATCCTAGTGATAGTTTTCAAACCACAACATAAGTTGGATAGATAATCAATAGAGATTCAGTTCATAAGTTCGGGAATAATTTGAATTCATACAGGCAGAGTAACGGCATGATATTAATATATAACTACCATAGCATAGCTTACATCATGGAAAACACAAATTTGTCTAGCCTAACATAATAGATCTAGCATTCATTCCTAAACGATAATAGCACAACATGTTTAAAAAATAAATACGGGGGATTGTATTAGAACCTGAATAAACGGTATTACAGACAAATCTTCACGAATCTTGAAGTCTCGGAGTATCTCCGTACAAATACTACGCTAAAACTCTAACCTAATCACTCACTAGTTCTCTAATCTAGAGAGAGATTCTAGAGAGAGAAACTAGAGAGAGAGAGTGAATGAGAGTTGAGGATTATGAGAGATTGAGAGGTGATGGAATGATTGGAAATGAGGATAATGAGCCCTATATTTATAGGCAAAAGCCCAAGGAACCCCGTACAAGTCCCGAAGCACGAAATACAAGCCCGGAATAGCACGAAATCGCGAAATAACCAAAAAACGACATCACCGGAAGGCACCCGGGGCCGTATACGGCACCCAAGGGGCCGTATACGGTATTTATAAGGCCGTATACGGTACCCCTAGGGCCGTATACGGTGTCCCTAGGCCGTATGGTCTTTTACCCGTTGTTCGGTGCTTCGTTCGTTGCATGTTTCGCGCGTATCTTTTTCGTTTCTTTTCCGTTTTGCTTGATTCTTTCTCCTATGTTCTCGAAATCCCGTTACGCTTATAATGACACCAAAATAATGAATTTTGGATATGTGTAGCTTGTAGATGCTCGGAATGCGTTCGGTTGATTTTCGGGTGTTGTGTCTTCTCCGTTCTTCATCCGTTTTGCATGATTCTTGATTCTCCAACTTTGTAATTACCTATGAGTCATAAATGGTAGGTTAGGATGTGTAAATCATAAGGTAAATAAAAGTGGAGGAATCGGGTGAAGCGTATTTGCTTAGTTTTGTATGTTATTTGGATACTTTTAGCGATTTTTGTTGCAACGCCTATATTTGAACTACTTTAGTGAATTTTAGCAAATAATCATTGATTTGAGATGTTTTCACTAATTAATAGCTCAAATAATGAGGAATAATGTACGTAAAAAATGTAACTTTTTACGTTACATCAAATATCCCACACTTAGACGTTGCCTGTCCCAAGCAATTTTATCTCGTAAAAACATTTTTAAGATCATTTTTAAAACATTTCAAAGGATCACCATTTCCTCATATAGGTAATTTATTTTAGGAAAATAAGGAAAGATGAAGGTTTCATTTTCATAAACAATAAATGATTTTCTTAGGCATCCTTCCAACTCTCGTGATCTTGGAGTATACATGACTAGGAGATCTCACAAAAGGTGGTCACTCAATTCACTCAAGTGTATCGGGTTACCTATCGTTCTAGAACAATTGAAATCTCTCCATAAGCTTGATCGAGAATCGGATCTCCATCACTTAGGTGAGGACGGTGCTAATTATCCCAAGACATTAAAGAGGGTAGTAATGGTAAGTGAGGGGGTATGGATAGTAGTGAGATTTTTGTTGCAAGGGTTTCACTTATCTTAAAAACTTCTAAGATCATAAAGAAACTTATTTTAGAATGGAGTGGAGGTTTTGATAGCTGTTTTGTCTTCTATCGGGTATTTTCTTGAGGGATGATACTTTTTGAAGCAATTTAGCTTTATTTGATGGGATTTTTCTTTTCTGACTTTCTTTTGCTAGAGACTTTTCAAGGATATTTTTCTTTTCGAAAATCCTTTCCAGAACTATGTTCTTTTTATTTTTGACTTATTTCGAGTCTTTTCAGGGTGTCAATTTTTCGCACCAGGTGCCAATTTTACGCACCATTGTTCTCTCGCCTTTGTTAGGGTGCCAATTTTACGCACCCAGGCTTTTTGAGAAATAAATCTTTCGGGGAACACGAAAAAAGTAGGATAATTGAGAAGGATATTCCAAAAGATGTTTTTTATAACCCTAGAAATTCTAAGATAGGTTTTTATGGGTATTTTGGTGGAGGTATGTCAATAGATGGGGGTTTTGAAAGATAATTCGGTTAAGGCTCAAATGGTTTTCTAATCGTATCTTCGATACTAAAAATGAGTATCGGTCGGTTTTTAGGTTTGAAAAGTAGGCTAAAATGGTGGGTTAAATCCTACGGAATGTCAAGGTCCTTTAATTGCACCTGTACCGCGTACGGTACTCACCAATATGATTTTGAAACGTATGTCAGGAGCAAGTTCTAATTTAGAAATACATGTATCGGCACACACAACAAATGAAATAGTGAAGCATTTAAAATGAATGCTTTTTAGGCTCAAAAATACCTCACTGCAAATAAACTTGGGTTGTATGTACCTAGTCATGCGATGCCCCTCTTAGATTATCATTTATTACTTGAGAAATTTATACTTTATTTTTCCTAGGTTCCAAAATAGCTTACTTATTTTTGAAGATGGCGTCTCTTAAAAATATTAAAACTCGGAAAGTTTAGAGATAATCAAGTGATTAGGCTCATGCTTTTCGATTTTTCTTGAAAAAATTGAAATTTTTTGAGAAACATTTGCTATTTGGACATAAAAAATCAATCTAAGGTATTCTATACCTGCTATCCCACACTTAGAAGAACATTGACCCTAATGTTCTCTTTAGTAGAGATTTTACTATCAGTAAAATCCCACACTTAGAGTTTGAACATATTATAAAATGTTTCTTAAGTGTTTGTTTGAGTTAGAATCCCACACTTAGTGATAAGTTTAGGATAGAGTATAGATTATATCTCATATTTTAACAACTTAACTAAGCAATTTAGAATCACAATAACGGAGAAAAAGGTATTGAGACTCCCTATTTCTTTCACTGGAACATACCAGATTTGTGTAGAAGTGGTGCAAGTGATTTGCTGGATTCGTGGACCAGTCTCTTTTAAAATCATCCATTCTGCACAAAGCTAGGTTATGTAAGTAAAAGACAAGTCATAACAATCATTCTCTCACTTATGATAAAAATAAACAAAAAGAGTTAAAATATGAAAACAAGAACTAAAAATCATCCAGCAGGTCGTCGCTATCCATGTCGAACTCAGCCTCCGTTATTCTATCTAGGACAGAAGTAGGTGAAGGTGCAGGGGATGGGCTTGAAACCATGAATATGGAGAATAACTCCTCCTCGAGCGGTGGATGTGGTGGTGGCATAGGAGAGGTCGTAGGCTCAGTCGTGGCAGTAGTAGGAGCGGATGGGAAGAAAGACCAGGGTGGTCGGAATGGTCCCTGATCCGGACCAAGCCTGAATGGCTGGTTAGGGGGTCTCGGCAATCCTGCTCTTTTGCTGAGGGCGACCAGTGCATCATGCTGAATGGTAGAGCTCCGTATAAGGGCCCACACAACTGCTGGGTCAGATAGGGTGACTCCGTACTCAAAAGTGGGTGGCTGTCTGAGTGGCGGGTCTGGCTGTGGTGACACAGGGCGAGCTGGTGATGGGGGCCTCTCGACGGGTGGCTCCTCATGACTAATCTGAGCATCCACTAGGTCCTCCTCGATGATGGTGGGCATCGGTCTCCTGTGTCTGCGGTGTCTAGGGCGCCTAGGTCGTCTGCTGGCTACCTGGTCCACAGTCTCGATCGGAGTGTCCATCCTAAAACATGATAAAAGAAATAGGTAATGCTTTGTGATAGATTTATGTTGATACATGTTTTGTATGTCTATCAGTTGGTCTAGGTCCAAGTCGTTTGTAATATTTTGATTATGATATAAATGTTAATTGGTTTTGAAATCAAAATAAATGTCACTGTTTAGGCGACACAAAGCTTGTGTCGCAATAGCGACACAAGGCTTGTGTCGCATAGGTCGGTTTGTCGACACAAAGCTTGTGTCGCAGGTAGTTTAGGGTTTGGCTATAAATAGAGTATTACGGGTTCAGTTCTGGGGTGGACGAACCTAGAGAGTTTTCAAGCTATTTGTGAGGCATTGATTGTATTTGGTTGATTCGTTATTCTTGATATATATAAAAGCTAATCGACTAGTTTCGTGTGATTGTTAACGTGCTTTGTTCAATTGATTGTATTCCGCGTTTTCAATTGTTGAATTGATTCGATTTAGATCCAGTACAAGGGGTCCAAAAAGTGTCAGAGCCAAAATCGTTTGATTTTGTGGTATTGAATCGATTTTGTGCGTTTTTCGGGTTAAATCACATACTTTTTAGCAATTACTCTTGATTAGAAGTGGTAAAAGCTTGAAATCTAGTTTTTCTGAAATATCATTGAAGATTCGTTCGATTGCAGATCGTTAATCTTCGTGGGGTTTACGAAAATTTTCGAATTTTGGGGTTTAAGTGCGGCTGAGTTCGCAGCATAGCGACACAACCTTTGTGTCGCCACTAGGGTTTTAGCGACATAAGCTTTTTCTGCGACACAAACACTCTGTGTCGCGTTAGGGTTATCTGTGACATTACCATTGCGACATTGGATTGCGACAAAACCTTTGTGTCGCATTTGGACTCACTTATTCACTGTTAGCGACACAACCTTTGGGTCGCCTGTTGCTTTCATTGCGACACAACCCCTTGTGTCGCCATTTGCCTCTGCTTGCGACATTACCTTTTTGTCACATTTGTTCTAACTTGTTTTTTGCAGGTTAGCGACATTAAACTTAGTGTCGCCATTAGTATGCGACACAACCTTAGTGTCGCTGTTTAAATTTTTGAAAAACAAATTTCTGATTTACAAGTGTGTAGGAAATATAATGTCTCTTCAAAGCTTTACCCAGCTATTAAAACACAGTAATGAAGTTGGAAGCACAAACAAACCACCATTATTTACTGCAAATACTGATTATGTGGAATGGAGGCAACGTTTTGAAGCCTTCATTTCATACAATGATCCAGACATGTTGATTCCTTTACTTGAACGTTATGAACATCCACCATCTGATGGCCAATTCAATTCTATTAATCCTCCGCCAAAACCTATTAGATCTCTGACTCCGGATGAGAAAAAGGCTTGGGATTTGGAAAGAAAAGTACATTCAGCAATCACAATGAGCATGTCTGCCGATGTTCTGAAAATGTTTAAACATTACACCATTGCTTATGATTTATGGAAGGCTATTGAACAAAGGTGTGGGGGTAAGGAGAGATACAAAAAGAGTAAACTTGCACTCATTAAGAAGCAATATGAATTGTTTGACATCTTACCTAATGAGTCTATTAATGCACTGTTTATTCGCTACTCGCATCTGGTTAGTGAGCTGAATGAAGGAGGGGTAACTTTAACTACTGAGGATGTGAACAAGAAACTCTTAGGCGATTTGCCTAAGAAATGGAATCATCGTGTAATGATGATGGAGGAAGACGAAAGAGTGATGAGTCTTTCGCTAGATGATCTTGTTGGAAGATTACAAGCTTATGCACTAGATATGCAGCGAAAAGAAACGAAGTCGGGTGCACAGGTTCACCTTGTATGGTAGTTCGTCTCCCGCTACCGGTGTTGCATTATTATCTGGTGGATCTGGTGTGGCTTCTCCACCTTCAGTTGGAAGAGCATCCTACTCTTCAAATACTCCTGTTTCACCTGATACCGAAGAGAATGCTGCTGTTTTTCAAGCATTTCTCAGTGCTTATGACAGTTTCCTTTCGAAGAAGACAAGCACCATTGATCTTACTGAGAGGGACTTTGAACAGATAGATCCTAATGATCTGGAAAGGATGGATCTACGTTGGAACTTTGCTATGCTAACCTGGAGAGCAAAGAAATATTTAAAGAAAACTGGGAGAAAGAATTTGGATGATGATAGTGATTCCGGTCTGGGTTTTGATAAAACTAAGGTGAAGTGCTACAACTTCCAAAATCTTGGACATTTCGTTAGGGAATGTGAGAAGGCAAAACATCCGGCTTCTGGTTTCTCAAAACCATCTGCCTACACAAGACCATCTCCGAGGACTCCAGAAAAAACGCCTGTTTCAAATGCTCTTCTTATTCAAAATGAAGAAGCGTATGATTGGAGTGAAGAAGCAAATGATGATCAAAACAGCGCTCTTATGGCTGAAATCTCCAGTGTGCATGAGGTACTCATTGAAGAACCATTCTCTTGTATATCATGCATTAAATTAACTGGTAAAATTAACAAATACTCTGAGGATAATCAACGCCTGAATACTGACTTAGAAAAACTTGCTAAGGCTAATAAAATCCTAAAAGATAATGAGAAAGCTTTTGATAAGAAACTAGATGCTGCATTTTCTGACCGAAAGGAACTAAAAGCTAAAATTTTTAGTCAACAAGATGCAATTGACAGTTATCTTAAATTACTTGCTGATCTTAGAAAGGAACTTGCTGACTCACAGTCAGAAATAATTAACCTTAAAAGAAAACTTTCTAATTTTTCAACATCCTCACTTGTCTTTGATGAAATTCTTCAAGGGCAAAGGTATGATACCAAAAGCAAAGCTGGTCTTGGTTATCACCAAGTACCACCTCCTATAAATTATCTACCTATGCCTTCAAAGGACGAAGCCAAAGACTTTTTGCCTTCCTTTTTAACATAAGTCATGAAATCTGTTAATGAGCCAGTTAAAGATTCTAAGCAAAATCTTGAATTTGAGTCTGAACAATCTCCTGCTAATGAATCTAAAACTGATGAAACTAAGCCTGCACCTGTTATGAAACCTGAATTTGTTAAAATTAAGATTTCAACCCCTGTTAGTGAACAGGAAGTAGTTGAAGTTGAGGATTTGACTGAGGAAGTTAATGTGAAGATTAAGAAAGAAAATGTTAAGCCTGAAAATCATATAATAACTACTGAATTAAATGACATGGCTTTTCAGAGAAAAGGCAAAGCTACAGCTGAGCCTCAAAAGAAGATTTTAAAAAATGAGAAACAAATCATCTGAAAAATCTTCTAAAACTGTTGATGTCTCTGATAAACCATCAACATCTTCACCAGCATCTAACTCATCATGTACACACAAATGTGCATGTTCTGTTAATGCTTTATTTAATCAACCTTCAGTGCCTCATCCTCAACCTCAACCATTCGTTGAAAGACGATCTTGTTTCTATTGTAAGAAACAAGGTCATCTCATTAGTGTTTGTCTGTTACTTTCTAAACAACAATTTGGGAGATTCACACCACGAAATTCTTTATATAGAAATTCATTTAATAAATCTCAATCGAGGCGTTGCTCATCATCTCCCTTAACTGTCATGAAAGTCAATAAGATTGTGCCCAGTAAACCTAGTGTCAAAAAGCACAATCCTATAAATAAGCAACCACCCAAACCTAAACAGGTTTGGCAGATTAAAAGGTCAACCAATGACCTGTCATGCTACAATAACACATCAGGAAACACCACTGATTTGTTAAAAGATAAAATTTTAACTGATGTTGTTATTGTAGATGACCTTGGAAGACCCAAGTCTGTGAAGGCTTGGGTCTCCACTACTAACTAATCCATTCTTGCTTTTTGTGTCTGCAGCAGTCCGAGGAAGTGAAAAATAGTAAATGGTATATCGATAGCGGCTGCTCACGACACATGACAGGCAACTTAGCCCTACTTTCTGATTTGAAGCCATATAATGGGGGTTATGTTGCATTTGCGGGTGATAAGGGTGGAGAGATTACTGGACAAGGAACACTCACAAATGGGCAAGTGAGCATTGAAAAAGTGAACTTTGTTGAACAGTTGAATCACAACTTGCTCAGTGTTTCTCAAATGTGTGACAAGAAGTATATTACAACATTTACTGATGTAGAATGTTTGATTCTGAAGCCGGGATTTGTAATTCCCGAGGAATGGGTGCTAATGAGAGCACCAAGGACAAAGGACACGTATGTACTTGATATGCGTACCGTTACATCCACAGAGCATACCTGTCTATTGTCTAAAGCTAATGAAAAGGATTCACTAATGTGGCACAGACGAATGGGACATCTTCATTTCCGCAAGATGAACTATCTTGTAAAACATGATCTTGTGTTAGGTGTGCCTAAACAATCTTTTGGATTAAACGATATCTGTGTTTCATGTCTCAAAGGAAAACAACACAAGAAATTCCATAAGTCTAAGTTAGTGAATTCCAATGAAACACCACTTGAGTTATTGCATATGGATCTTTTCGGGCCAGTGAGCAAATGGAGTATAGGAGGAAGTTACTACTGCTTGGTCGTAACTGACGACTATTCGCGATTTTCTTGGGTGTACTTCATTTATTCTAAAGATGAAATGCCTGATATTCAGATTTATCTGTTTGACAAACTGGAAAACTTATGCAATCTGAAGATAAAGAAATTGCGGAGTGACAACGGAACTGAATTCAAGAACAAAACATTAGAGATGTACTGTTTGAAGAAAGGAATAAATCATCAATTCAGTGCCGCAAGAACTCCACAACAAAATGGAGTCGCTGAAAGAAAGAATAGGACTCTCATAAAGGCTGCACGCACCATGCTCTCAGACTCAAAATTGCCTATCACCTTTTGGGCAGAGGCGGTTAATACAGCCTGTTATGTTCTCAACAGGGTTTTGACGGTGAAGAAACGAAATAAGACATGTTATGAGCAATTTAATAACCGTAAACCCAACTTGCAGTTTCTTGAACCTTTTGGGTGTCCCTGCATCATCATGAACACACGCGAACGAGTTTCCAAGTTCGGTGAAAAGTTAAGTGAGGGATTCTTCTTGGGATATTCTGTTAACTCTCCAAATAAGAGAGTTTATAATAAATCAACGAATAGGATTGAGGAGCACTATGAAGTTAAATGTTTACGATATACTGAATCTCCTCAAAGCACGGGACCCGACTCACTATTTAATTATGATGAATTGTTTGACTCATTTCATCTACCTATGGATGATAATGTTGATCAGGTGGTGACCCTACTGCATGGAATTGATATGTTACAAGATATATCTACTCCTCCTAAATCCACACCACCCTCAAACAATGATATCCCTTCCACTTCTGGAACAGCTCCTAGTGCATCTAATCCACACCCTAATTCTGAAATGACTGGTTTATCCGATAATGAAACTGAGGATAAATCTGATGAAGCTGTCCAATCGCCTGAAATTCATGAAGTTGAGGGAGATTTAAACAACTTGGATTCTGAGATTGTGCCACCACAGATTCAACAGCAACGCGTACACACATTTCACCCGACTGATAATATTATTGGTGAGTTGTCTAAAGGTGTACAAACAAGACATCAAGTTAAAGCCACTACATCCGACTCCTCTTCTTGCCTTGTAGCTGAGATGGAATCATGTTTTCTATCTCAGATTGAACCGAAAAATGTGAAGGAAGCATTAATCGACTCTCGTTGGGTCGAGGCTATGCAGGATGAACTTCATCAATATCAAAAGCTACAAGTCTAGAATTTGGTTCCGCTTCCGAAGGGACAACATCCTATTGGGACGCGTTGGGTGTTTCGTGTAAAGAAAGATGATCGTGGTATTGTGACACGGAACAAGGCTAGACTAGTGGTACAAGGTTTCTCTCAAATAGAAGGTCTTGATTATGATGAGGTGTTCGCTCCTATTGCCAGGCTAGAATCGATTAGAATATTTCTTGCCTACGCCTCATACAAGAAATTCAGAGTGTTCCAGCTAGATGTAAAAAGCGCGTTTCTATATGGGAAGGTCAGTGAAGAAGTGTATGTCAAGCAACCTCCCGGATTTGAAGATTCAGTGCATCCTGAATATGTCTACAAGTTAGACAAGGCACTGTATGGACTTCATCAAGCTCCAAGGGCGTGGTACGAGACGTTGTCAAAACATCTGCTGGCTAATGGATTCACACGAGGGCAGATTGACAACACACTTTTTATTAAAAAGGTTGGAAACGATTTGTTACTTGTGCAGGTATACGTGGACGACATTATCTTTGGATCTACCAATGAGACTCTGTGTAAGGACTTTGAGAAAATCATGAAGGACAAGTTAGAGATGAGTGCCATGGGAGAACTTACATTCTTCTTAGGTGTACAGGTTGAGCAATCTGATAAAGGTATTTACATTCATCAATCTAAGTATGTCAATGACAACTTAACAAAATATCAATTGCTCGACTGTAAGACCTTTGGGACTCCTATTGACATAAGTCACAAACTTGGTTTGGCTGAAGACGAAGAAGACGTAAATCAGCGAGACTATCGGTCAATGATAGGATCACTGATGTATCTCACAGCATCAAGACCCGACATAATGTTTGCTGTGGCTATTTGCTCAAGATTTCAAGAAAATCCAAAGGTGTCTCATATGAAGGCGGTTAAGCGAATCTTTAGTTACCTCAAATTTAGACCATTTCTGGGTCTCTGGTATTCTAATGAGGATAATTTCGCTTTAACTGCCTACTCCGATTCAGACTTCGGTGGTTGCAATGTGGACAAAAAGTCTACGACTGGAGGATGTCAGTTCTTTGGTAGTCGTTTAGTCTCGTGGCAGTGTAAAAAGCAAACCACAGTCTCTACATCATCTGCTGAGGCTGAATATATTGCTGCTGCAAGTTGATGTTCTCAGGTTCTCTGGATTCAGCATCAAATGCGCGATTACGGGTTACTCTTAACTTTAACTCCTATCCATATTGATAATACTGCTGCTATCTCTATCATACGCAATCCCGTACAACACTCAAAAACTAAACATATTGAACTTCGTTTTTATTTCATACGGGATTGCTATGAGAAACACCTGATAGACCTTGTCCAAATCGAGACATCTAAGCAAAACGCTTTTACAAAGGCTTTTTCACGATCTCGATTTGATGAACTTGTCTCTATGATAGGAATGAGGTTCTTTGTTAAAAATTAATTTATGACTTGGAGTGTGAAAAAAAAAAAAAAAAAAAAAAAAAAAAACGCAACTGCCATTCTTTATACTTGTTAGTATTAAAGAAATGCAATAGTTGCAACATTGTTAAAAATAGACGTTGAATTGTGTCTGTAAACAATTAGGGAAATGATAGTACATCAGGAGACATGCATAAAATGGAATTTTAAGGTTTATGTTTGATGTGTCAGTAGATTTATCTAGCATACCTGAAATATCCTTTATAAATATTAAATTCATAAATTGATGTATTGATAGGCATTTGTTCTAAAGTTACTAAGAAGCTTAACTTTGAAATATGCATATTATTTTATATAAAGACATATTAATATGTATGACACTAAATTAAAATAAGGGCCAAATTGTCCCAAATATTTTGACGCTTCGTCTTAATATTTGGATGATGAACATGTTATGATCTAAAAATATAGGGTCTTTGTATGGTGTTATCTGGGGGACTATATTAGGTGTCTCCTCTGTTGTATGAAAATAAAGACCCGGTTTCATCTAATATATTCTTCAAAAGAACTTAGGTGCGTAGTCTATGTTAACCTATAGACAACTATTACGTACCCGTGGCATTCCTCAAATTCTCAAAATAAAATGTACAAAAGTGCAGAAAAGTTATAAAAAGTTTGCCTTGTACTGGTTTGTGTTAAATTATGGTACTCTGTTGTACGAAAGTACAGACCTGTACCCTCTAGTTTAATTGTTCAGACTGGTGTTTGTTCAACCCGAACTATTGCTTATGTGACTCTGTTGTACGAAAGTACAGACCTGTCACCGCTATCTTAGTTCTAAAGATACGTTCATACTCTCACCTTCTATAAAGAAAATACTAACATGTTTTGATTTCAAATGTATATTTTAATGTGAGTTATATAATATAAATATGCATGCTAATAATAACACAAGTGGTTCATCTCACTATGAGTTGAAATCATATACTTAAGGACAAATGTTTAGATGGATAAAATATCAATAATCCTCTTGAACTAATCTTTATAACAGATGATTTAAATATGCTAAGTAAATTTAAAGTGGACAAACATACTGATAATCGAAATAACACTTACTATTCCTAATAATTGCATGTTATCCTGATATGATCCCTAACCAGACTTAAACATTTCTGTCACCAAAAACATATGTTATGAAGTTTCCGTTGATTGTAAAATTGAATCAACGATTTTCCTTTTGTATTATCTATTAATTATTTATAGCTTAATTAGTTTCTCCAAGTTTATAAGTAAATATCGAATCGAGTATCGAACCTTAAAAATTGAAAGCGAATTGAAAATTCACCAAGTGTCATAATGCGACACAAGGCTTGTGTCGCTTCCTTGTGTCGCTTTTTGTGTCGCTGCTTGTGTCGCAGGCTATGTCGCTATTTAGGGGTGGGTATAAAAGCCAACCTCATGCGACCTTAAAGCGTTTAATGTTTTTAATTACCTGCGACATCACGCTTAATCACTGCGACACAAGCACTCGATATTGCGACACAAGCAAACCGTGTGATTTTTCGATTTGATCTTCATTTTCTGAGCTTTCTGTTTCAATCAATACACACCTTCATCTTCATCTTACTTTTCTTGATCTAGTGGTATATATCTTTCCCTTTTTCACCGAGTATTTTGCGTTTAATTGTAAATTAAAGTCACGGGTTTAAAGGGTTTCGGTTTGGGATTAAATTGAGGTGTTTGTGTGCACTTAACTGGATAAAAGTGGATACTTTATTGTTTCTGATGATGCTACGCAGCTAGTGGTTGCCCTGTTTTGCAAAAACCCCAAAATTTTGGATCATCGGCATCTGGGCACGGTTTGGTGTTCATCTTTGCGTCGCAGAAATTTTCAAATCAATTTAGTGCCAGCCTTTAGGTGCGACACTAAGGTGTGTGTCGCTATTCTATGCGACACAATCCCTTGTGTCGCTTATCTATCAAAATCAATTTTCTCGCAAGTGTTTGGTTGCGACAATAAGGTTTGTGTCACTACTGTTCTGCGACACAAGTCCTTCTGTCGCCTAAGTTAATTAATTTTAAAATAATTGCCAAATGCGACACAACCCTTTTCTGTCGCACCTTTAGTTGCGACACAAGAACTTGTGTCGCTTAAATGATTCCAATTAATTAACTTTAATGTTTGCGACACTATGGTCTATGTCGCACCTAGTGTGCGACACAATCCTTGTGTCGCCTCCACATATTGCTTAAATTAACTGATTATTCCTAACGCTTCTGTAGTGTTTTTCTTTGTACGTTATTTTAGAAATGGCAGGACAAGATGCTTTTCTGAGGTTGCTCGAACCTCGTCATAACACGATCGCTTTTCTCGAAGACGACAGGGATTCAGCAATCCCTTTTCGCCAAATGATCCAGTTCCTGAGGCGTTCCAGGATTTTTTACGCTATCACTGCTGCTCCAACCATTTACAGAGACCATGTTGGTCCTTTCTGGAGAAATGCGGTAGTAAACACCGAACTGGAGGAGCCACGGATTATTTCTACCGTTTTTGATCATGAAGTCATTATAACGGAGCAGTTGATTCGTCAAGTTCTCCGATTTAATGATACTTCGGACATGCCTACTCAATTCTCTAACGTTTTCATTGCTGGTGGCATGGCAAGAATGGGCTATCCAGGTGTCTCCTCTGATCAGTACCGCAAGGGACACCTCACTCGGGTTTGGAGATTTTTAATGCCCGTGGTGATCGTGTGCCTGTCTGCACGGAAGGCGGGATTTGATGGGGCTAGCCACCGCACTGTCTCTGCTATGCTGGCCCTTGTCTATAATAAGCCGTACAACTTCTCTGGCTATCTGTTTCGCGAGATGGTAGATAACGCCAAAACCGAGAAAGATAAATGGGTTATGTACCCAAGGTTTATTCAGATGCTGCTGAATCATTTATTACTGGATCTTCCGGTTAATCCTGATGCAACCTTCCGCCAAACGCCAATGAACTTGCGGATTTTTGCCATCTGGAACTCCTACGGCAAACGAGTTGCCACTCCGCCAGATGTGTTGCTCTTCGGCCATATTATTAATGAGGACTATGTCCCTCCAGCTAATGATGACTTTGAGGATCCAGTTGCTCCTCCACCGTCAACTTCCGATGCTGATGCTTTTGTAAATATTCCCGTTTTTGAGGAAGGAGCGACCGAGTCACTGCACAATGTGTTAGTGGACATTGAGAAGTTTGGGACAGTTGACGAGACTACTGCTGATGCGGCCTCGGATGATACTGTCTCCGTGGATCCCAATGACACCCCAACGGATTCGGATGGTGATGTCCCCTCACCGAAAACCATTGAATGCCTCCGAATCCACAATACTCTTCGCTTCGGGCGGGTTTGTCGCCGAATTAGGGCAGGACGGGTGCATGTGCCGTCTAACCAGGGGAAACGGCCTCGGGACGTACAGAACTCCGATGATGATATTTACGCACCCCGTCCTCGTCCTCGTACTCAACCTCATCCGGTCTCTATTTCTGCTGATCCTCCACTACCACCAGCGATTCTCAAAAAGATCTTGGATGATCTAGCAAAGTTGCAAGCGCTGATTGCTGATCAAGCGGCTGTCATTCAAGTTCAAGCTTCGAGGATTGCGGATTTAGAAGCAACAGCGGCTCGGGTTCCTCAGCTGGAGAGTCGATTGTTAGAACTAGAGGCAATAGCTGTTGTTCCGGGGGAGGTAGGCTTAGATGAAACAACATCAATGGCCCCTGGTTCAACTGAAATTGTAAATACTGATGATGTAACCGAAGAAGCTATGAATGAAAATATTAATTTGGATTATTTTGCGTACTCTGCACCGATCCCAGGACAACCAATTCCCTTAAATGTAGATTACTCCGAAGCAAACCTAGAGTATCTACAGAGTCTGATAAATGAGGAAGGGCAAAGTACAGAAAATGATAATGAGGAGTTTGTGTTTGATAATGAAGAAGTGGAGGTTGAAGAAGAAAATGTTCAAGAAGATTTTGTGAATGTTGATGAGATGAATTTCAGAGAGGAGATGGAGGTCTCTGATACTGAGGAGATTATTGAGGAAGAACAACCTGCAAATTCCACTCGTGCTTCGGCTACAACTGAACCATCTACTTCCACTGCTGCTAAGCCTAATCTGTCAAAAACTTGCAAGTTCTATAAAATCAGCAGCAAGCGCTACAAAGGTCAAATCATTTCCTGGAAGTATGATAAGGTGAATAAAGTGATTGTTATTAAAAGAAAGGATGGGATGCAGTATTTCACCGTAAACTTCAAGGTGTTAAGTACCTTACCATATTGTGAGATACTGCACTTAGCACAATTGAATATTATAAATCCCACCAACAACGAATTAGCCAACCAATTTCAGAGAATTTTGAGGAAAGAGGTCAACACGAAAATGTTTTATCTGTTGAGACCAAATTTGGGGACGAGGTACATTTACCACAACAAGATGCATCCTGTTACCAACAAGCCCTGGATTAAGATTGTATATAAATCTCCAAAGACTTTAAAGTTTATTCCTCTGGAGAAGCTCCCAGTTGATTTTTTGAGCAGACTACAACTGTCGACATATGACGGGTATACAGGCGAAGCAGAGATTCTTTATTTTTCCGATACAGAGCCTGAAGACTTATGGAAAGCCAAACTATCAAGGATTAGAGTGTACGATCCGTTGAGCTTGATTAACCTTACCAAGAAAGACCTTGAAACTCTTCATGCTAAGAAGATCGATTATTTTCAAGAGTTCAAGACTGAGGCGATGCGTTTTCAAAAGGTTTTCAATGTTTGTATAGCTCAAGGAGTACACGCTGGAGGAAACTTTCCTGCCAGTTGGAAGTGTTAGAAGACCAAAGTTGAACGAAGAAATTTCGAAGACCAAGCTGAAGACATGGGGGAGTTTGTTGATACATGTTTTGTATGTCTATCAGTTGGTCTAGGTCCAAGTCGTTTGTAATATTTTGATTATGATATAAATGTTAATTGGTTTTGAAATCAAAATAAATGTCACTGTTTAGGCGACACAGAGCTTGTGTCGCATAGGTCGGTTTGGCGACACAGAGCTTGTGTCGCAGGTAGTTTAGGGTTTGGCTATAAATAGAGTATTACGGGTTCAGTTCTGGGGTGGACGAACCTAGAGAGTTTTCAAGCTATTTGTGAGGCATTGATTGTATTTGGTTGATTCGTTATTCTTGATATATATAAAAGCTAATCGACTAGTTTCGTGTGATTGTTAACGTGCTTTGTTCAATTGATTGTATTCCGCGTTTTCAATTGTTGAATTGATTCGATTTAGATCCAGTACAAAGGGTCCAACAATTTATACAAATGCAGAAGGATGATGATAGTTTTTAGAAAGATTTTAAAAATTATCATCACTTCCGTCATAAGTAAGTGACAGCTTATCTCTGTTTTTGCATTAGGTTTGTGGTCGGATAAGTAGCAATCCTGCATTTCATTAGTCCAGAGATAACCATACTGGATAAAAAAATAACTAAGATAAAAAAATGACAATAATTTAAGATAGGCTTGGGGTGCCTCCCAAGAGCGCTTGTTTTTAAGAGTCTCTAGCTTGACTCTTCATACCTGGTGTGAGTTCAGGGTGGTTCAAAGATATAGACTTCCTCGGTGATGGGGAAGTCTTCAAAGTAATGTTTCAAGCAGTGACCATTAACTTCAAAATTACCTTCTGGTGCTTCAAGTTCGACTGCACCATAGGGGAATACCTTTGATATTGTGAATGGTCCGCTCCACCTTATTTTGAACTTACCAGAAAATTACTTGAGACGTGGGTTGAATAGTAGCACTTTGTCTCCTGATTTAAATCTGGAGTGTTTCAGTTTGGCGTCGTGGATCTTTTTAGTTCTTTCTTTAAAGCTTAGTGAGCTGTCGTATGCTTGATCCTTTAATTCTGCTAACTTGTTCAATTGTGTTCTTCGGTTTGCTCCTGTTATAGCTATATCCAAGTTGCAGTTCTTCAAGGCCCAGTATGCTCTATATTCAAGCTCTATCGGAAGATGACACGCCTTGCCATAAATTAGACGATATGGTGTGGTTCCTAACGGCGTTTTGTATGCAGTTCGGAATGCCCACAATGCAACGTCTAATTTTTCTGCCCACTTCTCCTTGTGATTTCCGACTGTACGTTCCAGTATCCTTTTCAAAGCTCGGTTCGTCACTTCGGCTTGCCCATTGGTTTGTGGGTGATAAGCCGTAGAGGTCTTGTGGGTGACACCGTATTGCTGCAGCGCCCTCATGAATTGGGTATTGCAGAAATGAGTACCACGATCACTGATTATGGCTCTCGGAGTTCCGAATCGGCTGAATAGCTTCTTGAGGAATTTGGTAACTACCCTGGCGTCGTTAGTAGGGAGAGCTTGAGCTTCGGCCCATCTGGTGACTTAATCAACTGCGACTAAAATATATTCTTTGCCATTAGATTTAGGGAAGGGTCCCATAAAATCTAATCCCCAAATATCAAAAATTTCACAGGCCTGGATATCTGTAAGTGGCAGTTCGTTGCGCGCCGATATATTGCCTTGTCTTTGGCAGATATCGCAGCATTTTACCAGGTCGTAAGCATCTCGGAATATGGTGGGCCAATAAAAGCCGGCGTCGTATACTTTTCGAGCGGTCATATTTGCACCGTGATGTCCTCCAGCAGGTCCGTGATAGCTTTGATGTAGGATGTGGTTTGCTTCTTTCCCGTCGACGCATCTTCTAATAATTTGATCTGGGTAGACTTTAAATAGGAAAGGATCGTTCCAAAAATAGTTCTTTACATCTCAGAAGAATTTTCGCCTCTGGGATGTCGGCATTCCTTTTCGAATCATTTTTCCTACGAGATAATTGGCAAAGTCAGCATACCAAGGGTCATGTGTATATTTAGACCCTTGTTGATACCTCCCAATTATCATGAGTTGTTCTTCAGGAAACTGGTCTTGAATGTCTTTTTCGTGCAACTTTTCCATGGAAGGATTTTCTAGTCGGCTAAGATGATCTGCCGCGACGTTTTCTGCTCCTTTTTTATCTCTGATTTTGATATCGAATTCTTGTAAGAGTAGAATCCATCGTAGAAGGCGTAGTTTAGCATCTTGCTTTTTGAAAAGATATTTTAAAGCGGAGTGATCTGTATAGACAATAGTTTTGGACAAGATTAGATAGGAACGTAATTTATCAAAAGCAAATACTACCGCTAGCAATTCCTTCTCCGTGGTTGTGTAATTTTTTTGAGCATCGGTGAGTGTCTTGCTGGCGTAATATATTGGGTGAAAGTGTTTCTCCTTCCGTTGTCCTAGTACAGCTCCAACTGCAAAATCACTGGCGTCGCACATGATTTCAAATGGTAGATTCCAGTCTGTAGCTACCATGATCGGTGCATGTACGAGCTGTTCTTTCAAAAAGTTAAAAGCTTTAAGACAATCATCTGTAAAGTTAGATGGAGTATCTTTTTCTAAAAGATGAGTCATAGGTCGAGATATTTTAGAAAAATCCTTTATAAAGCGTCGGTAAAAGCCGGCGTGACCTAGAAAACTCCGAATGGCTTTAACAGAAGTAGGTGGCGGAAGTTTTGAGATTGTTTCAACTTTAGCTTTGTCAACTTCGATTCCAGATTTTGATATCCGGTGCCCTAACACTATTCCTTCTATTACCATAAAATGGCATTTTTCCCAGTTTAAAACCAGGTTTGATTCTTCACATCGGGTGAGCATTTTCTCCAAGTTAGAAAGACAAGCAGTGAAAGAATCTCCAAAGACGGAAAAGTCGTCCATGAAAACTTCCATGCACTGTTCAATCATGTCATGAAAAATTGCTACCATGCACCTTTGAAATGTTGCAGGTGCATTACATAGCCCAAATGCCATACGTCGATAAGCAAAGGTTCCGTATGGACATGTGAACGTGGTCTTTTCTTGGTCCTTTGGATCGAGGGGTATCTGAAAATAGCCGGAGAAACCATCGAGAAAACAGTAGAATTCGTTTCCCGACAATCTTTCTAGCATTTGATCAATGAACGGTAGAGGGAAATGATCTTTGCGTGTGGCTTCATTAAGTTTGCGGTAATCGATGCATACCCTCCAACCGGTGACGGTTCATGTTGGAATAAGTTCATTATCTTCGTTTGCGATAACGGTCATACCTCCTTTTTTGGGGACAACCTGAACTGGGCTGACCCATGGGGAATCTGAAATAGGATAAATCAGACCAGCATCCAAGAGTTTGATAACCTCCTTTTTGACTACGTCTTGGATCTTCGGGTTTACTCTCCTTTGTCTTTGAACACTTGGTTTAAAGTCGTTTTCCATTAAGATCTTATGCGTGCAGTATTTTGGACTAATCTTTTGTATGTCAGAGATCTTCCTAGCAATCGCTTTCTTGTGCGACTTCAAAACCTCTATGAGTTTTGCTTTCTCTTCGGGTTTCAGTTCTTTCGAAATGATAAAAGGTAAGTGCGACGTTCCCTCGAGAAAAGCATATTCAAGGTGTACGAGAAGTTCCTTTAGCTCCAATTCGGGTGGTTCTTCAGTGGAGGGTTTCATCCTAGCAATTTCGTCTCTTTTAAGCTCGTCAAACTTCGTTTGATATTCTGACTCAATTGCGGGTGTTTTCGGAATGTTGGATGACGCTATCTCTACCCATTCTTCTATGTTAGAAGTTACATCTTTCTTCAGCTCGTATTTTGCGGTGGAAGAGGAGGAGATTTCTTCATCTTTGGTGAATATGATTTTGTTATCATCAGTGAAAGAAAACTCCTGAAATTGAGCTGATGAAGATGTGCTGATGGTAATTTCTGGATTTGAATTTTCACTGTTTTCGAATAGTTGTGGGTGAACTTGTAACACTTCTGATTCCATCTTTTCGAAAGATCTTAGAATTTCAGCTAGTGCAGAAGATGAATCAAGTGTTGTAACTGGTTGCTCCCTTTTTAAGAGGGTGACTGGAGTGCCATACCCAAGCGGAACAGCCATAAGAGATGTTCCTGAGATAGGGTTGTTGGGCTGTATGCTGGATTTCTCCAATGGAAATAATAACTCTCCTTTTTCTGTTGGAGGATCCGAGATAGCTGAGCATAGACCGTTGTCTCCTTTGCAAAGTCTTCGTGTAGTGATGACTGTGTTTGGGATGGGATCAGTGCTGCTGATTGCGAGAATCTCCTCCAAATGTTCGTCGATTATTTCCTGCATAGAATCTACAAGACCAAGATTTTCTCCCATAGGTTGTTTCATCATCTTATCAATATTAAAGGTGACCTCCTCTGTTCCAACTCTTAACTTTAAAGATTTTTCATTTACGTCAGTGACAGCCTTGGCAGTGTTTAGGAAAGGTCTGCCAAGGATGAGAGGAACTTGGGTGTCTTCTTCAATATCCATAATGACGAAATTTACTAGAAAAACGAATTTACCTACTCGGACCATAATATCTTCAGCAATTCCACGAGGGAGTTTTACTGATCTATCAGCTAATTGGATGGTCATTTGGGTTGGTAATAAGTCATTTAATCCTAACTTCCTATATAGTGAGTATGGCATGAGGTTTACACTAGCTCCTAAGTCTGCTAAAGCATTGCTAATCTGAACATCTTGAAGGTAGCAGGGGATAGTGAAACGGCCAGTGTCTCCTAATTTGGTTGGAAGTCCTTGTTGCATAATCAGAGAACATTCTTCATCTAGAGGTAGTTTAACTATTTGCCTTAATTTCTCTTTATTAGAGACGAGTTCTTTAAAGAATTTGGCGCAACTTGGCATTTCTACTAAAGCATCTAGTAATTTGACATTTAAGTGTAAGCCTTTGAACATTTCTAGATATTTTCCAAACTGAGCTTCCTGCCTCTCCTTCTTAAACCTACTAGGGAAAGGTATTTGTGTTGGTTTATTGTTTTCTGGGGTTTTAGAAGATTCTGGCTCAGTAGAAGTGACTGGTATGTCGACTTGTAGTGAATCAGGAGGTGGTATGGTAGAAGTTTCATTTGAAGGAATATTTATCGATTTCTTATTCCTAGTTTCTTTTCCTCCTCTAGTGACTACCAAAATGTCATTAGATGGTAGATATTTTGAGTAATCTCTCATCATTTGTGCCTCATCAACTTTTAACAATAATCTTTTGACATTATTTTTCATGTTTCTGATCAGGTCGTCAGAAATTCTGATTAACCCATCGATTTTATTATGAAAATCTATTATTTGTTTGTTTATGTTGTTCTGTTCAACCATGAAGATTTTGAAAAGTTCAATATTTCAATGAGGTGACATGTTGGGAGGTGTAGAGGAAGAAGATGAAACTATGGATTGAGGGACGGTTAACCGCTGAGTGAAAGGTTTTGAAATGATAGTTTTATCAGGGGTTTCACTAGTTGTGACAAGGATCTCTTCTTTGGGTATTTTGCTTGGAAAAGGGTTTTGAGGTCCTTTTCTTTGCTGAGCTTTAGAAGATTCTTGTATCTCCTTGACATCTTTAGTGAGCGATTTGAGTTGAGTTTCTAAAGCGTTCAAGGTTTGATTTAAAGTATTGCTTTCTTTCGGAGGTTTTTCTTCTGTCTCCCAGTCATTTTGGTGCATCGTCATCGTCTCGATCAGTCTCCAGGCTTCTTCTGATGTGTGTTGCATGAAATTTCCAGATCAAGCAGCATCGAGGGTTTGTTTATGATGAGGGTTAAGGCTATTGTAGAATGAGCAGACTAAATCTGTTACGGCCAACTGATGGTTAGGACATCTTATGAGCAAATTCTTAAATCGTTCCCATGCCGTGCTTGATGATTCATTTATTCCTTGACGGAAATTGATGATATCATTTTTAAGTTTGGTTTGCAAGGAAGGAGGGAAGTACTTAGCTAGAAACTTAGTTGCCATCTCTTTCCAAGTATGAATCGAATTTGGTTCGAGTTCATAAAACCATGTTTGAGCATGTGAGGATAGGGAATAAGGAAATAAACAGAGTCTAGTGACGTCTCTGTTAGTTCCTGTTTTCTCGAGAGAGTCGGAAAGGTTTATGAATTTGTTAAGATGTGAGTTCGGGTTTTCGAGTGAAAAAGCGTGAAATTGACATTGAGATTTTATCATTTTAATGAAGTGCGGCCTAATTTCAACGGCTTCATCAGTTGGTAAAACAATTGGTCCTCCTCGTCCTTCTAGTGATGGCTTGATCGTTGAGACGAGAGTGATACGATTCGTCATGACTAGTTGATAGGATTTTAGGGTTTTGGTAAAAGTAGGGAAAACTAAATTTATTTACGAGAAAGGAACTTTCGGATGATATTGATCTTCCGAAAGGATCATTAAATAACTAAGATAACTAATTTCTTAAAATCGGTCGTTGTAGATCCCTGGCAGCGGCGCCAAAAACTTGACGTACGACCGCCTTGACGTTCGTTTTATCGACTCCTTTTCGTGAGGGAATCGCGATCGCCGGACGGCCGCGTTGTCAGTGTGAAAGTTTTATATTTATTTTGCTGGGAAGCCTAAGCTTTTAGCACTACTTATTATCCTAAGGTGTATTAGGGCAGTAAGCGGCACGTATGACTCATGTGTCGTTCTTTAAACTATAACGGACATGGGATTTTAAGAGGATTAACTATCTATTGTTATTTAGCGGGGGATTAAAAAGTTTTGGAGTGGTTTTGTTTTGTATTTAAAGTAAACAGTAAATAAAGATAAAGGGGGGAAATTTGTACGGAGATTTAAGAGAATCAGAATAACGTGAGTGTTTACCATGATTTCGGCTAATGCTATGGAGTGATAGTTATATTTAGGTAAAGCTTCTAGTTATGATGACCAATCCAGTGGGATCGAGTATCTCGGAAACTTAAATAGTACAAAATATTGAACCCACGGCCTTTTCTCAGCTTCCACGCATTTGTACTAAACCCGTCGGTCTTTCCAGCGCTATACTAAGTACTTGGACGTTTTACGGTGTTTCCATTGTATTATTCTGAGGTTCCATATTACTCTCCTGGATTATTTTATATTTCCTAATGAGCTATATCTCCTATCCTATCAAATATCTAACGTAGAGTTGTCCGCAATTAGATAGATAATATGTCACGGAGATAATAGATATAGAGTGGCAGATACACCGGAAGTTCTCCCAAATGTACTGACCAGTTCAATTAACAATCACCCTCCATTCTCATTCCCCAATTTCAGACATCTGAGATATCTGTATCATGGCATGAATTGTTGAATAAACAATAACATGAACAGGAATTACCCTGCAAAATAAATTGGGATGACCTGGCTACCGGTTAACTGAACTGCTCATCTTTATTCATACAGATCATTATAACTATTACATGCACATTAAACTTTCCGTATTTAATCCAATTTATTCCTCAAAATCTAATTAATTGATTAATGATAGTAATAACGGAGTTTGTTTCTAGCATACGAATTTCTAAATCAACAATCAAACAAGAACATGCAATAAGATGACATACTAGTGACAGGCTCAGATCATACATATTAATTAGTCTATTAATCAAATCATAAATATCCTGAAAGTTCTCTCAAAGATATCTAACAAATAAACATGAATATAATCTATCTCTAATCTTATACCGCGTGTCTCATTCGGATATGTTTCATTCGATCGAACAGCGGCCATGTCGAGTTCATTGATCATCATACACAGGAAAGTTGGAAGTTCTATTACTAGCAATTAGCCAAATCCTAGTGATAGTTTTCAAACCACAACATAAGTTGGATAGATAATCAATAGAGATTCAGTTCATAAGTTCGGGAATAATTTGAATTCATACAGGCAGAGTAACGGCATGATATTAATATATAACTACCATAGCATAGCTTACATTATGGCAAACACAAATTTGTCTAGCCTAACATAATAGATCTAGCATTCATTCCTAAACGATAATAGCACAACATGTTTAAGAAATAAATACGAGAGATTGTATTAGAACCTGAATAAACGGTATTACAGACAAATCTTCACGAATCTTGAAGTCTCGGAGTATCTCCGTACAAATACTACGCTAAAACTCTAACCTAATCACTCACTAGTTCTCTAATCTAGAGAGAGATTCTAGAGAGAGAAACTAGAGAGAGAGAGTGAATGAGAGGTGAGGATTATGAGAGATTGAGAGGTGATGGAATGATTGGAAATGAGGATAATGAGCCCTATATTTATAGGCAAAAGCCCAAGGAACCCCGTACAAGTCCCGAAGCACGAAATACAAGCCCGGAAGAGCACGAAATCGCGAAATAACCAAAAAACGGCATCACCGGAAGGCACCCAGGGCCGTATACGGCACCCAAGGGGCCATATACGGTATGTATAAGGCCGTATACGGTACCCCTAGGGCCGTATACGGTATCCCTAGGCCGTATGGTCTTTTACCCTTGTTCGGTGCTTCGTTCGTTGCTTGTTTCGCGCGTATCTTTTTCGTTTCTTGTCCGTTTTGCTTGATTCTTTCGCCTATGTTCTCGAAATCCCGTTACGCTTATAATGACACCAAAATCATGAATTTTGGATATGTGTAGCTTGTAGATGCTCGGAATGCGTTCGGTTGATTTTCGGGTGTTGTGTCTTCTCCGTTCTTCATCCGTTTTGCATGATTCTTGATTCTCCGACTTTGTAATTACCTATGAGTCATAAATGGTAGGTTAGGATGTGTAAATCATAAGGTAAATAAAAGTGAAAGAATCGGGTGAAGGGTATTTGCTTAGTTTTGTATGTTATTTGGATACTATTAGCGATTTTTGTTGCAACGCCTATATTTGAACTACTTTAGTGAATTTTAGCAAATAATCATTGATTTGAGATGTTTTCACTAATTAATAGCTCAAATAATGAGGAATAATGTACGTAAAAAACGTGACTTTTTACGTTACATCAAATCGACTTATGTTCCGATAGATGAAATCGAGGTGAATTAGAAATTGAATTATATCGAAGAGCTGATTGAGATATTAGATGAAAAGATAAAGAGATTGAGAAATAAAGAGATTCGAATGTTTAAAGTTCAGTGGAAGCATCGTAAGGGATCTGAATTCACCTGGGAAACAGAGAGTGAGGTTATTCGATATTATCCATCTTTGTATCAGAAGTAGATTGTGAGGACACAATCCTGAATAAGTGGGGGACAGTTGTAACTTCTGAAATCTCAAAAATTTTAAAGTTTATTTAATTTATTTCTGTTATGCGACACTAGGTTAGTGTCGCAGGTAGCGACACAGAGTCCAATGCCACACAAGGCTAGTGTCGCAGGAAGCTGGGTAATGATGGTTTGCATGGGTTAAATGTGTAATTTGAGGCAACAAAATGGGGTTAAACCCCACTCCCTGTTCCAAAACCTTCCAGAAAATACAGAGAAAATAGAGATATTGTATGTGTGTGTGAGTTTTTGATGTTTTAGAGAGAGAAAGCAAAAGAAAGGTTAAGTTTTGCTAAGGAAGTTGATTATTGAAAGTGCTCTCTTGAAATTCTAGGCATCTCAGGTAAGAATTTGAGTTTCTTTTTATCTTTGAAGGTGTTATTAGGTTGAAATGATGAGTATTGAAATGTTAAAGTTGTGAGTAAAAAGGGGTGTGTTTTTTGTTGGGTCACAAGGTTCCCAAAACTTAGATACAGATTAAATAACAGTTATCTTAACGTGTTAGTTTATATCCAAGTTTTATATCAAACAAGTTTAAATTAATCTAGGCGGAAAACAAGATTAATTTTGACACATAGTTTATTATGAATCAAAGTATTATTCACAATAAAGTATTTGTCTCACACAGATGACAAAGTATTCAAACCCACACAGATGGTTTGAATACGATCCAAGTATTAATATGTTAAGATACAATTACCACTACAAACTTTAACAGTTAGTGTGGTAATGCTTTGAGCCTAAGCTTAAAGGTCTTGTATACTATTTTGCTTTGAGAGCTTGGTTTCCTTGGATACTTGGATAGTGCTTTTGAGCTGCTATTTATAGAAGTTGAGTATCAACTTCTATTAACCAGCTCAGTCAGTTGTCCAAGGGATAACACATTCATCTTGGGCAACTTTGCACTCTACCCTTTTTGCTTTTCTTGGAAATAGAAAAAGCAAAAGTTAAAAGGTTTCTTTGCTGAAAAAGTAAACCTTTATCCAATGTTTGACTTTACTCAAACATCTCTTCAGTTGTACCATAGCCTTGGGAAAGAAGAACTTCTTTTCTACGATTGTACTTTCATTCTTCAATATGTGCTCTTCAGTCTGTGCTCTCAGTCTGTGATCTTTAATCTGTGATCATCAGTCTGTGATCTTCAGTCTATGAAGTCTTCTGTCTTCAATCTTCATTCTTCAGATGATGAATCCATAAGTCTTCAAGAAGAGCAAGGCTTTCAGTCTGTGAGATTCTTCAGTCTGTGCAGCACAGACTCAGAAACAATTCTTCAGTCTGTGTAGCACAGACTCAGAAACACAGACTCAGGAATTCACTAAGTTTTTCCTGAATACAACTGAGATAGATTTTGACTCTTCAGATTTATAACTTAGGTTTGATCATTGTTTTTCCCAACATTTTTAAGAAGTAAAATTGGACGAAATATTGAGTAAAACATATGTTAGAATCATAAACAAAGTCTTGGGGTGAATTAGAGGTTCAAAGAAGTACCCAGAAACTTGCGACACTAAGCTAGTGTCGCAGCTAGTGTCGTAGTGGGGGTGTCGCGAATTAAAACTGTTGCTTTAGCGACACAAAGGATTAATGTCGAGCTTGTGTCGCTAGTTTCCACTATTAATTAATATTGTTGCTATAGCGACACTAAGAGCTAGTTTCGCAGGTTGTGTCGCAATAATGTGTTGTGCTCGTGCTCTCTGCACTATGGAGAGATGGAAGATCCCGAAAGGGGTGTGTTCGTCGTCACGTTAATTCCTTTCTTCATGCGGACGCAGTGGTTTCTCGCTTGGCTAGAATCTTGCTTGTTGTTGTTGCCCATGGCTGTGTTGCCCATAGTTGGGCTTTTGCTGGTTGTCATACTCAAGGCCTGTCTTGTGTATGCACTCAGTCTTTCCTTCTGTTAGATTGAGTCTTTGTGGTTCTACCACACCTTTTGTACTTGTATCGAATCATCATTTTATTCTAATAATATTTGCCGGGGTATTTTTTCCCCTTTATCAAAAAAAAAAAATAATGTGTTGTGCGACACTATATTAGTGTCGCCATGATGAGTAGCGACACTAAGGGGTAGTGTCGCAGGGGTTGAATTAATATTTTAATAATATTTATAAACAGAGTTAATTACATACGGTCGCCTCGACAGGTATTTCGGGTAGCAATTCATAAATATCTGAACGTCATTCTCGAAGTAAGTAACAGGAAAGTAAAGAGTTTAATTATTTAATTTAAAATAATATAATTGCGTTACGTGATTTCCTTGAGATGAAAATTACTTAGATCATGTGTGTGTGTTGGTTCCCTTATTCACGCATCTAGACTTGTCGTTTGACTCAATTGAAAGGTGGAAACAATCAATCAAGCAATTGAAACGTAAACACAAACACAACGATTCTATAATCTTTTCGTATATATAAACACTTGAAGAATAAAGATTACAACTCACAAATTCTCCTCTTCTCACACTCTCAGTCGTTTCTCTCTCTCTCTATAGGGTTTGATCAACCCAAAAATGAAATTTTAACTCGATATATATAGTAACCCTACTGGACCCTGCGACACAAGCCCAATGTCGCAGGCCCAACCCATTGCGACACAACCTTTGTGTCGCTATAGCGACACAGGCTCTGTGTCGCACGAACAGTATATTTGTGTATATTTTCTATTACTCTATTCATTTACATACTCGCGTATACACACTAAACACGATACAAACGCAGACTAATTGACTTTGACAATTACAATTGTTTGACCAAATGACTGACACACATTATGCACCAACAGTGTGGTTAAGTAATTGTTATCTTGAGTAATAAACGAGTATCTAAATGAGTATGCCAATTGTCTGAGTAAACAATTGTGCTAATGAGTATAAATGAGTATTCCAATTGCTGAGTGAACAATTGTGCCACTGAGTGTATAATAATTGTTGTGTGTGCCAATCTATCGAGTGAATGATTGAGCACTTATTTGTTAAGGCTTGAGATGTCTGGCTTGAGTAGCCCTTGAGAATATAATAAACTCAAAAGAGTTAGGCTTGAGGAGCCATATGGAATCATTGAGATGTGATAACAGGAAATGATGTTGAATTAATTTACATTTCCTTTACTTACTAAGTGTTGAGCTTACATATATTGTGTGTTGTGTTGATAGGTACATCCAAAGGGATTAAAGGTGGGAGTACGGGCAAGCGACCCGAGGACTGCTAGTGATGGAGCTTACTATATGTTTATAGTGAGTTAAATTATCTCATAGATCATGCTCTAGAAAAGTAAAGCTTTTAAGAAAGCTAAACAGTTTGTGTAAACAATATATATATGATTTGTTAAACAATGTTTAATCGTTTTGTTGAATACAATATATGAAGTGTTTATTGATATAAAAAAAAAATTTGGGACGTTTCATCGTCCGGATCTCAACCACTCATTTTCTTACCCGATCCTGAGTCAATCATCCGAACTATTCGCAAAGAAAGACGTTCCTGTTTTACACTAATGGCCGCTCGTGTTACTCTTGACGAAAACACCAAACCATCCATCGAAGAACGAGGAGGACCGATTAGCTATCATGTGATCGACGGAGCATCTTTCGAACTCAAACACCACATCTTTCAACTCATCAAAGATGACTGCCAATTCCACGGTTTACCCCGTGATGACCCTAAAGCCCATATTGACAAATTCGTTCAAGTCTCAAACTCATACAAGCAGAATGAGGTTGAGCATGACAAGACCGTTTATACTTGTTCCCTTACTCTCTCGCTTTTCATGCTCTAACTTGATTTGAGGTACTCGAGACTGGCTCAGTCATCTCTTGGACGGTTATGGCAACAAAGTTTCTTACTAAATACTTTCCCCCGTCCAAGCAAACCAAACTCAAGAATGACATCACGAACTTCCACCAAGCTCATGATGAGTCTATCTACACAGCATGTGAGCGATTTAAGAGTTTATTAAAGAAATGTCCGAACCAGCAGATGGAGAAGACTGACTAGTTGTGCACCTTCTATAACGGTCTTACTCCAAATCACCGCATTACTCTTGACGCCGCTCCAAATCACCGCTGAGGAAGCTTGGAGTCTGATCGAGAATATGACCAAGCACCACCACGACTGGAAGTCTGATGAGCATTCTTCATCCTTACCACTCTCCGCTTATAACTCTAACCAAAACTAAGCCATCAAATCTCTGAGTGAGGAAATCGAGACTCTAACGAAGCAGATTGGGGAGCTGAAGAAACAACCGCAGCAGATCCATCAAGTTCAGGCTTGCCAGAACTGTACCAACCATCCTATAAAAGAATATCAGGTTGAGTACATGGATCCCACTGACGGTACTGTCTACTACGCCCAATTCTCTACTTGAACACATAACCCACCTGGCTTCTTTCGAACTTCTCCACCTAGAAACCGAGGAACTCAATAGCCTCCATGGAACAACCAACCATCTTTTCCACCTAGATTGCACCCACGATATCAAACCTACCCGCAGCAACCCCAACTAAGTTATAATCAACCGTTGTCTTTGACCGCACCCGATGATGTCCAGCCTAGTGAGCCTTCAAAGACTGTTGTGCCAATAACTGATACAGACGATAACCTCGCTAAATTCATCCAAGGTCAATACACCTTCAATTTTAAGACAACGGCTCGGCAAGACCAGACTGACCTTTTCCTAAGAAATCAACTCTTAGTTCTCAAAAACCTTGAGAACCAGATTGGTCAATTGGCCAATCGTGTTGACATTAGACCGCAAGGAACCCTTCCTGTCGTCGGACTGTCAGGAACTGCGTATCCTGTCGTCAGACCGTTTGCTAGCGGCTTCACCAAATGGTGTTTTAAATTTTATATTACTGGGGCCTAAGTATATTAAAGCTGTTGATTAATACAACGATAAGTATGACCTAGGGTCCTTCTCAAAAATACAAGGGGCATGGTATTAAGGATCAAAGTTATCTTTGGTAGATTTAGTTGGTTTTTGATATTTGGAAGAGGTTTTTTTTGTTTTTCTAATTAACTACGGAAATAGAGTAAAATTAAAGCTAGTACAGACGATAATATCGCTAAATTCAACCAAGATCAAAACACCTTCAATCTTAAGACCACGGCTCAGCAAGACCAAACTGACCTTTTCCTAAGAAACCAACTCTCAGTTCTCAAAAACCTTGAGAACCATTGGTCAATTAGCCCATCGTTTTGACACTAGACCCAAGGAACCCTTCCTGTCGTCGGACCGTCAGGAACTGCGTATCTTGTCATCGGACCGTTCGCTAGCGGTTTCACCAAAGGGTGTTTTATATTTTATATTTATGTTGCCTAAGTATATTAAAGTTGTGGATTAATACAGCGATAAGTATGACCTAGGGTAGTTCTTCAAACTACAACGGGCATGGGATTAAGGATCAAAGTTATCTATGGTAGATTTAGCTGGTTTTTGATACTTGGAAGAGGTTTTGTTTTGTTTTTCTAATTAACTATGGAAATAAAGTAAAATAAAGGTGGTGAGGTGACTAGGAAGACTACAAGATTAAGCGAGTGTTTACTATGATGACAGTTAATGCTATTAAGGGGTAGTTATTTTGAGTAAGGCTTTAGTTATGACAACTAATCCAGTGGTTCCCGTCAACTCAGAATACTTAACAATGATTCGCAAGGTATTATACCTACGACTTTTTCATGGCTTCCACGTTGTACTACACACAGAGGTATTTCCAATGCTATACCAGGAGTTCAGTCGGTTTACGGTTTTTTCCCTTGCTACGTTGAAGAGTTCTTTGTTGTCTAATTTGGATTAAGATTTTATATTTCTTAATGAGCCATGCTCCTAACCTATTATTTGTCTAACGTAGAGTTGTCCGCAATCAGATAAATAACATGTCACAGAGATAAGGGCAGTGGATTGTCAACTATACCGGAAGTTGTCCCAAATATAGTAACCAATTTAACCGACAACCATCCTCTAATCCTATTACCCAATCTCAGACATCTGAGATATCCGTATCATGGCATGAATTCTTGAATAAACAAAAACATGAACAAGAGTTATCCCGCGGAATAAGTTGGGATGGTCTATCTAACGGTCAGTTAAATTGTTCATCATTATTTCATATAAAATATCATAACTATTCAAGCGTATTAAACTGATGTATGAAATTAAACGATATTTGAAAACCTAATCATGTATCTAAATATCAGCATTTAGACAAAGTGATACCAGCATGCAAACCCTAAAGCAACAATCAAACAAGAACATGCAGTAGAGTAGCGTAACGGTACTCAATTTATTTTATGCAGAGTATATAAATAAATGGTCAAGTCATAAATGTTCTGAAAGTTCTCTCTAAAACATTTATTATATGAAATTAAATCTAATCTATCTCTATTCCTAGGCTCCATGTCTCCTCTCGATATATTTCAATCAGGAGAACAGCAACCATGTCGAGTTCATCGATCATCAGACACAGAATAATTGAGGGACCTATTTCTAGTAATTGGCCAAATTCTATCAATAGGTTTCAAACCACAACATAAGTTGGATAGATAAACAATGGAGATTTATTTCATAGATTCAAATATAATTCAATATCATACAAGTAGAGTAACAGCAGGATTTATAGCATAACTACCCTAGCATAACGTCTAGCATAGCAAACACAGATTTGTTTAGCCTATCATAATATTCTTAGCATACATTCTTAAATAAGCTTGACAAAAGCACATAATATTTAAAAATAACGAATAAAGATTATATAATAAAACCTGATAAAGCGTTTACAAATCTTGCGTAATCGTAGCCTCGGAGCACCTCCGTACAATTTAGCTTAAGAGCTTTTCAGTTACACTTAACTAAACTAACTAACTACTAATTATTACTAGAGAGAGAAAGAAGTGAGAGAGAGAGAGAGATGGTGAGATGGAGATGAGATGATATGAAAATGTTGAGATTTAACACATATTTATACTAGTTACTCAACTGTAGTTTTCCTTCCAAATGCCCAACAGTATTTCTCAAGCAAATAAAAATCACCAAAAATACGGGAGGGAACTAAAATACAGGAGAGCTTGGCCATATACTGGAGGGCACCAACCGTATACGGGAGAGCTTGGTCGTATACGGTTGGCTACAGGCCGTGTACAGTCTACACAGACCGTATACGGTATGTGGCCAACCGTATACGGTTGGGCTCATCCGTATACGGTTTGTCCCAGTCGTATTTCGGCCCCTTCGATCTTTGTTTGGTCGTAACTTTTTCGTCGTGTATCCGTTTCAGGCGATTGTTACGTCCACGGTCTCGTATTTTCCTAACGAACAAAATGACACCAATTATAACTGCTAATTCGAAATATAAGTTGTAGGACATTAAAATGAATGAACGAGAATGCTTATGACCGTTTCCTTTGTATTTACCATCATTTGAGGTTATTTTAGTTGATTTTTGAAACGTTATCTATATTTTAGCCCATGTGATATATTTTGGTAATAATTCATTAATATTGAATCTTTTCGTTAATAATTGGGCTAGAAAGGTGGAGATAACTTTAGTAAAAACATGACTTTTTACATGTTATCAAACACCGTGTCTAGAATCCCTTCTGGCTCAAAGTATATTCGACGAATGTTGGCCACTAAGGAAAAAGTGCCCGAAGCACCTAAGATCTCTTTGAAAGCGGAATGTTCAGCCGTCGTACAAAATGGCCTGCTAGAAAAATTAGGAGACACCGGTCGATTCACATTACCCTGCTCTATCTATCACTCAGGCATGATACGCTCCTTGGCCTATCTTGGAGGTAGTATCAACCTGACGCCTTTTTCACTCTACACAAGATTAGAACTAGGAGCCTTAAAACTAACCAAAATGAGCGTACAACTAGCCGATCAATCAATCCGATATCCTAAAGGGATAGCTGAGAACGTAATGGTTAAGGTTGATAAGTTCTGGTTCCCTACTGACTTTGTAGTGATGGATATTCAGGAGGACATTAACATATCGATTATCCTAGGCAGACCCTTTATGAATACTGCTCGTGCTATTATTGATGTTTATTTGTAGACTATTAGCCTTAGAGCGTATGGACAGACTATAGCATTCAAGATTGATCAAGCTGTCTGTTCTGCAGCTAAACATGCACAAGTGTACACGATATCCATGAGCAGAGTCACATCAGATGATGACACTTCCGACTCGGACGCATCAGAGACAGATCTATATATTTTCCTGATGACCATATGTTGGGATAAACAGATTTGGGTTTGGATTACCACTGTTAAGTCTGAAGAGATCAAAAGATTACCACTGATAGTGAAGAATTACCACTGAAGACTAACATGGTTACCACTGATTGTTGAAGATTAACACTGGTCGAAGATTACAACTGTTAGTTGATTTTGTAAGTAGTTTCCACTGTTTATGTAATTAAGACTGTTAGTGTATATAAGTGGTTAACACTGTTAGTTGTTTATACTTAAGACTTTCACAAATGAAGCAGTTACCACTGATGGAAGTTTGTTTCCACTGAATGTTTGAATGTGGTAGTTAACACTGTTTATGACTTTGTAATAAGAATGAGTTTGTTATGGAAGTTATCTAATTCCATAATAATAGGAGATTGTACAGGACTCTATGTGTTATAAATAGAGATCCTTAGAACCTAGATCGATATACGAAAATTAGTGAATAGAATAGCGCAGCTTCAAGGTGTAAACCCTAATACAAAAGTGTATTCGTCTTATTCATATTAATAAGATTGAGGCTTTGATTTTAATATTTGTGTTTCGTTATTTATTATTCTAAATATTTATCTGTGATCTTTCTAATATTATTGAGTGTTATTCCGCAACTTCTCAGTAATAATTCAAAGCTTGTTTAAAGTTATATTTGAATTGAAGGAAATCGGGACTGTCAAGTGGTATCAGAGCTTGGAAAGCTTTGAATACAGAAAGATCTGGAATTTTAGATTAACTTGATTTTTAAGGTGTAGTTTGTGATTAAGTATTGAATTTAATGGCAACGGAAAACAATGAAGGAATCCAGGTCACTAAAATCCCTATGCTCAGGCCTGATGAGTTTGATCTGTGGAAAATCAGAATCAAACAATATATGCTTCTCACAGATTATCAGATGTGGGAAGTTGTGGTAAATGGTCCTCCAGTTACAGTAGATGGTGATGGTGTCAAGCAACAGAGACCACCACCAACTACTGATGCAGAAAGAAAAGTCAGATCCATAGAATTTAAAGCCCTCAGCACATTGTTGCTGTCAATGCCTGATGAGTACCAAAGAAGATTTGAAGCATGTGATGATGCTAAAATACTCATGGAGGCTATTGAGAAGAGATTTGGTGGTAATGACAGCACCAAGAAGAACAAAAGATCTCTATTAAAGCAACAATATGAGAACTTTAATTCTGCAAAAACTGAAACTCTAACTCAAACCTTTGATAGGTTTTCAAAACTTGTTGGAGACCTGGAAAATCACAAGGTAAAAATTGATAAAGATGATCTGAACAGGAAGTTTCTGAGATCATTAAGTGAAGAATGGACAATCTACACTGTAGGTTTAAGACAGAGTGCAGATTTTGAGATGAAGGAGCTTGAAGATATTTATATTGATCTGAGAAACTTTGAGCCAGAAGTTGAAAGCAAAAAGCAGGCTGTAGGAAACAATCATAATGCTGCTTTTATGTCAGTAAGTGGATCTCAAGTTGATTCAAATCAACAAGGATCTGCTTATATTGCTGCAGGAGTTGGAACATCTCAAAACAACTCAAATGATCAAATATTAGAATCCTTCTTTGCTAGTAATGTGAACTCTTCACTTACTAATGAAGATTTGGAGCAGATAAATTCTGATGATCTGGAGGAGATGGATATCAAGTGGCAAATTGCTTTGATTACTCAAAGAGCCAAAAGGTTTATGCAAAGGACAGGAAGAAATAACTTTACAAACCAAAGGAATGATGCTGCTTGGTTTGACAAAAGCAAGGTAGAGTGCTTCAATTGTCATAAAATGGGGCACTTTGCAAGAGAATGTAGAAGTCAGAGGCAAGAGCAGACTGGGCAGAGAGCAGGAAGCAATGGAATTCAGAGAAGGAACATACCAGTGCAGGAGAGTACATCAAATGCTTTAATTTCTCAAGATGGGCTTGAATTTGATTGGAGTGATCAAGCATAACATGAAGTGAAGAATCAAGCCTTAATGGCCATTGCTGAAGAAAACAAGCCATCAGAGGTTCCTTATGAGGTACAAATCAAATTATGTTCTCCTGTATGCAAACAAACTGTTAAACATTATAGAGATTATAATATGAAATTTTGTGAGGAACTTAAGCAATGTGAGATTAAAAGTAGACATACTACAGCTGCAATAGAAAACTTGGAAAATCAAATAAAGGCATATGAAAAGAATGTAACTCAATATGAATATGATCTTAAGTATGCCAGATGGGAGAGAGATGTGTTAAAAGATAAGTTAGAAGCAATAAATCAGAAATTAGTAGAGGTCACATGTGAAAGAGATAATATAAAATTAACAGTAAGTGATCTTGAACATGCTTCTAAAAGTGTAAGTCAAATTATCAAATCTCAAATTCATGACAAGATAAAAACTGGGTTAGGATATAATTCTGTTTCCCCACCTTATAATAACAACTATTTTCCTCCTAAAACTGATTTAAATTTAGATAAGTTAAAGGAAGGAATAACAGTTGATGTTACAAAGGTTGATCCAGTTATTAACTTGGATAATAAAATTGACTTTGATAAGGTTGATATTAGAGAATGGACTGAGGAAGATGAACTGGATTATTCATCTGAAAATAATAACAATTCTAATTCTGAAACAACTGATAGCTTAAATTCTGAAAAATCATGTGAGAATATCAAGAAATCAGATACTGGTCTAGTTTTAGAACTCAACAGTGATAAACTAGAAGAGGGTAAGAAAATGTTTCAGGAAAAGAAAAGGAATAATTTGGAAAACATGAAAACCACTGCTAATAAATCTAGAGCTGGTCTAGGATACATTAGTAATTCAGTTAAAACAGTTAATAAATCTAATAATGTAAATATTGACTGTGCTGACTGTAAATGTAAAACCAAAATTTCTCAATTACCACTTTCTCACAAATTAAAACCCAGAGGAAATCAAAGAAACTGGAACCAAATGGTTTCACAAAAGTTGGGAAAGAATTTTACAGTGGTAAAGGAGAAATCTTGCTTTACATGTGGTAGAAACAATTATCTTCAACATGATTGTTATTATAATCCTAAGAATCTTCAAAGGATTAGAAAACAGCCATGGACAGGAACTGATATGATCAATAAGCAAAATTTTAAATCAAAAATTGATCGCATTACTACTGCCAAGAAGAAAATGGGAAAGGCTAATAAGTTGACTGCTACAGCTATTTCTACTGCATCAGTATTAACTAGAAAATTAGCCAATAGTAACAAGGCAAAAACAGTGGTAAAAACTAAAACTGTCAGTGTTAACAATATTAACACTGTTAGTAAGATTGATAAAACACTTAACACTGTTAGATCAATTTCCACTGATAAGCCTAAAATAAGTTGGATTTGGACACCAATTAAAACTGATAAATCAAAAGGTCCAAATACCAACTGTGCATCACAATCAATAATCTTCAAGAAAGTTGACTTTGTGAATGGACATGGGAAACCCAAAGCCAAACTGGTTTGGGTTCCCAAGAGAAACTAATTATAGTTTCAATTTGATGTGCAGGGCAAGCCAGCAAACTTATAGCACATGGATAGTGGCTGCTCTAGGCACATGACAGGGGATAGGAAAATGCTGCAGGACTTCAAATCATTTAATGGAGGATATGTAGCTTTTGGAAGCAATCCCAAAGGAGGAAAAATCACAGGCAAAGGAACAGTGCACAGCAATAAGATAAGTTTTGAGGATTTGTATTTTGTTGAACAACTGAGGTACAATTTGCTAAGTGTGAGTCAAATCACAGATAAAAAGAACCCAGTTCATTTTACTGACACTGAATGTCTTATACTTTCCAAGGAATTTAAAATACCTGAAAATATGATTTTAATGAGAATTCCTAGAAAGCATAATGTATATAAGTGTGACTTGGCAAATATGGAACTTCAACCTGAACTAAACTGTCTTATAAGCAAAGCAACTATAAATGAATCTGAACTATGGCATAGAAGGATGTGTCACATGAATTATAAGACCATTAATAAGCTTGTCAACAGCAAACTTGTTAGAGGTTTACCTGAAAAGGTATATTCATGTGATGATCATTGTGTTGCCTGCCAAAAAGGCAAGCAACACAAGTCTTCTTTTAAGTCCAAAATTGTGAACACAAACTTTTCACCATTACACTTACTACATATGGACTTATTTGGACCAACACACATAAGCAGTATAGGGAAGAAATTATACTGTTTGGTAGTAATTGATGATTTTACTAGATTTAGCTGGGTATTCTTCCTTAGGACAAAAGATGAAACAGGTGAAACACTTAGATCATTTATAACTAAGATTGAAAACCAAATGAATCTCAAAGTAAAAATCATTAGGAGTGATAATGGTACAGAATTTAAAAATTATGAGATGAATAAATTCTGTGAAAACAAAGGTATTAAGAGAGAATTTAGTGCACCTAGGACTCCACAACAAAATGGGGTAGCTGAGAGGAGAAATAGGACACTAATTGAGGCTGCAAGAACTATGTTAGCTGAGTCTAAATTACCTATGTCTTTTTGGGCAGAAGCAGTTAGCACTACTTGTTATGTCCAAAACAGGGTATTAGTTGTCAAGCCTCACAACAAGACACCATATGAACTGTTTTTTAAGAGAAAACCATTGGTTAGTTTCTTAAAACCATTTGGGTGTCCTTGTACCATCTTAAATACCAAAAGTCATTTAGGAAAGTTTGAAAGTAAGGCTGATGAAGGTCTCTTTGTTGGTTACTCTATTCAAAGTAAGGCTTATAGAGTCTTCAACCAAAAGACCAGAATCATAGAGGAGTCAATGGATATCACATTTAATGAATATACTGAAAATACTGTAGGAAAAGGACCAAAATCTTTGTTTGATATTGATGCACTAACCCATGCTTTCAGATATACAAATGTGCAATCAAGTGCAGGTATACATGCAGGTACAAGTACTTCATCAACAGATATACCAACTGCACAGCAAAACAAACCACAGGAATATATTGTATTTCCTGTTTGGTCACCTAATCCACCAGCAGTATTTGACTCCGTTTCACAGCAGTCCACATAGAGTTCAGAAACATCACCAGACTTGCCTGATGATCCTAATATGCCAGCTTTAGAAGAAGATGTTGAAGAAAGTGAGAGTGTCAATGTGGATAAGGCAGCTGCAGATTCAACTGATCTATCAGCTGTAGAACAGAGAATCATGGATGACATTTTCACTCCCTCAAGGCAGATTAGGGAAAGAATCACATCAGATACATAACAACCAGATCTGGATGTGAGTATAACAAACATAGAATCTGAGATGTCAGTATCATCAACATCACACTATAATGTTCATAGAGACCATCCTCTAGAAAATGTGATTGGTGATATTGGCACACCTGTACAAACAAGGCATCAACTCAGTATATCAGAAGAAGGACTCCACACTTCTTTATATGCCTGTTTTATATCTCAGATGGAGCCAAAGAAGGTAACAGAGGCTCTAAAGGATCCAAGTTGGATTGAAGTTATGCAAGAGGAGCTGCTTCAATTCAAAGTACAAGAAGTATGGACCTTGATGGATCTACCCAAAGGCAAAAGAGCAATTGGCACAAAATGGGTGTTCAGGAACAAGAAAGATGAAAGGGGAATAGTGATCAGGAACAAGGCTAGATTAGTAGCCCAGGGGTACTCACAGGAAGAAGGGATTGACTATGATGAGGTGTTTGCTCCTGTGGCTAGGATTGAAGCTATCAGACTGTTCCTGGCATATGCCTCTTTCAAAGGATTCAAGGTCTATCAAATGGATGTGAAGAGTGCCTTTCTGTATGGCACTATTCAAGAGGAAGTTTACGTATGCCAGCCTCCAGGCTTTGAGGATTCAAAGTATCCTGATAAAGTGCTCAGACTGGATAAAGCTCTTTATGGCTTACATCAAGCACCAAGAGCCTGGTATGACACTTTATCAGAATATCTACTGAAGAATGGCTTCACAAGGGGTGCAATAGACAAGACCTTGTTTACCAAAAGAATTAAGAATGATATCCTACTAGTACAAATCTATGTAGATGATATCATTTTTGGCTCTACAAGGGACAGTTTGTGCAAGCAATTTGAAGTTTTGATGCATGACAAGTTCAAGATGAGCTCAATGGGAGAATTAACCTTCTTTCTGGGATTACAAGTGAAACAGCAGAAGGATGGGATTTTCATTCATCAAAGTAAGTACGTGAATGACATTCTGGAGAGGTTTAGCTACAAGGATGCCAAGGTGACAAGCACACCAGTGGAGACACACAAAGCATTACATGCAGATCTTGAGGGAGAAGATGTTGATGTTCATTTTTATAGATCAATGATTGGCTCCCTCATGTATCTGACATCATCAAGACCAGACATCATGTTTGCTGTGTGTGTGTGCAAGATTCCAATCCAATCCGAAGATGTCACATCTGCATGCAGTGAAAAGAATGTTTAGGTATTTAAAAGGCCAGCCAAAACTAGGCCTTTGGTACCCAAAGAACAGTTCTTTTGATCTGCTTGCTTACACAGATAGTGACTATGGAGGTGCAAATTTGGATAGGAAATCTACTTAAGGGGGTTGTCAATTTTTAGGAGAAAGGTTAGTCTCCTGGCAATGCAAGAAGCAATCCACTGTGTCTACATCAACAGCAGAGGCTGAGTATGTTGCTGCTGCTAGCTGTTGTGCTCAAGTGCTATGGATTCAGAATCAGATGTTAGACTATGGTTTGACTTTTCTTAAAACTCCTATATTTATTGACAATAACTCTGCTATCAGTATCATAAACAATCCTGTTAAACATTCAAAAACTAAGCACATAGAAATACGATATCTTTTTATTAGAGATTGTAATGAGAAAAGGCTTATACAAATTTTCAAAGTTCATACTGATAATCAATATGCAGATCTGTTTACCAAAGCTTTTGATGTGGGCAGATTTACATTTTTGGTAACTAGCATTGGATTGATGAATCTGTATTAACTTTTCTCACTATTTTTGACCTAATAAATTTTGTTTTTTTTTTTTTTTTTTTTTTTCGCTTAAACTTGGGATTGATACTGATATCCTAATTATCACTGTTCGTGTTAACACTACTGGCGTATTTTAACACTGCTGTAGTTTTAGTACTGTTAGTTACTTTTAACACTGCCAGTGTTAATACTTAAACAAGTTACCACTGCTTTTGGTAATTAATACTGTTTGTATACTTGTATTAGTTTTTGTTTGCTTGTTTTTAGTTAACACTGCGCAGGTTTAATTTCCACGGTTTGGAGACTTGGTACTGCTTAAAGAGTGGTACCACTGCTTGCGTTGGCGTTACTACTGTCGGTAAAAAAAAAAAATACTGCTTTCTTTACTTTATAGCGCGACTATTAGTACTGCTTGTATTGAGTTGTGACTGCCTTGGTCGGTTAGTACTGCTTATACAAGTTAGCACTGTTAGCGTAGATAAGTAAGATGGGCAAGCGCATAAAACCCGTGTTTGGACAGTTATCACTGTTAGTGCAATTTCTCCGTTTTCACTGTTTGTCATACTTCACCGGTTAACACTGTTAGCGTTAAAATTGGGGATTTTTCCACTGACCTAAATTGAACAGTATATAAACCCAAACACTTGTCGTTCTTCAATACGCTCTCAATTCCTACCTACACTCTTGCGATTAACCATTCAATCACCATCTAAACCTCAAATTCCACTTGATTGTACATCAATGGCTTCCCCTTCCTCTTCCACAACACTAGCAATAGGGCAGAATCATAACATGATCGCCTATCTGATGAAACCCAAAGAGGCACAGGACTTCATCCTAATTATTGATTTCCTTCGTGCCTCTCACATCTATCATGCTCTTACAGTATCACCCAGAGTCTCCAAAGATCACATTAATGACTTCTGGGTAAATGCAACCATCGAAGACGAACAGGGGACTAAGAGCATAGTCTCCATGGTGGCCAACACCAGGGTAGTTATCACTGAAGCCTCTGTTCGTGCTTCTTTACAACTTGATGATGAGACAGGTATTACTTCTTTATCTACTCAAACATTGTATGAAAATTTTCGATTGATGGGTTATGAAGGTCCTTTAGATACTTTTACGTTTCAAAAGACTCTTTTCTCCCATCAATGGAGGTTTTTAATACATACTCTTTTACACTGTCTCTCATCCAAAAGATCAGCCTTTGAACAGTTTGGCAGCAACATTGCATATGCAACTGTTTGTCTTGCCACTGGACAAAGGTTTAATTTTTCAAATTTGATATTTTCTGGTATGCTCAGAAACATTGAGCAACCAAAATTAAAATTTTTGATGTATCCTAGGTTTGTGCAGTTAATTTTAAATGCACAAATCCAAAATCTGCCTGACCAGGATACTGTTATTGGTGTTCTCTCTCATAAACCTAAGGTTTTTTCAAATATGAAGAGGGACTCCAAATTTTCTGGGAGGGTTACAGCATTGTTTCCAACAATGCTTCCTGCACCCTCCACCACAGCTGCAGTTCCACCCACTACAGCTGAACCATCTGCTGAGAGAGATGACACTCCCATCATCTCTCAACCCACAGCAGTTGGGGGTATCAAAAGAAAACAAGGGACCCACAAGCCAACCACTGCTAAAGCCAAAAGGGCTAAAACACAGACATCTGAGGCTCTTGCTGCTCAGATGTCTCAGTCCAATGAATCAACACAGCATGTGGTCTATAAGGAGTGGGATGACCATTCTGGGAGGGCTGCTTCTACTGCTTCTGGCCAAATGGCAGAGCAGGACAGAAGTAACATAAATAAGACCCAAACAGAGGCAACACCAGAACATGATCCTTTGCAAGAAGGTGATTTTGGTGGACCCAGTACCAAGAAAAGAGGGCCATCTGATGCTCATGCTAGGCATGAATCAGATGGAAATTCTGTCAAGATTCACCAAAGGAGTCACATCCTAAAGGTGATGAGGCTAGCTTGAACTATGAAAAATTGACGGATATGCTGGACTTTATGTGGGCTGAGGTGGTGAGGCAGAAAAGGATCATCAAGAAGCAACAAGCTGAGATAGATGCCTTGAAAACAATTGTGCTGAAGTGCTTGAAGCAGGGTCAGAAGTACTACATAATTGATGACAAATACAAAAGATATGTCCCTGTGCAACAAGCCAGAGTTGTTCTCTCTTCCCCTGAACCCTCAGAAGATGCATTCAAAAAGGGGGAGAATGAACAGGGTGGAGATGATAGGTCTGAGGAGGTAGATGAGGATATAATGATGGAGAGTGAAGCAGAGGTTGATAAGATAATAGAGGAGGCATCCAAGACTGCCAGTGCAAATTTAAGTGAACAACCTGCTGGGGTAAACTTGGATGATGAAACAGAAGAAATAAGGGTGGCAGAAGATGAAGAAGAAGAGGTGGAGAGCCCTGAAATTGAAAAGACTAAAGAGGTTGCTGCAGACAGGTTTGCTCAGAAGTTTAGCAGGAAGAAAAGTGAACCATCCTTGCCTGGTTTCACAATCCGAGAACCTGCTACAGCACCTACATTTCAAAGAGCAGATTTACCTAAGATTGACCCAAAAGATAAAGGTAAGGGAAAGCTAGTGGAAGAGCCAAAACAGAAGAAGAAATCAAAGCAAGTGCCTGTTGATGCTACTGCAAATGATGAAGAATATGCACAGAGGCTACAAGCTGAATTAAATGCTGAGATGGATGCTAGTTTGATAAGAGTTGAGGTTGAGCCCGGTAGGTTTGTTATGATGACAAAGGAGGAAGTGAATAGGTTTGATGAGTGGATGTTAAGAAAGGAGAAAGAAGAATCTGTTGAGTATTTGGTGGGTCAAGTTAAGAAGAAGAAGGCTGAGCAAGCAAGAATGAAGAAAGCAAGCAAGCCAATGACCATTGCACAGAAAAGAAGAGACTTATATAACAAGTTGAAGTGCACAATCCCTGCTAGGGTGTTAAAGAAAATGACATATCAAGAGATGGCCAGGGCATATGAAAGAGATATATTTGTGCCTTATCAAGAAAATCAGAGGAAGGAAGAGGAGTTGAAGAAAAAGAAAGAACAGGAAGAAAAAGAGGAGAATGAACAGAAAGAATCAGTGGAAGAGGTTGTCAATGATTTAGAAAGAGATGAAGGGCAATTGAATGATTTGATGATTATACATCCAGTTGAAGCAGAGCCAATAAATCAGGACTTGCCTGAGATTGTTGACTGGATGGTAGTCAAGTTGCTTATACCTAAGAAGGAGGAGAAAATAAGAATTATTAGAGCTGATGGTAGTGAATCTTTCTGGAGGTCATTCAGGGATATTTTGAGAAGGGTGAGTAGAGCTGATATGGATAAAATGTATGAGATTGGGAAGAGGAAATTGGATGGACAGAGAATTGATAATATCATTGAGAAAGTCACATGGGACTGGATTCAAATGATGTATGAGCCAGAAAAGTTTCCCTTTCGATTTGGTACATTCAAGGTGGTAAAGATGTGGATATATTTTGAGGTGCCTGGAGTACATCAGGTTATCTTAGAAGATGGTGAGATCTTGTACATGCTCACAGACAGAGAGTATGACATGAATCTGAGTTTATTAAGGAGCCTGAAGTTAGCCAAATTACATTCTTCTGTATGTAATGAGGTTGCTCAGAGATTAGTATACATGATTTTGAACCAGATTCACAGAAAAGAACAGTTGGGGAAGAAATCCAAGAATTGGTTTTGAAAGCATCTTCAAAGAAGCTAAAATGGAGAATTTGAAGAAACTTAATGTTGTAGATGACAGATTAAGTTTAGGGGGAGATTGTTGGGATAAACTGATTTGGGTTTGGATTACCACTGTTAAGTCTGAAGAGATCAAAAGATTACCACTGATAGTGAAGAATTACCACTGAAGACTAACATGGTTACCACTGATTGTTGAAGATTAACACTGGTCGAAGATTACAACTGTTAGTTGATTTTGTAAGTAGTTTCCACTGTTTATGTAATTAAGACTGTTAGTGTATATAAGTGGTTAACACTGTTAGTTGTTTATACTTAAGACTTTCACAAATGAAGCAGTTACCACTGATGGAAGTTTGTTTCCACTGAATGTTTGAATGTGGTAGTTAACACTGTTTATGACTTTGTAATAAGAATGAGTTTGTTATGGAAGTTATCTAATTCCATAATAATAGGAGATTGTACAGGACTCTATGTGTTATAAATAGAGATCCTTAGAACCTAGATCGATATACGAAAATTAGTGAATAGAATAGCGCAGCTTCAAGGTGTAAACCCTAATACAAAAGTGTATTCGTCTTATTCATATTAATAAGATTGAGGCTTTGATTTTAATATTTGTGTTTCGTTATTTATTATTCTAAATATTTATCTGTGATCTTTCTAATATTATTGAGTGTTATTCCGCAACTTCTCAGTAATAATTCAAAGCTTGTTTAAAGTTATATTTGAATTGAAGGAAATCAGGACTGTCACCATACTTGCCTCATCTCAGCAACAGAATAATTAGAATCAGAGACAGAGGAAGAAATGGAAGAATCTGAATAAGAGATAGAAGAATAGGAGGAATAAGAAGAACTAGAAAAAATGGAAGAAGAAGATGATGAGTTCGAATCCACCCAGGCATATCACTACTTCCCTGATAACCACACTCCGACAATAGAGATTATGCAGATCGAAAACACTGAAAATTTTATCTCGCTGTCCGATGGTGATTTAGACGAATGGTCACCTACTGGAAATTCTCACAATGATAATTAGGTCCTTGTTATGGAGAGACTCATAGCATCTGTTATTGATCCTACCAAACCTCTAGTTCCCCCTCGCCTCGATACTCTGCTTAGCATCGAAAGAACTATTATTCTATCTAATCAAAACCTAGAAGTACGAGACAAACTCTTGAGAAATATTTCAACTTATAAGAAATCTAGACTGATACCTTCCCAGAGGATTCAAACCTCTAATGCATCCGTGATGTAATGTAAAAAGTCATGTTTTTACGTATATTATTCCTCGCTATTTGAGCTATTAATTAGTGAAAACATCTTGAAACAATGTTTATTTACTAAAAATCACTAAAGTAGTTCAAATACAGACGTTCCAACAGAAATCACTAGAAACGTCCAAATAACATGCAAAACAAAGAAAATAAACTTCACCTGATTGTTCCACTATTATTTACCTTATGATATACATTTCCTAACTACTATTTTATGATTCATAGGTAATTACGAGATCGGGGAATCAAGAATCAAGCAAATCGAATAAGGAAGTGAAGAGATACAGCATCTAAAGATCAACCGAATGTATTCCAAGCATGTATGAGTTATAGACATCCAAAAGACCTGAAATTCAAGTGGGTTGTAATGTTGTGTGAGGGTAATGGGGTATGGACAAATGGAAATTATTAGGTGATGGGGGTTTTGCTTATCTTTGGATCTTTAAATTTATGAAAACTCTTATTTAGACAAACTTTTTAAAGAAAACTAAAACGGATAATATGAAGTGGAAGAACACTTCAGATAGCTATTTCGACTTCTACCTTTTTGAAAACACTTGAAAGATTTTCTTTTAGAAAGCGGATCTTTCGAGAGATTTGAAGTACTAAGCTTTATGACATATTTTTGTCTTAGAATTTCTTTACCAATTAATTTCTAATTTTTTTTTTTACATATCCCCTTATAAGTCCTCTCTTACTTTCATTTTTGATCTTTTTTACAACTTCGAATTTACTGGTGCCAATTTTTCGCACCAAAAGACTCTCGAATTTTGAGTATTTTTATTATTGGAACGCACACGAGGAGTTTTGGGTAAACACGAAGTGTATGAATTTATGAGAGTAAAAAGGATATCCAAAAAGTATTTTACATAACTTTAAAAAATTCAAAAGATAAGTTTTTTTGGGAAATATGGGAGTGAATGGTTAAAAGATATGGGTTATATCAATAAAAATATATTGGTTAAGGCTCAACAGGGTTTACTAAGTGGATCATCAACACTTTATATGAATGTTGGTCGGTTTTGGGTTTGAAAAGATATGATAAAATGGGGTTATTCTTAGGAATGTCCTGGTCGTCTAATTGCACATATGCCACGTATGACACCCGCCAATGTGATCTCGACACGTATGCGAGGGGCAAGTTCTAATTCCAAATGCATGCACCGGTCACACATAACAAACAAATAGTGAAGCACTTAAAATGAATGCTTTATATTAGGCTTAAAATACCTCACAACAAATAGGTTATTGCTCAAAAAATCAGTATTCTCTCTTAGATTGTTGCTCAAAAAGGTTTATAAATTTTGAAAATTTTGGCAAATACTGAAGTATAGGGTTACTTCGAGGATTGGGCGTGTTTCTAGATCAACTTTAACAGATATTTATATGAAGACAGTCATACATCTATCTCACACTTAAAAATAAACATTGTCCCTAATGTTTCACACTAAGTGGGGAGAATCCCACACTTAGGGTTTCGCTACAGGAAAAATATTGATTTAAAAGTTTCTCGTTACTGTAGAAATTAAGCCCATTTCAGATGATTTATATTTATTACTAAAGTTTGGTCTTAATCTCACACTTAGAGATTTTAAGTAGGATATTAATTTTGTTACAGCATATATATATATATATATATATATATATATATATATATATATAGATCACATGTTAGGAGAGATACTTTCCTACGGTTGGTGAGCACTGGATACTAGACCAGATTCGTGAACGAGTGGTATAAATGGTTGCTGGAGTTTGTGTGGACCAGACTTATCTAAAGATCATCCATTCCTTACGAAGTTCAGTTCTACAAATGTTATAAATAGAGTCATAATCACCAGTTCTCAATAGATATTAGATAACTATCATAAACTAAAAGGATAAAGCTTATAAAGCTAATAAAAAGATAAGTGAACTAAATGTCGTCTAGCAAGTCATTGTGTTTGGGTCAAAGGCAGCGATAACATCATCATCCAAGGAAGATGTGGGTGATAGTGCAATGATCATGCCAGTGTGAGTGATCTCTATGATAAAATTGGAGAATCCCTGAGGAGAGTGCACTGGAGTCGAGATGTAGGTAGCAGGAGGGCTGGTTTCTGGAGTAGCAGCTCGGAAGAATGACCATGGTGCGCGTGTTGGTCCTGGATCCCGACCAAGTCCGTAGGTTTGGCTCGGGTGTCTTGAGAGACCAATCATCTCCCTGATGTCGGAGATAGCGTTGTGCTGAATAGATAGCTCTCGGAGAATCCAAGAGATGGGCCAGACAAAGGATCTACTAGAGTGGGTCCCATAGGTGCTAGCTCTTCAGGAGTGATCGACACATCCACTAAATTTCCCTCATGGATGGTGGTCATCAGCCTTCTATCTTTGCGGTTTCCCTTTCGCCTATTTCGTCTCCGAGTAGTACATCCTGTGGTCTCAACTGGGGGGTCCATCGTGAAGCATAGTAAAACAGGTAATAACAGGGTTTATGATATACAAATGCAGTCAAGAACGGATAACTATTTATAAAACATATTTTAATATGAAAGTTTGAGTTATCTGAACTTTTTGCATTTGTATATAACAATAAGACTTATCTCTGATGTTTACATAAGAATGTTGTGCTGTCAGATAAGTAGGATAAGTAGTTAACCTGCATTGTTAGTTCATAGATGAGAATACTAGACAAAAATAAACAAAGAAGTGTAAAACATAATTATTCTAGGATAAGCTTGGGGTGCCTCCTAAGAGCGCTTGTTTAATGAGTCTCTAGCTTGCCTCATCATACCTGGAGGTCTGCTCAAAGTGGTTCAAAGATGTAAACTTCCTCATTCAAGGGGAAGTCTTCGATGTAGTGTTTTAAGCGATGACCATTGACTTTAAAGTTACCTTCCGGTGCCTCGAGTTCGACTGCGCCGTGTGTAAATATTTTTGACACCGTGAATGGTCCGCTCCACCTTGGTCTGAATTTGCTAGAGAACATTCTGAAATGTGAGTTGAAGAGAAGAATTTTGTCTCCAGGTTTGAACTTCAAATATTTTAGCTTAGTATCGTGGGTGTTCTTGGTTCGCTCCTTGAAGTGTAAAGACTATCATAAACTTGGTCTCTTAACTCGGCTAGTTCATTTAATTGCATTTTTTATGCAAATCAGCAACTGCGAGCTCTAAATTACAGTTTTTTAATGCCTAATACGCCTTGTATTCCAACTCTATCGGTACGTGACACGTTTTTCCGTAAACGAGTCTGTAAGGCGTGGTCCCTAAAGGTGACTTGTATGCGGTTCTAAACGCCCACAGAGCATCGTCTAACTTCTCGGCCCATCTTTCCGTAAGGTTCCCAACTGTTCGTTCTAAGATCCTTTTTAGTGATCTGTTCGTTACTTCAGCCTGCCCATTTATCTTCGGGTGGTAAACCGTAGAGGTTTTATGGGTAACACCATAATACTGTAATGTCCTCATAAACTAATAATTACAGAAATGTGTGCCCCGATCACTAATGATCGTTTTCGGAGATCCGAAACGACAGAACAACTGTTTGAGAAACTTAATCACTACACGGGAGTCATTTGTAGGGAATGCTTGTGCCTCGGCCAATCTGGAGACGTAGTCGACAGCAACCAGAATGTATTCTTTCCCATAAGACTTTGGAAATGGTCCATGTATGACACTCGACAAATTAGGACAATTATTTGAGCCTAACAATAGTGTAATTACATGTATTTAGATATATATTAGGCTAAGTACTTGTAACTACTTGTATATATGTATATACACATACGTAATTATTTGCAATTACGCGAAACGAACGGACTGAGTCTGACAATCTATACGGCGTTGGTGATAACTTTTCATAAATAATGTAAACCTAATTTATAAATTAGATAGTAATTATTTACCCTACATTATTGATATTAAATAATAATATACGAAAAACCTAGACGTTTTGCTTAAAACGTAACAAACGCAACGAAAACGCGCGAATCGCGCCTGACACCCGAACGAAACCGACAAATATTTCAAGAAAGTTCAATGAAGTATTGTAAATATATTGGTCAAATTAAAATAGTGATTTGTATCAAAAATAAAGCACAAAAGTTAAACGTTAACGATTTAATTTGTTTACGCGCGCGAATAACGATTAACCGATCAAATAACGTAACGCGGGCTTGAGAAAACAAATGTGCAAACCCAAGGACCCAATTGGGCCGCCCCAACTGAGTCCAAGGCCAGCCAAGAGGCCCAAAAATCGGCCCAAGACCTTAGCCCAAGGCCCACCCTATTTAATCATCATCTCCTCCCCCACTTCTCATTTTTCACACACAAAACACACACTTTTCTCTCAACTTCTCTCTACTCTCCAAATCTCTCTCTAAAATCTGCCCATTTTTACACCACCACCACCCAAAAATCCGGCCACCATCACCACCCTCATCATTCACCATACTTCCAAGAAGAAATCAAGCCGAAGACGCAACAAAACGAGCTCTCAACATCCCTCTCCTTGTGTTTTCATCCTCCTCTTTGTAAGAACTTAAAAACCCTTCTAAATTACTTCTATAAACATGTTAAAGGGTTCATATAACAAAGAAATGTCCAAAATATAACATAAAAACGTTTTTCATGGCTTAAAATGTTCAAGAACACAACATGCATTTTCGGACAGAAAAGTAGCTCGACTTTGAGAGGCTGTTTCTCCCTCAAAACTTGACCAAAATGGACGATTCAAAAGGCAAAAATTAAGTTTAAGAAGTGAGCTTTCATTTCCAAGTGGTTTCATAACTTTTGGAGTTCGTTTGATACCCGAAACGATTTTTACAAAAACATGTGTTCAGGCTGTAAAAGAGGACAGAAATTTCACCTTTCTTGTTTTAATCATAACTCGAGATGTACACCTCCAAATGACATGAAACCACCGCCAAAAGTTCACAAATTTTGTTAGGTGCAAAAGTCGCTTTGATGATTTTGTCTAAAAGTGTACGCATTGTACCCAGAAAACGAGAACATTTGCATGTGTCCTGAATGGTCACTTTTTGACCACAGGTGACAAATGTAATTTTTAAAAATATATACACCTACCCAAAATTGCTGTAAAAATTATATTAGTTAGTTAAGACATAAAGGAACAACATATATTTTTCTTAAATTCTAACTCGAACATTTGGAACCCGAAATAAAATGCGTTAAACCGACCTGTTTCAGGCCCTGTGTCGCAGAAGCCCAGTAGTCTGCGACACAAGCCTTTTGTGTCGCTATAAACCGAATCGTCACATTAGCGACACAAGTCTTTTGCGTCGCTATAAACCGAATCGTCACATTAGCGACACAAGCCTTTTGTGTCGCTATAAACCGAACCGTCACATTAGCGACACAAGCTTTGGTGTCGCAGAAACCCTTAGTGTCGCATAAACCCTTAGTGTCGCATATAGCGACACTAACCCTGTGTCGCTAAAAACACAAAATCCATGCATTTTTGGTTAAAGCAATATAAGCATAAATAAAAAATTTCCAAGCTGACCTGGCAGCTCGACCCCAGCCAGGGGCTCTGCCTTGCCACCCCTTGGACCCCGCTACCAGGGGCGCTGCCCCCGGACCCCCGTCATTAATAGGCTTCGCCCCTTGCCACACTGATTAATTACCATAACTGGAAAGTAGAAATATGCATAACATAACTAATCAAATCTGTGTTTTCACAAAATATCACCAACGGCCTGTACATGTTTTTCTAAACACGCACGATAACTGAACAATTGGACATTTCTAATTGTGTGAACTAACTTAGGTGGACATTAACCCTCCACCTACATGATTGGCTTAAGTGGACATTAACCTCCACTTATACAATCACTATAGATGGTTTTTTGAGACATCCACTTACACCCCCTTAATGCGTTTAGGGCGCTAGAAGGTTTCCTTACGGGACACAGACACCCGCTATTTGTTATCTACTTGCTAATTGCTATACTTGCTTACTAATCTCAGGTGAGTCTTACAGCCCCACTTTTACTTTTACTGTTTTATATACTTTGGGGTGAGATACAAATGCTTAAATGTTTTTAATGAACACAAGTACTCGATTATTTTTACAAGATTGTATGAGTTGTTTTTAATCCATTAAAAGTCCTCAACATACATGGTTCGTTAACTGCGAAGGCGCGAGTGCTAGAGAATAGATCTATTATGGGAATGACACCCCCGTCCGGGTTACTAGCTATAACCAAGTTAAAAACGGGCACTCTAGTATTTGTCATAAAGGTGTTTCGGATTAGACACCTCCGGGAGGCACAAAACGGGTTAGGCTTCGAACCGTGGGCTCATGGCAATTTCGGAAACATTAATTTTGTTTACTTTATTTGCTTGATTGCAAATCACGGATAAATCTTGTGTTTCATAACTATGTTTTTACTGTTAAACCTGTGAGATTCACCAACCGTTTGGTTGACCCTTTTAGCTTTGTATTCTCAGGTACTCAGCAACAGTAGGATTGCCCACAGGGTTGCTAGCTACATCGAGTCGCATGCATTATACGTATATGAAGATGTTCATATATTATTTTTGAAATATTTCGTTATGTACTAGAATCTTCAGGATATTATTTCGCGAACTCGAGGCTATTGTAAACTTTTAAAGTATTTCAATGTAACTACTTTTGTACTATTTTATAAACGTCTCATATAGAGTCGTTCGCTTTTACCTTTGTGTTGTGATTACTTGATTAGTCACGCCCCGACCCGAAACGCTTCCGCTGTACAAATCAGGGGGTGTGACACCATGAAGTCCAATCCCCATATATCGAAGATTTCACACGCTTGGATATCAGTTTGTTGATAACATCAAATAAGTACATATTTAATTAACAATATTTCCTTATTTTTAATACATTTATATTGCATTTATATGATTTTAGATACTTATTTCGTTCATATTTGCAAATAGGTGTAATTATGGCTTGAATCTGAAAAAGAATAGAAAAAGAACTTAAAACGAAAAAAATTCCGAAGAAAATGATAAGAGTGTAAAAAGGAATAAGAGTTGAAGCTGGATCGTGAGAAGAACATTCTGGAACCCGAGCCCAACCGCCGGTTAGAAGGCCCAACCGCCGGTTGGAGGCTAACGGGCCATGAGGCGGTGGAACGCACGGCCCAACCGCCGGTTGTATGTCGGTTTTGAAATCTATAAATAGAGGCTTAACCCCAGCCATATACCATACGAAACACTTTGAACCTAATTCGACTTTAGGGTTTAAAGAGCAGTTTATGCACAAATTTGGAGCAAGGAGGGCTAGGGTTTGAAGGTGTTCAACCCTCACGAAGATTGTTCAGTTGTCGGTTTAGATTTCGATCTTCTTATTCTTTTAATTGTTCTTTTGTTTGAATATAGATCTGAATTCTTGTATTGTAGCTATGAGCTAATTTTCTATTGTGTTTACTTAGACAATAAAACCTAGATGAAGGTTTAAATGTTTGTTTACGTTGGAATATTAATTTTATGAAGTTTATTGTGTTTATCCGAAAGATCCATCTTATTTACTTGATCTTTAATTATTACTTAACGTGATTAATCAACATTTTCTATAACGTAGGCTTGTCTAGGTTTATTAATTATTTGCAATTGTTTAACTTGTTAAATAGTTGTGGCTTGAAGCTTTAATCGGCGATAGGTTAAGAGTAATAATGATTATTGGACTTTATTTAATGTGAAAGTTGTCAAACGACGATTATTAGATTCTTGTTGATTCAAGGTCGCTAAGGTAAATGGTAATAAACGGTTGAAGTGCTTAATCAAATAAAGAATAAGTAGACAACACATAGAAATGATTTTTGTGTATATATAACGAGTCTTGTGTCTCATCTAGACTTTATAGGAATTGTTAATCGGGTAAAGTGACTTTCCACAAAATATTTATTCACAATAAAATTATCCAACGGTTTAAACATACATGATAACTGGAATCTAGGGAATAAAAGTCTAAATAAATACATTCCCTTATCCATATTTGTCTTAATCTACTTTAAATTACTTTGTTTAAATTAAGTTTTTATTAGTTTCTTAAAACGTTTGTTCGGAACTAAAACGCCCCCCTTTTACTTATTTTTTACTTTTTAATTATCTCAATTTATTAACATCGTTCCCTGTGTTCGATACTCGGATTTACCAAACTATATTATTATTCGATCGAGTATTATTGCCTGTATTGTTTGATAGTATTGATATTTTCAATTTTTAATTTATAACTTTTTAAACGCTACCTAGCACACATCATCTGTCGCATTTCATTTCTTGATGAGATATTTTCATACCTTTGGCAAATGTCACAGCGCTTCACCAAGTCGTATGTATATCTGAATATGGTTGGCCAGTAGAAACCGGAGTCATACACCTTTCTTGCGATCATATTTGCTCTGTGATGTCCTCTAGTGGGTCCATGGTGACTGTGGTGGAGAATGTGTCTTGCCTCCTTCTCGTCCACACATCTTCTGATAATTTGGTCCGGACAAACCTTAAACAAGAATGGGTCTTCTCAAAAGTAGTTATTGACATCTCTGTAGAATTTGCGTTTTCTGGAAGTTGGCATTCCTTTTTGAATAATTCCTCCGACCAGGTAATTAGTGTAGTCTGCATACCAAGGGTTATGAGTGAATTAAGAACCTTTTTGGTAACTTCCGACTTTCATGCGTTGTTCTTCAGGAAATTTATCCCTTATATATTTTTCATCAAGCTTCTCCATTGACGGGTTTTCCAGTAGGCTAAGATGATCTGCTGCGACATTTTTTCTCCTTTCTTGTCATTAATCTCTATATTGAATTCTTGTAGGAGTAGAATCCATCGTAGCAGCCTAGGCTTTGCGTCTTGCTTTTTGAAAAGATACTTCAAGGCTGAATGGTCAGTATAGACAATAGTTTTAGACAAAATAAGGTAAGAACGGAATTTATCAAAAGCGAATACTACTGCCAGTAGCTCCTTTTCTATGGTAGTATAATTCTCTTGAGTGTCTGTGAGCGTTTTGCTGGTGTAGTATATGGGTGAAAGTGCTTATCCCTCCTCTGCCCGAGAATAGCTCCTACTACAAAATCACTCGCGTCACACATAATTTCGACAGGCATGTTCCAATTGGGGGTGACCATAATTGGTGCACGTGTGAGCTGATCTTTCAAGAAACTAAATGCTCTCATACATTCTTCTGAAAAGATGAACGGGGTATCCTTTTCCAGCAAGTGTGTTATGGTCGAGAGATTTTTGAGAAATCTTTTATGAAGCGTCGGTAAAAGCCGGTGTGACCATGAATACCTCCATTTTTGAGAAAACTCCGAACTGCTTTAACAGAAGTTGGTGGCGGAAGTTTTGAGATGATATCAACTTTAGCTTTATCAACTTCTATTCCCGACTTTGATATGTGGTGTCCTAAAACTATTCCTTCCTTCACCATAAAGTGGCACTTCTCCCAGTTTAACACTAGGTTCGATTTTTCATACCGGGCAAGCATTCTGTTAAGGTTAGAAAGACAAGAGGTGAAAGAATCTCCAAAGACTGAGAAGTCGTCCATGAATACCTACATGCATTGTTCAATTGACAGTCCCGTTTTACTTCAATTCAAATATAACTTGAACAAGCTTTGAACTATTATTGAGAAGTTGCGGAATCACACTCAATAATATTAGAAAGATCAACACAAATATTGAAAACAGAAAACAAGAACAAATATCAAAATCTAAAGCTTCAATCTTATTAATATGAATAAGACGAATACACTTGTTGTATTGGGGTTTACACCTTGAAGCTATTCTATACTATTTATATGTGTGTATATGCGTATCTGTATATCAAACTAGATTCTAAGGATCTCTATTTATAACACATATAGTCCTGTACATTCAAGCTCATAGTATTATGGAGTTAGATAACTTCCATAACAGACTCAATCTTATCACGAACCTATTCTTATCAACAACTTATTCTTATCACAAAATCATAAACAGTGTTAACTACCACATTTGAACATTCAGTGGAAACAATCTTCCAACAGTGGTAACTGCTTTATTTGTGTAATTCTAAATATAAACAACTAACAATGTTAACCACTTATATACACTAACAGTCTTAATTACATAAACAGTGGAAACTACTTACAAATATCAACTAGCAGTGTTAATCCTTGTAGCAGTGTTAACCTTCAGTTCTTCAACCAGTTGTAATCTTCGACCAGTGTTAATCTTCAACAATCAGTGGTAACCATGTTGGTCTTCAGTGGTAATTCTTCACTATCAGTGGTAATCTCTTAATCTTCAGCTTTATCAAACTGTGGTAATCCAATCTACTATCAGTTTATCCCAACATCAATCATGTCATGGAATATTGCTACCATACACCTTTGGAATGTCGCACGTGCATTACATAGCCCGAAAGGCATTCGTCGGTAAGCAAATGTTCCGTAAGGACATGTGAATTTCGTCTTTTCCCGATCCTTTGGATTGAGGGGAATTTGAAAATAGCCGAAGAAACCGTCGAGGAAACAATAGAATTCATTTCCCGATAACCTCTCCGGCATCTGATCAATAAACGGTATAGGGAAGTGATCTTTTCGAGTAGTTTCATTTAGTTTACGATAGTCGATACAGACCCTCTAACATGTAACGGTTCTTGTTGGAATAAGATCATTATTTTCATTTGTGATCACCGTCAATCCTCCTTTCTTCGGGACAACTTGAACTGGACTGACCCATGGGGAATCTGAGATAGGTTAAATCAAGCCAACATCGAAGAGTTTGATAACCTCCTTCTTGACCACGTCCTGTGTCTTCGGGTTTACTCTCCTCTGTCTCTGCACGGAAGGTTTAAAGTCGTTCTCCATTAAGATCTTGTGCATGTAGTAATTTGGGCTGATCCCTTGTATGTCAGAGATCTTCCATGCAATCGCCTTCTTGTGTGACTTTAATATTTGGATGAGTTTTCTTTCTTCATGGGTTTCAGATCTTTTGAGATTATGACAGGTAAGTGCGAGGTTTGATGTACACCGATCGGTCGCCGTATTTCCAACCGGCTTACACCCGTGTGGGGTAAGTTTTATATTTATAATTAGCTGGGGACCAAAGTTTTACTAGAGCAATAGCAGTAGTATGACCTATGGTCTTGTGTCTCATCTAGACTTTATAGGAATTGTTAACCGGATAATGTGACTTTTCACAAAAGATTTATTCACAATAAAATTATCCAATGGTTTAAACATACATGATAACTGCAATCTAGGGAATAAAAGTCTAAGTAAATACATTCCTTTATCCATAGTTATCTTAATCTACTTTAAATTACTTTGTTTAAATTAAGTTTTTATTAGTTTCTTAAAACGTTCGTTCGGAACTAAAACGCCCCCTTTTACTTAGTATTTACTTTTTAATTATTTCAATTTAATAACATCGTTCCCTGTGTTCGATACTCTTATAAACCAAACTATATTATTATTCGATCGGTATTCTTGCCTGTATTCTGTGATAGTATTGATATTTACAATTTTGAATTTATAACCTTTTAAATGCTATCTAGCACACATCAAGTTTTTGTCGCCGCTGCCGGGGAGCGGTTTAGTTGTTAAATTGAAATTTAAGTTATTCGATCATCTCGAAAAGATTTATCTTTCCGAGATTTACTGTTTATTTGTGAATATAAGTACTATGTAGTATTCTTGTTTCTTCAGAATAGTACTTGTTTATTTAGTTTATCTTCTGTTGAGATCCAACCGGCGGCTGTATTTATTCAACCGGCGGTTGGACTTGAATTGCTCGAACAGATTTTGTTTCAACCGGCGGTTGGAATATTCCAATCGGCAGTTCAACCCCTGTATCAGGAAATCTTTGTTTTTAGCTCTCTTCAGAGATTTAGGGTATATTATTTTGTGTTAACTTATTCTACTGAGTTTTTCTTTCTATCTTTCAGATTCTTGTATGACCCGAAGTACTAATCCGGATCCTTTGAGCCCATTTGACGATCCAGAAAGAGAGTTTCGTTCGCGAAGACGTTTGTTTGACGCACCACCGAATTCACCTGTTCATAGTCCGTTTCCCGAATCCAAATACAAAACATATCACAACACACTTTTCACAACGGCAGAATACGGGTATATTTCGGATTTCGAGCTTAACGAAGATAGACCACCTTCACGACAACCTACTGAATATCCTAGTGATTTATCTGATAACGAAGCTGAAATGGCTCAAGATATTGCTAATATGACGATTGAGGATTACACGAGCCAGACTCGTGATGATAATGGTCCGGGAGTAGTCCGACCAGCGATTGCTAGAGGAATTGAGTTCCAGTTGAAAGGTCAGTTTTTAAAGGAGCTTAGAGAGAATCCATTCCATGGGGAAGATAAGGAGGATGCTAACGAGCACGTTGAGAAAATCCTTGAGATAGCCGATATGTATAACATTCCTAATGTCACTCGAGATCAAGTGATGCTTATGGTGTTACCGATGACACTTAAATCAAGTGCAAAGAGATGGATTGGCAATGAACAAGCTGTTTCAATCACCACTTGGGAGGATTTGTAGGTTCCCTGATCTTGGACCTAATCGAATCAACACACACAATCGAGAGGCGGAATTCAAATGATTGTATATAGTACATAAAACACAAACGAATCAAACGTAAATCAACTTGTATATAGATATATTTGCCAATTAGCTTAATACACTGAAATGCTTTACAAATGCTCTCTGAACTCCCTGATTCGTCAACCTCAAAACTGAGGCCGAACTTCTCTATTTATACTAAACCGAAACTGACCTGCGACACAAGGGATGTGTCGCACAGCCAACTCATGCGACACAAGTCTTGTGTCGCATAAACAACACAGGCTCTGTGTCGCCTAAAACAAAACTTGTAAATTACATATAATAGACAAAACGTCATAATTACATAACAAACTATTACAAGCTAAGACCAACTGACAGACATACAAATATGCACCAACAAACTCCCCCATGTCTTCAGCTTGGTCTTCAAAAATCTTCTAACAACTCCAGTCTTCTGGGAAACGTCCACCAGCGTGGATTCCCTTTGACACACAAATGTTTACTATCTTTTGAAACTTTAACGCTTCAGCTCGATCTTCTATTTTATATTCAATCTGCTTTTTGCTTAAAGCTTTCAGATCATTCTCAGACATATTAATCAAGCTAATTGGATCAAAAATGCGAATTTTCCTTTTAGCTAATCCCCAATTCTCTTCTGGCTAAGAATCTGGAACAAAGACGATTTCAGCTTCACCAGTGATACTGTCGATATACCAATAACATAGTCTACTCAAAACGTTCAGTGGTAATATCTCAAGAGGGATCTTTTTCAAACAATCCGCCGGCGGATAGATCATCTTGACGGCCGGCTGTCCTGTAACAGAGTCAAGCCTTTTCTTTGATTTTCTTCGCTTTCCCAAAGTAGGCTTTATCATGTTGTATCTCTTTGAATATACTTCACGCCTGATAATTTTCTGTATGTAGTCGGCCTTTCCTTCTCTTCCCGGATTAATGAGCTTCAGTTGAGCTAATCTGTTTACTTCACATTTTGGGAGAGAACTCAACTTCTTAAACTTCGGCTGGAAGTATTGAATGCCATATGATCTCTTTATCATAAAAACATTGTGATCACTATCAAACTTCCAACTTTTTATTAGTCCCGTAAAATCACCTTTAACCTTGTAGAATTTACCGGTTGGTGGAGCTGCTGCCACGGCCCTTATCCACTCTGGATGTTCCCTAAACATTTTAGGAACAGACTGATTTGCCTCATTATCCGGCTCTTCATCACTCTCAGACTCTTCCCAGTCTTCAACAACAGGCGCATCATCATAGACTTCATTTTCACTCAGCACCTCTTCTTCAACTTCAGCATCATCATCATCATCAAGATCCGAATCATACCTCGGATGTTCATCTTCATTTAATATACTTTGCAAATACTCAAGATTAGCCTCCGAGTAATCAATATTAAGCGCAATAGGTTGTCCCGGAATTTGAGCAGAAGACGCGAAATAATCTAAACTGATGTTTTCATTAATATCAAAATCATTTACATTTTCAGTCTGTGTTCTGGCGGAAGTCCTAGTTGTTGTTTCAAACCGCTATTGAGCAAGCAACGGGCAATCGTTTATTAAATGACCTTGTTTCTTGTAATAGAAACAAGATCTTTGCTCAACAGGTTGTTGAAATTCTGGAACAAACCTATGAGGATGGTTGAAAGAAGCATTAAAAGTACATGCTCACTTATGTGAGCATGTTGAATTTGACACTTGTTTAGATAAAACAGTGGGTCTAGAAGAATTTTGATGCCTTTTAATATTTTCTTTTATTTTCAAAATTTTCTTTTCAGGCTCAGCTTTAGCTTTGCCTTTTCCACTTAAAGCAATGATTGGTGTTTGATTGGTTATGATCACATTATCTGGCTTTATGTTTTTCTTTTCAACCTTAGAGTATTCCTCTTCGGTTATATCTTCAATCTCAATAATCTCCTCTACAGTAACAGGAGAATCACATGTAGCCTTATTTAAAAAAGGCTCACAAACATCTTAATAGACTCAGCCTTGACACAAATAGTAACTGGTTTAACAGATTCAACCTCTTGAGCCTTAACAATCTCAGGCTCACTAGTTTTTGCCTTAATAGGTTCAGGCTCACTAGTGCTAGGTTGTTTAGCCGTTACTTTAACTTTTTCAGCCTGAAAGTGCACAGGCTTACTTATTTTGACAGGAACGGATTTAACAGGATTTATGTCTATCTTTGAAAAAGTAGGCACAAATTCAGTGATGTCATCCTTAACAGGCATAGGAAAATAATTTTTAGGAGGCGGAACTTGATGATAGCCAAGTCCGGCCTTGCTTTTCGTATCAGTCCTTTGTGCCTGAAGGATCTCATCAAAGACTAGAGAGGAAGCTGAAAAGTTTGATATTTTTCTTTTTAAATCAAGAACTTCAGCCTGAGAATCAGCAAGTTGTTTCTTTACTAAGGAGAGCATATTAACATAACTTCCTATTTCATCTTGCTGTTCAAAAATTTTGGCTTTTAATTCTTTCTTTTCTTCAAAAATTGCTTTTAACTTTTTATCACAAGCCTTATCATTATCTTTTAACATATTATTTGAAGCAGTTAACTGTTCTATGTTGGCGATAAGGCGTTCATTTTCCTCTCTTAGCCTGTTCACTTGTCCAGTCAAACGAATACAAGATATACAAGAGAAGGGTTCATTATCAACCTCATGTATGTTGGCCATGAACGCTTTGTTCTGTTGGTCATCATCAGCTTGTTCTGACCAGTCAAATGCTTCATCTAACAACATTAAGGCAGCAGAAACCATTGCCTTTTCTTCAGCTTTAGCCTTCTCTGTAGATTTGTTCGGAGTAGGCCTTGTGAATCTAGAGGATGGCCGTCTTATTTCGCATTCACGAGCAAAGTGTCCATAGTTTTGACACTTGTAGCACTTGACCTTGCTCTTGTTGAATCCCAGACCCTTATCATTTGGGTCCTCCAACGACTTCTTTCCTGTTTTCTTAAAGTAGGTCTTAGCTCTTCGAGTAAGCATAGCCAAGTTCCACTTTAAGTCCATTCGCTCCAATTCGTCATTATCGATTTGAAGAAAATCTTCTTCGGTCAAATCCATAGAACCAGCTTTCTTGCAGAGAAAGTCATCATAGGCGGATAGTAACGCCGAGAAAAGTGCAGCATGATCTTGTGAAGCTGCCGGGATAGGCCCTTGATGACTTGGTGGTTGAAAGTAAGAACCACCAGAAGAAACACTTGGTTGATGACTTGAAGAACCACCAGTTCTACCAGCCAAGAATGTAGAGCCAGATATTCTAGTTGATGAAACATCCACTCCGTAGATCTTAGGATTCTGGACATTTGCATTAGCCTTGGTTTCCTTCCTTTGCATGTCCAAAAGATTAGCTTCTAGCTGAACAATAAGATCATCAAGAGACATATTCAGAATGTCTGGATCCTTTTCCATCATTAAAACTCGAGTATCCCACTTGTCAGGTAGGGATTCAAGAAGTTTTTTATTTATTTCAGTTTTATCCAGAGTTATTCCCCCTTCTATTAACTCACTAACCAACTGTGAGTATCTAGAAAACAAGTCAGAAAGAGACTCGTTTGGAAGAATATCGAACACGTCATACTGCTTCTTGACTAAACGCAATTTATTCTGCTTATATTGTTCACTACCACCGCATCTTTTCTCAAATGCCTTCCATAGATCATAAGCAATTTTCAGATGTCGAAATTGCTTGAGGATTGACGGTGGTAATGCCATGGTGATTGCAGAATGAGCCTTTTTATCATTCTCAAAGGCTTTTGTTCCTCAGGAGTCATTGATTTAATTGACTTTAATGGTGTTGTACCGGTATAAACTCCAGGACTGACAGGACATTCGTATCTTTCAGTCAAAGCAACCCACATCTCAGGATCATTAAAGGAAACAAACGCTTCAAAGCGTTGACGCCAGTAGGCATAATCCATACCGAGAGTATACATAGGTGGTTTATTCATACTCCCGACTTTAGAGTTTTGCTTGAGTAGATCTCCAACACGTTGTAATGAAGAAGACGCCATTTGGAGAACCTACAAAACAAACACACAAAGAAAAACACAAAGCACTATTATGCGACACAAGGGTTGTGTCGCTAAATCAGATGGCGACACTAAAGATGTGTCGCAAAGAATTAAGTAACAGTTAAACAGGCGACACAAGGTTTATGTCGCTAAAATCCTATGTCGCAAATTTCAAACTTGTGTCGCTATCTTGTGTCGCTGAAATCCTAAATACGACAGAAAGATGTGTCGCTGAAACCCTACACGCGACAGATGATTTGTGTCGCAGAAACCCTAAGCGCGACAGAAGATGTGTCGCTTAAACCCTAAATGCGACAGAGGCTGTGTCGCTTCTTGTGTCGCAATGTCGGGGAGAGCTGCAGCTGAAACCCTAAAATTCGTAAAATCCGAAACTCTAACGAAAAACCACGAACAATGGACGAATCCAAACACCAAAATCTTCCAGAAAATGTAGAATATTGATCCTTTAACACAAAATGCAAAGATCTAATTCCAAAAACTAGTCGATTTTAACCAAAAACACATACTAACACGATCCGATAACACCAAATCCGTAGATTATGGCTCTGATACCACTTGTAGGTTCCCTGATCTTGGACCTAATCGAATCAACACATACAATCGAGAGGCGGAATTCAAACGATTGTATATAGTACGTAAAACACAAACGAATCAAACGCAAATCAACTTGTATATAGATTTATTTGCCAATTAGCTTAATACACTGAAATGCTTTACAAATGCTCTCTGAACTCCCTGATTCGTCAACCTCAAAATTGAGGCCGAACTTCTCTATTTATACTAAACCGAAATTGACCTGTGACACAAGGGATGTGTCGCACAGTCGACTCATGCGACACAAGTCTTGTGTCGCATAAGCGACACAGGCTCTGTGTCGCCTAAAACAAAACTTGTAAATTACATATAATAGACAAAATGTCGTAATTACATAACAAAATATTACAAGCTAAGACCAACTGACAGACATACAAATATGCACCAACAGGATTTGCGTACTAAGTTTCTAAAGATGTACTGTCCTCTTTCGAAGACATCAAAGATGATTGATGATATCCAAAATTTTAAGCAAGATATGGACCGGTCTTTGTACCAAGCATCGGAAAGATAGAAGGAATTAATTCACAAATGCCCTCAACATGATCTTAATTGTTAACAGGTAATCAAGGTGTTTTACAAAGGAGTTGACCGCGCAACTCGACATCAGTTGGATTCTTAGGGGCCGATCCCTAAGAAGACACCAGCTGAGGCATACATTGCCATTCAAGATATGGCTAAACACTCCTAACTTTGGGATGATGGTTCAATTGGAAGGAAGAGCTCGGTAGATGATAATGATGGACTTGCTGCAATCACAGCGAAATTGGATAGCATGGGCAGAGATATTAGGAAAGTCAATGAAAAAGTTCACGCAATTCAGGTCGGTTGCGAGACTTGTAACGGTTTCCATTTAACTAAAGATTGCCCAAATAATGAATTGGATAACAAAAACGAAGAAGTAATGTATGGGGATTTTCAAGGAAATTCCAACTACCGACAGGGCAATAACAACAATTATCGGAGGCTGTATCAAGGAAACAATCAAGGAAACAATCAGCAATATAGGCAAGGAGCACCGGGGTTCTATGCTAAGGAAGGAGTCAATGCACCTTTTCCCGAGAAAAGGGTAACTCTAGAAGAAACTATGAACAAGTTCATAGCCTCTAATGACCAACGTATAGAGGCATTTGAGTCAGCACTGCGGAATAAGGGTGCCTCTATTAAACAGATTGAAGGAACGGTTCACCAAATGGTAAAGGTTCTTCAAGAGAGATTTCCGGGAACGCTACCTGGTTTCACAGAAAATAATCCACGTGATCATGTAAAGGCTATTGTTACACGAAGTGGTAAAATTGTGAATTCTTTTTCTAATTCTAACCATGCAATTGATATTGAACAGATGAAAGAAAAAGACAAAGAGGTGGAGGAAACCCCTAACAACCAAGATGGAAATACAACTATGGATCCAACACCGAAAACGAAGCCAAATGTTAGGACTACACACCCCCACCACCATATCTGGCTGCTTTAAGGAAAGGAAAAGATGTGGTACAATACCACAAATTTTTGAAAAATCTGAAGCAACTTCACATCAACATTCCGTTCGTGGACGCAATTGCACAGATGCCCAAGTATGCAAAATACTTAAAAGAACTCTTGACAAATAAGAGTAAGTTAGAAGACGCCACGACAGTAACGATGAATGCAAGATGTTCAGCGTTGATGCAAAACAAACTACCACCCAAGATGAAAGATCCAGGGAGTATTACTATCCCTTGTTTAATTGGAAATTTAAATGTTAAAAATGCACTAGCAGATTTGGGTGCAAGTATATCTTTGATGCCCTATTCCATGTATGTTATACTAGGATTAGGTGAACCTAAACCCATTCGTATGTGCATTGAGTTGGCCGACAGTTCAGTCCAATACCCTAGGGGAGTAGTCGAAAACGTTTTGGTAAAAGTTGATAAGTTTGTCTTCCCTTGTGACTTTGTTATTTTAGATATGGTTGAGGACCCTAGAGTTCCTATCAACTTAGGAAGACTATTTTTAGCTACTTCTCACTTATTGATTTATGTATACAATAGAAGACTTACTATGCAAGTAGGTGATGAAAAGGTCATTTTTGACGTAAACAACTCTATGCAATTTCCTGTTTCAGTTGATGATACTTGTTATTATCTCAATGCTTTTGAATATTCCGATAACGAGTTTTTGCAGAGTCTACTTGAAGATGACCAATTGGATTCAGTGTTAGTAGATGGATGGACTGGGGATTTTGATACGGAAAGAGATCTTGAAGAATTCAACAGATTATTAGAAGATGTAAAGACAACTTTTAGCACTGAACACGGAGACAGAACTTTCTGTCAGCAGATCCCAGCCGGCGGTTGGATAAGTCAACCGATGGTTGAGGCTCAACCGGCAGCTGGAATTGTGCAGCCAACAGCTGAACTAGCCACACAGAATTCCATGTATACGATCTAAAATACTGGAAGTTAAAACTTCATTTGAACAACCACCACAGTTGGAATTGAAAGAATTACCAGCTCATTTGGAATACGCTTATCTCTAAGGTACGTCTGATTTACCATTTATCATTTCTTTAGCTTTAACTTGTGGAGAGAAAGCAAGTTTGTTGTAGGTACTTAAGGATCATAAACGGGCCATCGCTTGGAAGATCACTGATATCAAGGGAATTAGCCCTCATACTGAACTCACAAAATTCTGATGGAGTCAGATTTCAAACCAGTGGTACAACCTCTTAGACGACTGAATCCGAAGGTAAAAGATGTTGTCAGGAAGGAGATCATTAAGTTGCTAGATTCAGGGCTAATTTATCCTCTCTCAGATAGCCCATGGGTCAGTCCAGTTCACATAGTGCCTAAAAAGGGTGGCATGACTGTCGTTGCAAACGAAAAGAATGAGTTGATTCCTACTCGAATGGTAACGGGGTGGCGTGTTTGTATTGACTATCATAAGTTAAATGACGCCACCCGAAAAACCACTTTCCTTTACCTTTTGTCGATCAAATGTTAGAACGTTTAACTGGTAAGGACTATTACTGTTTCTTAGATGGTTTTTCAGGTTATTTCCAGATACAGATCAAGGCTGAGGATCAAGAAAAGACGACATTCACGTGCCCCTTTGGAACATTCACCTACACAAGGATTCCGTTTGGATTGTGAAACGCACCGGCTACATTTTAGCGGTGTATGATGGCGATATTCCACGATATGGTAGAGGATTTTATGGAAATCTTTATGGATGATTTCTTAGTCTTTGGTGACTCGTTTGATTCATGCTTGCGCAATTTGAAGAAGATGCTCGAAAGATGTGAAAACGCTAACTTGGTGCTCAATTAGGAGAAGTGCCATTTCATTGTTCGAGAAGGTATAGTTTTGGGGCACAAGATCTCAAGTGTGGGGATCGAGGTCGATCAAGCAAAAATCGAGGCTATTTCTAAACTTCCCCCGCCTACAAATGTTAAAGCAGTAAGAAGTTTTCTAGGCCATGCAGGTTTTTATAGAAGATTTATAGAAGATTTTTCAAAAATTGTGCGGCCTATGAACCAATTGTTAGAAAAAGACGCTAAATTTGATTTCACCACTTCTGGTTTAACTGTTTTTAACATTTTAAAAGAGAAATTGGTATCAGCACCTATCATGATTAATCCAGATTGGAATTTACACTTTGAACTAATGTGTGACGTGAGTGACTACGCAGTTGGAGCAGTTCTAGGACAAAGGGTTGATAAGAAGTTTCAACCGATTTACTATGCGAGAAAAACTCTTACGGATGCACAAAATAATTATACTACTACCGAGAAAGAGTTGCTATCAATTGTTTTTGCGTTTGATTAATTCCGCTCATATCTAGCATTATCTAAAACTATTGTGTTCACTGATCATTCCGCGTTAAGATATCTTTCAGTAAACAGGATGCAAAACCACGACTACTTCGTTGGATTTTATTATTACAAGAATTTGATATTGAGATACGAGATAATAGAGGAGCGGAAAATCTAGCGGCTGATCATTTATCGCGATTAGAAAATCCGGAGCTTGAGAAGTTAGATGAATCGGAAATAAGACATATTCCCCGACGAGGATTTGATGGCGGTCGAGTTAAGTGATTCCTTTCCTTGGTTCGAAGATTATGCTAACTACTTAGTTACCAAAACTCTCCCTAAAGAAATGAATGCTCAGCAAAAGAAGAGATTCTTTGCCGATTTAAAATATTACTTTTGGGAAGATCCGTTTTTGTTTCGATCTTGTGTAGACGAAATAATCCGACGATGTGTTCATTGAGAGGAGAGCAGGAAGATTTTAATGCACTGTCATGCCGGACCAGTTGTTGGACATCATGGAGCTAATTATACGGCCAAGAAGGTGTTTGATTTAGGATTTTATTGGCCAACGATTTTTAAGGATGCTCATGAATACGTCAAGACATGTGACGCTTGCCAACGGTCAGGTAATATTTCATCTCGTGATGAAATGCCACAAAGATCCATACAGGTATGTGAGGTTTTTGATATTTGGGGGAATTGACTTCATGGGACCCTTTCCTACGAGTTTTGGAAACAGATTAATTTTAGTTGCAGTCGACTATGTTTCTAAGTGGGCCGAAGTTAAAGCTTTTCCTACAAATGATGCTAGCGTAGTTGTAAAATTCTTAAAACAATTGTTTTCAAGATTCGGTACCCCTAAGGCTTTAATTAGTGATAGAGGTACACATTTTTGTAATGCTCAACTTGAATAAGTATTAAAAAGATATGAGGTACCTCGTAGATTTTCAACACCTTATCATCCCCAAACTAGTGGTTAGGTTGAAGTTACAAACCGTGGTTTAAAGCGTATTTTGGAAAGATTAGTGGATATCAACCGTAAGGATTGGGCAGATAACTTAGACGACGCCTTATGGGCATTTAGGACTGCGTATAAAACTTCTATTGGTTGTACTCATTTTCATCTAATCTATGGTAAAGCCTGTCACTTACCCTTTGAGCTTGAGCACAAGGCATACTGGGCCTTGCGAAATTGTAGTTTGGCTGTTGATACTGCTGGGAAGCATAGGTTTTTACAGCTACACGAATTGGATGAGTTGCGGTTGAATGTGTATGAGAATTCTAGAATTTATATGGAGCGAACGAAGAATTGGCACGATGCGCGAATAAAAACGAATAGAGAATTCATTGAAGGCTATCGTGTACTCCTCTACAACTCTCGTTTGCGTTTATTTCCGGGCAAGTTGAAATCTAGCTGGACGGGTCCATACCTTGTTCATAAGGTGTTTTCATACGGAACAATAGAGTTACTTCATCCAAACGGACGGACTTTCAAAGTAAATGGTCACCGGGTGAAGAAATACTATGAGACGAGCGTGACAACGAAGGCGAGGGTATCCTTGACCTTTATCCACTCATTTAGGAGTTTCTGGAACTGAGTCGAGCTTAACGACTCCTTCAATAAACAAATAGCGCTTTCGGGAGACAACCCGTTTTTGTACATTTACTTTAGTTATGATCGAGAACGTCAGGATTTATTTCAAGACTGCTTCCAACGGGAAAATCTTCGAGACATATCAGGGGAGTTTTTCTGTTCCATTTCTTTTCTCCTTTTCACTATATTTTATTATTTATTTTGTACAATGAGGACATTGTACAACTCAAGTGTGAGGAGGAACATAGAAAAGAAATGTATTTGTCCTGTACTTTTTAACCAACTGAAATCTATTCTTGGAAAATGATAGTACATTAGGAGCATGGATAAAAATGGAAGTTTTAATTATTATTTTTTATGTGTTGATAGGCCCAACTAACATTTCTAATCAAATTTTTCTAATTTTACACGCAAGTGTTAGACATATTCATATTATGATATATTGATAGGCTTTCTATACAAAAGTTTTTGAATTTTAAGAAATAATAATCTAACATGAATATAATTTTGTGAGAAACACAAGTTGATGTATGACTTCTTAGTCTTAATTCTTATATGATAACATGACATTTTCTATAATTTTGGGGTTTAAAATGAAATCATTTGGGGATACACTGATCGATTCCTCTGTTGTACTAAGTACAGACCTGGTTTCCATCACGATATATAATTAAATAAAAAAAAAGAGTAAAATTGCTTATATAAATTTATGAAATATAAATGTTAGTCAAATTATGTCGCTCTGTTGTACTAAGGTACAGACCTGTCACCGCTGGTTTGACTAAAAATTGGTTTTACTTATACCCTAGTCAAGTTAAGTCGCTTTGTTGTACTAAGGTACAGACCTGTCATCAATGTCTTGACTCTAAAAAGAATTTGTTAATTACTCACCCATTATATAAAAATATGTCATGATTTGACTACAGGGGTATATCATCTGTGAGATTCATAAGTTATATCCATAATAGTAATAATATGTTATTCATAAACTTGAGTATATAAGGTTTAAAGCGGATTAAAATATCAATAATCGTAGTGAAATGTCAAGATTAAAAATTTTTGTGTTTAAAAGTGTTTGATGAGGTTTATAGTATATCAACAATCAAGATAGATTTAAAATTTCCTAATAAAGGCATGTTTTGTCCTAATATAAATCCTTAGTAGTATTAAAATTATTTGCGAAAAAGTGATATGTTCATTTCTCATCTCCTAGCGATTACATGATTTTTGAATTTCTTATGTTGGAGATGAAATTCTAGATTGGTTCTAAAATGATAATCTACTTGAGGACAAGTAAGATTCAAGTGGGAAGATATTAGATAACATCAAATAAGTACATATTTAATTAAAAATATTTCCCTAATTTTAATACATTTATATGATTTTAGATACTTATTTTGTTCATATTTGCAAATATGTGTAATTATGGCTTGAATCTGAAAATGAATGGAAAAAGGACTTAAAACGAAGAAAAATTCGAAGAAAAGGATAAGAGTGTAAAAAGGAATAAGAGTTGAAGTTGGATCGTGAGAAGAACATTTTGGAACCTGAGCCCAATCGCCGGTTGGAAGGCCCAGCCGCCGGTTGGAGGCTAACGGGCCATGAGGCGGTGGAACGCACGGCCCAACCGCCGTTTGGACGGCTCAACCGCCGGTTGGGTTGGACGGCCCAACCGCCGGTTGGATGTCGGTTTTGAAATCTATAAATAGAGGTCTAACCCCAGCCATATACCATACGAAATACTTTGAACCTAATTCGACTTTAAGGTTTAAAGAGCAGTTTATGCACGAATTTGGAGCAAGGAAGGCTAGAGTTTGAAGCTTTTCAACCCTCACGAAGATTTGTTCAGTTATCGGTTTGGATTTAGATCTTCTTATTCTTTTAAATGTTCTTTTGTTTGAATATAGATCCGACTTCTTGTATCGTAGCTATGAGCTAATTTTCTATTGTGTTTACTTAGACAATAAAACCTAGATGAAGGTTTAAATGTTTGTTTACGTTGGAATATTAATTTTATGAAGTTTATTGTGTTTATCCGAAAGATCCATCTTATTTACTTGATCTTTAATTATTACCTAACGTGATTAATCAACCTTTTCTATAACGTAGGCTTGTCTAGGTTTATTAGTTATTTGCAATTGTTTAACTTGTTAAATAGTTGTGGCTTGAAGCTTTAATCGGCGATATGTTAAGAGTAATAATGATTATTGGACTTTATTTAATGTGAAAGTTGTCAAATGACGATTATTAGATTCTTGTTGATTCAAAGTCGCTAGGGTAAATCGCAATAAACGGTTGAAGTGCTTAATCAAATAAAGAATAGGTAGACAACACATAGAAAGGATTTGTTGTGTATTCATAACGAGTCTTGTGTCTCATCTAGACTTTATAGGAATTGTTAATCGGGTAAAGTGACTTTCCACAAAATATTTATTCACAATAAAATTATCCAACGGTTTAAACATACATGATAACTGGAATCTAGAGAATAAAAGTCTAAGTAAATACATTCCCTTATCCATATTTGTCTTAATCTACTTTAAATTACTTTGTTTAAATTAAGTTTTTATTAGTTTCTTAAAACGTTTGTTCGGAACTAAAACGCCCCCCTTTTACTTATTTTTTACTTTTTAATTATCTCAATTTATTAACATCGTTCCCTGTGTTCGATACTCGGATTTACCAAACTATATTATTATTCGATCGGGTATTATTGCCTGTATTGTTTGATAGTATTGATATTTTCAATTTTTAATTTATAACTTTTTAAACGCTACCTAGCACACATCATCTGTCGCATTTCATTTCTTGATGAGATATTTTCATACCTTTGGCAAATGTCACAGCGCTTCACCAAGTCGTATGCATCTCTAAATATGGTAGGCCAGTAGAAACCGGAGTCATACACCTTTCATGCGGTCATATTTGCTCTGTGATATCCTCTAGTGGGTCCATGGTGACTCTGGTGGAGAATGTGTCTTGCCTCCTTCTCGTCCACACATCTTCTGATAATTTGGTCCGGACAAACCTTAAACAAGAATGGGTCATCTCAAAAGTAGTTCTTGACATCTCTGTAGAATTTGTGTTTTATGGATTTTGGCATTCCTTTCTGAATAATTCCTTCGACCAGGTAATTAGCGTAGTCTGCATACCAAGGGTTATGAGTGAATTGAGAAGCTTTTTGGTAGCTTCCGACATTCATGAGTTGTTCTTCAAGAAATTTATCCCTTATATCTTTTTCATCAAGCTTCTCTATAGACGGATTTTCCAGCCGGCTAAGATGATCTGCTACGACATTTTTTGCTCCTTTCTTGTCTTTAATCCCTATATTGAATTCTTGTAGGAGTAAAATCCATCGTAGCAGCCTAGGCTTTGCGTCTTTCTTTTTGAAAAGATACTTCAAGGCTGAATGGTCAGTATAGACAATAGTTTTAGACAAAATAAGGTAAGAACGGAATTTATCAAAAGCGAATACTACTGCCAGTAGCTCCTTTTCTATGGTAGTATAATCCTCTTGAGTGTCTGTGAGCGTTTTGCTGGTGTAGTATATGGGTTGAAAGTGCTTATCCCTCCTCTGCCCGAGAATAGCTCCTACTACAAAATCACTCGCGTCACACATAATTTCGAAAGGCATGTTCCAATCGGGGGTAACCATAATTGGTGCACGTGTGAGCTGATCTTTCAAGAAACTAAATGCTCTCATACATTCTTCTGAAAAGATGAACGAGGTATTCTTTTCCAGCAAGTGTGCTATGGGTCGAGAGATTTTTGAGAAATCTTTTATGAAGCGTCGATAAAAGCCGGTGTGACCCAGAAAACTCCGAACTGCTTTAACAGAAGTTGGTGGCGGAAGTTTTGAGATGATATCAACTTTAGCTTTATCAACGTCTATTCCAGACTTTGATATGTGGTGTCCTAAAACTATTCCTTCCTTCACCATAAAGTGGCACTTCTCCCAGTTTAACACTAGGTTCGATTTTTCACATCGGGGAATCATTCTGTTAAGGTTAGAAAGACAAGAGGTGAAGGAATCTCCAAAGACTGAGAAGTCGTCCATGAATACCTCCATGAATTGTTCAATCATGTCATGGAATATTGCTACCATACACCTTTGGAATGTCGCAGGTGCATTACATAGCCCGAAAGGCATTCGTCGGTAAGCAAATGTTCCGTAGGGACATGTGAATTTTGTCTTTTCCCGATCCTTTGGATTGAGGGGAATTTGGAAATAGCCGAAGAAACCGTCGAGGAAACAATAGAATTCATTTCCCGATAACCTCTCCAGCATCTGATCAATAAACGGTATAGGGAAGTGATCTTTTCGAGTAGTTTCATTTAGTTTACGATAGTCGATACAGACCCTCCAACATGTGACGGTTCTTGTTGGAATAAGTTCATTATTTTCATTTGTGATCACCGTCAATCCTCCTTTCTTCGAGACAACTTGAACTGGGCTGACCTATGGGGAAACTGAGATAGGTTAAATCAAGCCAGCATCCAAGAGTTTGATAACCTCCTTCTTGACCACGTCCTGTATCTTCGGGTTTACTCTCCTCTGTCTCTGCACGGAAGGTTTAAAGTCGTTCTCCATTAAGATCTTGTGCATGCAGTAATTTGGGCTGATCCCTTGTATGTCAGAGATCTTCCATGCAATCGCCTTCTTGTGTGACTTTAATACTTGGATGAGTTTTCTTTCTTCATGGGTTTCAGATCTTTTGAGATTATGACAGGTAAGTGTGAGGTTTGATGTGCACCGATCGATCGCTGTATTTCCAACCGGCGCACACCCGTGTGGGGTAAGTTTTATATTTATAATTAGCTGGGGACCAAAGTTTTACTAGAGCAATAACAGTAGTATGACCTATGGTCGTTCTCTGAGGCTAATCGTATTATGAACCAGAGATATCGAGAAAAGTTCGATTTAGTGATGAGTTTCAAAATAATTTTAGTGGGGGTTTGTCTTAGGTCCGAAATTAAAACTAATTACACACAGTAAATAAAGAGAATAGGTTTAAATCAGTATGGATAGGAATGCTTGTTGTGATTTTATTAGCTTATATGTGGGATGATGCTTTCAAGGGTACAGTATGAAAATGTTTCTAAGTATTTGTATCTTACCTATCTTAAATGTTCGTAATGTAAACACTAGCACCCTACTATTCGGATGCCTGAACAAAATGTCACTGAGTACTAGGCTATCTTGAATTCTGATCAGATCAGGCTGCTTTAAACCCCCTTCACCGTCTCTAAGAGACTAAGTGACCCTCTTTGGATTTATGTATCCGGGGTGCAGGAATGAGGCAGCAGACCGCAATTTTATCTTCTGAACTTTCTTAACACTACAGGAGTATCTAAACTAAGTAAGGCATTTAAGAGTAAGATGGGGTTTTGACGGCTGTTAACCTTACATTAATGGCAGTAGTTTATTCTAGAGTTGGTAAATAACCAGGATGTGGTACAGTCTTTAACCTTCGACTTTTCCGTGGCTTTCATGTATTTGTACTACACCGAAGGGTGGTTCCAACGCTATACCAAGTATTCTGCCGCTCTATAGTCTTTCTGGTACCACATACTTTTCGGTCACTCTACAATAAATAATCCTACGTTTGTATTACAGTTCAACCATCTATTATAATTAAAACAACCCGTTCACTTTATATTTCTAAGACCCAATAAATCCCTGATTGATTCACGGTGTACTATACAATAGGTTTAAACAGTATTTCCACAGTTACAAAATCAGACCATGCTTTTAAGAAAACATAGATAGGTAATTACCGTTTGATCAAGGTTCGCGACTCCTTGTCATAAAGGTTTTAACCACGTTTAGTGGAGGAAAGACGATAGTTTAATTTATAATCATAAATGTAAAGTTAAATAGCACACCAAGTTTTCAATATTAAAGTAGCATCACCCCAAATATTAACAAGCTAACTACATCACAACAAGCACATAAGCTAACTACTCACTAAGCATGACAATAAATTCTAAATCTAGCATAATAACCATGATAAATTCGTAGATTGAATAGATGCTGAAAGATTACAAGAACAGAACTCCGAAATATCTTTTACAATATTACAAATGATCTCTCCAAGTATTTCAACAATATTACAACGCTACCCCTATCGTTAGTCTTGGTTAAATATTAACCAAAAACTAATTAATTCTAACCTAAATCTCTTACTACTTAACTCTAGAGAGAGAAAGTACAGAGAGAGTGTGTGTGTGTGAGAGAGAAAGGTGTGAGGGAGAGAATGGGGGATGAAGGGATGACTGAAATGAGGAGGTGAATGTTGGTATTTATAGGCAAAGGCCCAAGTCACCCGTACACGCTCCAAAGCACAAAATATAAGCCCGAAACAGCAACGAACCTTAAAATAACTGAAAAATGGCATCACCAGAGACCACTAGGGGCCGTATCGGCACCCTAGAGGTCGTATACGGGGTCATAAGAGCCGTATACGGTATACCCTACGCCGTTTGGTGTTTTGCCCGTATGTTCGGTACTTCGTTCGTTGCTTGTTTCGTTCGTATCTTCTTCATTTCTTGTCTGTTTGGCTTGATTCTTTCGCCTACGATCTTGAAATTCTGTTACGCTTCTAATGATACCAAAATCATGAATTTTGGATGTGTGTAGCTCATACGTACTCGGAATGCGTTCGGTTGATCTTCAGGTGTTGTATCTTCTCCGTTCTTTATCCGTTTTGCTTGATTCTTGATTCTTCAATTTCGTAATTACTTATGAATCATAAAATAGTGGTTAGGGAGTGTATATCATAAGGTAAATAAAAGTGGAGGAATCAAGTGAAGTTTATTTGCTTTGTTTTGTATGTTATTCGTACGTTTTTAGCGATTTTTGTTGCAACGTCTATATTTGAACTACTTTAGTGATTTTTAATAAATAAACATTGATTTAAGATGTTTTCACTAATTAATAGCTCAAATAACGATGAATAATGTATGTAAAAACATGACTTTTTACGTTATATCAGACACATACCCAAACACGATCTTGTTTTTGTCCGGATCGTAAGTCACAAGATCCCGGTCGCAAGTAGGGTAAATCGTCAAAAAAAAACTTTCGGAGGGCAAATCGTTGTATATGTTCGGAAAAATTGACAAAAGGTTCAATTCCCTTTAATTAAATACACATTGTTTTATTCCATTTAAGACTAATTATTTCTTGTGGAGTTCTTATTTTCATAAAATTCCTTTTCAGCATTAAATGCTTGAAACGTTTTATATACATATATTCGGTTTTATAGGTCATCCGAATGAATTTTTAATTATTCTTTATTGTGACAACATCATCGACGATGTGAAGACAAACAATCGAAAAAGTATTACTAGCTAGGACATATCTACTAACTAAATTGGTCATCCAAAATGATCGATTGTTCTAAAATTTTCACTGCTTTGTTTTCCTATGCAGTTAAATATTGAAGGTGTATCAAATGTAGTTAGTGAGAGTTTTGAGGTATTTTTTAATGTGCCGTGCTAGGCTAGAGAAGATGACACACATGTCTTTTTTTATTACGATTAAGCATCAACGTTGAACATAATATACGTATAAAATTACAAAAAGTTAACATTAACCGTTTTCGACGTGGACTGTGCGATGCACGGACTATCAATTTACCGGTGGTTAAGTAAATATGAGAATGAATTGGTTTAAAACTCCAATTATAATTGAGAACTAAGAGATGAGATCATTAGAGTACAATAAATTTTTAAAGTATGGTAGAGCCAATGAGATTGTGCCATTTGTACAAAAACCCATTTACCCCCGTCTTTTTGAAAATTAATTATTTCACAAACGTCAAATCGAAAAATTATGATAATTGTACCATAAAATTCAACGTTTTCTCCTCTTCGATTAGACATGTCACAAGGTATACTTTCGATGAGTTTTTTTCGTTTTTTGGTGGGTTTATAAATTACTAACACATGTGTTAACATGTTGTAGTTAGGGTTTGGGGTTTGAGGTTTAGGGTTTAGGGTTTAGGGTTTTTAACGATTTATTAAACCCTAAACCCTGCTAAAACCTAAACCCCAAACTTTAACCGTAATCCTAACAAAGGTACAACCAAACACTAACACATGTGTTAATAATTTATAAAACCCACAAAAAAGTAAAGAAAAAAACTCGTTGAAAGTATACCTTGTGATGTCTAATCGAAGAGGAGAAAATGCTGAATTTTATAGTGCAATTTTTATAATTTTTTAATTTGACATCTGTGAGATAATTAATTTTTAAGATCTATAAATAAATGAGTTTTTGTACACGTATTTTTTACGAGAAGTAAATGCAATATTTAATTTCAACAATATCACATTTCAAAAAAAATTGAAAAATGTGGGAGAACATAAAAAAGAAAAAAGACCAAACGGCATAAAATATTTGAAACATTCACACACACAGAGAATCACACCTCCACAGGTTTGACCAGTTGACCGCACAGTGTCACATCACCGTCACCACCACCGCCACCATCATGTTGGAGCTCTGAAGAAGATAACTATACACACACTAGTGTGTGTATTTTGGTCCTGGTGATATGCCCTACCAATTGGTAATATTTGTTTTCTGTTTAATCATTTCATCCTAGTTTATAATATATAAATAAATTGGTTATAAATAAAGTCGTAATTTGATTAATTTAGAGATGAAATGGTTACAATTTGATAAATTGATTACACATTAATTTGTTAATGTTTAAGGAATTTAATTCTAATGGTTTGATTTTCGTTTGCATGTTTATTAGGTCAGCAAAGGTGTTTGATAAAAAAGAGGGACATTTAGAGTTTTTTGTTATTAGTTTTTGTGCCACCCAAAAAAGACACTCACTTTAGTATGTTCGATAAAGGTGTTTGTAATCGTAGATCCGGAATATGAAGAAGAAAGTGTGTGATAGTGGTAATAGTAGTGATAATGTTGCTGGTGATTCGAAGCAGAAAGAGAGGCACATTGTTTCATGGACTGAAGAGGTTTAATTTGTTCTCCCTGATCGAGTCTTTTATTTTTGTTTACATTGTATGTTATTATTGTGACGTATGGTGTACTAAGTGTGGTTTCAGGAGGATGATATCTTGAGGGAACAAATCGGTATTCATGGAACTAATAAGTATGATTTTGTTCTCTTTATTTTTCTCAATGATTGTTCTTTATGCGGTTTAAAATAGTTGAAATGTTATTGGTTAGTTTTTGGTGATGAGTTAACGAGTGTTATGTGCAGTTGGGTGATTATTGCATCCAAGTTTGAGAATAAAAGTACAAGGCAATGCAGAAGAAGGTATATTGGAATATATTTTTTTCCCCTTGATTCTTTCTATTTTGTTGTTTAAGGATGTATTTGATTTGCTTAAGGGAATCACTATGGGTATGAGATTGATAATGAGGTGGAATGGAAATGGGAATCATTTTGAAAGCCATCTCCTTACCCCGGGTATGGAAAATCCCTCATTTATAGGTTTCATTCCCAATATGCAAAACCCACACCCCTTAAACAAACACCTTATATCATTTCCCCTCATTCTCATTGCCATTCCCACATATCAAAACCCTGAATCCAAACACACTTTAAGTTGTATGAATACTAATTTTGGGCGAGGTTATGAAACTGCCAATGCAGATGGTTTACTTATTTGAATTCTAATTTCAAACGAGGAGGATGGTCACCCGAGGAAGATATGCTTTTATGTGAGGTAAAGTTGTATGACAATCTTTCCATTCTGCCATTATAGTTCAGGTCACTGTGAACATTATGAAATCATTATCTTGACAGTCTGTGTTGCAAATCAAGAGAATTATAACTTGTCAATTTGATTATCTGATATCTGTAGATAATCTGCAGGCCCAGAAGAAATTTGGCAACAGATGGACTGAGATAGCAAAAGTGGTTTCAGGCAGGTAGATAATGTTTTATTTGGTTACCAATTTGGCGTTGAAGAAAGTAATTAAGTTCTATTGTTTCCCTGTGAAAAACAGGACGGACAACGCTGTTAAGAACCGGTTCTCTGTCTTATGTAAAAGGAGAGCTCAGCATGAAGCATCAACTAAAGAGAACAGTTCTGTTGATGTGAACACCAACAATAGAAGAGTCATGTTTGATAACAGACATAATACATATGGAAATGTAGAAACATCAGTGCATCCGATGAAGATGAGGTATATTGGGTAAAAAATTTCAAACCCGTAGAAATTGAAATTAAGATTAAACTTGTAAATTGTAACGTTAGTACTATTGTTGTAATTTAGGAGGAAACATATCGCGTCAACAACAGAAGATCAAAAGTTTGAAGAAGGATTGGTTAAGGAGAGTAGAAATACAGACCAGCAACTACGACGACCTCCGTTGATGGTACTTGTGCAGAACTGCCAAAATACCAGCACTTCAGCTGCCCAGGTTCATGTCGAGAGTAAGAAGGCCCCCGGTGATGGTAATGTTTGAATTCTTGATTGTGCTTTAGCTTAAAACTATGCCCTAAAATGATATTTATATGAGGGTTGTTTATCATCAAATTAGGCACTGATAATTCTTGGTTATTACCATCTCCGATTTACGTTAGAATCCTTCAATTAGATGAATGCTGACACGTCTTTTATTGGGTTTGATAAAAAGCATCTACTGTAAAAACGGTTGAAGAAACATGTCTCAAGAAGGATGATTCAAAAATTGTTGCAGCAGCTCAGGATGATCTGTGTGATGTTAAACCCCTACTATCTGAACCAATACACACAACTAGTCTTGTTGATGGTAAAAATATAGGAGAATGTGATGCAGCAACAAATCAAGGTGAGTTATGCTAATATGGGAAAGGATTGCTATCTATAACTTCCTTATTATCATAGCCTGAAAATAAGATATTTATTTTGTTTGTGTTACAGATATTTTACCATCTTGCTACGAATTCAAAAATGATGTTGGAGGCGTATGTCCCTTACCAAACTCAGAGTTCAGTTCCCCAATTCAAGTAACCCCATTGTTCAGATCAATGGCACAAGGAATTCCAAGCCCAAAGTTTTCAGAAAGCGTGAGTTCTTTGAACTTATGTTTGTTATTATCCTCAACATTTTAAGAGCTTAAATTCTGATGATATTTTAACGTATGGCTTGTAGTTAATTTGAAACCGAAACAGCCTTTGGAAGACTTTCAAAGCTCATGCCATACCCCTTTGACTCATTCAATACATTGCCCTTTCCTTTCAAGCCATTCATTTTAATCTGACTTGTTTGGCCCATTAGAGATGAAAGCATAACCTGAATCAACCAATATATAAGTAATTGGTTGAAATTTCCACCTCTATATCTAGTACAAAGTTCAAATAGGAGAAGCTTGATAGCGTCAGATTGAAAGGTCCATCTTGCGCAAGAGCAGAAACAAAGGGGCGTGAACTTAACTTAACTCATCGTGAAGTGTAATCATATTTGCCTACAAAAAAAATAAATTTGAAGGTCCAATATTATAAAGCACCCATCAAAACAATGGGGCAAAAGGAGAACAAGCAAAGGCTTTTACGCAGAAAACCACATTGAACTGAAAGGAAAATGAAAGAAAAGCAAAGACTACAAATGATGCCCAGCCTAACACCAAACCCCACTAAGTAGTAGTTTAATTTTCCAGAAGCTTTATTGGTAGTAAAGTGGGCTTTCATGTTAACTCTGGAGTAAAGATTGGTAGTTTATTAGCATGTAGATCATAGATATTGCCTAAATTCTAAGCACCAGCATATCAGTGTTACTTACTTAAGGCTTTCAAAGGTGCTTATAATGGAAAGTTTGAGCCTGAAAAGTAATGGGAGATATTTGTAGGATGAAAATTGCAACAATTTTTTTCCAAAAAATATTAAAGATGGAATTACCTATTTGCTATCGTCATCATCAAAGATGCCAATGATTTTAATTTGTAGAATTCTCTCATCTTGCCATTATTGAAGTGAAAATTTGATTAATACTGGTTAAAGGTTGCAATTTTCCTTCAAAGTATGAACTATTGCTATTTTCTTTTTGCGGTTCATAGTAAGCCAAAAGAGAGAAGTTTGAATCATTAGAACTAATCTCATATCTACCCAATTGGCTTTCACATAAATATTCTTTAATGTCCAGAATAATTTCATAAGAAAAGCAGGACTGACCCGATTTTTCTGTTTTTATTGTATATATTTTTTTTCAGGAGAAGAGCTTCTTACTGAAAACACTTGGAATGGAATCAAGAACACCCGATACAACTTCACAATCCCCACCTTGCAAAAAGGCCCTTCTTCACTGCCTGTAAACCCCAAAACGCTTCGATAAAGATCTGCTTGCAAGCTAAGAATGTTCTTTTACATTGTAGAATTACAAGCAGATCTAACAACACTTCATTTTTTATAGCCGCCTAAATTTTCAGTTTTTTATTGGCGGTCTTAATTCTTTTAGTGTGTTTATTTTTTCGGGGGGAGTTCAAATTCGGGTATGTGAACTCCCCTGACACTATTTGGCCTCAAAATATGCCAAATGTTGTATAGAACATATTTTGTGTTTGAGAGTGTAACTATATGTCAGCATATAGCTGATAATGCCCCCAGTTATACACATAATAAGGGAGTGTGTGGGGGGTAGTAGAAGTATAGAAGAGTGAAGGAGTATGAAAGTCAAGCTGCTGGTTTTTGTGTTCCTGTTCTTTGTTTTAGTGTGTGTAGAGAAGGTTATGGTATGAGATTTTTGCGCTGGTTTTGTTGTTACTTCTGATTCATGGTATGATTGTTTTTCGTAAACCTTGGTTTATATACTTGATTTTTGTGTGCAAAAGTTTTGTTTTGAGCACTTTGATGACGAAAATAGGAAGTTTGGATGGTGAACTTGCTTGTAGTGGATGAACGATTAATGCTGTCATGGTACCTCGAAATGAAAATCTTCTATATCCCTGTACATGTGTGAAATTTAAGTGAAAGAATGTGGTTTTTGTTAAGCTAGTTGATGAGGAGGATAAAGAGGATAAAAAGTAGAAATTTAAAATTATAAAAGTGAAATCGATTGTGAAAGTTGAGCATTTAGGTTTTCTAAATGATGTAATTGGACAATATTTTGTTAAAGTGTGCAAGAATTATGAATTATGAGAAACATAATTAAAAAAGTTATGGTCAACTATTTTATTTGTTTTTTAAAATCTAAAGCATGCCTTTTGCTTTTTTGAAAAATCTACTGGGTCCTACGTTTTTCTTTTCTACTGGCATTATTTTTTATTGTGTTTTGTGTGGTTTATATACATTCGCACTGATGTACTTTATTTGTTGCATAAACAAAATAAAAATTCAAAAGTTGTTCTGCGTTCAATTCTGTCTACTTAAAACGATCAACATAACATACCCTTCTCCTTCCTTTTCCTTTATTTTAACTGGTTTTTAACCACTATTATATATTATTTTTCAATGTGATTGTGTCTGTGGGTTTCGATTTTTTAATCGAGTTGGTAAACACCCAAATCAAAGCTTTTGAATCAGATTTGTGTCTTGCAGGTGGGGCCGTGGCCCGTGGGGGTGAAGGTTGCCATTGACAAAAACCAAAAGCAAAAGTATAACAGTAGGCAACACGTCATCATCATTCTTGAGTATCTGTTGATAAGATGTAATGAAGTATTAAATAACTCTGAAAACATGACGGTATAAAATTGATGCAGAAACCATGGTACAATCACATATGGATTTGACATGTTTTGATAGTAGTTGACACATGGATCTTATAGGTTTCTATATTAGTTGATGTTTGTCTCAAAATTAAAAGCAAAATAAGTAGTTATTTGTAATTATTATTCTTAAACGAATTAAACCAAATTATATAATAAATAAAATTTAAAGTAAGGGTATCTTAGTCATTTCAGTGGGAACAAGAACTGAGCGTGCAATAATTTTGAGCTTTTGGACTAGTGATGTAAAAAATATAGAATACAAAAATTAACGATGTGAATGTGTATAAACTGTATTATCCGTGTAATTAACTCTTAGAAATTATTATTATTATTATTATTATTATGAGCTATGTTTGACGACTTTTGAAATACTTTGGACATATAATGGTGAGTGGGACTACTCTACTCAATTACTCAAAATATGATGTGTATTACTTTTTCTTTTTCTTTTTTAACATGAATTTAAACTATTTCACATCATATAACTTTATAGAATTACCAAGAGATTGTATGTCTTCAAACCAAAAAGTACAATTGTACTACAAGTACTAAATCTGGGATTATAAGAGCTGCTTCTATCAAAAAATTTAATTTTATAATAGGTCGATAAATGAAATAACAGGATAAATCCATTCAAATCGTGTTTGAAGATCATTTTTAAAGACCATATGTCAACCTTTATCTGGCTTAGGATGAATGTGGTTGTTTGTGTATACATAGACATGTTTCATTTCTCTAGGTCTAATCCATCATTTCAGTAATTTCCAACATGACCTGAAACTCAACACGAAAATGACTCTTGTGTCGGATTTTTGACGCGCAACTCCGGGAACCTGTGAGTCGAGTTTGGATCATCCAATGAGTTTTTGAATTGACCCGATAACCCAAATAAATTTAAAAAGTAGTTGAAATGTTTTAGTTTTAATTTAATAAACCAAAATCTTTAATGATGTTTTAGTATTAAAATTTGATGAACATACTAGGTAATAGGATCTTTTGGGATTTTATAAACATTTTTATGCTTAATAGAGATCGACTCATGTGACTCATTCGACTCGAAATTGGTATGTTAACTGAAACTGATTCAAAAATCTGATGACTCGATTACATAAATGAAACCATGGGTCGAGTCCGGGTTAACAGGTATTGGATTGGGTTTAAATATTCAACCCGATTAGAAAATCAGGTCGGGTTTGACTCGACTAGTTCTGACCCGCCAGTTCAATAACCCGAGCAGATCACTCAACCCAACTCGAATTGTCATCCCTTCTTTTAGTATAAATGTAGTAATAATTGTTCCAAGTGTTAGGAGAAACATTTATGTTACACGTGGACCGATTTGAAATCTATTGCTTCAAGTCGGTGTTGAATCATGAGAAAATATTGTAATAACATGAATGTAACTCTTTAAAGGTACACAAAAATGACATTATTTTGAGGAATTTGATAAACAATGGCGTAGGGGCAATAGTTTAACATACCTTTTATAGAAAATTACAGTAATCGAACATCTAAGTTCTATAAAAATAATCAATTAATGACATATATGGAAAATGATGTTTATGAATTATGATGCAATTTAAACATAAAAACATTGTTGTTTAATTAATATTAACGGGTGAGATTCAAATGAGAATGAAAATTTTTATGAGAATGAAGAAATCAATAGGAATGCGCCACGTGTCACAAAACTAATTTCCTCTCACGTTTTTAAAAATTAAATATCTCAAGAATGGTTAATTGAAAGTTTATAAAAATTGCACCATAAAAATTAACATTTTTTTCTTTTCGATTAGACATCTCACATGTTATACTTTTGACGATTTTTTTTTTATGATTGTACAATATTAGTAACACATGCGTTACTCGTTTACAAAACCCAACGAAAACGGGAACAAAAAAAAGTTGTCGAAAGTACATCTTGTGAAATCTCTAATCGAAGAGAAAAAAACGCTGATTTTTATAGTGCAATTTTTATGATTTCTCAACTTACCGTTCGGAAGATATTTAATTTTTAAAAACGTGAAAGAAAGTGGATTTTGTGACACGTGACGCATTCTTATTGATTCCTTCATTCTCACATAAAGTCAGTGTACTCATTTGAACCTCACTCAATATTAATAATAATATTTAATTTTATATATAAAATCCCAACCACTACCCTTAGGCATTGTTTATAAAATCCCAATGGTTATTGTTAATTAAAACTGCCCAAAAACGATTTTCACTTTACAACGATATAAGACCTGGTGGGCACTCCGAATCACCCGACTCATGTCCACTGACCCACAATTTTGACAACAAATAAATGTATACAAAGTTAGTGACCAACATTAGAGTCATTGTATAACCACTATAGCATTAGATCATTATATTTCAAGTTTCAAGTGGGTTCAAGGTCATGAAACCTAACATCATCAATCCATAAGATCTAACCAACTACAGCCTTCTGGCCTTCTACACTCGAAATCTAATCACCACAGAACCCAGCAACTATAACTATAATTGTTATATCCAAATGTAATTCAAAACGCATTATCATGTGATTGTATGCACTTCACACCGTTTTCCTCTTTTTCTGCACTTTCTGCCATTTGAGGTAAATCTGGTATGACAATCCACTAAACACCATAACAACACTGCCCCATTGCTTTCTAGACAAGGGATTACCACTAAGCAGTGATGACACCACAATGCTCACAAACTTTCGGGTTGTTGTGATGGTGGTGTTCGTTAAAGAACCGAATCTGCTAATCGTAAAAAAGATGAAGTTTTGGCCAATTGCACCACACAAACAGTAGTATAGTATATCCCAGGCGGCCTCGGGATGGTGCTTGCAGAATTCAATCGCTTGGTAGCCACTTGCTTGTGGCCAACCAAACATGAACACAAAATTGTAGATAGTACCCCATAAATTCATCCCTAGCATTATATCCCATGCACCTGTCTTTGGGTACCTACACAACACATAAATATAATTATCAGATGCATTAGATTGCAAGATCTATATAGTTTTTCTGTGACGTTTTACACATTTATTAGTGATATCCTTGAAGGTGATAATGTCCATCAAGAGATGTTATCAGGGTTAAAGTAATTACTCAAGTAAATTAATACAAAATCTGTCAGCATTACTATCAAACTCAACGCTTGATTTTTAATGAGTGTATCTTCATAAATTTGATAGTAACTTTAGTGGTTCTCATTTACTATTGAGAAAAAAGAAATTGACAGCTACATTAGAATACCAGCCCATCCATATCGAATTGCAATACTTTCCATTTTGGGATCTCCTATAAAAGTTCTAATAATCCTTTTTGTCAAACCTCAAAGAAATACCAATATGTCCATCTATGACAATATGACGATATGATTTTAATCCACAAGATTTACCTTTATCTTTTCATTATTGAAGGGCAGTTAGGGTGTTAGATACAGAAAAGAACCGATTTATATGCAATGCAGGTAGTATAATATTGACAGATAAGAGCATGAGCACCAACACGAATTTTCTTGGGGACGGAGAGCTTACTACTTAACTTGCTTCCTAGTTACATACGATGACTCAACAAACAAGGAAAGCTTATTGATCAAATACCTTGCTGATATTGAATCTTGGGTTGCATTCGTGAAACCATCAAACGCCAAATTTAGAAAACACAGCCCGTATCCAAGTGGAGCATTAGGATGAGCCAGCTTGCTTAATGACTTTGAGCTAGTCTGGACAGAGACAATTGTATAATTTGAGTGAGGAAAATGAGACTTTAAAAGCAAAGAAATAATTAAACAGCCTTACAGGATTTAATCAATTTCAGATTTTCATATAAATATTCCCGAGAACAGAAGAGGGACATAAAACAAGCACTATGGTAGCAATTTCTCGAGTCACTTGATACCTTTGCTAGTGCAAATGCAGACACCCCACCGGCAACAAGAAGAGTACAAAGATACTCGGGGAACGTATATCTTATACCATAAACTAGTGTCCCCATCAGCATAACTGCATAGAAAAAAAATACCACAGATTTTAAGAATAATTGCATCCACATCAGAATCATTGCATAAGGGTAGAATAATACATATAATATACAGTTCATAATCATGCTGAAACTTACCTGGAATCATTTTTGAGGATTTTGCCAGGACCTGAAAGTATAATAAACAAATGAGTACCTAAATTACCACAGTTCTTCCACCAAGGAGCAGTATGCATCAGCTTACAACATTAAACTTTGTACAACTAGTGTTATCATCCAATAATCAATGCACATATTATATTATACAGAAGCTACCAAAGTCATACTTGGTAAGTAAAGATACCATGGATGAACACACTTCTGCTTTTCAAGAGTCATTTTATCTTCCAATAAATCAAACAAACAGAGAACTAAATAATATGAGACATCATTCAATTCGTATAGTGTACTCAAACCGTCCAAATAAAGGTCAAGTGGTGTAATAGTTCACTTTTGTTAAATATGTAAATTCTAATAACCTTTGACAGTTTAGACAATAAAACGATAAATAAACCCTTTGAGACAAGATCACGAAACATTAGTTCCACCTTTAACGCAAAGGGCTGAAACTGTAACAAGGAGATATAAGTGTGCCACAGATTCAGAAAATTATAAAAATACCTGAGCAGGATAACTTATGTATTTTAATGCTTCAATCCCCATAGCTGGACCAATTGTATTTGTCACGCCAGCACTCCAATAGCTCCACCAAGGAGTACGGCCAGTATTACCACTGGGCCACAGCTTAATCACTATTTAACAAGCAAAGAATATCAATCAACATTTTCTTCAATCGTGTCCTAGATGAGGAAAAAGATAAAAGAAAAAACAAATACATATCACACTTACTCACGAATGACCATACTAGACAAACAGCACTTTGTGCCAAATTTAAGAATGCCAGGTGTTCAAACCTCTCCTTGTCAGGGCCAAATCGTTTAGTAGACCTGGATTTTCATATATGAAATTTTTCAAAAATAGTAAGTCAATTACCATAACAAGCTTAACAAACTATATACAGATATATACAGTTATACTCAATCTACTCTAAAAAGGAAGTTCAAAAAATACTTTCTTTATGCCACCCAACTATGAAATCTCATTAAGCCACCACCAAAAGTTTCCATGTGTCAAGGGTCACAAAACAAGATATCAAGTTCAAAGACGTTGATTCTAGCCTAAGGAACATTGGAAAATGTTTACGCTCCTCCCTTGGAAAATGTTCTTTCTCATCTTATCTTATATAAATAATAAATGTCGAAGTTAACTTGTATTTGGGTATAACTTCAAATTGAAAATGCATGCCTAGTCTACAGCTACTTAATATACAAACATATGTTTCTAGATTGTACAGAGTATTTTTTAACTTAATTACTTGTACCTAAGACTTACAAATTATAGAAATATACTTATGTTTAACTTAAACACAGTCAACACTCGTTGACCATGCATTTTAACTTGTATTAAACCAACTCAATGACAACAAAATGTGAATTTACTAGTCATAAACAGGGACGACGCACGAGCATGTGATCTTTGAACTCAACTACTACACTGGCCTTTCTGAAACTTTATAAATCAGGGATTGCCTATACAAGAGTATGGTGTTACTTACGTCTACAACAAATCCATCAGTCCTAATTATTCAACTCCGTAACAGCTTAGAAGAACTTTATTAGTATTTAAAACATCAAACCAAGCAATCATTGATCCGAATTCATATGCCGCATAACTAACATATTGACATACAAAGCATATAAATAGTGTCAATATCTATGCTATAATCATAATAATACAAATCAAATAAAACAAACTAACAAAGCATCAGCATTAACGATAAGACAATCAAATTCTTTCATAATCGAAAATTCATTTCACTACATATTGAAATTTCGAAACATTGTTAAATACATAAATCCACATAAACTAAATATGGCTACTTATTACTATTACTATTATTATTATAAGGATGATATATGAAATACTTACACTGTCTCTTGAAGAATGCCTTGATATATATACGCCGACCAAATACCGGCGACGCAAAATGCGAGTTGCAGCACACGGCGCAAACCGACGCCGTGAGATTCCATCACCGCCGGAATGTCGAGATCCGGCCAAAATCTTCAATTATCCGGCGATTTTTCTCCCGTACCGTAGAACGGAGTAGCGATTTCAAGCGATGATGTAACAGAAAATTGAAACAATTGGAAGTTTTAATTAAGCAGAATTTGAAATTTATTTATTTCTTGCAAGTTGTTTGTTCGAGTCTTCGAGTGTTTGGTAGTAGAAATGTAACATGCTCTGCTACGTTGGATTTTACATGTGGAAGACTCTGATTGGTTCATTGACTTAATAGTGTGATTTTATTGGCTGATTGAAACGCTTGTGACGTGGTCTAACTATCAATGTATTTGCAGTGAGGTCCCTATGCATTTTCATATTAGATAATGTTACCCTCTAAGTTAGCATCGAACCAACCTCAATTATAATTTATTTAGGCTTTTTAAAAAAAACTAACAATAATAATCTCTATATTATATTACTAGCGGGATACCCGCGCAAAGCAGCGATATATTTATTTTGTTTACTTTAATGTATGACTAAAGTAACTTGAATTTAACTGATACCGGTTATACAATATTTTATTTGACAAAGTTTGAACGTAGCTTTCGTGTTTTAACATGAATGTAATATCTTCTTGATTGTTTATTTTAAAAGTCAAAGTTAAAAGTCGTCTGAGTGTTGTGAGGATGTATACTATATTGAAATTCAAATTATAAGTCCTACTAAAATCATCAATAATTTATTATTGAAATTTGACTCATTATGTAATTACTTGCCTTATTTAGTTATGATAGGGGCAATTTATTAATTTTTTCTTGTTGAGTCTAATTTAAAATAAACATTAAAATATTTTATAATAATAATAATTAGGTGAAGGACGCACGATAATGCGAACTTTTATATTTTTATTTGTAAATTTTTTAAATTTAAATGTTTGTTTGATTTGTTTTGTTATACTTGGGATACAATAAGTAAGCTAATTTTGGCACAATTTTTCATAGTGAAAGATGTTAATTCAAGTATACTAACTTCGGTGCTATTTTGACGTGGACATTTTTGATGTTTTGGTTACTCCGTAGTTTACATTCAAATTTTTTAAAATGTAAATTCTTACACAGTTTATTCTCTAAACTAACTAATTATGACCTAAAAATATTAATGAAAACATGTATTATGTTTATGATTGGTACAAGTACCTCAACTTTTGCGTCTATACACGTTAGATTGTTGAGTCAAAATAAAAACTTTTGCATCTTACATTTTTGCATCACCAAAGCCATGCTTTTTGCCAACGTAATAGAAAACTTTTTGATATACACAAAATAAGATGAAGTATATATTAGACCCATTTTAAAATGAGTTGGATATAGCTTTACTTTCAATATTGAAGCACTAACATATATATGGAAAATAAAGAAATTTGAGAACTTTTAAATTATAAAATTTTTTACATGTTTAATGATTCAATCACATGTAATTATTGATGTAGATTAATGTTAAAAGAAAAATAATTTGACAAAATCTCAAAATAACCTTTAAAATCAAATTTATATTTTTCGTTCACATGTACAATATATAGGGTTAGGTTCAAACGAGAACCAGAAAAAGGTACATAACTGCGAGAACTTTTTAAATTACATTGTTTTTATACATGTAAACGCAACAATATACATATAAATGTTATTTAATGTTCATATTATTGATAAATAAAAGTTAAAAACAACAAAATACATGTTAAACTATAAAATATATAAAGTGTTCCCATGTGCACATGTGAACGAAAAATATAAATTTGATTTTAAAGGTTATTTTGATGTTTTCTCAAACTATTTTACTTTTAACCTTAATCTACATCAACGTTCATATGTGATTGAATCATTAAACATGTTAAAATCCATATAATTTAAAAGTTCTCGCAGTTCTGTACCTTTTTGTAGTTCTCATTTGAACTTTGGCTATATATATATATATATGTGTGTGTGTGTGTGTGTGTGTGTGTGTGTGTATATCTTTTTAATATACAAAACTGGAGTTCAGGTTGCCTCATTATGCTTACGTGGCACCAATCATTTGCAGCCAAGTATACAAAAAATGACGTGTCGACTTCACAATTTTTTCACAGAATAATTAAGCCACGTAGACAAGCTTGCGTGGCACCAATCTTTTCAAAATCGTCACTTAATGCCATTTAATTATTTCCTTTTTGGTTATCCACGTTTGACCATGTTTTTGGGAAACCTTTTATTGATATTAAAAAAATTAATGTCCAATTCTTTCACAAGATATTGTCAATATTTGCTTCAAAAAACAAATTCTTTCCATACAAAACTGGAGTTCAGGTTGCCTCATTATGCTTAAGTGGCACCAATGATTTGCAGCCAAGTATACAAAAAAATGACGTGTCGACTTCACAATTTTTTCACATAATAATTAAGCCATGTAGACAAGCTTGCGTGGCACCAATCTTTTCAAAACCGTCACTTAATGCCATTTAATTATTTCCTTTTTGGTCATCCACGTTTGACCATGTTTTTGGGAAACCATTTATTGATATTAAAAAAATTAATGTCCAATTCTTTCACAAGATATTGTCAATATTTGCTTCAAAAAACAAATTCTTTCCATACTAATAATTCCCTAAATTGTATAACTAAATTCATACGTATTTCCATACCCCAAACTAGAATTCACCAGGCACGGATTGCAGATCAATTTGTAAGTTTTGAAAAGTTCTTTCTTTTCTCTAAATTGTGTTTTTGTGTACTTACTGTTAATTATGCTTATGTTTACACGTATACTTATATGTCTGTTGTGTATGTTGTATCAAATGTTTTGGTAGGTTTCATTAATTTGCGATTGTCGCACCCCCAAATTTGTACAGCGGAAGCAATTCGGGTCGGGCGCGACTAATCAAGTACTCATTGCACAAAGATACAACAAACGACCTCTAAATGAGACGTTTGAAAAATAGTTACAAATTCCATATATATATAGTAGAGTTTGGAAACACAGCATAGCGTTTACCGCATAAAATATAGTTCCTGAGAGTTCGCGTATCGAACGGGAGATTCTATTACATAACAAGTTTACAAAAAGTAATGCCAAAGAATCTCCGTAAAATGCAGTGTAGAAATCATGCGACTCTAGCTAAAGTATCCAGGAGTAAACCTACTCCGTTTGTGTACCTGAGAATACATGCTAAAAAGGGTCAACACGAATGTTGGTGAATCTCACAGGGTTGTAAGTAAATAGTTTGAACACAAGAGTTTATCAGCGTTTGCAATCCAGCAAAAGTAAGTATGTATGCATATACCGTTGCCATGAGCTCATAGTCGAAGCTTAACCCGTAAATAAGTAAAGTACAACCAAGTACAGTATGTTGCCCCCGCGAGTGCCCAATCCAAACACTCGTACGAAACAAATATAGGTCGCCCGTTTGTACATAACGGTTCGTGGTAGCGCTACTACCCCGAGCGGGGAGGGTCAGTCCCTAATGGATCCATTAACTAATATTCGCGCTTAAGTCCATAACTAACGAAACTATGATGGAGGGACTTCAGTGGATTAGTAAGTAAACTCATGCAAACCCGTATAAAAAGTAAGTAATTTAGCATTTGTGTTCATGTAAAAGCAGTTAAGCATTGTATCTCACCCCATTGTAGAAAAACAGTAAAAGTGGGGCTGTAAGACTCACCTGAGTCCTTGCAAGTAAGCGTTTAAATTGATAACGTGTATCCGGTAGTAGTAATCGACCAATAGGTTCTCCGAACCCGCAACCTTCTAATGCCCTAAGCACATAAGGTTGTATGTAAGTGGATGTCTCAAAAGATCATCCATGTTAGTTGTCCACTCAACTAGTTATGTCCAAGTGTTTGTTTATCGTTTGTTTTTGGAAAACATGTACGGCCCGTTGGTGACGTTTTGTAATAATAATTCTCAAAGTCATTATTATTGTGTTTTGTTTCGTTGTATTCTCATAGAAACATATGTATCCGTGTATGAGTAGTGTCGTATGTTGTTTAGATATTGTGGCGCGAATTCGATACATGGGAACAAAAGTGTTTTCAATTGTTTTTAGCGACACTGGAAGCGACACCAGAAGGGGGTTTTGCGACACTAAGGTCAGTGTCGCTAGTTCGTGAAAATCAGTAGTATTGCAACACTATGCTTAGTGTCGCAGGTTGTGAGTTGCGACATTGAAATTTAGTGTCGCAATGTGTTAGTACTGCTAGTATAAACTTTGCGACACTTAAGTTAATACTGCTAGTTGTGGATGTAGCGACACTAGGCTTAGTGTCGCAAGTTGCGAAAGTTATTATGTGTGCGACACTAGAGTCAACATGGCGACACAAGGCTTAGTGTCTCAAGCTACTGCGACACTAAGGTCTATTTAGCGACACAGGCGACTGACGTGTACTCGGGTTTTTGGTTGACTTGTCAAACGTTCTCGGTTTGACTCGAAACTTTTACACAACAAATCTTAATGTTTTGGTACTTGTAAAAAGTAGGTTTCATAATTTTTGGCAAGCCCGAAGGTGCTTGTTTTTAACCCCGGGAAACATTTCCGTTTTGGACAGCTTCTCTCCTTAAAATGCTCGATTTTGTGAGCTCGTTTCGGCTAGTCAAACGTTCGAGATAAAATCCGAGGTTTTTACACAACCTTCCTAAAGGTGTTAGCTTTCTAAAAATGTAACTTTCAAGATTTTTGACCAAGGTTAAGTCATTCAAAATATTTAATGATTGCACTTGTGTCCAGCAGTCCATCTTTCTGATACCCGTTCAAAGATCAAGTCATATCTCGAGTTTTACAAAACTTCAGAAAATGTAATAGTACTACTTTTAAAGGTAACAGGATTTTTGAACTTTTCCAAGTGGTTTCAACTGACTTGGGTTCGTAAATCTCAAGATATGTCTTCTCAAAGTTGACCAAGTTTTCTGACTAAAAGGACAGTTTGTACACATCACTTCATAAAATCGATTTGAACTAGTGAACGAACTCAGAAAAATGTGAGACCAGTTGGGATCGAAAGTAGACAACTTGAACTTAATTTTAGGCTCAAGAATCGTCTGATTTGATGTTGTTATGGGTTAGATATTCCGATCTAAAGTCGGGTAAAGTTTTGTCCAGCAGTTAATGGTTTTATCCGATAGTTTTTCGTATTATCCTTTGGTTTTCGGTTTAGATCTTGGACATAATTAGCAAAAACGAACCCCTAGCATGTGTATTAACCTTATCCAAGGAAGATTAACAAGTTTTGAGGAGATTCTTACAAGGAAAAGTCGATCTAAAGCCGAAATGAGAAAGGAAGGCTGCTGCAGTTCGGTTTTTGTGTTCTTCGCTCGTTCTCCTTCTTCTTGACGAGGCAAATGATGTTTGCGATGACTAGAACTCTTGGAAGAAGCTGTGGAATGTGGTGGTGGTGTTGGTTGAGCAACAAAAACCGAGAGAGAGCAAGGGAGAGTGATGAGAGAGTGAGTGTGTGAGAAAGTGTATGTTTGAAATGGTGTGAAGTCTTAAGAAAAGGGGAGGGCCAAAAGGGGGTTGGTTTGTTGAGCCTGGCCCATTGTGGTTTCGGACTCGTGACTCGCTCCTCGATTTCGTGTTACGTTACTCGATCGGTTAAACGTTAATCGCGCGTTTTTAAAAAAATTAATCATTAAACGTTTATTAATTAAGTTTTTCGTTAACGATTTATACGCGTAAGTTTTGGTTGAAGTTTTATTTGTAATACTTCATTTTAAGTTGTTGAAATATAATTCGGGCTTCGTTCGGTTGTCGGGCGCGATTCGCGCGTTTTCGTCGCGTATGGTTCGTTTTATACGAAACGTGAAACGTTTAATATATTTTTGAATTAATATAGGTTGAATAATGATTATTTAATATAGTCGCGTTATTTAAGAAATATTTTTCACCAACGTCCATATTATTTGTGTTGGATTCCTTCCGATCGAATTCGCATAATTAAAATTAATTACATATGTGTGTATAATACAATATACAATGCGTTACTGTAATTAGTCCTATTCCACACTAATTACAAGTAATAATAATCTATGATTAATTACAAATGACGGCCTAAATTGCCGGGTGTCACAGCGATGGAAATGGATTTTAGTTTCATCTTTTCATAGAATTGAAAAGGAATTTGTTGGCATTCGTTTTATTTAATTTTCGCTAATGAATTTTATGGGATAAAACTGTTTGCTAGAAAATTCCTATTGTGTTGTAATAGTTGAATGGTGCTACCAGTTTAGTTGATTGAGGAATATGCTTGACAACAATGAACACTAACTATATGCGTCAATGCTAGATATGTACTGATGAATTTTTGTTGAAAATATGAAAATTATATCGTACTTCTTTTTGCTTCCTGCCGCATGATTTGTTCAATTAATGAGTAAACGAGGTGACCACCAGTAGTTTTAAGATACCAACCTCCACGAATCATGCAAGAAAGTGAAGAAAAAGGAAACGTTGAAAATAAGAATGATGAATGTACAATGGCTATATATGGCTTATTATTATTGTTTTATGTCATGTCAATTTTTCATCCCCCATACTTTTTGTCATGCTAGCAAGCCGTCTAGATATGTGTAACAGAAAAAGTTGTAGTCTTCGTTTATATGTGTTAGATAACAAAAAAGGCATGGGAAGGTGTCATTCGTTTCATATCTTTTGATACAATTCTAAGATATAATACGACATCATAATTTTTAAATGCTCATTTGTCTTTGTTTAATTTGTCCGCAATAGAACATGGACAAAGCTTGCACCTATGTTCGAAACATCAATCCGAGAAAGCAGAACCAATCCATGAGGTTCAGGGTTGTCACCTCATGGCGACAACAAGCGTTTGGCAATTTTGAGGAAACCATGGAGTACATACTCATGGACGAAGAGGTATATGTAGTTTTCTGGTTGTGGCACATATTCAGTTCTTTCCATTTCGGTATCTGATTGAATTTACTATTTTTTAAATTGAACATAACAGGACGTTAAGATTCAAGCATCCATGAAAACAAAGTTGAAGGACAGAGTAGGCAAATTGCTCAATACAAATGCTACTGTGTTAATTAGCAATTTTGTTGTGGCCGCTTATGAAGTAAATATGCTGCTCTAAACAATAAATACAAACTCATTTTGTTTCATGCGACAAATGTCACTCCAGTCAGTGATTGGTCTGGCTCAATGTATGGGTTTCAGTTTGTGTCGTTCTCTGATATTCGTTCAAATAAGTTAAAGGACAATGACACAGTTGGTAAGTGGTATTATTGATACACAGTCAAACCGGTATTATTCATGTTATATGTATTTATTCATAATTTTGCTATCTAAAATCATACTGCCGTGCATTGCACGGGTTTTAGCACTAGTATATATATATATATATATATATATATCTCAAAACATTATAAAGCTTTTCAAAGATATGTTTTTATGGCAACTTTAGTTTTCTTCATTTCTTCATTTAATTCATATTTAATTCATGTAACACATGACCCATTATTAGATGGTAGATATGAACTAACTTGGTCTGATACATACATTATATAGACTTAACTACAACCCCATTAGTCCTAACGTATTACCATATATTTCACCAAATAGCAGCTCTGTAACTTATAACCTCACATATGGCTCAAATACAGCATAGCTTTACAATAGCCCATTAATGTATACGTAAATGAGATCAAAAGTATTATAGATGCGCCCGTTAGGTAATGAACTTCTTACAAAAAACTATTTCAATTAAGTTGGCTTATAATTTTATTGCAGATTTATGAATGAACATATTGAAACATTTGAGGAAATAATGGTTTGTGTTCCTATAATAGGATGCAATTCCATTTTCCTTCTGGATTTATCATATGCAATAATTGAAAGATTTACATACGTACGAACAATGACAGTATCAAATCTTGAAGCTCGACAGGTAAGCACCATTTCTATTCAAGCTTATAGAAAGGGTGAGTGGTGGAGGTAAGAATTTCGACTCAAACTTATAGTTTATCCACATTATGTGAAATGAGTTTCTAAGCTATATTTGTTTATGCCTTTCAGCTTTCTAAATCGTTATATTACTAGAAAAATATAGTTGCAAGGTTTCGGGCAACCAAGACTAGAAGAAAATCATTAAAGCTTCAAGATTCTTGATTTAAGATACCAAATGGCAGTATTAGTTCCACTGAATAATTTTGACAGCTTATTCTATCAAATAACTTAATTCGAACATGTTTGAACTTTGATGGACGGGCAAATAATCTTTTGGTCCAAATTTTTGTAGAAGTTCAAAATATCATTGTAACTTATCTTCTCTGTATCTTTTTCTTCATTTTATGATTTGAGGTTGCTGGTGTGGCAGCTGCTATGTTTTTATAGCCTTTCTCCCCGAGTATCTAAACGCACTCAAGTACCTAACCATGTGCGTTTATCAATGAAAAAAACTTCCGGGCAGCAACAGCAACAATTTTTCCAACAATCTCACTTTGGCGTCGCAACTCAAAATGATGTTAGCCATTCAATTGGAGGTCAACCGGATAAAGAACTTCGGGGCCAATGGCATTTAAGATCACACGAACCTTCGCACCAAATTAGGTAACTTGTCAAATGAGCTGAAAATCCGAGAGGAATTTCAGGGAATAACCGAATGATCAGATCCAGAATAGTTATCGTCCAACCATAGTGAATATTGCGCTAGGAATGAGACAGATCATGTTCAACAACAAAACAAAGTGTAAAAAAGTCGCATACATTTAAATTAAGAAACAACAATAGAATGGAAGTAAAGTATGATCACGACTGCACAAATATCTAACCAACACTGGAAATGGTCAAGTAAGTTTTTCAATTAAATTATAATAGAACGGAAGTAAGGTAAATACAGTCTTACTTTATTATAGCATACCTGTCCCTGAAACCTGAAAGTAGTCGACATTGTTGGCCTGGATTTGAAGTAACAACAAATGTATATAAAAAAGCATAGTGAATGTTTATTTAAAAGCATAGTAAACGCATACGGAGATTGTTTCCAATGGAATACTTGCTTGAAAACAACATCTTGTAACACTAAACCTGTCTTTGAGTACGATTAGCCTCGTTTCACAATTGGTTAAGCTTCAACATACTACTGCATGTACGCCTGTACACACAGTAGTTTAATTCTGGATATTCAACTAAGGAGACAAAAATAGATAACCTACATAACTTGTTTGTAATGAATCGAAGATTATCATTAATGTCCAATATAGTTAACAGTGCGTAGAACTAAGTAGACGGTGTAACTGGCCAAATATCGTGTCACTAATATTACACTCACCAAAGAAAGTTGCAGCATAAATGGGCAGGTAGAGCAAAATAATGCATTTTTAAAGAATTGGGTAAGAGCAATAGCAGCTGAACATTGGGAGAACCATTTTCACTGTTAATTCTTCTTACAATAAAAATACACTTTAGGTGAATCTCAACCCACTTGACCCATTTGACTGTTTGAGCCAATGAACATACAACATAACCCAATAAGACCCACTCATAAGCACATGGGTCAAAATTGCTAAATTTAAACTTGATGCTTCCTTTTAAATTACAGTTGTACCTTCTTTATTGGACTCTTTGGAGTTTCATTATAGAAGCTAGACATTGGCCTTTCTTTAAATCAAAAGCTTTATCTCAGACTTCCAAATTTGGTCTATGCTATCTCCTGCAACATAATGGCATAATGATAATGATACATGTAAGAATGCTTTTAAATTCTTTGGAGATAATGTAAATGCAGAAGATATAAAAAAGAAAATATATGAATTCTTTAAATGATACCTCCAATGTTTGTAGCTGCTCTTTACGTCCTTCTTTCTCACTAAATTTCTGTCCAAGTTCTGTAAGTGAATTAAATATTAAGAAATACAACTTAGAATATGATTGGAAGGTCTATATAAATGTACTTGAGATTGAAGAGATAAATGTCAATTCTTGCATGTTTTCTTCGGGTGACTCTTTCCTACGTTCTCAAGGTGAACGGGTTGATATAGTTCGAGAGTGCAACTTGTTTTTGTAAGCACTCATATACTTCGAACTATTGTCACACAAGCGGAACTTGCAAAAATAAGAAAAAATTGATTCATACTTTTTTTGTAAAGTAATTATGCCATAACTTTCTAGAAGGCTTAGAACAACATCAACAATAAGCACAAACTATTAGTAATAATAATAAAAAAAAATTTGTCATTAAAATGTATTTCATGTTCTAAGCTTAATAAACATGCCCTATTTAGTAATAATAACACCAATAAATTGATCTAATTCATGGCAATATTCTTTGTCAAATGACATATGGTTACACAAATTTTCCTTGCACAACCTTCATTTTAATTTTTAAACATTTCGGAATTCATTCAGTACATTAATGTATAACAAATGGTTTAGAAAAAAAAAGGGACAAGGGTTAATGAATGGGAGTATATGAATTTACAGCCTGTGACAACTTGATTTAACGGTAGAGCAAAGTAGGGATACAAATAATGTAAATGGTATTTAAAAATAATTAAGCTAACCTGTGACAACTCAAGAATATCATTGTGATCCTTCTTTAATTCATTCGGGACAGAACGCACAAGCTTTCTTTTCCCAAGAGTAATGACTTCAAAACCACTCCCTAACACCTGAATGACTATGCTACTTACGTTAAAACAATATTTAGAAAATAAAAACCTTACGATTTCTAGAGACGATTTTTACCTCAACTACTTCAAATCGATTTCAAGTACTCTTTTTAGTGCGTGTATTCAAAGAGAACTTACTTTCTAAACTAAATTGCGAGTAATGAAGATCAAATCATGAAGTATCTAGAGACGGAAACATCAGTTGCCGGCATTCTTTCACATACTGCCGTAAAATCACAGCGATCAAATCACCGAATGTCAATTCCGGCGATATCAAAACGTGTACAACACCTAAGCTTCTTTGAGACGTTAAGCAACAACCTCATCAACTTCGGACGCGAAATCGTCACCGTCTCCATCGCAACCGCAGTTCTACTGTAAATCAAATCCAGCACCGTTCTCGGCTTGATCAACTTTCCTACGATATAATGTGATGTCACCGGATATGGCTAAAGCGGAAGAAGCGGAGGCGTGGGGTTTCTCAGAATTTTAGGATTTCTAATGGTGGGTGAAAAAGATATTGCGTGACTTGCAAATAAAAAATTATACAAATAGCCCCGTAAGTATAGCTCAAATTTCACCGTCACTTGTTTACGAAATTTAATTACACTAATACCATTTCTTTTAAAAATTGTCATGCTAACGGTTCTTTAAATTAACGATTATTAACTCTTCGTTAAAAAGGACCACAAATGATATTTTTTATTCTTTTAATTTTTTGAGTAAAATATAAATTATAAAATCTGAAATACGTATATATACATTATTAACTATAAAAAAACATCATTTTCATCTTCCTCGTATCACTTATCAAATTCATCATCAAAATTCGGTCATCTTCTGCACTGAAACATCAAATTCTATAATCCACAACCATCTTTCACCACTTGAAGACCCTCCGTCACCCATTCATCTTATCTCGTCATGACTTTAGTAGTCATTGTATCCCTTTTTTTGCATTCATTTCTTATTCGAAAAACATCTCAAACGAAAACCCTAGCTTCAATGTAAAATGACGTTGAAAACTAATAACCAAGTATGTGACTCGTAATCTTTAAGCCACAAATGTATAATTTGGTGGTGAAAGATGGTAGTGGATTTGGGTGGTAGACTATAAAATTTAATATATCAATGGAGAAAATGAAAATGATGTTCTTTGCAGCTAATAATATATCTACACATATTTTAGTTTTTCTAATTTATATTTAACACAAAAAATTAAAAGAATTAAAAAAAATAGCACGCGTGGTCCTTTTTAACGGATAGTTAACAATCATTAGTTTAAAGGACTGTTAGCGTAACAAGTTTCAAAAGAAATGATCATTGGTGTAATTAAATTTTGTAAAGGACTGTCAGTGAAATTTGAGGTAAATTTAAAGAACGATTTGTGTAGTTTTCTCTAAATGAAATTAGGTATCGTAGGAGTTGGACAGTTGGCTGTGTTTTTTCTTTTTTTTTTCCTTCTTTTTAGTTATAGCAAAAATATCAATTAAAAGTTGAACAAATAATTAGGGGTGTAAAATGTAATTATGATAAAAAAAAATTTTTAATAGTTGATCGTTAATTGAAAAATTTAATAATCAATGGTCCAAACTTCACCATTCTATTCTCTTTTAATTAGGGTTGGGTTCTGGTGAAAACAAGGAGTTAAAATAAAAACGGTGAAAATGATCATAAATTTTATGTGAAGCTAAAAAAATAAGCTTTACATTTAAAAATTAAGTGTGAAGCAAAAAGAAATTCAACTTCACACTTAATAAAATTATAAAGGTCAACTGTTTTCATCATTTTTATTGTATCTACCCCTTTTTGTATATATATTTTGATCCAAAGGTTCGGATCTGTTTTCACCGTTTTTATTTTATCCACTTGTTTTCCATTTTTACATACATACATACATACATACATACATACATACATACATACATACATACATACATACATACATACATACATACATACATACATACATACATACATACATACATACATACATACATACATACATACATACATACATACATACATACATACATACATACATACATACATACATACATACATACATACATACATACATACATACATACATACATACATACATACATACATACATACATATATATATATATATATATATATATATATATATATATATATGAGTAAAGTTCAAATGAGTACAACAACTTTAGTTGAGAATGTATGAACCAATAAAAACGCGCTACGTGTCACAAAAATTCACTTTGCCCCACGTTTTTAAAAATTAAATATCTCCCAAACGGTAAGTCGAAAAATCATAAAAATTGCACCATAAAAATCAGCGTTTTTTTCTCTTCGATTAGAGATCTCACAAGGTATACTTTCGACAATTTTTTTTTTCGATTTCGTTGGGTTTTGTAAACGAGTAACACATGTGTTACCAGCAGGTAACAATGCTGGTAACACATGTGTTACCTGCTGGTAACACATGTGTTACCAACGAGTACCACATGTGTTACTAATATTGTACAATCATAAAAAAAAAAGTTATCGAAAGTATATCATGTGAGATCTCTAATCGAAGAGAAAAAAATGCTGAATTTCATAGTGCAATTTTTATAATTTTTCAATGAGCCATTCTTGAGATATTTAATTTTTAAAAACGTGGGGGAAGTGGATTTTGTGATACGTGGCGCATTCCTATTGGTTTTCCTATTCTCAACACTTTTTCCATTCTCATTTGAACCTCACCCATATATATATATATATATATATATATATATAAGAAAGATAATAGTAATAATAATAATAAAGAAAATACATATTATATAGTACTAAAATTACTCGCGATGCGTTTGAAGAATGATTTTGAGTGAGACCGAGCATTTTAAATATAATGCCATGTTACAATATTACATACTTAATAACAATAAACAACGAATAATTAACATTGTGATAAATACAAAATATATCCAATTGCGTTAATGATCTAAATCAATAACTATTATTAGACTTGACTTCACCAACATTGAACATAGAGAACAATTGCGGGAAATACTTAAAATTATAAAAGTATAGGGGCTGATTGGTGATTTGTAAAACTTAAAATTAAAAGAATGAATGTAGCCGAGAACTTGGTGTAAATTGTTGTAATACCTCCGTCTCATGTTAAGTGTTCACATTTGTATCTTGGGTTGTTTCAAAATAAAGTCCACTTTGTATTTTAATCAATTAAAATAAATTTTAGTGGGTAAAGGATAGTATTTGATTGATGAAGAGTGAAGTTAATCGAATTTTTTAAAACTGCGTGCATATTAAAGAAAAAAATGAAACAAAATTCGAAGGCTTAGTATTTAACTAAAGTACTAAGATAAGTGAGGGTGCATGTTACTATTGTGAAGCCTATTACAATTAAGTTTTTCTCATCATGATTAGTGATACATATATAGTAATGTATACAGTATGTATCATGTAAATTCAATGAGTTAGCTTGTTGCAAAACAATTTCGAAATACTTGGCCAGGTCAAAACAATTTCGAAAGAAATATAACGGAAAAAGTAGTCGACTGGGGTATTTAATTTGAGCAAAGAAAGACTTTAATTAAAAAGGTAGTGATATATCCGGAATATTTTTTTTATAAAAAATTGTGCACTGATTATGTATACTACAATACAACCTCTCAATGCACAATTTTAGTAGATTTATTAAAATGTATGGTTGATATATCGTCACCCTAATTATAAAGCAAACAAGTTTGACCGCGTTATTAAAGAAAAAAACCCTAATAGGCTAATAACTAATATTTATGTTTGAAGTAGTTAGAACGATTATGTTCATGTTTCTAATGTTTCTAATTGACTATGTTTACGTTTAAAGTCTACATTTAAACATAAAAATTCAAAATTATTATTTATTGTTATTTTTTCCAATTTGAATACATATCCCTGACAGATCAAATACCGACAACCTTGAATATTGGAAAAGAAAACCATTGTAATGCTATAGTGCAAGCTTTATTAATATGTATTATATTCTTTCCTAACAATAAAGCGAGGTTTTATTATTATTCTTCTCGATTGTGTGTAATGTATACGCCATACACGTCCTCCTTTTACTTTACTTTATGTGTATGAGTATGCATTTATTTCGTTATTCCTTCCATACCTTGTGCACTCAGACGATGCACTATCAAAACGGAATGATAGTTGCGGATCTTGCATAGTTATCTGGTATTCTAATATGTATGTATTTGTAACTTAGTTGTTGTTTGTTGGCTTAGGTGGACATGAATCTTTGGGTGTGTTTGGTGTAAGGGTTTTAGAGATTCTAGTAGATTGAGTTTTTTTGTTTTAATAATATTAATCTTTCATCTTTGTTTGACAACAAAAATATAGTAGGGATTATCAAAAAAAAATCCCCTATAATCCAACTCTAGCTCCAACTAATCTTCAGCTCCATCTATTTGTTGCTAAAATATTTATGCTCTGATATTCATAGTTTGCATCGAACTATTTAGGTTTTGAATGCATGTAATGAACTCATATTTATTGCTATTGTATGTAATTTTTGGTATTTTTACTTGGTGTCATCAAAATACATACAATAACAATAAATTGAAAGTTTATTATACGCAATATAACCGTGAGTACTTTGTTACATATTTTAAATGTCCGAGCATAAAAAATTACATATTTTGATGTTTGTGAGGATCATATCTGCAAAAGAAGGTGAAGTTTGAAAGTAGACTTAATTCTCTTATTGGTTAAATTTTGTTATCTCTCTTAATCTTAGCCAATCAATTTTTCATATCTATCAATCACATTTTTAGATCTAAATTTAGACCTACAAATTTAAGTCTACATATCAATTTTCATAACGTTTTAAGTCTTTTCATCATTACACGATGGTTGAAGCAACACAATCTAGAAGAGTAAAAGTAAGAAAAAGTAGACAATATTATTTATTTTAGTAAAAATAGTTTCACAGATATTAATTCCTTTCTGTACGAAAGTCTCGAACGTGTTATTATAATGTGTTCTTGAGTTTAAATCTAGGTGAAAAAGAAGACAAAGGAACAAAGAAGAAAAGTAAAGAAAGAAAGAGAAGGAAGATAACTTAGTGAATTGTGTTCTTAAGTTGAAGGGAAAAGAAAGGAAGAAAAGGTGGTCCCTCTTAACTATCTCAAAAATGGAAAGAAAGTGTTGGAAGAAGAATACACTTGAGCTTTCCTCTCCTCTTCCTTCACATCCCGTTCCTTTCCTTGTATAAAAGAACTCAAGAATACACTTTTGTTTTTCAATACTTTTACTTCCATTTTTTCCACCCTCAAACTAACTCGAGAACACAGTGTTAGTGTTGCCCGAGGAAAGAACATATATAGGCAAAGTCAACTAAAGTAGGTGTTATACGTCTATGCACACATGCAACTATAACCTTACATATAAACATACTGATAAATACTACTCGTTTCGTCCCAAGATAATTATTACCTAACAAAACACACACATTTCAATAAAATTATAATTATTACTGCTTTCTCTTTCTTATTTTTTGTAGAATGATAGTTTTACCTTAACTAATTAGTTACTAATTTTTCTAAAGTTTGTAATAATAATTTCAAATAAGGGTAATATGGTAATCGCAATCAAATTTTTCTATTTACTTTTAGTAGTGGACAATTAATTTCGAACAACTCGAAAAGAAAATATGGACACTTATATTGGGACGGGGGAGTATTATACTATTAAACTACATATAGTAATAGTATTATTGATAAAAAAAATAAAATAATAATGATCGATAGCACTTGTGTTAAATGTGATGGGTTTTACGGTTAGTTTTTAATAAAATTAATCATATTAATTGCAGAAAATTACTAAAACACTAAATCAATTATCGAGGATCCATATATTTGTATTAAATCTATCAAACAAATAAACAAGACGAAAGAAATAAACTTACATCGACTTGCTCGGCATGATCTAACTTCGTCTTCTTGCTTGGTAATGCCAACAAATTCATACCGTTACTAGTCATCGTTGGATTTAACCGCTACTCGTTAATCTCTTGTATTGATTTAACTTTACTAACAATTAGCAACCTAACGCGCACGAAACAACTAAAGAACTAACACACACTTGTGTGTGTGTGAGTTGACAAACCCAAACCGAATTTGGTTTGGGGTTTGTTTGGTTCGGCCAACGAAACAAGAGGAGAGGAAAAGAGTTATGGGGTTTTTCTTTGCGTGTAAGTGTTGATTAACCTACTTTTGAACCCCCTAGCCTTGTATTTATAGATAGAATAAACTTTTTCACCAAGTTTGTTCAAGAGGTACACTTTAAACCCTCAACTTACATTTAGTTAACTAAAAGTTAAACTAAATTTATAATTAGACACTGTAACTTTAATCATATTACATTTAGACATTAAATGTAATAATCTCTCTTTAACTTATTCATAATTAATTAACCTCTTTATTTATTATCACTATAATTAATAACTTATCCATTGATGATGCAACAGTATGACCCATTGGTGTCTTAATTATCGGATTAAATGATTATGTATATTTACGGCGCACATATAAATCTTTCAGACTCTCACTTGTGCAAGATAATTATAATTAACTCACATTAGCTTTCTTATGGCGGTCACTAGCAAGACACATAGGATGACCGATTTATAAGAACTTTTATACCTCACATGATCTAATTGAATCCATTTAATAAAGGTACTATAAAAGAGCAGCATATCCTTTTGCAACGCGATACTCATGAGAGTGCCTGACATGGACTATTTTTAACCTATTAATACACTCATTTATTGTTCTTGATCTAATGGCAACTAGTTTGAAATAACGGAAGTCTAAACTCTCCGTGCTCGGCCAAGCATTCTACAGTTTCAACCATCGAGGGACCCAAGAATATCTCTCTTATATAAAAGAAGGTGCAAATCCCATATTGACTATTAACCACCCTACACTTAGCTCCCACTGAACCCAACATGCAACCCTTATGGCTACACTTTTACGTGTAATGTTAGACAATGCCTAAACCCAATGCTCAACAAGCTAGAATGCAATTAATATCTCATGTAATGAGAATATCTCACTTGAATTAACTCATGATAGTAGTCCACGAAGTTACACTCAAAGTGGGTCACCCAATATTTGATCCAATCAAATACCCATGAATCTTTGACAACCTTAGTGCCTTCTCAGGTCCTAAGATTCCGGCCAATATTTCACAGTCACTGTCACCTCTTTGTGATTTCCACGACAACGAATAGGCTATGGAAGATTTTGGAATTCGTCATGCGAAAGTCCATGGATTGCTAAAACATATTAATTTGTTGATCAACTTAAAGCATCATATAAGAACAATAATATTTCTATATTTTCTGTTGGTGCATATTTAGTGTGTCTGTCAGTTGGTCTCAGTCTGTAATAGCTTTGGTTATGTAATTACGACGTTTGTTTAATATAAGTAATTACATATTTTGTTTAGGTGACACAGAGCCTGTGTCACTTATGCGACACAAGGCTTGTGTCGCATGAGTCGGCTGTGCGACACATAGGCTGTGTCGCAGGGTCAGTTTTGTTTCGGTATAAATAGATACATTTAGGCTCAGTTGCAGGGTTGACGAACCTAGGCTATCTGAGAGCTATTGTAAAGAAACTCTGTGTATACAAGCTAATCGATTATAATCTTAATATACAAGTTGATTTGTGTTTGATTCGTGTGTATTTAACGTATCTTATTCAATTGTTTGAATTCCGCCTCTCAATTGATTGTGACGTTCCGAGTTAGATCAGTTTTAGGGAACCAACAAGTGGTATCAGAGTCGTGAATCAGTTATTCGACGGTTTTAGATCGTGTTATTGTTCGTTTTTTAGTTTGTTCGTGAAAGATTTTCATGTTTAAACTTGTTTCCTGGTTTGATTGCTTGAAGATTGAGTTTTCTGGGGTTTTCTGGAAGTTTCATTCGACTTGGGGTTTTCGAAATTCGTTAGGGTTTCGAAAATTTCGTTTTTAAGGTTTGTGGGGTTTCCAGCCGCGATCTAGCCAATAGGGTTTTGCGACACTATACTGCGACACAAGTCGGCGACACTATCTGCGACACTAGCGTTTTGATTTGGATAAGATTTTGCGATACTAGATTGCGAAATTAGTGTGCGACACAGCTTGCACCACTACTTTGCGACATTTCTCCTGCGACACTAACTTAGTGTCGCTAAAGGCTAAAAAAAAAAGTCTTTTGGCGGGAAATTTTTTGCATTACCAAATTTTGTTTTTAAGCTTAAAAGTTCTTAATTTTGGTTTTGAAAAAGTTTCGTTTTACTCGGGCAGTTTTCGATATTTTCGAACCAAATTTTGGAGGGAAAATTCAAAAAGGGATAATCCCAGTGTTGCGACATAACCTGCGACATAAGACTTCTGCGACATAAGACTTCTGCGACATAAGACTTCTGTGACATAAGACTTCCTGTGCTATTGGAGTGTGACATTAACCTTTTGGCGCTATTTGGACTGTGATATTTAAATGGCGTCTTCTTCGCTACAACGTTTTGGTGATCTACTTAAGCAGAATTCAGAAATTGGTAGTACAAACAAGCCACCAATGTATACGCTTGGTATGGATTATGCTTACCGACGTCAATGTTTTGAAGCTTTTGTTTCTTTCAACGATCCTGAAATGTGGATTGCTTTAACTGAGAGATACGAACGTCCAGTATGCACTGGAGTTCATTCTGAAGCTGCTTCTCTAAAGCATATTAAATCTATGACTCCAGATGAACGCAAAGCCTTTGATAATAATATAAAGGCTCACTCTGTTATAACAGTGTCACTACCACCATCAATTCTTAAGCAGTTTAGACATCTCGATATTGCTTATGATTTATGAAAGGCTTTCGAAAATAGATGCGGTGGAAGTGAGCAATACAGAAGAATAAATTGCAACTTGTCAAAAAGCAATATGATGTATTTGACATTCTGCCAAACGAGTCACTCTCGGACTTGTTTTCAAGATACTCACAGTTGGTTAGTGAGTTAATTGAAGGAGGAGTTGTCTTGGATGCAACTGAAGTTAACAAAAAGCTCCTAGAATCCCTTCTTAAAAAGTGGGACACTCGGGTACTGATGATGAAAAAGGATCCAGACATTATGACAATGTCACTTGATGATCTTATTGGACAATTGGAAGCTGATGGTTTGGATATGCAACGAAAGGAAACAAAGGCTACTGCAAATGTTCAAAATCCTAAGATCTATGGAGTAGAAGTTTCATCGAATGCGGCATCTGGCTCTGCATTCTTGGCAAGTGGGTCTGGTATCTCATCAAGTTACCTAGCAAGTGCCACTTCCGGTGGTACTTACCTTCAGTCGCAAGGAACTGTACCTGCTGCTACACAGGATCATGTTGCACTCTTCTCAGCATTTCTATCTGCATATGATGATTTTCTTTGTAAGAAGGTTGGTTATATGGATTTGACTGAGGAAGATTTTCGTCAAATCGATGATGATGAATTGGAGAGAATGGATTTAAGATGGAAATTGGCCATGCTTACTTGAAGGGCCAAATCATAATTTAAGAGAACAGGGAAGAAGTCACTGGAGGACCAAAACGATACGGGTTTGGGATTTAATAAGAGCAAAGTGAAATGTTACAAGTGTCAAAACTATGGACACTTTGCTCGTGAGTGTGAGACAAAGGAGCCTCCTTCTAGATTTACAAGGCCTACTCAAAACTAGTCTGCTGAGAAGGCTAAAGCTGAAGAAAAGGCAATGGTATCTGCTGCCTTAATGTTGTCGGATGAGACTTTAGACTGGTCAGATCAAGCAGAGGATGACCAACAGAACAAATCACTCATGGCCAACATATATGAGGTTGATGTTGAACCATTATCTTGCATTTCTTGTATTAAACTGACTTGACAGGTTAATAGGCTAAGAGAGGATAATGAACGCCTTTACTCTAATGTAGAACAGTTAAATGATTCAAATAAATTGTTAAGAGAAAGTGATAAGGCATCTGAGAAAAAGTTAAAAGCTATTTTTGAAGAAAAGAAAGAACTAAAAGCAAAAATTTTCGAACAGCAAGATGAAATAGGAAGTTATGTTGATATGCTCACTTTAGTAAAGAAAGAACTTGCTGATTCTCAGGCTGAAGTTCTAGATTTAAAATGAAAATTGTCTAACTTTTCAACATCCTCTCTAGTTTTTGATGAAATCCTTCAGGCTCAAAGGGGTGATACCAAATGTAAAGCTGGACTTGGTTATCATCAAGTATCGCCTCCTAACGATTATATCCCTATGCCTGTAAGGGAAGTCATTAATGATTTTGTGCCTATGTAGTCCAAGATAGACATAAAACCTGTTAAACCTGCAGTTAGCATAAAGATAAGTAAGCCTGAGTTTGTTAAGGCTAAAGTTGTGCCTCCAGTTAATGTTGAGGCGATTGTTGAGGTAGAGGACTTAACTGAAGAGGCTAAGATTAAAATTGAAAAGGATGATGTTAAACCCGAAAACCATATAATTATTAATGAATCTGAAAAGGTTTTTTATAATATGGGTAAAAACAAGGTTGAAAATGAACCCAAGAAGATGAAAACTCAAAAGAAGGATTCAAATGAAAATTCTAAGAATGAACAATCTTCAATATCAACTAGTTCAACTTCAGAGGCTTCTACATCAACATGTACGCATAAGTATTCATGTTCTGTAAATGCCTCATTCTCTAAGTCTCCTATAGTTAATCCTCCATCGAAACAATCTCCTATTATTATGGAATTAGATAACTTCCATAACTGACTCATACTTATCACAAAATCATAAACAGTGTTCACTACCACATTTACTCAAACAGTGGAAACAACCTTCCAACAGTGATAACTGCTTCAATTATGATAGTCTAAGTACAAATGAAACTAACAGTGTTAACCACTATAAACTGCGCTAACAGTTGTAATTACATAAACAGTCGTAACTACTTACAAAACTAACTATCAGTGTTAATCCTTGTTGCAGTTGTAACTTCGATTCTTCAAATAGTTGTAATCTTCACCATCAGTGTTAATCTTCAACCTTCAGTGGTAATCACTTGTTCACTTCAACTTTAGTGATCAGTGGTAATTCCAAACCCAAATCAGTTTATCCTAACAATCTCCCCCTAAACTTAATCTGTCCTCTACAGCCTTAAGTTTCTTCTGATTCTCCATTCTAAACTCTGGAAGATGCTTTCAAAACTATTTCTTTGCATTCTTTCCCAACTGTTCTTTCTTATGGATCTGATTTAAAATCTTGTACACCAATTCTTTAGCAACATCATTACACACAGAAGAATGTAATTTTGCTCCTCTTAATCTCCTCAGCAAACTCAGATTCATATCATATTCTTTATCAGTTAACATGTATAAAATCTCACCATCATCTAATACAACCTGATGTACACCTGATATAGCAAAAATAAATTCACATTTTTACTCCTTTGAATGTTCCAAAGTGAAATGGATATCTCTCTGGTTCAAACATCATCTTTATCCAATCCCATGTGATCCTCTCAATGATACTATCAAACCTTTTATCATCCAACTTCTTTTTCTTCCCTATCTCATATATTCTCACCATATCTACCCTGCTCAACTTCCTTAAAATATTTTTCAATGTCCTCCAGAAAGATTCACTCCCATCAGCTCTAATAATCTTAATTTTCTCTTCTTTTCTAGGCATCAACAACTTAACAGTCATCCAATCAACAATCTCTGACCCATTTTGACTTATAGGATTTGCATCAACAGAATCTATAACCATCAATTCATTCAACTGTCTTTCATCTCTATCCAAATCATTAACCACTTCTTCCACTGATTCTTTCTGTTCTATCTCCTCTACTAATTTCTTTTCTTTGTTTCTCTTCAGCTCTTCTTCTTTCCTCTTATTCTCTTGATAGGGCACAAATATATCTCTTTCATAAGCTCTGGCCATTTCTTGATAGGTCATCTTCTTTAACACCCCAGCAGGAATTATGTGCAATGGTCATGCGCTTGCTTGCTTTCTTCAACCTAGCTTGCTCAGCCTTCTTCTTTTTCAACTCATTCACCAAATACTCCACATATTCCTTTTTTTCCTTTCTGAGCATCCATTTATCAAACCTGTTAACTTCTTCCTTTGTCATCATCACAAATTTTCCAGGTTCAACCTCAACTCTTACCAAACTAGCTTCCATCTCAGCATTTAATTCAGCTTGTAGCCTCTGTGCATATTCTTCATCATTTGCAGTAGCATCAGCAGGCACTTGCTTTGATTTCTTCTTCTGTTTTGGCTCTTCCACTAGCTTTCCCTTACCCTTATCTTTTGGTTCAATCTTTGGTAAATCAGCTCTTTGAAATGTAGGTGCTGCAGCAGGTTCTCTGATTGTGAAACTAGACAAAGATGGTTGTGTTGATTTCTTCTTTGGAGTTTCAACCCTCTTCCCTGTTCCTGTCAATTTCTTGGCTATTTGTGGCACACTTTTCTTCTTGCTAAACTTTTGTGCATACCTATCTGCAGCAACCTCTTGAATCTTTTCAACTTCACTTTCTACCTCAGGCTTATTCACCTCTTCTCCTTCATCATCTGCCTTTAACTCCTCTGTTTTATCACCCAAATTAACCTCAGCAGTTTGCTCACTAAAATTTACACTAGCAGTCTTAGATACCTCCATAACAGTATCATCCACTTGTGTAGATGGAGTTTGCACAAACTCATCATCATTTTCCATCACAATCTCCTCATCCACTTGGTCACTCTGTTCATTCTCCCCCTTTTTGAATGCATCTTCTGAAAGTTCAGGGGAAGATAGAACTACCCTAGCTTGTTGCACAGGTACAGATCTTTTGTATTTATCATCAATGATGTAGTACCTCTTACCCTGCTTCAAGCATTTCAGCACCACTGTTTTCAAGTCATCAATCTCTGCTTGTTGTTGCTTAATAATTTTCTTTTGTCTCACCACCTCCTTCCACATAAATTCCAACATATCCGTCAATTGTTTATATTGCATACTAGCCTTATCACCTTTAGGATGTGACTCCCTTGGTGAATCATTGGTAGAGTTCTCACCTGACTCATGCCTAGCATGATCATCAGATGCCCCTCTTTTCTTGGTACTGGGACCACTAGAATCACCTTCTTGCAAAGGATCATTTTCTTGTGTTGCTTCTGTCCTGCTCTACCATTGGGCTAGACGCAGTAGAAGCAGCCCTTCCAGAATGGTCATCCACCTCCTGATAGACCACATGCTGTGATGATTCACTTGGCTGAGACACCTGAGCAGCAAGAGCCTCAGATGCCTGTGTTTTAGTCTTTTTGGCTTTATTTTTGGTTGGTTTGTGGGTCCCTTGTTTTTTTTTGTACCCCCAACTGTTGTGGGTTGAGAATTGATGGGTATGTCAATTCTCTCAGTAGATGGTTCAGTAGCAGTGGGTGGAACTGCAGTTGTGGTGGAGGGTGCAGGAAGCATTGTAGCAAACAATGCTGTAACCCTCCCAGAAAATTTGGAGTCTCTCTTCATATTTGAAAAACTTTAGGTTTGTGAGAGAGAACACCAATAATTCGGTCTAGTGCAGGCAAATTGGGTATTTGTTCATTTAAAAACAACTGCACAAACCTAGGATACATCAAAAATTTTAATTTTGGTTGCTCAATGTTCCTGAGCATACTAGAAAAAATAAGATTTGAAAAATTGAACCTTTGACCAGTTGCAAGACAAACAAGTGCATAAGCAATGTTGCTTCCAAACTGTTCAAAAGATGATCTTTTGGATGAGAGGCAATGTAAAAGAGTATGTATTAAAAATCTCCACTGATGGGAGAAAGGAGTCTTTTGAAACGTGAAAGTATTCAAAGGACCCTCATAACCTATCTAGTTTAAATTATCATACAAAATTTGATCAGGTAAAGAAGTTATACCTGCCTCATCATCAAGATTTAAAGAAGCTCTAACAGAAGCTTTAGTGACAACAACCCTAGTGTTGGCCACATTGGACACAATGCGCTTAACCCCCTGTTCTTCATCAATTGCCGCATTCACCCAAAAATGGTTTATATCCCAATTTGAAACTCTGGGAGACACAGTAAGGGCATAATGAAGGTGAGGAGCACGGAGAAAATCTATGATTTGTACAAACTCCTGTGCTTCTGCTGGCTTCATTAAATAGGCGATCATATTGTGATTCTTGCCAACATACAGTTGAGCAGAGGATGAAGAAGATGCCATTAGAGAACGATCGAAGTGAAATTCAGAGTTTTGAAGGGGATTGAAGGTATAAGCGCAGTGGTAAAAGAGTGTATTGAGAGCGTAATGAAAAACGATAATTGTTTAGGTTTATACACCGTTGGAATTAGGTCAGTGGAAAAATCCCCAATTTTTAACACTAGCATTGTTAATTGATAAAAGTAACACTAACAGTGGTAATTGAGTGATTAACCTAATAGTGATAACTAACCAAACACTTGGGTTTCGTACGCTTGCTAATCTTATACTTAATAAAGCTAGCAGTGCTAACTTGCATAAGCAGTACTAACCGACCAAGGCAGTCACAACTTAATACAAGCAGTACTAAAGACCTAGCAATATTAAATAAAGAAAGCAGTGCTAAATAAATTTTTTTTTATCCCAACACTGACAATGGTAAAATCCTATAAGCAGTACTAAGTCTCCAAACAGTAGTAATTTACCTGCACAGTGTTAACTAAACAAAAACGAGAATATACAAGTACACAAGCAGTACTAATTACTAAAGGCAGTGTTAACATGTGTCAGTATTAACACTGGCAGTATTAAAAGTAACTAATCAGTACTAAAAATACTTAACAGTGTTAAAATACAGCAACATTATTAATACTAACAGTGGTAATGAGTACATCAGTATCAACCTAAACTTAAGCACTTAGATAAAATTTACAGAACAATGATAATGAGAAAACTTAAGAAGAATTTATCATTCCAATACTAGTAACCAAAAATGTAAACCTGCCTACATCAAATGCTTTGGTGAATAGATCTGCATATTGATTATCAGTATGGACTTTAAAAATATGAATAAGTCGTTTCTCATTACAGTTCCTTATAAAGTGATATCTTATTTCAATGTGCTTAGTTTTTGAATGTTTAACTGGGTTATTTATGATACTGATAGCAGAGGTATTATCAATAAAAATAGGAGTATTAAGAAAAGTCAAACCATAGTCTAACATTTGATTCTGAAACCAGAGAACCTGAGCACAACAGCTAGCAGCAGCAACATATTCAGCTTCTGCTATTGATGTAGACACAGTAGTTTGCTTCTTGCATTGCCATGACACCTATCTTTCTCCTAGAAATTGACAACCCCCTGAAGTGGATTTTCTATACAGATTTGCACCTCCATAGTCACTATCTGTGTATGCAAGTAGGTCAAAAGAACTGCTTTTTGGATACCAAAGGCCTAGTTTTGGTTGACCTTTCAAATATCTAAAGATTCTTTTCACTGCATGTAGATGTAACATCTTAGGATTTGATTGAAACCTTGCACACACACACACATCAAACATAATGTCTGGTCTTGATGATGTTAGATACATGAGGGAGCCAATCATTGATCTATAAAGATGAACATCAACATCCTCCCCCTCAAGATCTGCATGTAATGACTTATGTGTCTCCACAGGTGTGCTTGCAATCTTCGCATCCTTGTAGCCAAACCTTTCCAATATATCATTCACATATTTACTCTGATGTATGAAAATCCCATCCTTCTGCTGTTTCACTTGTAAGCCCAGAAAGAAAGTTAATTCTCCCATTGAACTCATCTTAAACTTATCATGCATCAATGCTTCAAACTCCTTGCAAAGAGTGTCCCTTGTAGAACCAAAAATAATATCATATACATAGACTTGAAATAGTAGGATATCATTTTTAATTCTTTTAATGAACAAGGTTTTGTCAATTGCACCTCTTTTGAATCTATTCTCCAGCAGCTATTCTGATAATGTCTCATACCAGGCTCTGGGTGCTTGATGTAAGCCATAAAGAGCTTTGTCCAGTCTGAAGACTTTATCAGGATACTTAGAATCTTCAAAACCTGGTGGTTGGCATACATATACTTCCTCCTGTATAGTGCCATGCAGTCTGATGGCCTCTATCCTTTGAATGAAGCATACGCTAAGAACCCTGTGAATGAAGCATAGGCTAAGAACAGTCTAATGGCCTCTATCCTAGCCACAGGAGCAAAGACTTCATCATAATCAATACCTTCTTCCTGTGAGTACCCTTGTGCAACCAGTCTAGCCTTGTTCCTAATGACTATACCTCTTTCATCCTTCTTATTTCTGAACATCCATTTAGTTCCAATTGCCCTTTTTCCTTTAGGCAAGTCCATTAAGGTCCATACTTCCTGTACTTTGAACTGAAGCAACTCCTCTTGCATAGCTTCAATCCAACTTGGATCCCTTAGATCCTCTGTGACCTTCTTTGGCTCCATCTGAGATATAAAACAGGCATATAAAGAAGTGTGGAGTCCTTCTTCATTTGCTTTGATTTGTTGCCTTGTTTGTACAGGTGTGGCAACATCACCAATCACATTTTCTAGAGGATGATCCCTATGAACATGATAATGTGATGTGGGTGACACTGGTATCTCAGATTCTAAATTTGTATGATTCACATCCATCTGATTGTCTATTTCATCTGATGTGATTCTTTCTCTTAATTGTCTTGAAGGAGTGAAGATGTTGTCCATTATCCCCAGTTCTACAGCTGATACATCAAATGTTGCTGTAGTTGTTTCTTCTACACTTGCACTCTCATTTTCATCTCCATCTTCCTCCAATGCTGGCATATTTAGATCATCAGACCAGTAAGTTGATGTGTTACCACCATCATTATCCTTTTGACTTGATATGCCAGTATCTGAACCCTGTGTTGTCTATTGTTGAATGGAGTCAAACACTTCTGGTGGATCAGGTGACCAAACAGGAAATAGAACATATTCCTGTGATTTACTTTTCTGTTTAGTTGGTATGATTGTACCTGAAGCACCTGTACCTGCATTTGTACCTGTACTAGGTTGCACATGTGTATATCTAAAAGCATGGGTTAGTGCATTTATATCAAACAGAGAGTCTGGTCCCTTTCCTACAGCATTTTCAGTGTATTCATTAAATGTGACATTCATTGACTCCTCTATGATTCTAGTCTTTTGATTGAAAACTCTATAAGCCTTACTTTGAACAGAGTAACCAACAAATAGACCTTCATCAGCCTTACTTTCAAACTTTCCTAAGTGATTTCTGGTATTTAAGATGGTACAAGGACACCCAAAAGGTTTTAAGAAACTAACCAATGGTTTTCTCTTAAATATCAGTTCATATGGTGTCTTGTTATGAGGCTTGGAAACCAATATCCTATTTTGGACATAGCAAGCAGTGCTAATTGCTTCTGTCCAAAAAGTCATAGGTAACTTAGAGTCAGCTAACATAGTCCTAGCGGCCTCAATTAGTGTCCTATTTCTCCTCTCAGCTACTCCATTTTGTTGTGGAGTTCTAGGTGCACTAAACTCTCTCTTAATACCTTTAATTTCACAGAATTTATCCATCTCTTGATTTTTAAACTCTGTTCCATTATCACTCCTGATGAATTTTACCTTTAGATTCATTTGATTTTCAATCTTAATTATAAATGATCTAAGTATTTCACCTGTTTCATCTTTTGTTCTAAGAAAGAATATCCAGCAGAATCTAGTATAATCATCAATGATCACTAAACAGTATAGTTTCTTTCCTATACTACTTACATTTGTTGGTACAAATAAGTCCATATGCAGCAGGTATAGTGGTGAAAAGTTTGTATTCAAGGTTTTGGACTTAAAAGAAGACTTGTGTTGCTTGCTTTTTTAACAAGCAATACAATGATCATCACATGAATATACCTTTTCAGGTAAACCTCTAACAAGTTTGCTTTTGACAAGCTTATTAATGGTTTTGTAATTCATGTGACACATCCTTCTATGCCACAGTTCAGATTCATTCACAGTTGCTTTACTTATAAGACAGTTTAATCAGGTTGAGGTTCCATATTTGCTAAGTCACACTTATATACATTATTCTTTCTAGGAATTTTCATCAAAATCATGTTTTCAGGTATTTTAAATTCCTTAGAAAGTATAAGGCATTCAGTGTCAGTAAAATGAATTGGGTTCTTTTTATCTGTGATTTGACTCACACTTAGCAAATTGTACCTCAATTGTTCAACAAAGTACACATCTTCAAAACTTATCTTTTTACTATGCATTGTTCCTTTTCCTGTGATTTTCCCACCTTTGGGATTGCTTCCAAATGCTACGAATCCTCCATCAAATGACTTGAAATCCTGTAGCTTATTCCTATCTCCAGTCATATGCCTTGAGCAGCCACTATCAATATGCCATAAAATCATTGGCTTGCCCTGCACATGAAATCAAGCAAAGAGAATTAGTTTCTCTTGGGAACTCAAACCAATTTGGCTTTGGGTTTCCCATGTGCATTTACATAATCAACTTTCTTAAAGATCATTGATTGTGAAGCACTATTGGAATTTGGACCTTTTGATTTAACAGTATGAATTGGTGTCCTAATCCAACTTATTTTAGACCTAACAGTGGAAATTGGTTTAGCAGTTTTAACCGTTCTACCAATTGAACTAACAGTGTTAATGTTGTTAATACTGCCAGTTTGTGTGGATACCACTATTTTCATCTTTTTAATGTTGGCTAACTGATCAGTTACTACTGCTGCAGTAGATTTACCTACAACAGTTTTTAACTTATTAGCCTTAGCATTTATCTTCTTGGCAGTGGCTAAATGATCAATTTTTGATTTGAAATTTTGTTTATTGATCATATTAGCTGTTGTCCATGGTTGTTTCCTAATTCTTTGTATATTCTTAGGATTATGATAACACTCATGTTGAAGATGATTGTTTTTACCACAGATAAAGCAAGGTTTCTCCTTTACCATTTTGAAATCACTTCCCAGTTTTTGTGAAACCATTTGGTTCCAATTTCTTTGATTTCCTCTGGGTTTTAATTGTTGAATATGTGGTGACTGAGAAGTGCTTGCTTTATATTTATAGTTAGCACAGTTATTGTTCACAGAATTTACAGTAGCAAGTTTGTTAACTGTTTTAACTGATTTACTAATATAACCCAGACTAGTTCTAAATTTATTAGTAGTGGATTTCATCTTTTCCAGATTATTCTTTATCTTTTCCTGGAACAATCTTTTATCCTCTTCTAGTTTATCACTTTTAAGTTCTGAAACTAGATCAGTAATTGATTTCTTGCTACTTTCACATGACTTTCCAGAATTTTTAGTTGTTTTAGAATTAGAACTCTTATGTTTTTCAGATGAGAAATCTAATTCATCTTCCTCAGTCCATTCCTTAATTTCAACCTTTTCAAGATCAACCTCAATGTTTGAGTTAATCACTAGATCAACCTTTGTAATGTCAACTGAAGATCCTTCCTTTAACTTATTTAAATCAAAATCAGTCTTAGGAGGAAAGTAGTTGTCATTATAAGGTGGAGGTACAGAATTATATCCTAATCCAGTTTTTAACTTATCATGAATTTGTGACTTGATTAGGTTTTGAACACTTTTAGAAGCATTTTCTAGATCGCCTACTTTCATTTTAATACTGTCTCTCTCACATGTGACCTCAGTTAGATTCTTATTCAGAACATCTACTTTATCTTTCAATACATCTCTTTCCTATCTTGCATATTTAAGATCAAATTCATACTGAGTTACATTCTTTTCATATGCTTTAATCTGTTTTTCAAGATTTTCAATGGTGGCAGTGATGTATTTACTCTTAACCTCACATTGTCTAAGTTCCTCACAAAATTTTACATTATGATCTCTGTAATGATTAACAGTTTGTTTACACACAGCAGAACACAATTTAATTTGTACCTCATAAGGAATTTCTGACTTTTTGTCAGACTCAGCAATGGCCATGAGAGCTTGATTCTTTACTTTATGTTCCTCTTGATCACTCCAATCAATTCCTAGTCCATCCTGAGAAACCAATGCATTTGATGTACCACCCTGAATTGGTACATTTCTTCTCTGAACTCCATTGCTCCCAGATCTCTGTCCATTCTGCTCCTGTCTTGGACTTCTGCATTCTCTAGCAAAGTGCCCTATCTTATGACAGTTGAAACACTCTACTTTGCTTTTATCAAACCATGCAACATCAGTCCTTTGATTTGTAAAGTTATTCCTCCCAGTCCTTTGCATAAACCTTTTGGCTCTTTGAGTAATCAAAGCAATTTGCCACTTAATATCCATCTCCTCCAGATCATCAACATTAATCTGCTCCAAATCTTCATTAGTAACTGAAGAGTTCACATTACTAGCAAAGAAAGATTCCAGTATCTGATCATTGGATCTGCATTGAGATGATCCAATTCCTGCAGTAACATAAGTAGACCCTTGTTGATTTGAATCAACTTGAGATCCACTTACTGACATGAAAGCAACATTATAATTGTTTCCTAAAGCCTGCTTTTTTCTTTCAACTTCTGGTTCAAAATTTCTCAGATCATTATAGATGTCCTCAAGCTCCTTTACTTCTAAATCTGCACTTTGTCTTAAACCAACTGTGTAGATTGTCCATTCCTCACCTAATGACCTCAAAAACTTCCTGTTCAAATCATCTTTATCAATCTTTACCTTATGGTTCTCCAGGTCTCCAACTAACTTTGAAAACCTGTCAAAGGTTTGAGTCAAAGTTTCTGTTTTTTCAGAATTGAAGTTCTCATATTGTTGCTTCAATAGAGATCTTTTGTTCTTCTTGGTGCTATCATTACCACCAAATCTCTTTTAGATAGCCTCCATGAGTACTTTAGCATCTTCACAAGCTTCAAATCTTCTTTGGTACTCATTGGGAATTGATAGTAACAATGTGCTGAAGGCTTTAAACTCTGTAGATCTGACTTTTCTTTTTGCATCAGTAGTTGGTGGTGGTCTCTGTTGCTTGACACCATCACCATCTACTGTTACTGGAGGACCATTAACCACAACTTCCCACATCTGATAATCTGTGAGAAGCATATATTGTTTGATACTGTTTTTCCACAGATCAAACTCATCTGGCCTAAGCATAAGGATCTTAGTAACCTGGATTCCTTCATTGCTTTCTGTTGCCATTGAATTCAAAACTTAAACACAAACTAAACCTCAAAAATCAATCGAGTCTTAAATCCCAAATCTTCCTGTATTCAAAGCTTTCCTCGCTCTGATACCACCTGTCAACTTAATATCCCTCTGTTCAACTTAATAAATGAATAACCTTGAATAAGCTTTGATATATTATTGAGAAGTTGCGGAATCACACTCAATAATATTAGAAAGATCAAGAATAAATATTGAAGATAATAAATTATAAAAACACAGATATTAAATCGAAAGCTTCAATCTTATATTAATGAATAAGACGAATACACTTTTGTATTAGGGTTTACACCTTGAAGCTGCGCTATTATATCGTATTCTTTGTTTTTCTAATTTAAGTTCTAAGGATCTCTATTTATAACACATAGAGTCCTGTACAATCTCCTATTATTATGGAATTAGATAATTTCCATAACCGACTCATACTTATCACAAAATCATAAACAGTGTTCACTACCACATTTACTCAAACAGTGGAAACAACCTTCCAACAGTGATAACTGCTTCAATTATGATAGTCTAAGTACAAATGAAACTAACAGTGTTAACCACTATAAACTACGCTAACAGTTGTAATTACATAAACAGTCGTAACTACTTACAAAACTAACTATCAGTGTTAATCCTTGTTGCAGTTGTAACTTCGATTCTTCAAACAGTTGTAATCTTCACCATCAGTGTTAATCATCAACCTTCAGTGTTAATCTTCAACCTTCAGTGGTAATCACTTGTTCACTTCAACTTTACTGATCAGTGGTAATTCCAAACCCAAATCAGTTTATCCTAACACAACCCAAGTCTATCAAGGCTTCGGTGTCTCATAAGTACTAATGTTTGTTTGTGGTGATGCAGTCAGGTTTTTGATAGCTAATCCTTTTAGTGACTACAAGGATGTGACGAAGAAGGTTGATTTCAAGGTGATCATGTGTGGTGATAGTGTTTGAGTAAATGGATGATATTTCTGAAGTGAAACAAGGTGGTTAAAAGTGCTAAAAGAATTTATATTTTACTTGATATGTGACTTGAAATTTTTCTTTAAACATTTTTGGTTTTAATTGGCAACGGCAAATTCTTGTGTTTTAAGTAATGCACATTAAGATAAGCAAAGTTGCCACATCCGTTTTCTTTAATGATTATTTATTTGTTTATTTTTGAGTAAAGAATTTGTTGTTAAGGGGGAGTAATTTTAAAATTCTAATTTAAAAAGTCAGAAAAATATGAACAGACAAATTCTTGAAGAATGCAATAGCCACTCTTTATACTTATTAGTATTTAAAAAAAAGCAAAGTTGCTACATTTCTAAAAATGGACGTTGAATTGTGTTTGTAAACTACTTGAGAAATGATAGTACATCACGGAACATGCACAAAATGGAAATTTCAAGGTTTATGTTTGATGTGTCAGTAGGTTTATCTGGCATAGTTAAAACAGTTTTTCTAAACATTAGCTTCCTTACATGATGTATCGGTAGGCAATTCATACTTAAATTTTTAAGAAACATAATGTCAAACTTGCATATTATTTTGTATAAAAGATATTATTATGTATGACATTAAGTTGAAATAGGACTTTATGTCTGAACTTTTGACACGTAGTCTTAATATTTGGATGCTTAACATATTATAATCTATGTTTAGAATATTGATGTGGTCTTATCTGGGAAAATATATTGGTTGTCTCCTTTGTTGTATGAAAATACAGACCTGGTTTCAATTGATATATTTTTTGAAAGAACATAGGTACGTAGTCTGTGTTAAGTTACGGAAAAATATTACACACCCGTGGTAATCTTTCAAACTTATAGTATTGTATAAATATGCAAGAAAATCTATAAATAGATTACCTAGTACTGGTTCGTGATAGACTATGGTACTCTGTTATACGAAATTACAGTCCTGTACCCTCTAGTTTAATTGTTCAGACTGGTGTTTGTTCAACCCGAATCAATGTTTATGTGACTCTATTGTATGTTGTACAGACCTATCACCTCTAAGCTTGGTTCTAAAGATATTACTATGTTACTACCTTTTACATGGAAAATACTAACATGTTTTAATTTCAAATGTATATCTTAAATATGTCTTATATCAAATAATATGCATACTCATAATAAGATCAAAGGACTGTTAAAAGTTCCTTAACTTAAGTATGAAATGTTTAGGTGGACAACAATATCGATAATCATTTTGAACTAATTTTTGGAAAAACTGCTTTAAATATGTCACGTAAATTTCAAGTGGACAAATATACTGATAATCGAAATAACACTTATTATTTCCTAATATTGCATGTTATCCTAATATGATCCCTAACCAGGCCAAAACAATTATGTCCCCAAAAAGATTGTTTATTTATTGCTTTCAGTATTTTAATTCTGTCTTATAAAGAAAATTAAAAAATTATTTTATTTCTGAGTTATTTTATTCAAGTTACATATCATTCTCATATTCAAAAGATAAGAATTGATGAGAGTTCTCCAAAGACTTTGAAGATAAATTCTATTGGAGAAGCTATTGATGAAAGAGATGATGGCCACTAAAGTTGAAGATCTAATTGGATGTCAGTCACATGAAACTGAACATCAAGATTTCTGAAGACCAAGCTATCTCAATGGGGGAGTTTGTTGGTGAAGACTAATTGAAGATTATTTGACCAAGCTGCTGACATGGGGGAGTTTGTTGGTGCATAATGTGTGTCGGTCATTTGGTCAAACTTTTATAATTGTCAAAGTCAATTAGTCTAAGTATGTGAAATGTTGAGTTTGTATGTTCGAGTCTGTAATCGAAATGTAAATATAGAATATACAAAATATATTGTTCAGGCGACACAGAGCCTGTGTCGCTATAGCGACACAAAGGCTGTGTCGCAATAGGCTGGGCCTGCGACATAGGGCTTGTGTCGCAGGGTCCAGTAGGGTTAGTATATATATCGAGTTAGGGTTTCATTTTTGTGGTTGGTCGTATTGGTGAGCTGGTCAGTCGAGTTGTAGAGAGCAGAGGAGAAGGGTAATAGTTTGTAAAGCTTCTATTATCAGTGATTAAAATATACAAAAGCTTATAGAGATTGTTTGTGTTTGGGTGAATCGATTAAACGTTCAATACTCGTTTGTTTGTATTCCGCGCTTACATTCGAGGTCAACGATCTGATTTAGGTCCGGTAAAGGGAACCAACATTTTCTTAGAACATAAACTCTCAATAAGGTTCAATGGTTTAATCAATACAATAAAATAAAACAAGCGTATAGGTATTTCATGCCTATAATTTCAGCATGCTTATAATGCTTGCTTGAGATAATGCCTTTGTAAATGAATCTGCCGCATTGTCATCGGTTGGAATTTGTAATATCTTCACATCACCTCTATTGATAATCTCTTGAACCAAGTGATACTTTCGAAGTATGTGCTTGGACTTGTGATGAGCTCTTGGTTCTTTAGCTTGCGCTACAGCACCCAAGTTATCACAAAAGATTTCTATTGATTGGAGGCACTGGCCACAACTCCAAGATCCATTAAGAAATTCTTCAACCATACAGACTCTTTCGCCACATCATTTGCTGTAATATACTCCGACTCTGTAGTGGAATTGGCAACACTGCATTGCTTTGAATTTTTCCATCTGACTGCTCCTCCATTTAAAAAAAACACAAAACTCGATTGCGATTTGGAGTCCTCTTTGCTTGTTTGAAAACTAGCATCAGTGTGACCAATCACTTTGAGCTCCATTTTCTTTCCGCCAAAGACCAAGACCATATATTTAGTTCTTCGTAAGTACTTAAAGATACTATTCACAGCACCACAATGTTTGACACCGGGATTCTGTTGGAACCTACTCGTAACACTACAACATATGCGACATCAAGACGCTTACATAACATGGCGTACATGATAGATCCCACTACAGAAGATATGGGATGTTTCTCATGGATTCCTTGTCCTCATCAGTTTCGGGACATTGGTTATTTGTAAAAACCATTCCAGCGGGCAACTGAATCATCCTTTTCTTGGATTCATCCATCTTGAACCTATTCAAGATCTTGTCAACATATGTACTTTGAGTTATTCCGATTGGCCTTTTACTTCTAGCCCTCAAAATCTCGATTCCAAGGATATAGGCTGCCTCTCCAAGGCCCTTCATTTGGAAGCATTCATTTAGCCATGTCTTAACTCCTTTAAGCATGCTAATACTATTTTCAATGATTAATATGTCATCTACATATAGAACCAGGAAGGATACATCGCTACCACTATACTTTCTGTAGACACAAGGTTCAAACTAACTTTTGACAATTTTAAACTCTTTTATCTTTTCATCAAAACATAAGTTCCAACTTTTAGATGCTTGATTTAATCCATAAATGGATTTAAGTAGATTGCAAACACTATTAGGATTTTTAGAATCTTCTGTTGGTCCCAAAATAACAATAAGATAGTTGTAGAGGGGGTGAATACAATCTTTTTCTGATTATATAACTTGAACAATTTATAGTATGAGTATTGAAGAACACAATGCAATCTTCAACTTAATTCTTTATTGATTGAATCAAAGAATTACAAGTTAACTTAAACATAATTGTTAACTTTTGAATACAGACTAACACACTCTTCCAAAACTATAAAACACACTCTAAGCTGGTTACAAGGATATGCTAATACTGCTATTACAAATGCTCTAAAACTCACTGTAATTTCACACTTGGAAAATATCCTCTATTTATAGGAGAGCATGCACCTTCCCTGTAACTTCATCAGCCAATAACATTCTTCATACGTGCCTTGATTCCGATTGGAGAATGCAAAACATGCTCCTTGTATGCTCTGACTTGTACTGCAGACACAATCTGCACAGTGCAGTTCATGTAGCAAGTGAGCCACACGCGCCAGTGTATTGGCTGACATTTGGTAGAGGGAACACCACACCACAAACGTCCATCCTCTACAGTGATTGAAACGCCCAAATTTTTTTTATTGGTACGCGATCCTAGCAAATTGGTACGCGATCGCGTAATAGACACCTGAAAGGAGTACGAGATCCTACCAAAAGGTACGCGATCTCGTACTCAGTACATGGAAATTCTCTGTTCAAGTTTTAGTACAAGGTACGCGATCACGTAGAAAGTTTATGTGACGATTTCTTATTAGCTACGGGATCGCGGGACCCTTACACGATCACGTACTGAGCCCTGGGTGGTGAAAAATATCCACAATTCAAGTTTTGATCACAAATTCAAACGAGTCTAACTTTTAACTCATTAATAATCAACCCACCAAATTTTGCATGCGTATTTCATTTGACATGACAAACATTTCCCATTATATACTTTTTCAAATTTCACGATAACGATAGTTTTGGACCTTAGATCAAAATATGACCATTTGGGCACTTGTTGCAACCATTTCTTACAACAAGTCCCATTCACTATATTGAACACCTTCCAGAACTTATACCAACACATTTTAACACAAATACATAGAACAAAGTTGTCCAAACTATAATTTCGATTAGTTTAACAAGACGACCAGTTTAGATAATCCATTTGACCCATTTGAAAAGCAACTACCCAAGAACAACCAAATCTCTACATTATCAATCATTTTAACATTTCACTTACCAAAGTTATTTACAAACTCACAACGAACTAAGGAATTGACCTTTTTAACATCAAACGACCTTTGTACATTTCACCACCATTCATATACATAATCTATAAAAAGTTTGACTTCTTGCCATTTAAACACAACAAACTTGACACCATGACCATAACTATATATTTTCATTAAAAGACACCAAATTGGGCGATTTACACAACATGGCATTCATAACATAATTCAAAAGAAAATGACCTTGCCAAACCCGTATTTAGCAAGTCCCTATTCACGCTACTTCCTTGCAATAGCCTTACCCTCCCTTTGCCCACGTGGTTCAACCGAACCACTCGCACCTACAACATCAAATAACTTAAGGATAAGCATTTCTCTTAGTGAGCATATAGGCAATTAGAAGAGTAATACACAACAAACAACTAGCAATTAACAACTTGGCAATTGTAGAGATTATAACCACTTATGCGGATCCACTATCAAATCACAATTTGCACAAAGTGCAACAACTGGTAACAACATAGCTAACATAAGTTAGCAAATCTCTACAATGCATAATCAACAACAATCATCAACATGAATATACAATAAACAACTCCACTCGGTCATGTGAACCACTTTCACGTATGCAATCCGGAATCACATAACCATTACCCAAATTACCCCCATATCACTCTACTTGGTGTTTTAGGAAAATTTAATTCAACGATCAATAAGTAACGTCATGTCTTTATCACCTATCAAATATCACATAACAATATAAAAACACATTTAGCATCTAGAAATCATCAAAATCAACTAATCATCATCATCAAGGGTTGACCAAGTTTGACTTTTGGTCAAACTAAGCATAACTTCATAATTCAAGATCATAACGCACTCTATAGTTTAACTACTTAAATTACCACTTTAATTATCACCACTAGCACCAAAATGACCTCTCTAATTAGTGATTAGGGTGAGTTAGCCATAATTAACACAATTTCACATAATCCACCAAAATCACTTATGAACACTAACTAAATTATCAACTTTTGGTTTGAATTGAGGTTAGTAACACAATTTCTAAGTTTAACTAACCTTAATCAAACATAACTCACTCTTAATTTCGTTTTACACATTACCCCAATCCTCAAAACTCCATATCTACCAATTTCTAGTAAATTAACTAAGAACATATACATACCTTGAGTTAGAGATGTTTAATAAGATTAGAATTTAACTTCTTTAAGCTTAATTTTATGAATTGAATTTGATTTCTTCTCCTCTCCTTCTCTCCCATTGCTTCTCCCCCTCTATAGAAATTTTAAAATGTGCAGGTATGTATGTGTTGGGTCACAAGGTTCCCAAAACTTAGATACAGATTAAATAACAGTTATCTTAACGTGTTAGTTTATATCCAAGTTTTATATCAAACAAGTTTAAATTAATCTAGGCGGAAAACAAGATTAATTTTGACACAGAGTTTATTATGAATCAAAGTATTATTCACAATAAAGTGTTTGTCTCACACAGATGACAAAGTATTCAAACCCACACAGATGGTTTGAATACGATCCAAGTATTAGTATATTAAGATACAATTATCACTACAAACTTTAACAGTTAGTGTGGTAATGCTTTGAGCCTAAGCTTAAAGGTCTTGTATACTATTTTGCTTTGAGAGCTTGGTTTACTTGGATACTTGGATATTTGAAGAGTGCTATTGAGCTGCTATTTATAGAGTTGAGTATCAACTTCTATTAACCAGCTCAGTCAGTTGTCCAAGGGATAACAAATTCATCTTGGGCAACTTTGCACTCTACCCTTTTTGCTTTTCTTGGAAATAGAAAAAGCAAAAGGTAAAAGGTTTCTTTGCTGAAAAAGTAAACTTTTATCCAATGTTTTACTTTACTCAAACATCTCTTCAGTTGTACCATAGCCTTGGGAAAGAAGAACTCCTTTTGTACGATTGTACTTTCATTCTTCAATCTGTGCTCTTCAGTCTGTGCTCTCAGTCTGTGATCTTCAATCTGTGATCATCAGTCTGTGATCTTCAGTCTGTGAAGTCTTTTGTCTTCAATCTTCATTCTTCAGATGATGAATCCATAAGTCTTCAAGTAGAGCACGGCTTTCAGTCTGTGAGATTTCTTCAGTCTGTGCAGCACAGACTCAGAAACAATTCTTCAGCCTGTGTAGCACAGACTCAGAAACACAGACTCAGGAATTCACTAAGTTTTTCCTGAATACAACTGAGATAGATTTTGACTCTTCAGATTTATAACTTAGGTTTGATCATTGTTTTTCCCAACAATCTCCCCCTATCTGATGATGTCAAAATCTATTTACAAAAGATAATGGAGAAATAATAAATACTAAAGTACAACATAACTTATGAATCTTAGACTTATATATATAAAGTCAAAGTCATAGTTAGTATACAAAAATATTACAATTATTACATAAGATTGTAAATAATATAAATTTAGCAATCTTCAGTCCTTTCTCCGAGCCTTGATCTCTTTCATCTTTTCCACTTTCCTCTTCAATAGTGTTTCCATTTCCTTATCAGAGTTGTCTTGATACTCTAGGATGATCTTCTTGCAGATATCTTCAAGTCCAATCATCATCCTGATTTGGGAAAGGTTGTTGAATAACCAGCTAATCAGTCTTCTTCTGAATGGTCTGGCTTGAGAATGTTTGCATTCCTTCAGCAGGGCAATGCAGTGTAGCAGAGACTCTCTATATAGTCCATTTTGATCCTGGAAGCATTCTATCCCATTGATATCTCTATAGCACAGACCTTCAATGTTGTCAGTCTGTACATAAGATCTATCTATGAAAACAATACCTTTGGGTATGACTCCATTGTCTTACACATAGACCCAATTGCAACTATCTCAACCCAAGGTCAGATGGAGTTGAAGAGACCAAGGGAAGAAGAAGAAGAAGATGTTCAACCTCTGAAAATCAAGAGAGCCAGAAAGATGAAAAGAATGGCCAGGAGGATTCCTGAAAGGGATGTCTTTGATTCCCAACCAAAAATGAAGGGGATCAAAACCTGGGACCAGTTCTTAAAGCTGGCAGAAGAACAGGACAATGATGGTGCTTCTCTGCTCATTCTCTGTGGATAACCCAGCTGACTTCTTCTTGATTACAAAATTGTTTGCTATGCAAAACAACTTGTACTCTTCTTCTGAGATGAGCCCCAGACTGAGAACTAGCTCAATAAGGTAAGATAGCTCATCCAGAACTTCTTTCTTCAGATCCTTGTCAGCTTCACTCTTCAAAAGATTGGCAATGGATTGCCATTCCTTAAGCCCTAGAGTGTACAGTTCATCCACCCATACCATCTTCTTGCTCTTGGTCAAAGTCAGCTCCAACTTCAATTTCTGTCCAATCTTGTTCAGATGACATTCTCTAATCTTCTGCTTGAGCTTTGACTTTTGGAAAGTGGCTTGTAGCTTTGGCTTCAGGCTCTCTATCTTCTGTAACCTTGTTGACAGCTCTTCATCTTCCTTGATTTGTTGCTCAACTTGACTCCTTCTGGTTTGAGTCTGTGAACAGTCTTCATCTTCTAATTCTTTGGAGAGCATGTCAACAAATCTTGCTTCCTTCAGCTTCTGCTCTTCTTTAGTTAGTACATTTAAGTACTCAGTTAAAGACATGCCTTGAGTAGTAGCTTCTTGTTGCAAGAGTTCATCCTGTAGATTTGTCAGTTCAGGATTTCTTGTGCCAGCAGCATGATCATCCACCATCTTCTTGATCTTGCTTAACCTTTCCTGCTTGGATAAGGCAATCTCCTTGCCCTTACCCTTATCCATAACTTCTTCCATGGTAGAGCTTGACCCAGGATAAGTGCTAATCAGGTGAGCACTTCTCCATTGCATTCTATCTTCAATTTCACTTCTACCTGGAGGCAGTGTTCTGGTTGTTGTGGTTGGTCTAGCAGGATTGGCTTCAGCTTGGATGGCTTCAGCACTGATAATTAGAGCATCAGTGCTTGCTGCTGGTTGCTCTGAGCTCTGAGTCTGTGATTGATGCTGTGTCTCAGTCTGTGCAGGTTCAGAGGGCACAAACTTAGACTCTCCAGTCTTGACTTTTGAGGCACCTTCATCTATACCTCCAAAAGTAGCATCATCTTCATCATCATCTGATCTTCTAAATACCTCAGACTCAGAACTACAATCAGGATTAATGGCATCATCATCTTCACCATCAGTGTCCTGTTCTTCAGCCAGCTTCACCAAATGATCCCAGGTCTTGATCCCTTTCATCTTTGGTGGGGAATCAAAGATATCCCTTTCAGGAATCCTCCTGGCCATTCTTTTTGTCTTTCTGGCTCTTTTCATCTGCAGTGGTTGAACATCTTCATCTTCTTCCCTTGGTCTCTTCAACTCCATCTGACCTTGGGCTGAGATAGTTGCAATTGGGTCTATGTGTAAGACAATGGATGACTCCCCCTGAGGTTGTGCAACCATCTCAGTATGTTCACTTGCCTGCAATTCTTCTTGCTCCTCCTCAGTCTGTGCACTCATATTTTCAGTCTGTTGCACAGACTGAGCTTCAATCTGAGACTTCACCCTAGCACCTTCGGGTCCATCATCTCCATCATCTCCCTCACTGCTATCTCCCCCTAAATCTAAGGATTTATTATTTAAATCTTTATCTTTTGAGGTTTTAGCTTCTGCAGACCCATACTTCATCTTCTCCCCCTTTTTGACATCATCTACTAAGTTTGAGAGGGTGGTCTGCATTTCATCTAACCTAATGGATACCTTCTCCTCCAGCATATCCACTTTATCCACCATAGTAGAGACTAGATGCTTCATCTTCTCTAGCTCTTTCTTATTATTATTGAACTCAGTCTGTACCCATTCAGACAACTTGTTGATGGCAGAAAGCACATCATTAAGTGTACTAGAAGGCACAGACTGGGTCTGGTTGGAAGGGTTAGAATTGGGTGATGGTATATGTTCCTCACTTGACTCATGTTGAAACTGAGCAAGATCACTGGAATCTTTTGGGGTTGCACTCTTTGCCTCACTATGTGTCCTGTGCATGGAAAAGCGATCATAGGCATTGAGTGGTGTAGTTGTCCCCTCAGATCTAGTCCGGTGATAGGACAAGATATCACTGAGAAATGATTGTGTTGCACCTGTTGCCTCAAACAGTCCCTGGTGTAATGGAACAGTATCACTGGCAACTGATGTGGAAGTTGGTATGCCTTCACTAACCATCTGGTGATAAGATGGTAGTTCATCAGGCAAAGAAGAGGAGATCTGTACCTCAGTCTGTGACATGACTGGGGCATTGTCGATCTGTGCAGAGGGGTGTAAGAAAGGACTCACTGGAATGTGAACTAGTACAGGACTAGTGGTCAATATGGGTTCAACCATTGTGAGTGGGGTAAGGAGGGGGGTGGTAGTGCTCAGGATTGGAGCATCTTCTTCAATGCATACTACAGGGGTCAGTGTAGTAGCAGTAGTGTGGGTATCCAAGCTGACTAAACTAGGTGTAGGTTGGGTCAGTTGGGTAGCCATTGGCACCACAGACTCTAGCAGAGCTGCAGTGGAATGGACTACAGCACTGGAAGGTGTTCTATTGACATCCAATTCCATGGATGATGATTCCACTTGTGCTATACTTTTTGGGGTTGAGTCTGGTGATTCCTCCAGAGTGAGTGGTGACTCATCTGGGTTGGTTTGTTTGTGACTCTCTTTTGTGGGTGAGGATGGGCTAGGATAAGAAGGTTGATCTATATCCATGTCCTCAGATGAAGAAGAAGTACTACCCGCATCTTCTGTTGAAGATGGAACAGACTCAGGAATGTTTGAGTCTGACTCCAAGTGCACAGACTGAGTTGAGTCTGTATCCCTGGAGTTTGTGTGCTCTGCTTCAGCCACACGATCTTCAACAGCCTGGGTCTCAGTACCCTCACTATCACCTGAACTATCACCCTCCATAGATGCAGAAGCAACATATGGGTGATCAATCCATTGCTGCATAGCAGCAGTGATAGGTGCTCCAGAAAGTGGAACCGGATGGTTGAACACTTTATATGTGAGCACAGGGACGGGTATATCTGCAGTTTTGTTATTAAAGGACATATACACAGACCCAGTTAATCTGGATTGGATGCATAGGGAGAGTAACCTTATAAAAGGTACATTAAAAATTCTCTGTGACTCATTCACTAGTTTTAAAATTTCTTTAAAATACAACTCTGCAAAGTTGATGTTTAAACCTGTGATGAATGAGCTCAACAGTTGAGTTTCAAACTCATTTAACTCCCCTGTGCTACCAGATTTTCCTCCTAGACTTCTAATGATGCCAGAGATTAAAAATTTCCATCTGGGCGTGAATCCTGACATCAAGATGGTGCCTTTTTCTTTGGTATATCCAACCAAAGTAAGAGAAGCCCTTGCTGCTTCTTTGGTTGGAATGGGTTCAAAATTATTTCCCAAAGGCAAGTCTAAGACATTCCTAATTAGCTCCTGATCAATGGTAACTGCCCGTTTACCATGATCAATAGTACCAGTAATTGCACTATGGGTACTGTTTGAGGAGCAAGTATACCACCATTCCATTAAAAAATGTGGGTATATTTGAGTGACCGAGTTAAAGAATGCTCCCCTTAATGGATGAGCAGACATAAAAGCAGTTAGTTCCTCAAACCCTGTATTCTTTTTAGAGTCAGGAATGGAAATGGTAGCTACTTGATTATTTATACAGAGTTTTACCTGTTTACCCTGTTTGAAGGGTTTAGCCGCAGCGATGTTAGCAGGTGCCGTGTAAGCCCATTGATCAGCCATTTTAAATGAAGAATTTTTGAGATTGATTTCGAAAATGGTTGAGCGATTTAGGTTAGGGCTTACAAACTCTGTGTAATTTTGGATGTGCAAGATAGGTGAAGAAGAAAGGGGAAAACGAAAATGGGTATTTGAAGAAATTAAATTTCCGTTAAATGGACCCACTTGACGGTTTATCCCTTTCTCTGCAACAGTAACGTTGAAGCACGTGCACTTTTTGTATTGAGCAGATAAATAGACAACAAGCGCCAAAACTTTTAATGATTATTACCATAAAAGTGGTATTAGCATTAAATGCAAAGATATTGTTGTTTATTTATTTTTATTTAAAAAAATATAAAAAATTAAAAGAAGGTTGTGCCGGCAGTGGTAACAGATTGATATAGCTAACAGTACTAACTTGTGAAAGCAGTACTAAAATTAACTAACAGTGGTAACTTGCGAAAGCAGTACTAAAGTTAACTAACAGTAGTAACTTGCCAAAGCAGTACTAAAATCAACTAACAGTAGTAACTACGAAAGCAGTACTAAAGTTAACTAACAGTGGTAACTTGCCAAAGCAGTACTAAAATCAACTAACAGTGGTAACTGCGAAAGCAGTACTAAAGTTAACTAACAGTGGTAACTTGCCAGAGCAGTACTAAAATTAACTAACAGTAGTAACTTGCGAGAGCAGTACTAAAATTAACTAACAGTAGTAACTTGCGAGAGCAGTACTAAAATTAACTAACAGTAGTAACTTGCATCATTAACAATGTTAATTGTACCAATCTTTACCAGCAGCATAAAAAAAATCAGTATTAACACAGCAGTACTAAAAGTAACTAGCAGTATTAATACTAACAGTGCTAAAATACGAATTCATGAGGGCAGTATTAAAAAGGCTTATCAGTATTAACCAGCAGTACTAAAAGTAACTAGCAGTATTAATACTAACAGTACTAAAATACTAACCTTATGAATTAATAAAGCACAAAAATAGAGGGTCTAGTCTGAATGAATATGGTTAGTCTGTGTAGCTTAATCTAGAAGAAGTCACACAGACTGAAACATATAATTAGTCAGACTGAGAGAAAATAACATAAGTTGTAAAATCTTTTTGGTATTTTCTTAGAAAGTATGTACAAAAACATCTCTTAGTCTGTGCTTTTTGATTGTATGAAGCTGAGAATACAATTATACAGATTGAAAAGCAGACACAGACTGAGAATTGAATCATACAGATTCAAGGTTTTACTAGGGGTTGAGCATTCCTAGTTGACCAAGCAGATACAAAAATCTATCTTCATTTAAAGGTTTAGTAAAGATATCTGCTAATTGGTCATTTGTGGGCACATATTTGAGAATCACTTTACCTTTCTCAGCACAATCTCTGATAAAGTGATGTCTGATCTCAATATGTTTTGTCCTGGAGTGAAACACAGGATTCTCAGTGATGGCAATGGCACTTTGATTATCACACATGATTGGAGTTTTTGTAAACACCAAATCATAGTCTGCTAGTTGATGTTGCATCCATAGCAATTGAGCACAACAACTACCAGCAGCCACATATTCTGCTTCTGCAGTGGATGTAGCAACAGAATTCTGTTTCTTGCTTGACCAACTGACTAGTTTGCCACCTAGCAGTTGACATCCACCAGAAGTGCTTTTCCTGTCTAATTTACAACCTGCATAATCTGCATCTGTATATCCAATTAGATCAAAACCAGAGTCTTTGGGATACCAAAGACCCAGGTTAGGAGTACCTTTTATGTACCTAAAAATCCTTTTTACAGCTTTTAGATGCGATTCTTTAGGTTCAGATTGATATCTAGCACACAAACATGTTGAGAACATGATATCTGGTCTACTTGCAGTGAGGTATAGTAGAGATCCTATCATACCTCTATAAGTGGTTTGACAGACTGACTTGCCAGACTGATCCTTATCCAACTTATCTGCAGTGCTCATTGGTGTTTTCATAATTGAACAGTCCTTTAAAGAATATTTAGTAAGTAGGTCATTGACATATTTACCTTGGTTGATGAAGATACCATCAGGTTTCTGATGTACTTGTAGACCAAGAAAGTATGTTAATTCACCCATCATACTCATTTGATACTGTTTTGACATTAAGTTTGAAAACCATTTACACAATTTTTCATCAGTAGATCCAAATATAATATCATCAACATAGATTTGGACTAGTATGACATCTGCCTTGTTCCTTTTGAAGAACAAAGTTTTATCAATTGATCCTCTAGTAAAGTCATTACTAAGAAGATAGGATGATAAGGTGTCATACCAAGCTCTTGGAGCTTGTTTTAGTCCATATAGTGCTTTCTGCAATTTATAGACATGATTTGGAAAAGTGGAACTTACAAAATCTGGAGGTTGTTTCACATAGACTTCCTCCTGTAAGTTGCCATTCAGAAATGCACTCTTGACATCCATTTGATAGACTTTGAAGTCCTTGAATGCAGCATATGCCAAGAATAATCGTATTGCTTCAATTCTGGCTACAGGGGCAAAGGTTTCATCATAATCAATGCCTTTTTCCTGCTTGTAGCCTTGAGCAACTAGCCTTGCTTTGTTCCTTATTATCACTCCATCCTTGTCCATCTTGTTTCTGTAAACCCATTTAGTTCCAATAATGGTTTTTCCTTTTGGAGCAGGAACTAGGGTCCAAACATTGTTTCTGTCAAATTCTGTTCACTCTTCCTGCATTGCTTCAACCCAATCATCATCTTTCAAGGCTTCTTCAGCTTTCTTTTGTTCAATGATTGACAGAAAGTTTGTGTAGAAACAGAAATTTGCAATAGGTGAGCTTGATACTTGAGCTCTTGTTTGTACACCAGAAACATAATTTCCAATTATTTCTGTAATTGGATGATACTTGTGTTCTTTGACTCCTAGAAATGATTTATCATTGAATGGTAAATCATTCTCATTTGGTGGAAGAATAGCAGGACTGAGTTCTGCATCATCTTCTACATAGGTCAAGTCTGAGTCTGTAGAGTTCACAGACTGAAAACTACCAGACTGAACACATGTATCAGAAGAATTTGAATCTCTGGACACAAATTCATCTTCTGTTGATGAAGGTACTGTCATTGAATGAGCAGGTTGAGCATCTTCATTATCACTTTCAGAGTCCTGTTGTTGGTTAGCAACAACTGGGATTTGAGATTCAGATCCCACAACAGATAAATCTTCCAATAAATGAACATCAGACTGAGAAACATGTTCATCATTAGCAGAGGAAGCATCAAAGGTGACATTGATGGTTTCTTCAATTTTATTCCTTCTGTTGTTGTAGACTCTGTAGGCCTTTGAGATAGATGAATAGCCAACAAAAATTCCTTCATCAGATTTAGGTTCCATCTTTGCTAATTGATCTCTTTGATTGAGAATGTAGCATTTACTTCCAAAGGTCTGGAAGTAATGGATGGTTGGAACCTTCTTGTGATACAGCTCATATGCAGTTTTGCCATGCCTTTTGACCAAAATAGATCTATTTTGGGTATAACAGGCAGTGTTAACTGCTTCTGCCCAAAAATAAATCTTCATTTGACCATGGCATAACATGGTTCTTGCAGCTTCTATGAGTGTACGATTTCTTCTCTCAGCAACACCATTTTGTTGAGGAGTTCTGACAGAGGCAAAGTTTTGAATAATGCCTTTGTCAGTACAGAATTCAATGAGAGTAGAATTCTTAAATTCTGTACCATGGTCACTCCTGAGTTGCTTGACAGGTGCATCTTTTTGCAATTCTTCTCTCTTGATTAAATTAATAATCTCTTCAGGAGCATCACTTTTAGCCTTAAGAAAGATGACCCAAGTATACCTTGTGTATTCATCCACAACCACAAGTGTATACTTCTTTCCACCCAAACTGCTAATGCTCATGGGTCCAAACAGATCCATATGGAGCATATGCAGTGGTTGATCAATTGTAGCTAACAATTTGGATGGAAAATGGTTCTTGGTCTGTTTCCCTAGTGTACATGCAGGACAAAGTTTGTCTTTTGCAAATGTAACATCAGGCAGACCTCTAACCAATTTCTTCTTTGACAGGAGGTTAATATTTTTGAAGTTCAGGTGGGATAACCTTCTATGCCATAGCCAGCTTAGTTCTGGCACAGACTGAGTATAGAGACAAGTCTCTACATTATTGTCTGCAGAAGAAAGATCCAAGAGATAAATATCTCTTTCTCTTTTGGCAACTAATATAGGTTTGCCTTTGGAATTATAGATAACAGCAGCCTTCTTTCTGATTCTGATTTCACCATCATCATCACAAATCTGGCTAGCACTAAGCAGGTTATGCTTTAATCCCTCAACATAGGCCACCTTTGTTATTCTGATGTTGCCAGCCTTCACCACACCATAACCTTTTATCTTGGCAACAGAGTTGTCACCATATTTGACAGAAGGTCCTTCTTCTTCTACAAACTCTGACAGATTCTTCAAGGAACCTGTCATGTGTCTTGAGCATCCACTGTCTAGGTACCATTTGCTGTTACCCTGCACAAGACAAACAAAATCGATTAGTTACTTTTGGGAACCCATCTTTTGATGGGTTCTTTAGAGTTGGTTGGAGTCAATTCTTTAGCAGTTTTGGTGCTAAGTCTGTGAAGTTGACTTTTAACCTCTCTATTTTTGATTTTGTTGTTTGTAGATGACATTTGTTTGATCAAAGCAGCCTTTGGCTGTTTAAGAATGGACTTTGTGCATTTAATACCTTCATGTCCCAGATTTCCACAGTTGTAACATTTTCTGTTCAACATAATGGTCCTTTTGGATTTTGGGTTATTATTTGCACTAGATCCTCTGTTAAACTTTTGTTTTGACTCAACAAATGTTTTAAAATCTGTGGTTAACTTCATTAAGTTTTCACTAAGCAGCTTAATGGTCTCAGTCTGGTTGTTAAGATTTGACTTTTGAGAGTCAGACTGAGTGTTAACACAAACAGATTTGGAGTTAAGTTTGCTAGACTGAAAATTGATTTTTCCAGACTGACAGATAGATCTCACAGACTGAGATCTTTTTAACTCCTTTGTTACTGGTTTTATGCCTTTAGATTTGTCATTTGGCATATTTTTGTCTGGACCAGATACAGACTGAGATGTGGAAGGTTCAAACACATTGTAACCTTTCTGTTTATTCTTGATTCCTTTTACCTCTTTTTGTCTTTTTAAAGATGGTACTGTGGGAATATTAACTTTGCCTTTTATAAATCTTTTCTTTTCAAGTTCTATAGTTTCTAAAGATTCATTAGTGATTATAAGTTCAGGATGTTCAGATTGAGAAGTTTCACAGACTGAGATTTCTGAGTCTGTGTCTTCAGAGTCTGGCTCTATCTCATATACTAGTTCTTTAGCAACTATTTTTGGTCTAACAAAAGCATTTGTCAATATAACTTTGTCTCCCACATTATGACTAAAAGTATGAGGTAAAATCTCAGGTACAAATATAGTGGGTTTTGAGTTTATTTCTGAATTTATGTGACTTTTAAGATCAAACTCATCACCTATGACCGCTTGTATCTGAGCTGGAATTTGTTTGGATAAACAGTCCACATTTTTAAGTGATGAAATACACCAAGATTTACAGATCCTTTCATAATGATCAGCTTTGTTTTTATAAGCTTCTTTTTCCAGCTTGATCTTTTTGAGTAGGTCATCTTGAGCATCAAGCTCAAGTTTGTACTGTTTATTTTGGTTTATTTCATTCACTTTTGATTGTAGATCTTTTTGAACTTGACTGAGTTTGTTTTTAAATCTTGTATTTCCTCCAGTCTTTTCAAAAAATCTACATAGATGTGTTCAAACATTTTCTGTTTTTCTGCATCACTATAGTAAAGTTTAAAATGATTTACATTGTAAGCAGATCCTCTGTCCCAGTCTGGATGAACACATGCCTTTTCTGCAAATTTGACATCTTTGTCAAACTGGCTCTCTGTGATAGCCATTAAGCACATATCTTCATCATCCTCAGATGATGAAGATTCTTCATCTATCCATTGTTCAACAACCAAAGCTTTCTCTAGTTTCTTTGGTTGTTGTTTCTCTCCAATTTTCTTGGAGTTAAAGTACTTTTTCTTGTACTTCTTGGCCTTTTCTTCCCACTTATCAGAACTTGAAGATTCTGCAATCTTCACTCTGCAGTCAGAAGAAATATGACCAACTTGCCCACATTTATAGCAAGTAGCTTTCTTTGGATCAAAAGTTGGCCTTCCTTTTGAACCTTTGAATCTTGCTTTTTCTAACCTTTGGGCTAGCAATGCCATTTCAGCTTCTAGAGACTCAGTTTCATCATCTGATTCTGAGTCTGTAAGAGTAAGATGGTAATCTGCTCTAGAGAAAAGTTCTCTATTTTTCCTAGTTGTTGCAACAAGGGTAGCAGATGGATCTTTTGCAATCCTTTTGGCATTTAGATCATTTCTGGCTTTGGTTTCTTCAAAATTTAGTAGAAGTCCAAACAAGCCAGAGAGATCATATGTCTCCAATTTTTCACTTACAATTAATGAAGTGATAACTTCAGAAAAAGTGTTTGGAATGACATCAACAAATTTTGCACAGATTTCAAACTGTCCCTTGATGATATTATACCTTTCAAGATCATTGATTAAGATCTGAAATCTGGTATGAATATCAGTTAATGACTCATTTTGGCCAGCAGAGAAGTTCTCATAATTTCTTATGAGATTCTTCTTCTTTTGGGATTGTACTAAACTTACACCATCATATTGGTCAGTTAGCATATCCCATATGGCTTTAGCAGTTTTGCAGCCAAATATCTTAGCAAAGATAGGCTCAGTAACTGCATTGCCCAGTATGGATTTGGCCTTAAAGTCTAAAGCATATAGTTGTCTGTCTAGATCAGTCCAGGTATTTTTGGCAGCCTCAACAAATTTTTCAGGTGTCAAAATAATACCATTTGCATCTAAAGTTGCAGGAACTATTCTGCCAGGAATAATGGGTCCTTCCTGAATGACTCTAAGCATTTCATCATGAATGCTAGCAAGAAACCATTCAGCTTTCAATTTCCAGTGGGTAAAATTTACACCATTGAAGATTGGAATTCCCTTCCCAGGCATAGCAATAGAAGAAGTCATTTTTCAAGGAAAAAAATGTAGAGAAAAATGGATTTAGATGATTGTTTGATAAACTGGGTTCCTTTGATCGTTAAAGATTAAATCTTTATTTGCTCTGATACCAGTTGTTGGGTCACAAGGTTCCCAAAACTTAGATACAGATTAAATAACAGTTATCTTAACGTGTTAGTTTATATCCAAGTTTTATATCAAACAAGTTTAAATTAATCTAGGCGGAAAACAAGATTAATTTTGACACAGAGTTTATTATGAATCAAAGTATTATTCACAATAAAGTGTTTGTCTCACACAGATGACAAAGTATTCAAACCCACACAGATGGTTTGAATACGATCCAAGTATTAGTATATTAAGATACAATTATCACTACAAACTTTAACAGTTAGTGTGGTAATGATTTGAGCCTAAGCTTAAAGGTCTTGTATACTATTTTGCTTTGAGAACTTGGTTTACTTGGATACTTGGATATTTGAAGAGTGCTATTGAGCTGCTATTTATAGAGTTGAGTATCAACTTCTATTAACCAGCTCAGTCAGTTGTCCAAGGGATAACACATTCATCTTGGGCAACTTTGCACTCTACCCTTTTTGCTTTTCTTGGAAATAGAAAAAGCAAAAGGTAAAAGGTTTCTTTGCTGAAAAAGTAAACCTTTATCCAATGTTTGACTTTACTCAAACATCTCTTCAGTTGTACCATAGCCTTGGGAAAGAAGAACTCCTTTTGTACGATTGTACTTTCATTCTTCAATCTGTGCTCTTCAGTCTGTGCTCTCAGTCTGTGATCTTCAATCTGTGATCATCAGTCTGTGATCTTCAGTCTGTGAAGTCTTTTGTCTTCAATCTTCATTCTTCAGATAATGAATCCATAAGTCTTCAAGTAGAGCACGGCTTTCAGTCTGTGAGATTTCTTCAGTCTGTGCAGCACAGACTCAGAAACAATTCTTCAGCCTGTGTAGCACAGACTCAGAAACACAGACTCAGGAATTCACTAAGTTTTTCCTGAATACAACTGAGATAGATTTTGACTCTTCAGATTTATAACTTAGGTTTGATCATTGTTTTTCCCAACAGTATGTATCGATATATGTATGTATATGTATATAAATTATGTTTTAAATTAATTAAATTCAGATTTTAATAAATATTTACACTTCTAACCCCTCAAGACTCATTATCTTATAATACAACACTTAACTAACTATCCTCAAATTTCTAGTTATTTAAACAACTTCAATATTTTATAACTATTAAATAATATCATAAATTTCGGGGTGTTACGACTCTCCCCCACTTATTCTGTTCGTGTCCTCACGAACCACTCTTGGTGTACTGCTGGATAGTACACCATCATCCATTCTTCAAGCTCCCAAGTAAATTCAGAACCCTTTCTATGACGCCACTGAACTTTAAGTATAGAAACTGACTTGTTCCTTAGTTGCTTAACTTATTGATCAAGTATCTTAATTGGTTCTTCCACATAGCTCAACTTCTCATTAATTTCTATCTCTGGAAGTGGTACATTGGTTGCTTCATCGACAAGACACTTTCTAAGTTGTTATACATGAAACACGCCATGAATGGCACTAAGTTCTTCAGGTAAATTTAACCGATATGCTACTCTTCTAACTCTTGCTAAGGTTTCGAATGGTCCCACATATCTTGGACTCAACTTTCCTCGTTTACGGAAGCGTATGATCTCTTTCCATGGTAATACTTTAACGTTACTTTGTCGCCTACCTGAAATTCAATTGGACTTCTGTCGATCCTATACCATCTTAAGTCGTTCACGAATTTCGTCAATCTTTTTAGTCGTCAATTGCACAATTTCTCTCTGACCAACTTCTCCCCAACAAACTGGAGTTCGACACTTTCTGCCATATAACATCTCATACTGAGGCATTTTAATAGAGGAATGGTAACTATTATTATAAGAGAATTCCACAAGTAGAAGATGAGTATCCCAACTGCCATCAAAATCAATGGCACAAGCTCGCGTCATATCCTCTAAAGTCTGAATCGTACATTCACTATGTCTATCTGTTTGAGGATGAAAAGTTGTGCTAATACGTAACTGGGTTCCCATATCTTCTTGAAATTTCCTCCAAAATCGAGAAGTAAAACGAGTATATTACAGTCATAATCTTTCACCAAATCTAACCACCTTAGCTGTCGGTTATTTAAATCACGCTGATCGAAGAAGTTATTAAGGGTTTTGTGGTCAGTATAGATCGTTGATTTGACACCATAAAGATAGTGCCGCCAAATCTTTAAAGCAATGACCACCGCTGTAAGTTCAAGATCATGAGTGGGATAATTTTGTTAATGCGGCTTCAACTGTCACGATGCATAAGCAATAACTTTTCCACGCTGCATAAGAACACAACCTAGACCAAGCTTAGACGCGTCACAATAAACCACCATATCCTTGTTGCCTTCAGGTAGCACGAGAATAGGTGGTTGACTTAACTTCTCTTTCAACAATCGAAATGCTTTTTCTTTATCTTCACTCCACTTTCACTGTACATCTTTTCTTGTTAATTAGTCAATGGAATTGCAATCTTTGAAAAATCTTGAATAAATCGGCGATAATACCCAACCAAGCCTAGAAAACTCCTAACTTCAGTTGGATTCGAACGAGGGTCCCACTTCATTACTGCGTCTACCTTGGATGGATCTACTTGAATACCATCCGCATCGATCACGTGTCCACGAAATTGGACTTCCTGCAACTAAATTTCACACTTTGAAAACTTAGCATAAAACTCTTCACGTCGCAATATTTCCAAAGTTTGCCTCAAATGGACCGCATGATCTTCTTTAATTTTAGAATAAATAAGAATGTCGTCGATGAAGACGATAACCGAGTTGTCAAGCATCGGCCGACAGACTCGATTCGTTAAATCCATAAAGGCAGCAGGAGCATTTGTTAAGCCGAACGACATAACAACAAATTCATAATGACCATATCTTGTACGAAAAGCTGTCTTTGGAATGTCTTCCTCTTTTACTTTCAATTGATGATAACCCAATCGGAGATTGATTTTTGAAAAGAAACTGGCACCCTGCAACTGATCAAACAATTCATCAATTCTAGGTAAAGGATACCTATTCTTGATGGTCACCTTGTTCAATTCTCTGTAATCAATGCACATTTTCATAGAGCCCTCCTTTTTCTTTACAAACGATACCGGAGCTCCCCAAGGTGAACTACTAGGACGAATGAAACCCTTGTCAAGAAGCTCCTGCAATTGCTTCATCATTTATTGCATTTCAGTAGGAGCCAACCAATATGGAGTCTTAGCAACAGGGGCAGATCCCGAAATCAAGTCAATCCGGAACTCTACCTGCCTATCGGGTGGTACTCTCGGAAGCTCATCGGGGAATACATCAGGGAATTCATTTACAATAGGAATGTCATTAAGTTTTGCCACTGTTTGGAATTGTCAACCACGTCTGCCAGAAATGTCTGACAACCGTGTGACAAAAATCTTTTAGCTAGAGCATAAGTACAAATTGGAATAGATTGATAGGAGCGCTCGCCATAAATAGTCACTTCATTCCCACTAGGGGTTTTCAAGAGAATTATTTTCTAATGACAATTAATGACTCTCGTGTTTCTTCCTATCCAATTCATCCCTACAACAACATGAAACTCTCCCATTTGTATGGGAATTAGATCTATTTTTAATACTTCACCATCTACTTCAATATTACAACCCCTATATATCACTAACTATCACAAGTTTGCTATCCGCAATTTCAACTTCTAAAGGGTAACTCAATTTACTAAGAGGCATATTCAAACGTTTACAAAATGAAAGTGACACAAAACATTTAGTAGCTCCGGAGTCAAAAAGAACGTGGGCGGTGTAGAATTAACAATAAGGGTACCTGACACCACATCGTGAGACTCCTTCGCTTCTTCAGTCGTGATCTGGAAAGATCGGGTCTTTGGTTTCGACCCACTTGTACTTCCCTTTTTCTCTGAATCTTTCCTTTGCTTGGCCCTCCTCATATCCTCCTTCCGTTTCGGACAATCAGCTTGCAAATGATCATCCTTGTAGCAATAATAACACAATCTGTAAGGATTCGGACAATTGGAGGCAAGGTTCCCGGGTTTACAACAACGGTAACAAGTATTAGTCCCCATTCTGTACTCCTTTAGATGTCGCCTACCACAATTATTACATACCGGAATCTCCTTTCCATTACCTCTGACTGGTTGTGGTTGTTGACGACAATGTTGTTGTGATGGTTGTTGTTGTTGTTGCCTTTCCCCAAACTTCACCTTCTTTGGTGGAGATTGATAAGTAGATGTTGATTGTTCTACCTTTCTCTTACTAGTAGCTTCATTTGCCTTCATCTGCAAGTCTCTTTGCCGAGCTAACGCCTTGTTCATCATCTTTGGAATTGTGTCATACAACAATGGATCTATAAACTCCCAGATTTCCGCATTCATATGACGATAATGATCACATAACAGTTTTGGGTTAGAAGTATACTCCGGGCAAAAACGGGATTTATCATTGAATACTTCGGTATAATCAGAGATAGACATCACTCCTTGATCGATAGCAAGAAATTCCCCTTTCAACTTATCAACCTCAGCCACCGAGGCAAGCTTCTACATGAACATATCTTTAAAAGTTTGCCACGAAAATTTTGATGCTACCTGAAAACCATAAGTCTTCACCTGAAGTTCCCACCATTCATGCCCCCTCCTTTTCATCTGATGGGCATCAAATAATACCTTCAACCTTTCAGGACAATCACAAAGCATGAATGTCTCCTATATTTCATCCAGCCAACGCATACTTATCATGAGATTCACTTCCACTTGGAACTCTGGCAGTTTACAATTAGCAAAATTCTTATAATCGAATCGTTCCTTCTCCCGGTTAATCTCTTGATTTGCAGCTTGTAATTCTAACACTTGTTGAGGAGTCTTTAAAGCTGGATATTTCTGTATAAACTCCTCCAGCTTTGATTCTATCATTCTTTCCACCCTTGCAAAAATAGTATGAGCAAACTCTGATAGATTGTCCAATTATTCCCCTCAAGTTACTAGCATCTTGAGCATTTAGATTCTCATTATAGATACTATTTTCTCGAATAGGAGAATGCTTAGGCGATCTCCCACTCGATCCTTCCTTCATCCTACTTGCACTTCCTTCTACCGTAGATGCTTCCATTTACTAAAGGGTTTAACAAATTATTATTGACATAGTCAAATATATCATAATTTAATGACAATTATATTTTCTACTTCTATCCATCAAGAATGATCAACTCTTGTCCCATTATATGTTTAATAATCTTGAATCACCCATGTGTCCTAGTATAATACAATCACGTTGGCCAAGCGTCCTTATATTGGACTAAGTTCACACAACTATTCAACACCATCAAACATAGTCAAGTTCAATTGGAAACCACTTTTGATGCCACACTAACAATTTACTGTAATAAAACTAGCATAACTTTACTACTACACTTAGTCACACAAATAGTATCGGTTTAAGTCTAGGCAACCCTATCGGTCTAAGTCACACAACTATTCAACTTCATTAAACATAGTCAAGTTCAATTGGAAACCACTCTTGATGCCACACAAACAATTTATTGTAATAAAACTAGCACAACTTTACTACCACACTTAATCACCACATAGTATCGGTTTAAGTCTAGGCAACCCTATCGTGGATTACCTAATTCTCTTAAACCATCGCTCTGATACCAACTTGAAACGCCCAATTTTTTATATTTTTTTTTATTAGTACGCGATCCTGGGAGATTGGTACGCGATCGTGTAATAGAACTTAGGTGGATCTGCTATCAACTCACAATTTGCACAAAGTGCAACAACTGGTAACAACATAGCTAACATAAGTTAGTAAATCTCTACAATGTATAATCAACAACAATCATCAAACATGAATATACAATAAACAACTCAACTCGATCATGTGAACCTCTTGCACATATGCAATCCAGAATCACATAACCATTACCCAAATAACCCCCATATCACTCTACTTGGTGTTTTAGGCAAATTTAATTCAATGATCAACAAGTAACGTCATGTCTTTAGCATCTATCAAATATCACCTAACAATATAAGAACACATTTAGCATCTAGAAATCATCAAAATCAACTAATTATCGTCATCAACCCATCATCCCCTTGGGTTGACCATGTTTGACTTTTGGTCAAATTAAGTATAACTTCATAATTCAAGATCATAACCTACTTTATAGTTTAACTACTTGAATTACCACTTTAACTATCACCACTAGCACCAAAATGACCTCTCTAATTAGTGATTAGGGTGAGTTAGCCATAATTAACACAATTTCACATAACCCACCAAAATCACTTATGAACACTAACTAAATTATCAACTTTTGGTTTGAATTGAGGTTAGTAACACAAGTTTTAAGTTTAGCTAACCTTAATCAAACATAACCCACTCTTAATTTCGTTTTACATATTACCCTAATTCTCAAAATCCCATATCTACCAACTTCTAGGTAAATTAACTAAGATCATATACATGAGTTAGAGATGTTTAATAGGATTAGAATTTAACTTCTTTAAGCTTAATTTGATGAATTAAATTTGATTTCTTCACCTCTCCTTCTCTCCCGTCGTTTCTCCCCCTCTCTAGAAATTTTTAGAATGTGCAGGTATGCATGTATCGACATATGTATGTATATGTATATAATTTATGTTTTAAATTAATTAAATTCATATTTTAATAAATATTTACACTCCTAACCCCTCAAGTCTCATTATCTTATAGTACAACACTTAACTAACTTTCCTCAAATTTCTAGTTATTTAAACAACCTAAATACTTTATAACTATTAAATAATATCGTAAATTTCGGGGTGTTATAATGATGTACATGAGTACTATGTTTCATATGTCATTTGGATGTATGTTGATGCTCTAAAGTGTTGAATATATCACTATACTTAATCTGCACAAGTATAGTGATCTTCATTCTCTGAGCTGGCTGTGTGTAAAATATCAATTCCACCATTGGGCCTTCAATCTCTATCTTCAACTCCATCTTTGATGTTGTTGAATGCATAATGTTTTAGATAGCTCAGGAAACAACTCTCATTGGATGGATATGAAAGTTGTCCAAGAAGTAATCTCTTTGCTGGTTATGCAGAGCCAGCTCACACGATTTTCTTTGGACCCAACACACAGAACAAACTAGTGTGCTATTTACACTATCTATTGAAAATTGTATGCTGGCTGTACATAGAAACATTTTTTGTTATAATCAAGTTGTTGTCATCATAAAATTAAGTTAAAAGGATCATGCCTCAACATCTTCAAAACCTCCCGGTTGTGTTATGTACACATCTTCGGTCAAGTTCCCACTAAGGAAGGCATTTTTGAGTCTATTTGCCATATCTCGTCATCATAGTACGCGGATATGGCCATTAGAATCCTAACAGACTTAAGCATGCCTACGGGTGAAAATGTTTCATCATAGTCAACACCATGATTGTCATATATGGATTGCATCTCGGTCTTCATGACTTCTTGCCATTCATTAGATTCCGAACTGGATATTGCATCATCGTAAGAAGTTGGTTCTTGTAAACCAACATCTTCAATGATATAGACATACCTACTAGGCACGCTACGTTTTCGTTCGGATCTACGAAGACTAGGTGTCTCACCTACATCAACCATTTCGGGTTGTGTATTAATGTCCTCAAGTTGTTCGGGTACCATGATTGTATCATTTATTTCTTCTTCTTCTACTTCCTCAAGTAGATGGGTATTTCCATCACTCATTTATCGAGGAAATCCTCTTCAAGAAAGTATCCATTACGAGCTACAAACACCTTGTTCTCGATTGGATTATAGAAATAGTATCCCCTTGGTTCCTTAGGGTAACCAACAAATATGCACTTATCAGTCATAGATTTTAGCTTGCTGGTAAGAAACATGTACCTTACATCCCTAATGTTGGATATAGTGTCCAAGTTCATAACTAATTGGTAAGTTTATTATTAAAAGTAGAGTCATTTTTGGGTCGCCCTCAACGAACAACTAAGAGAAATAAATGAGAGATAATATTAATTGGAATTAATATTATGGTTAATTATTTGGTTTATTACTTATCATAGTTGATGAATTAATTAGAAACTAAAAAGAAATTATAGGAAAATTCTAGAAGGCAAATCCAACCGCCAGTTGGAAAGTTCAACCGGCAACTGGAGTCCAAAATGTAAGGCGGTAGAGCACGCGGGTCGCGGCTTGGATACTTGGGCATAAAGCAAGCCCAACCGCCGGCTGGATAATCTAACCGGCGGTTGGAAGGGCGAACCAGGTTGTCCCACATCGCTTAAGGAAAGAAACCCTAGCATCCCTCTCCCTATATAAATAGAGGGCATGCCATGGCTTCAAGGTACACAATTCTCTCTTTCTCATTCCTATTCCTTGTAAGAGTTTACTCGATTAGATTCGGGACCTTAGGAGTTGGAATTTTCTCTTCAGTTCGTGGGTGTGAACCATTAGAGGTGCTTTGGTTTGAGTACTCGCCTCCAAGTCAAGAAAGGTCTGCTAAGGTGGTCTGTGTGTGAGAAATCCGATTTTCTCAAGGGTTAGTATTTTCTTATTTATCTGTTTATTTTGTTTTGTTGCTTATTATTATTAAGTTAAGATCCTTTGGGGTTTAGTTTCCTTCATGCCCTAGATTAATTGTTATTTCCGCATTGTATGTTAATCTAGTAAGGGAATAGAAAACCCATCAGTGGTATCAGAGCCTTAGCTTAATAATATAGGCACTTAACATGGAGTTACTGCTTAGTTAATGGTTAATTGTAAATAGTAATCCATAGATGAATTTATATGATCATTAAATGTTAATATGGATCTAGAGTAAATACTATTATTTAAATTGTTTAAATGATATCCCTAAATTTTAAAATGTTTAAAATAGAACTCTAAACTTTAAAAGTTTAAAGAGACCTATATATATTATGATAAATATATATGTATCATTTAAAGTCTATATACATTGTCAGTCAATTGATAAATCGGCTCACCCATAGTGAACAAACTATAAGAGAGGTATAAGGCAAGACGCTTTACTTCCCTAAAGAAGTGGGTTTTTAATATGCTTCGCGCTGACCTACTTCTCCGCTTCTTTGTGCGTTCAATGGAGCTACCGAGGACTTTTGATAGGATGATGTCAAAATAAAAAGTATTGACTTAAAGTACTAAAACAAAATCCCGTTTTATGTATAACAAATGTGAATTGTATGCTAGCCCATGAAAATCGCAGATCTCTCAATGGACTATTGATGCGTGTTAAGTTGTAGTTAAAATAACAAGTTTTAATTGATTGGAAATACTAAAGTAAAGTTAAACACAACCAAGCAAGAATACATGTTCGTATTATAGTATAGCTTTGGTAAGATCGAGTCGAACCACGGGGAATCGGTGTAAATTAAAATAATTAATCAAACCTAAAATTACAAAGTACAATTAAATAAGGGGGCTTTTTAGTTCCGTACGAACGATTTTTAATAAGAAAACTAATTAAAATATAAACAATTAAAAAGATAGAAAGTAACTTGAAAGTAATCAGATAGATAAGCATGTATTTACTTAGAATTGTGATTCTTCGATTCAGGTTTCAGATATGTTTATTGAATTATTGATTGTTTATTATGGTGATTTCAACATATATGGACAGCCTCCTGTTAAGGTTAACTAATCCCTAATAAACCTTACCTTAATACTAGATTCTCTTGAATACACTAAAACGTGTTATTAACATAAACTTTATGCTATTAATCCTATCAACAGATCATTAAGATTCATTCAGCGCCCTCGTGTTAACGCAAGTCTATAATTATTGGTTAAATAATTATCATATCAATTAGGTTATATTAATTGCTAGTCTTTTAACCTATTACCGGTTACAGTCTCAAGCCACAATCAACTAATAAATTACTTAATTGTAGATAATCATTCAACTTATACGAACGTTAGTTATAGCATTAGACTTTTGACCACGTTAAGTAACAATTAAGCAACACACAATTAATATGGATCTTTCGAATAAACTTAATAACCATTCATAACTTGAATCAACATAAACATATCATAAAACCTTCATCTAATAATCATCCATCTAAGTAAATACAATAAAAGAATTAGCTCATGTTTATAGTAAACAAAACCAGATCTAAAAACATTTTATTACACATAGTAAATAGAAAAGATTAAGAATCAAACCCAAGAAAACGAACTAATCTTCGTTGGGGTTGAAAAGCTTCAAACCCTAGCTTCCTAGCCTCCAAATACCTCTTTAAGTCGACCTCTAAACCCTAGAACCAAATTAAGGTTTACTTAATTCGTATGTAATTGTATTGTATAAGGGATGATAATGGCCTCTATTTATAAAATTCAGAATTGTGAATCCAACCGCCAGTTGGGTTGGATTTTTACCCGAAAACCGGGCTTTTGACCCGCGAGTTTGACCGACTTCCATATTTGAGTTCAACCGCCGTTAGATATTCCAACCGCCGGCTAAAAGTTAATTCCATAATATTCCATGCTTCGGGCTGGGTTCTCTTCTTGTTGGGCCTTTATCCGATTTTTATCCTTTTATTTGGCCCAATATCTTATTTTCTTTGGGTTCTTCTTCCTTCAAAGCCCAATCTTCTTGGTCTTTAATCTTCTCTTGATTTTCTTCAGTTTTCAGCTCGTTTTCATTCCTTTTCTTTATTTCTTTAATTTAAACACCTTTTTGCAAATATAAACGAAATCAGTAATATATATAAATAATTTGCATAAAAATGCTTAGAAATAGGAGAATATTATTATCTAAATAAGACATTATTTGATGTTATCAACTATTAATGGAGCGTGTGTGGTTTACCGGCACATTAATGAGAGGACATAAGTGAGAGGTGATGTGAGACTCGCGATTCTCGAGCGTACTAGGGCCGGGGAACAGGTGGGTTTTGCATGGTTAAGTTCACTATCTTATTCATGATCCTCGGCATCCCAGTCATGAATGGTAGATAAGCATATCCGAGATTAACATGTCATTGAATCAATGAATCTCAAAAGAACTAGGAATTTCATAGAGAATGAAATTGACAAGAGTATTGTCTATCTAAAATAAATTCGTGATATGATTACGGCAAACCTCTTCATAAAATGAATCGAAAATATGGGTCCTAGCCTTAATTTTGAATTGGGTAATTAAACAATTAAGGAATATTCATACTAACTAAAACTGTTTTATATTATAGATGTCTATTGAAAATGGTTCTAATCCTCTCGTTCCCAGTTCCGCAAATAACTCGAACTTCTCACTACTCTCAGTTCTTAGGAGGGAAAGACTTACCGGTCCGAACTATATGGACTGGATGCGAAACCTTAGGTTTACCCTATGGTACGAGAACAAGGAGTATGTTTTTGATGAGCAGATTCCCACTATTGATCATGATTCAACCCAAGAGGAGATTGAAGCTCACCGAAAATATTATGATGATGCAAACAAAGTGTCTTGAATCATGGCATCTTCCATGAGCCCTGAATTTCAAAAGACTTTTGAGAATACTCGGGCTTATGAAATGAACCAACAACTAAAGGAAATGTTTCAGGCAAAGGCAAGCAAAGAACGCCTTGATGTGGTTAAATCCCTCATGGCTTGCAAGCCCAAACCTGGAGCCTCTATTTGTGCTTTCGTCTTGGAGATGAAAGGGTACTTTGATAGGTTGGAATCTTTGAACGTGATGTTTGATACTGAGCTCTCGATAAACATAATTCTATCTCACGTACCAACTGTCTACAATCAGTTTATAATCTCATATCAAATGAATTTGAATGAGAAAGAAACGTCAATAATGGAACTCCATAACTTGCTGCAAACCGCTGAGCAAGGGATCAAGAAAGCTAATATGCCCTCTACCTCAGCAACTCCTGTGTTGGCTATTGGTCACAATGCAAAGAAAAGAAAAACCTGGAAAGGAATGACTGGAAAGTCTAGTCGTGGTTCCAAGAGAAAGGATGAATCTGAGATTGCACCTACAAATGATCCGAAGGAAGCGGTGTGCTTTTACTTCAACACAAAGGGGCAATGGAAGCGTAGCTGCCCAAATATCTGAATGGCCTTAAAGACGGAAAGGTCGAAAAGAGTAGTCACTCAGGTATGTTTATGATCGAACTCCATAATACTACAACTTCTGATTCGTAGGTCCTAGATACAGGGTATGGTACTCACATTTGCACTGTATTACAGGGTCTAAAGGAAAGTAGAAGTTTGAAGCATAGAGAGCTCAACTTAATCATGGGAAATAGGAAAATCACGCCTGTGACCAAGATTGGAAAGTTCAAGCTCATGTTGAAGTCTGGAGTTAGGATATATTTAAATAATTGTTGTTATTCGTCAGAAATGACAAGAAACATAATTTCATTTCATGCATTGTTCAAGGATGGTTATCAATTTTCATTTGATAATGAGAATGGAGATATTTTGATTTATTTAAATGGTAGTTTTATTTTTAAAGCTTCTCCTTACAAAGGCATATATGAAAATGTTGAATGTGTTAGCAATGTGATTTTAAATGTTGATTCGTGTGATGAGCTTGATAAATCCAAATTGTGGCATTATCGTCTTGGGCACATAAACAGGAAAACGCATCGCCCAACTCCAAAAGGATGGAGTGTTGGAATCATTCGACATCAAATCGGATGATGTATGCGAATCTTACTTACTGGGCAAGATGACTAAATCACCATTCACTGGATCATGTGAAAGAAGAGAAGGATTATTGGACTTGGTACACACAGATGTATGTGGACCATTCCGATGCGCCACAAAAGATGAAAATCGCTATTACGTTACGTTTACTGATGACTTCAGTAGATTTGGATATGTTTATCTGATTAAACATAAGTCCGATACTTTTGAAATATTCAAAAGATATCAAAACGAAGTAGAGAATCAACTGGGCAGAAAGATAAAGGTACTCCGATCCGATAGGGGAGGAGAATACCTTAGTATCGAGTTTCTCGATCATCTTAGAAACTGTGAAATAGTTTCACAGTTGACTCCTCCTAGAACACCACAACTTAATGGAGTTGCGAAGAGGAGAAATAGAACCCTGTTAGACATGGTTTGATCTATGATGAGTCAGGCAACACTTCCAATAAACTTCTGGGGTTACGCATTAGAGACAGTCGCACATATCCTAAATCAAATACCCACTAAGAAGGTTTCAAAGACACCTTATGAGATGTAGAAGGGAAAACGTCCTTCTCTTGGTCACATCAAGATTTGAGGTTGCAAGGTTTTCGTTAGACGAGAAACTCAGGACAAGCTAGAATCCAGATCTGAAAAGTGTCTTTTCGTCGGTTATCCACAAGAGTCGTTTGGATATCTATTTTACAGACCCAATGAAAATGTGGTGTTTGTAGCTCGAAGAGGAGTGTTCCTTGAAAGAGAAATGATATCTAAAGAGGACACTGGGAGTAAGATAGATCTTGAAGAGATTCAAGAATCGACCGATGAAGAACCTATAGTAAACACTGACACTCAACAAGAGGTGGTGACACCTGTTGAACCTGAAGACATATCTTTACCCGTTCGCAAAACAAGTAGTAGAGTTAGAAATCCTCCTCAGTTCTATTATGATTTCCATGTTGAAGAAGAGGACAAGATTAGTGATAGTACACTAGTTGATTTGGAAGAGCCTGCTAACTACAAGGAAGCAATGGCAGGCCCTGAGGCTGCCAAGTGGAAGGAAGCTATGAAAAGCGAGATTCAGTCTATGTATGACAATCAAGTTTGGAATTTGGTTGACACTACACCCGGTCTTAAGACGGTAGGTTGTAAGTGGATCTTTAAAAAGAAGACAGACATGGATGGGAAGGTACACACTTATAAAGCTAGGTTGGTAGCAAATGGCTATACTCAAACCCTTGGGATTGATTATGAGGAAACCTTCTCACCAGTAGCTAAGATAAAGTCAATTAGGATAATGCTTGCGATAGCTGCATTTCATGATTATGAAATATGGCAGATGGATGTCAAAACCGCTTTCCTTAAAGGAAAACATACAAAGGATGTGTTTATGGCACAACCAGAGGGTTTTGAAAGTGCAAATTATCCTAAAAGAGTGTGCAAGCTTGAAAATGCCATTTATGGACTTAAACAGACTTCTCGTAGCTGGAATCTCTGCTTCCATAAGAAAGTCATACAGTTTGGATTTTCTAGAAGCTAAGATGAGTCCTGTATATATGTCAATGTCAGTAGGAGCGTTGTAGTCTTCCTAGTATTATATGTGGATGATATACTACTCATAGGAAATGATATCCTAATATTACAAAGTGTAAAAGATTAGTTGGGAAAATGTTTCGCTATGAAAGATTTGGGAGATGCAGCTTATATCCTTGGTATAAAGATTTACAGAGATAGGTCGAAACGTATAATAGGACTCAGCCAGGACACGTACTTAGATAAAATTTTGAAAAGGTTTAAAATGAAAAATTCTAAAAAAGGGAATCTACCCTTACTTTATAGCATAAAGATTAGTAAACATCTATGTCCGAAATCTAAGGAAGAACTGGACAGAATGAGTCAAGCCCCATATGCTTCGGTTATAGGATCTATCATGTATGCCATGACGTGTACAAGGTCTGATGTCTCATTTGCTTTGAGCATGGTGAGTAGACATCAGCAGAATCCTGGTGAAGGTCATTGGACAGCTGTAAAGAATATTCTCAAGTATTTAAGAAATACTAAAGACAGGTTCTTAGTTTATGGCGGAGAAGAAGAACTCAGATAACTGGTTATAGTGACGCAAGTTTCCAAACAGATAGAGATGATAGTCGGTCACAGTCTGGTTGGGTATTCTTATTGAATGGGGGAGCGGTAACATGGAAAACTTCAAAGCAAGATACAGTAGCAGACTCCACATGCGAGTCTGAGTATAATGCAGCTTGCGAAGCTTCAAAGGAAGCCATATGGATGAGAAATTTCATTGGAGATCTTGAAGTTGTTCCAACAGTACAAGACCCCATCGATATATTCTGCGAAAAGGAAAGTGTAGTCGTTTTGACTAAAGAACCCAAGGATCATGGGAAGTCAAAGCACATAGAAAGGAAATACCATTTTGTTCGAAGAAAGGTAGAAGAAGGAAATACCATTTTGTTCGATCAGAGGATAATCCGGCTGATCCATTCACAAAGGCACTAGCAAGTTCCAAACACGATGAACATGCTAGGAGCATAGGTTTAAGAGATAATATAAAGTTTTAATTGTTAGTTTGAATCTGAAACATTGTAGCAATGATTGAAATGTAATAGATTTGGTGATTAAATAATGGAGATTTAATTATTTGAAAGAGTTCTACCATTTACTATTGTTTGTCATTGTGTTTCATTTTGCATGTTTGGAATTCACTTCCCGAGTAATTAGTTTTACTCAAACCTCCTCAATCGTTCATACTACAGGAAGTTAGTGTTGATTTAAGACTGTCATGGAGTGTTAGTAGATTGCCTATGGAGATTAGACATAGCATGGAGAATGCTGCAACACTCATGAGTACTTGATGGAGATTTAAGTATAGGAGAGACCCGTACTTAAAGAGATCACTACATGAATTAAAATCACGAGTGATTTTAAGACGATCATATCCTCTATTCTTAAAATGGAGATACATTGAGTTTCTAGTTTTTCAAATCTGTTATACTTTAGTTTATGCAAACGCTGCGCGTAAATGCCAGTTATAAAGGGTAAGCTAGGTGTAACATGATGAGTTGACTAGTACTATGTAGTCGAAATTTATATGTTCCTTTTGCCAAAATGGAAAAGCGATATCATGGGCCCTCTGATTATTAAAAGTTGACTCTAAAGTGCTAGGCCTAGCCGAGACTAAGTTGATGTTCACAATTCAGTAGTCTCATATAGTCAAAATAATCGGAAATCAGAAAACATAATCTTGAATCTTGAGATTGATTAAAATCCATGTCTCAGTTTTATACGATATCAGTAGAACAAAGGAATATTTGATCACTTGTCTAAGGGCTGTCTCTTGATATGATTCAGAAATCGGCAGTTGCGTTGGATAGCATTCTCTGCTTAGTTAATGGGATAGACTTAGACCAATAATAGTTGATGACTTGTCCAAGTGGGAGACTGTTGGATATAGTGTCCAAGTTCATAACTAATTGGTAAGTGTATCATTAAAAGTAGAGTCCTTTTTTGGTCGCACTCAACGAACAGTTAAGAGAAATAAATGAGAGATAATATTAATTGGAATTAATATTATGGTTAACTATTTGGTTTATTGTTGGGAAAAACAATGATCAAACCCAAGTTATAAATCTGAGGAGTCAAAATCTAACTCAGTTGTATTCGGGAAAAACTTAGTGATTTCCTGAGTCTGTGTTTCTGAGTCTGTGCTTCACAGACTGAAGAAGTGTTTCTGAGTCTATGCTTCACAGACTGAAGAAATCTCACAGACTGAAAGCCGTGCTCTATTTGAAGACTTATGAATTCATCATCTGAAGAATGAAGATTGAAGACAGAAGGCTTCACAGACTGAAGATAACAGACTGATGAGCACAGACTGAAGAGCACATATTGAAGAACAAAAGTACAATCGTACAAAAGAAGCTCTTCTTTCCCTAGGCTACGGTACAACTGAAGAGATGTTTGAGTAAAGTCAAACATTGAAGAAAGGTTTTCTTCTCAGCAAAGAAACCTTTTACCTTTTGCTTTTTCTATTTCCAAGAAAAGCAAAAAGGAAAGAGTGCAAAGTTGCCCAAGATGTAGTTGTTATCCCTTGGACAACTAACTGAGCTGGATAATATGGAGTTGATACTCAACTCTATAAATAGCAGCTCAAAAGCGCTACAAAGAAGTATCCAAGAAAATAGTGTACAAGACCTTTAAGCTTAGGCTAAAAGCATTACCACACTTACTGTTAAGTTTGTAGTGATAATTGTATCATAGTATACTACTTGGATCGTATTCAAACAATCTGTGTGTGTTTGAATACTCTGTCTTCTTTGTAAGACAAACCATTTATTGTGAATAAAACTTTAATTCATAATATATTCTGTGCTTTAATTAATCTTGTTTTCCGTCTTGATTAATTAACATGTTTGATATAACTTAGATATAAACTAATATATTAAATACTTGTTATTTAATCCGTATCTAAGTTTTGGGACCTTAAAGACCTAACAATTGGTAACAGAGCAAATAAAGATTTAATTATTAATTATATCTTTAACGATCAAAAGGAACCCAGTTTTATCAAACTATCTTCAAAACCCATTTTCTCTACATTTTCTTCTTTGAAAAATGACTTCTTCTATTGCTATGGCTGGGAAGGGAATTCCAATCTTCAACGGTGTAAATTTTACCCACTGGAAATTGAAAGCTGAATGGTTTCATGGTAGCTTTTATGATGAAATGCTTAGAATCATTCATGAAGGACCCATTATTCCCGGCAGAATAGTTCCTGCAACTTTAGATGCAAATGGTATTATTGTGACACCTGAAAAATTTGTTGAGGGTACCAAAAATACCTGGACTGATCTGGACAGGCAACTATATGCATTAGACTTTAAGGCCAAATCCATTCTGGGCAATGCAGTTACTGAGCCTATCTTTGCTAAGATATCTGGCTGTAAAACTGCTAAAGCCATATGGAATATGCTAACTGACCAATATGATGGTATTAGTTTAGTACAATCCCAAAAGAAGAAGAATCTCATAAGAAATTATGAGAACTTCTCTGCTGGTCAAGATGAGTCATTAACTGATATTCATACCAGATTTCAGATCTTAATCAATGATCTTGAAAGGTATGATATCATCAAAGGACAGTTTGAAATCTGCACAAAATTTGTTGATGTCATTCCAAATACTTTTTCTGAAGTCATTACTTCATTAGTTGTAAGTGAAAAATTGGAGACATATGATATGTCAGGCTTGTTTGGACTTCTGTTAAATTTTGAAGAAACCAAAGCCAGAAAATATCTAAATGCCAAAAGGATTGCAAAAGATCCATCTGCTGCCCTTGTTGCAACAACAAGGAAAAATAGAGAACTTTTCTCTAGAGCAGATTACCATCTAACTCTTACAGACTCAGAATCATTTGATGAAACTGAGTCTATAGAAGCTAAAATGGCATTACTAGCCCAAAGGTTGGAAAAAGCAAGATTCAAAGGTTCAAAAGGAAGGCCAACTTTTGATCCTAAAAAAGCTACTTGCTATAAATGTGGGAAAATTGGTCATATTTCTGCTGATTGCAGAGTGAAGATTGCAGAATCTTCAAGTTCTGATAAGTGGGCAGAAAAGGCCAAGAAGTACAAAAGAAAGTACTTCAACTCCAAGAAAATTGGAGAGAAATAGCAACCAAAGAAACTAGAGAAAGCTTTGGTTGTTGAACAATGGGTTGATGAAGAATCTTCATCATCTGAGGATGATGAGGATATGTGCTTAATGGCTATCACAGAGAGCCAGTTTGACAAAGATGTCAAGTTTGCAGAAAGAGCATGTGTTCATTCAGATTGGGACAGGGGATCTGCTTACAATGTAAATAATTTCAAACTTTACTATAGTGATGCAGAAAAATAAAAAATGTTTGAACACATCTATGTGGACTTTTTGAAAAGACTTGAGGAAATACAAGGTTTAAAAACTAAACTCAGTCAAGTTCAAAAAGATCTACAGTCAAAAGTGAAGGAAATAAGCCAAAATAAACAGTACAAACATGAGCTTGATGCTCAATATGATATTCTCAAAAGGATCAGTCTGGAAAAAGAAGCTTATAAAAACGAAGCTGATCATTATGAGAAGATCTGTAGATCTTGGTGTATTTCATCACTTAAAAATGAGGACTGTTTATCCAAACAGATTCCAGCTCAGATACAAGCGGTCATAGATGATGACTTTGATCTTAAAAGCCATTTACTTTCAGAAATAAACTCAAAACCTACTATATTTGTACCTGAAATTTTACCTCATACTTTTAGTCATACTGTGGGAGATAAAGTTATATTGACAAATGCCTTTGTAAGACCAAAAATAGTCTCTAAAGAACTAGTATATGAGACAGAGCCAAACTCTGAAGACACAGACTCAGAAATCTTAGTCTGTGAAACTTCTCAATCTTAATTGCCTGAACTTATAATCACTAATGAATCTTTAGAAACTATAGAACTTGAAAAGAAAAGATTTGTTAAAGGCAAAGTTAGTATTCACATAGTACAATCTTCAAATAGAGAAAAAGAGGTAAAAGGAATTAAGGATAAACAGAAAGGTTGCAAGATGTTTGAACCTTCCACATCTTAGTCTGTAGCTGGTCCAGACAAAAATATGCCAAAGGACAAATTTAAAGGCATAAAACCAGCAACAAGGGAGTTAAAAAGATCTCAATCTGTGAGATCTAACTGTCAGTCTGGAAAAATCAATTTTCAGTCTGGTAAACTTAACTCTACAGACTCAGACTTGCCCCCTGTTGAAGATAATGCAGAACTCAGTCCTGTTATTCTTCCACTAAATGAAAATGATTTATCATCCAATGGTGAATCATCTCTAGGCGTCAAAGAACACAGGTATCATCCAATTGAAGAAATAATTGGAGATTATGTTTCTGGTGTACAAACAAGAGCTCAAGTGTCAAACTTATCTACTGCAAATTTCTGTTTCTACACAAACTTCCTGTCAATCATTGAACCAAAGAAAGCTAAAGAAGCATTGAAAGATGATGATTGGGTTGAAGCAATGCAGGAAGAGTTAACAGAATTTGAAAGAAACAATGTTTGGACCCTAGTTCCTGCTCCAAAAGGCAAAACCATTATTGGAACTAAATGGATTTACAGAAACAAAATGGACAAGGATGGAGTGATAATCAGAAACAAGGCAAGGCTAGTTGCTCAAGGTTGGAAGCAGGAAGAAGGCATTGATTATGATGAAACGTTTGCCCCTGTAGCCAGAATTGAAGCAATAAGGTTATTCTATGCATATGCTGCTTTCAAGGACTTCAAAGTTTATCAAATGGATGTCAAGAGTGCATTTCTGAATGGTAACTTACAGGAGGAAGTCTATGTGAAACAACCTCCAGGTTTTGTAAGTTCAACTTTTCCAAATCATCTCTATAAATTGAAGAAAGCACTGTATGGACTAAAACAAGCTCTAAGAGCTTGCTATGACACTTTATCATGTTATCTTCTGAGTAATAACTTTACTAGAGGATCAATTGATAAAATTTTGTTCTTCAAAAGGAACAAGGCAGATGTCATACTAGTCCAAATATATGTTGATGATATCATATTTGGGTCTACTGATGTAAAATTATGCAAATAGTTTTCAAATTTAATTTCAAAACAGTACCAAATGAGTATGATGGGTGAATTAACATACTTTCTTGGTCTGCAAGTACATCAGAAAAATGATGGAATCTTCATCAACCAAGGTAAATATGTTAATGACCTACTCACTAAATATTCTTTAAAGGACTGTTCAACAATGAAAACACCAATGAGCACTGTAGATAAGTTGGATAATGATCAGTCTGGCAAGTCAGTCTGTCAAACCACTTATAGAGGTATGATAGGATCCCTACTATATCTCACTGCAAGTAGACCAGATATCATGTTCTCAACATGTTTATGTGCTAGATATCAATCTGAACCTAAAGAATCACATCTCAAAGCTGTAAAAAAGATTTTTAGGTACCTAAAAGGTTCTCCTATGTGACACCCGGCGAATTAGACCGTCATTAGTGATTAATCATAAATCATTATTACTTTTATTTAGTATGAAATAGGACTAAGTGCAGTAACAGTTCGTATGTATGTAAATATATATACACGTACGTAATTAAATTTTTAATTACGCAAATTCGATCGGATGGAATCCGACACAATAATACGGATGTTGGTGAAAAACATTTTATTAAATAACGTAATTATAATAAGTAGTTGTTATTTAACTTATAACGTGGTAATAATATCGAAAACGTTTTACGTTTCGTATAAAACGCACCGTACGCGACAAAAACGCGCGAATCGCGCCCGACAACCGAACGAAGCCCAAAATATATTTCGATAACTTAAAAAGAAGTATTTTAAATAAAACTCCAATCAAAATATACGCGAATAAATCACCAACGAAAAACTTAAATAGTAAACGTTTAACGTTTAAACGAACGGCGAAACGAACGGGTAAACGGGCACCGCGCGTAACGTAAACTTGGGGAACAAAAATTTAACACTCCCCCACCCCTAGTGGCCCCCCCGGCCGGGCCCCCCTACACCCAACATCACCAACATGCCAAGACACCCCTCCCATGCCTCCCATACTCATTCACTTCAACACACAAACACCTACACACTCAACCACACCCATTCTTTTTCTCTCAACTTCCACACTCTTTCTCTCCTTCTCTTCTGCGTTTTTCCAGCCCCAAGAAGCCCCAAATCACCACCACAAACCACCACAAGCATCACAATAAACCACCATAGCATCATCTCTTTCGGTTTGCAAGAAAAAGCAAGAAAACGAGCTTTCGACCTTCATTCTTCGTGCTTTCATCAACTTCTTTGTAAGAAACTCTATTCCCCTTTGATTTTACTTGGAACACACTTATATCCATGTTATAATGTCCATATAACAAGATTATGTCCAAAAACAAAGTCGAAAATCATTTTTGAAAACATGAAAACCTTAACAGTTTCTGGGCAGGAACTTGGCCCGACTTCAAGGGAAAGTTTCGTGCTCAAAACTCAACCAAAATGGACGAATCAAAATTCAAAAGTTAAGTTTAAAGAGTTAGCTTTCATCTCCAAGTGGTTTCATAATTTTTCGACATCGTTTGATACCCGAAAATGATTTTACAAAAATGTGTCGCCAAACTGTCTCGGGTGACAGATTTTTGGCTCAAATTCTCGAGTCCATAACTCGAGCTACACGACTCCAAATGACTTGAAACCATTGCCAAATTCTCACAAATTTTGTTAGGTACAAATGTCTTTTAGATAACTTTTTCTTTGAAAATGTGTAGATTTTGCTCAGTAATTCGATCTTTGAACATGTGTCCAGATTGGTCGATTTTGGACCTCAGAGGACAAATGGAATTATTAAAAATACTTAGACTTATCCAAAAATTCTGAAAAAATTACTGAAAGTAGTTAAGACATATATGAACAACTGGTAATTTTCTCGGATTTTATCTCAACACTTTTACTAGTCAAAACGAACCACAAAAACGACTCAAAAATCTAGAAAATTAACCACAAGGACTGTTTTTGCAAAAGCTTTAAAATGACACTTTCGGGTTGACCACAAAACGTAACGATAATTTTCCTAAGCTCTAAAAACATATTTAAGACTTCCCTAAAATTTTCGGGTCAAACCAAGCACGTTTGACCACAATCCCGAACCCGAAATCACAACAGGTCCTCTGTGTCGCAGATGGCCCAAAACCATTGCGACACACGCCCTGTGTCGCACTACTGATTTTCGAAATACTCCTGCGACACTAATCCCTGTGTCGCAACATTTATAAACCAGCAGTACTAACTTGTGTCGCAACCTGCGACACAAGCCTAGTGTCGCTAGCCAAGCAGTGTTAACTCGTGTCGCAATATTTTATATCGAACAGTACTAACCTGCGACACAAACCACTGTGTCGCACACCTATTTAAAATCTCGACTTGCGACACCAACTCTTGTGTCGCACAACTATTTGAATTTCATACTTTGCGACACTACCTTTGTGTCGCAATACCTCATAGCGACACAACATCTGTGTCGCATAAAACAGTCTGATTGAAAACATATTTTACTAAGGAACGTTTTCGCGAGACAACAACTATATCATATACGACACTACTTGTACACACAACACATATACTATTACAAGTATACAACGAAACAAAACATAATAATAATATCTGTGAGAATTATTATTACAAAACATCACCAGCGGGCCGTACACGTTTTCTAAACACAAATGATAAACAAACTATTGGACATAACTAGTTGAGTGGACGACTAGCACAAGTGGACATTAACCCCCACTTGCACACATTAGTGGACATTAACCCACCACTTACATACAATCTTATGCGTTTAGGGCGCTAGAAGATTGCACTTTGGGACACGAACACCCACTACTTGATATACTTGCTTGCAAAACTCAGGTGAGTCTCATAGCCCCACTTTTACTGTTTTATACTATGGGGTGAGATTACATACACTGTTTATATAATCACAAGTAACTAAAACAACTCTTATACGGATTGCATGAGACCTTTAATGTACTGAAAGTCCTCACCTTATCATAGTTCGTTAATCGTATGAGCGCGAGTATTATTGGATAGATCTATCGGGGATTGACATCCCCGTCCGGGCTAGTCGCTCTAGCCGACACACGGACGCATTAATATTTGACTGTTACAGGTGTATTGGATTATGCATCTGCCCGAGGCACAAACTAGGTTAAGCGTCGAACTGTGAGACTCATGGCAATAGTATACACTTATTTTGCATTCGTGCAACACTGATTAAATCTTGTGATTATTACCAACTTTTGATAAACTGTTTCAAACCTATGAACTCACCAACATTATGTTGACCGTTTAGTATGTAATCTCAGGTATGCAGACACAGTAGGATTGCCTACAGGGAAACCCTAGCTCGAGTCGCATGCTTTACAAACAAACAGAGAGATTTTCCTGCATTACTATTTTTGGTATTGATAGTTATGTACTAAGATCTCTAGGCTTTTATGCGAACTCGCTGATAGAACAAACGTGTATTTTTGGTGAACAATGTATTTTTATGGAATGAAATTCTAAACGTCTCATTTAGAGGTCGTTTGTTATAACTTGTGTAATGATCCATGATTAGTCGCGCCCCGACCCGACTTCCGCTGCACATCAAATTTGGGGGTGCGACATCCTAACCTGGGTCTTTGATATCCCAAAGACTCTGGTTTTGATCTAATTGGTTATATAGATGCAGATTATGCAGGTTGCAAATTAGACAGGAAAAGCACTTCTAGTGGATGTCAACTACTAGGTGGAAAACTAGTCAGTTGGTCAAGCAAGAAACAGAATTCTGTTGCTACATCCACTGCAGAAGCAGAATATGTAGTTGCTGGTAGTTGCTGTGCCCAATTGCTGTGGATGCAACATCAACAAGCAGACTATGATTTGAAGTTTACAAGAACTCCAATCTGTGTGATAACCAAAGTGCCATTGCCATCACTGAGAATCCTGTATTTCACTCCAGGACAAAGCATATTGAGATCAGACATCACTTTATCAGAGATTGTGCTGAGAAAGGTAAAGTGATTCTCAAATATGTGCCCACAAATGACCAACTAGCAGATATCTTTACTAAACCTTTGAATGAAGATATATTTTTGTATCTGCTTGGTGAACTAGGAATGCTCAACACCTAGTAAAGCTTTTGAATCTGTGTGATTCAACTCTCAGTCTGTGCCTGCCTTTCAATCTGTATGTCTGTACCTTCAGCTACATACAACCAAAAAGCACAGACTAAGAGATATTTTGTAAATAAGTTAAAGTCTGTGTGTTAAAGAAAATACCAAACAGATTTTACAATTCTATTATTTTCTCTCAGTCTGTCTGTTATATGGTTCAGTCTGTGTGGCGTCATCCAGACTCATTGCATAGACTAACAATATACACTCAGACTGTGTTCTTTTTATTTTTAATTTATTTTATTTTTATTTTTATTTTTATTTTTATTTTATTTATTAATAAAAATAAATAAACAACAATATCTTTGCATTTAATGTTAATACCATTTTTATGGTAATAATCATTAAAAGTTTTGACGCTTGTTGTCTACTTATCTGCTCAATACAAAAAGTGCACGTGCCTTAGCTTTACTGTTACAGAAAAAGGGGTAAACCGTCAAGTGGGTCCCATTTAACAGAAATTTAATTTCGTTAAATACCCATTTCTGATTTCCCCCTTTTTCTTCACTTGTACTTGCACACCAAAAATACACAGAGTTTGTGAGCCCTAACTTTTCAATCGCTCAACCATTTTTAAAATCAATTTCATGAAATTATCATCAAAATGGCTGATCAATGGGTTTACACTGCACCTGAAAACATCGTCGTGGCTAAACCCTTTAAACAGGGTAAACAGGTAAAACTCTGTATAAATAACCAAGTTGCTACCATTTCCATCCCTGATTCTAAAAAGAACCAAGGATTTGAGGAATTAATAAACTTTATGTCTGCTCATCCTTTAAGGGGAGCATTTTTCAACACTATTCCTCAAATATATCCTGATTTTCTTATGGAATCGTGGTATACTTGCTCTTCAAATAGTACCAATACTGAAGTTACTGGTACTATTGATCATGGTAAACGAGCAGTTACCATTGATCAAGAGCTAATTAGGAATGTCTTAGACTTGCCTTTGGGAAATGATTTTGAACCCATTCCAACCAAAGAAGCAGCAAGGGCTTCTCTTACTTTGGTTGGATATACCAAAGAAAAAGGCACCATCTTGATGTCACGGTTCACCCCCAGATGGAAATTTTTAATTTCTTGCATCATTAGAAGTCTAGGAGGTAAATCTGGTAGCACAGGGGAGCTAAATGAGTTTGAAACTCAACTGTTGAGCTCATTCATCACTAGTTTAAACATCAACTTTGCAGAGTTGTATTTTCAAGAAATTTTGAAATTGGTGAATGAGTCTAAAAGAATTTTTAATGTACCTTTTTTAAGGCTACTCTCCTTATGCATCCAATCCAGATTATCTGGGTCTGTATATATATATCCTTTAACAATAAAATTGCAGATATACCTGTCCCTGTGCTCACCTATAAAGTGTTTAACCATTCGGTTCCACTTTCTGGAGCACCTATCACTGTTGCTATGTAGCAATGGACTGATCACCCATATGATGCTTCTGCATCTATGGAGGGTGATGCTTCAAGTGATAGTGAGGCTACTGAGACCCAGACTATTGAAGTTCGTGTGGCTGATGCAGAGCACACAGACTCCATTAACACAGACTCAACTCAGTCTGTGCACTTGGAGTCAGACTCAAACATTGCTGAGTCTGTTCCATCTTCAACAGAAGATGCAGGTAGTAATTCTTCTTCAACTGGGGAGATGGATATAGATAAACCTTCTTATCCTAGCCCATCCTCACCCACAAAAGAGAGTCACAAACAAACCAACCCAGATGAGTCACCACTCACTCTGGAGGAATCACCAGACTCAACCCCCAAAAGTATAGCACAAATGGAATCATCATCCATGGAATTGGATGTTAATAGAACACCTTCTAGTGCTGTAGACCATTCCATTACAGCTCTGCTAGAGTCTGTGGTGCCAATGGCTACCCAACTGACCCAACCTACACCTAGTTTAGTCAGCTTGGATACCCACATTGCTGCTGCTACACTGACCCCTATAGTAAGCATTGAAGAAGATGCTCCAATCCTGAGCACTACCAACCCCCTCTTTACCCCACTCACAATGGCTGGACCCATATTGACCACTAGTCCTGCACTAGTTCACATTCTAGTGAGTCTCTCCTTACACCACTCTGCATAGATCGTCAATGCCCCAGTCATGCCCCAGATGAGGCACAGATCTCCACTTCTTTGCTTGATGATCTACCATCTTATCACCAGATGGTTAGTGAAGGCATACCAACCTCCACATTCGTTGCCAGTGATATTGTTCCTTTACACCAGGGACTATTTGAGTCAACAGATGCAACACAATCATTTTCCAGTGATGTCTTATCTTATCACTGGATTCGATCTGAGGGAAACACAACTACACCACTCAATGCCTATGATCGCTTTTCCATGCACAGGACATAGAGTGAGGCAAAGAGTGCAACACCAAAAGATTCCAGTGATCTTGCTCAGTTTCAACATGAGTCAAGTGAGGAACATATTCCATCACCCAATTCTAACCCTTCGAACCAGACCCAGTCTATGCCTTCTAGTACACTTAATGATGTGCTTTCTGCCATCACCAAGTTGTCTGAATGGGTACAGACTGAGTTCGATAATAATAAGAAAGAGCTAGAGAAGATGAAGCATCTAGTCTCTACCATGGTGGATAAAGTGGATATGCTGGAGCACAAGGTATCCAATAGGTTAGATGAAATGCAGACCACCCTCTCAAGCTTAGCTGCTGATGTCAAAAAGGGAGAGAAGATGAAGTTTGGGTCTGCAGAAGCTAAAACCCTAAAAGATAATTCACTAAATAATAAATCCTTAGATTTAGGGGGAGATAGTAGTGAGGGAGATGATGGAGATGATGGACTCGAAGGTGCTAGGGTGAAGTCTCAGACTGAAGCTCAGTCTGTGCCACAGACTGAAAATATGAGTGCACAGACTGAGGGGGAGTCAAAAGGATTGCAGACAGGTGAACACACTGAGATGGTTGCACAGACTCAAGGGGAATCAACTATTGTCTTACACATAGACCCAATAGCAACTATCTCAGGCCTAGGTCAGATGGAGTTGAAAAGACCAAGGGAAGAAGAAGATGAAGATGTTCAACCTCTGCGAATCAAAAGAGCCAGGAAAATAAAGAGAATGGCCAGGAAGATTCCTGAAAGGGATATCTTTGATTACCAACCAAAAATGAAGGGAATCAAAACCTGGGATCAATTTGAGAAACTGGCAGAAGAACAGGAAACTGATGATGAAGATGATGATGCCATCAATCCTGATTGCAGTTCTGAGTCTGAGGTATTTAGAAGATCAGATGATGATGAAGATGATGCTACTTTTGGAGGTGTAGATGAAAGTGCCTCAAAAGTCAAGACTGGAGAGTCTAAGTCTATGCCCTCTGAACCTGCACAAACTGAGATACTGCATCCATCACAGACTCAGAGCTCAAAGCAACAAGCAGCAAGCATTGATGCTCTAATCATCAGTGCTGAAGCCATCCTGCTAGACCAACCACAACAACCAGAATACTGCCACCAGGTAAAAGTGAACTTGAAGATAGAATGCAATGGAGAAGTGCTCATCTGATAAGCACATATCCTGGGTCAAGTTCTACTATGGAAGAAGATATGGTTAAGGGTAAGGGCAAGGAGGTTGCATTATCCAAGCAGGAGAGGTTAAGCAAGATCAAGAAGATGGTGGATGATCATGCTGCTGGTATAAGAAATCCTGAACTGTCAAATCTACAGGATGAACTCTTGCAACAAGAAGCTACTGCTCAAGGTATGACTCTAACTGAATACTTAAATGTATTAACTGAAGAAAAGCAGAAGCTGAAGGAAGCAAGATTTGTTGACATGCTCTCCAAAGAATTAGAAGATGAAGGTTGTTCACAGACGCAAACCAGAAGGAGTCAAGTTGAGCAACAGCTCAAAGAAGATGAAGAGTTGTCAATAAAATTACAAGAGATAGAGAGCCTAAAAGCTAAGCTACAATCCACTTTCAGAAAGTCAAAGCTCAAGCAGAAGATTAAAGACTGTCATCTGAATAAGATTGGACAGAAATTAAAGCTGGAGTTGACTTTAACCAAGAGCAAGAAAATGGTATGGGTGGATGACCTGTACACTCTAGGGCTTAAAGAATGGCAATCAATTGCTAATCTTTTGAAGAGTGCAGCTGACAAAGATTTGAAGAAAGAAGTTCTGGATGAGCTATCTTACGTGATTGAGTAGTTCTCAGTCTGGGGCTTATTTCATAAGAAGAATACAAGTTTGTCGCACCCCCAAGTTTGCGTTGGGGGCGCCGACCAAATCCAATATCACAACACAAGAATTACAACAAACGACCTCTGTATGAGACGTTTCAAAAAAATCATTACATTACATAGTTAAAATGTTTACATAAGTTTTGCCAAAAGTAGAGTACGCATCTAGTACAAGATTTCAACATAATATAATGCAAGCTAATCTCTGATGTTTGTGAAAAGTATGCGACTCGAGCTATGCTATCCAAAGGCGTCCTACTGTTGCGGATTACCTGAGAAATACATACTAAAAGGTCAACATAAAGTTGGTGAGTTCATAGGTTTGTAAACAGTTGATATAACATTGTATGGAACACAAGATTTCTGTTTGTATCATTCAACAATGATAGGTAATGTATTACAAAAATGTAAAGATAGTGTATATTGTTGCCATGAGCTCATAGTTCGAGCTTAACTGTGGTATCGGGTCACAATCAAGTGCCACGATCGGGGTGCCTCCCAGCGAGTGCCTAATCCAGCACTCGTAAGAACAAATGATAATGCGTCCGTTTGACAAGTTAGCGCTACTAACCCGGACGGGGGGAGTCAATCCTAAATAGTACTATTCATTAACATTCACGCTATAACGATACTTACAAACTATGATGTGGGGGACTTCAGGATTAGTAAAATAACTCATGCAACCAATATATCGAGTTTTGTACTTGTGTTCACATGAAAATAGCAGTGTAAAAGCAGTTGTATGTATTCTCACCCCTGTTAGAAAAAGTAAAAAGGGGCTATGAAACTCACCTCATATTAGCAAGCAAGTAGCAAATAGTAAGCAAAGCGTGTTTTCTGAATGCAACCTTCTAACGTCCTAAACGTATAAGGTTGTGTAAGTAGATGTCTCAAAAGACCATCTATAGTGATTGTATAAGTGGGGGTTAATGTCCACTTAAGCCAATCATGTAGGTGGAGGGTTAATGTCCACCTAAGCTAATCGTGTAGGTGGAGGGTTAATGTCCACCTAAAATAAGTTCACATAATTAGAAATGTCCAATTGTTCAGTTATCGTTTGTGCTTATAAAACATGTACGGGCCGTTGGTGATATTTTGTGAAAATACGGCTCTTGATTAATTATCTTATGCGTATTTCTACTTTCCAGTTATGGGTAATTAATCAGTGTGGCAAGGGCGAAGCCCATTAATGACGGGGGTCCGGGGGCAGCGCCCCTGGTAGCGGGGTCCAAGGGGTGGCAACCCCTGGCAGGGTCCAAGGGGCAGAGCCCCTGGCTGGGGTCGAGCTGCCAGGTCAGCGCGGAAAATTTTTATTTATGCTTATATTGCCTTAAGGAAAACGTATCGATTTTTGTGTTTTTAGCGACACTGGGCTAGTGTCGCTACATGCGATACTAAGGTGTTATGCGACACTAAGGTATTATGCGACACTAAGGTATTATGCGACACAAAGGCTTGTGTCGCTAATGTGACGATTCGGGTGCTATAGCGACACAAAGGCTTGTGTCGCTAATGTGACGATTCGGGTGCTGTAGCGACACAAAGGCTTGTGTCGCTAATGTGACGATTCGGGTGCTGTAGCGACACAGAGGCTTGTGTCGCTAATGTGACGATTCGGGTGCTGTAGCGACACAGAGGCTTGTGTCGCTAATGTGACGATTCGGGTGCTGTAGCGACACAGAGGCTTGTGTCGCTAATGTGACGATTCGGGTGCTGTAGCGACACAGAGGCTTGTGTCGCTAATGTGACGATTCGGGTGCTATAGCGACACAAAGGCTTGTGTCGCAGACTACTAGGCTTCTGCGACACAGAGGCCTGAAACAGGTCGGTTTTGTACAATTTATTTCGTGTCTCGAATGTTCAAATGAAAATTCAAGAAAAATCCCTGTTGTTCCCTAGTATGTTAGCTCTCTAAATTAATTTTTCCAGGATTTTTAGGTACTTCTAAGTATTTTTAAAAATTTCGTTTGTTCCCTAAGGTCAGAAAGTGACCAACCCGGATACATGCAACAAGATCGGATTTCTGGGCAAAATCTACACATTTTCAGAAAAAGTTATCTAAACGACATTTGTACCTAACAAAATTTGTGAACTTTTGGCGTTGGATGGGTATATCTCGAGTTATGATTAAAACAAGGAAGGTGAAATTTCTGTCCTTTTTGACAGCCCGGACACATGTTTTTGTAAAAATCATTCCGGGTATCAAACGAACTCCAAAAATCATGAAACCACTTGGAAATGAAAGCTAACTTCTTAAACTTAATTTTTGCCTTTTGAATCGTCCATTTTGGTCAAGTTTTGAGGGAGAAACAGCCCCTCAAAGTCGAGCTACTTTTCTGCCCGAAAATGCATGTTTTGTTCTTGAACATTTTAAGCCATGAAAAACGATTTTATGATATATTTTGGACATTTCTTTATTATATGAACCTTATAACATGTTCACGGAAGTATTTTAGAAGGGTTTTTAAGTTCTTACAAAGAGGAGGATGAAAGCACAAAGAGATGGACGTTGAGAGCTCGTTTTCTTGCGTTTTAGGCTTGATTTCTTCTTGAAAGTATGGTGAATGATGATGGTGGTGATGGTGGCCGGATTTTTGGTGGTGGTGGTGTTAAAATGGCAGATTTTTCTTGAGAGAGAGAGAGAGAGTAGAGAGAAAATGGGTTTGTGTGTGTGAAATGTGAGTGAAAAGTGGGAGGTTGTGAGTGTATGAGTGTTTAAAAGGAGGAGGAGGAAAAAGGAGGGTCCAATGGGGCCGGTTTGGATGGGCTGGGCCGGATATTGGGCCTGGCCCGTTGTGGTTCTCGGGCCCGTGACTTGCTCCTCGATTTCGTATTACTTTACTTGTTCGGTTAAACGTTAATCGCGTGTGTAGAAATTAAACCGTTAATATTTAACTTTTGTGTTTTATTATTGATACCAATCACTATTTTAAATTTGACCAACATATTTAAAAATACATTATTGAACCTTAAGAATTTTTATCAGTTTCGTTCGGGTGTCGGGCGCGATTCGCGCATTTTCGTTGCGTTTGTTACGTTTTAAGCAAAACGTCTACGTTTTTCGTATATTATCAATTAATAACAATAATATGGGGTAAATAATTACTATTTAATTTATAAAATAGGTTTACATTATTTACGAAGAGTTATCACCAACGCCGTATAGATTGTCGGACCTTGTCCGGTTGTTTCGCGTAATTACAGATAAACACATAATCGCGTAAGTGTATATTCAAATATACAGGTAATTACACATATTTAGCCTAATACCAACTAAATACAAGTAATTAGGGTTTCCAGCTAGGTTTAACAATTAACCTAAAGTGTCGGGTGTCACAAAGTTGTTCTGCATAGCAAACCACTTTGTAATAAAGAAGAAGTCAGCTGGGTTATCTACAGAGAATGAGCAGAGAAGGGAGCATCCTCTACCAAAAGGTATCGTTTTTATCGATAGATCTTATGTCCAGACTGACAATATTGAAGGTCTGTGCTACAGAGATATCAATGGGATAGAGTGCTTCCAGGATCAAAATAGATTGTATGGAGAATCTCTGCTACATTGTATTGCCCTGCTGAAGGAATGCAAACATTCTCAAGCCAAGCCATTTAGAAGAAGACTGATTAGCTGGTTATTCAACAACCTTTCCAAGATTAGGATGATGATTGGGTTTGAAGACATCTACAAGAAGATCATCCTGGAATATCAAGAATTTGAAGAAAAATCTGATAAGGAAATGGAAGTATTGTTGAAGAGGAAAGTGGAAAAGATCAAAGAGATCAGGGCTCAGAGAAAAGATTGAAGATTGTTAAATTTATGCTATTTACATTCTTATGTAATAACTGTAATATTTTTGTGAACTGACTATGATTTTGACTTTATGTATATAAGTCTTAATCCAGATGTTATGTTTCACTTTAGTATTTATTATTTCTCTATTATCTTTTGTAAATAGATTTTGACATCGTCAGATAGGGGAGATTGTTGGGAAAAACAATGATCAAACCCAAGTTATAAATCTGAGGAGTCAAAATCTAACTCAGTTGTATTCGGGAAAAACTTAGTGATTTCCTGAGTCTGTGTTTCTGAGTTTGTGCTTCACAGACTGAAGTAGTGTTTCTGAGTCTATGCTTCACAGACTGAAGAAATCTCACAGACTGAAAGCCGTGCTCTATTTGAAGACTTATGAATTCATCATCTGAAGAATGAAGATTGAAGACAGAAGGCTTCACAGACTGAAGATCACAGACTGATGATCACAGATTGAAGATCACAGACTGATGAGCACAGACTGAAGAGCACAGATTAAAGAACAAAAGTACAATCGTACAAAAGAAGTTCTTCTTTCCCTAGGCTACGGTACAACTGAAGAGATGTTTGAGTAAAGTCAAATATTGAAGAAAGTTTTTCTTCTCAGCAAAGAAATCTTTTACCTTTTGCTTTTTCTATTTCCAAGAAAAGCAAAAAGGAAAGAGTGCAAAGTTGCCCAAGATGTAGTTGTTATCCCTTGGACAACTAACTGAGCTGGATAATATAGAGTTGATACTCAACTCTATAAATAGCAGCTCAAAAGCACTACAAAGAAGTATCCAAGAAAATAGTGTACAAGACCTTTAAGCTTAGGCTAAAAGCATTACCACACTTACTGTGAAGTTTGTAGTGATAATTGTATCATAGTATACTACTTGGATCGTATTCAAACAATCTGTGTGTGTTTGAATACTCTGTCTTCTTTGTAAGACAAACCATTTATTGTGAATAAAACTTTAATTCATAATTTATTCTGTGCTTTAATTAATCTTGTTTTCCGCCTTGATTAATTAATCTATGTTTTGGGACCTTAAAGACCTAACATTTATTAATTATCATAGTTGATGAATTAATTAGAAACTAAAAAGAAATTAAAGGAAAATTCTGGAAGCCAAATCCAACCGCCGGTTGGAAAGTTCAACCGACGGCTGGAGTCCAAAATGTAAGGCGGTGGAGCACGCGGGTCGTGGCTTGGATACTTGGGTAGAAAGCAAGCCCAACCGCTGGCTGGATAATCCAACCGGCAGTTGGAAGGGCGAATCAGGTTGTCCCACATCGCTTAAGGGAAGAAACCCTAGCTTTCCTCTCCCTATATAAATAGAGGGCATGCCATGACTTCAAGGTACACAATTATCTCTTTCTCATTCCTACTCCTTGTAAGAGTTTACTCGATTAGATTCGGGACCTTAGGAGTTGGAATTTTCTCTTCGGTTCGTGGGTGTGAACCATTAGAGGTGCTCTGGTTTGAGTACTCGCCTCCAAGTCAAGAAAGGTCTGCTAAGGAGGTATGTGTGTGAGAAATCCGATTTTCTCAAAGGTTAGTATTTTCTTATTTATTTGTTTATTTTGTTTTATTGCTTATTAAAGTTAAGATCCTTTAGGGTTTAGTTTCCTTCATACCCTAGATTAATTGTTATTTCAGCATTATATGTTAATCTAGTAAGTGAATAGAAAACCCGTCACCTAAATCTTTAGATATGATAAAGTCGGTGGTTTACCATTCCACAACTCATACGGAGTTGTAACTACTGACTTAGAGGGTACATGGTTCAGTGTATATGCTGCTGTTTCGAGTGCGTGTCCCCAAAAGGATAATGGTAGGTCAGTTTGACTCATCATTGACCGAACCATATCCATCAAGGTTCGATTTTGACGTTCGAGAACATTCAATTGTGATGTGTAAGGATTTATTTGTGAAACAATTCCACAACTTCTCAAATGTTCGTCAAATTGTTCACTAAGATATTCTCCACCTCGGTCCGACTGAAGCTTCTTTATCTTATTACCTAATTGATTCTCTACTTCATTTTAAAATTCCTTGAATTTACCAAAACTTTTTGATTTACGTCTCATTAAATAGACATATCCATATCTACTAATGTCATCGGTGAACGTAATGAAGTATCGGTGTCCTTCTCTAGCTTTATGACTAAAAGGTCCACATACATCGGTATGTATGATTTTCAATAAGTCATCGGCTCTTTTATTTGTACCTTTGAAAGGTGCCTTTCTCATTTTTCCCAATATGCAAGATTCACATGTATCAAATTGTTTATAATCAAATGAATCTAGAAGTTCATTCTTATGGAGCTTCTCTACATGTTTCTTGCTTATGTGGCCTAAACGACAATGCCAAAGGAATTCTTTATTCAAATCAACTTTTGATCGTTCAGAATCTATATGAAAAGTTGTAGTTACCAGGATTGTAATTCCAAAGTATATAAACCACGTTGGGAGGTAGCTTTAAAATAGAAAATAATATTACGATAAACCATAAAAGTCTTTCCTTTATAAATAATATCAAAACCATTATACACCAACAAGTCATGTAGAATTATATTCTTAATAATACGTGGAACATAATAACAATTATTTAGTTCTAAAATTAATCCCGTTGGAAGAGCGATCTTGTAACTTCCCACGGCTTCGGTACCAACCTTTTTTTTCGTCAGCGACACGCAAACTTAGCTCGCCATGTCCCAGCTTTCTACTCCTTTCGAATCCCTACAAATTATTGCAAATGTGATTACCACATGTAGTATCTAATACCTAAGAATCAAACGAAGTCAAAAAAATAATCAATCATAAACATACCGGAATCTAGGATCTCATCCTAAGTGGGCAATGGCAAGAATTTTCATTCCCACAAATAGGGCGGGGAATATCGGGCAAGTCATCAAGGTTATCATCAAATTCAAAGTTCAATCATTTGAATTCCATGTCAAGCTCCAATTGCGTCTCAAAGTCAAGTAGATCATTATAAAGCTTTGAGATTGATGCTTCACTATTAACGTCATACGTCAAACAGAGGGGTCTAAAGTCCTCCTTCAATGTCATAAGCATGTATAGCAAAAGGTGATCCATAGGGATCTCATAATGAAGCTCGATTAAGCGATTCACGACAACGATTAGGTTCGTCCAATGATCTTTCAGAGACTGCCCTTTCTCCATGTTAAACTCATTGAGATCACAAAAAGCTTTGTAACGCTCTAAACGAGTACTAGGAAGTCGGGGTGTTGTTTGTGCTTTGTTAAATGCCATCTACACATAATAAAACAAATTCATAATTTTAGTATTGATTAGTTCTAATAAATCAAACACCCCAACAATTTGACTAATTAAACTAGGACCCAACATTGCACTATGTCTCGTGTGAGGGCATGAATGACATATCAATAGCTTTTAGGTAGATGACCATTCATCAATTGTACCCTTACAACTCCTAGCCTTTATGAGGTTCCGACTAAGTCGGGCATGTTTAACCTCATCACGCGTCTTGGGCCATCTTCTCAAGTGGAAACACCAATGGACCATACCATATTGAAACGGTGGAGAATCGGCCATCTTCTCAAACGGATATCGCGGCCCTTTCACCTCACCCTAGCCTATCATCCCTTGGTCCCGTTTGAGGGCATGAATAACCAAGGAGTCGGGGTCGGTATGAGTGTCACTTTATGGAGGACGCTTTAGGTATCAATTTTATAGGGTTCTTTCACGTTTACTTTAAATCGTGTTCTCAATTTTATTCTATTTTTTAAATAACAAAATTTTAAACTTTAATCAATTATTATCTTTTAAAATTTACACGCTTTATATATAAATCATCGTATGACTTATAATAAGTCTTTATTTAATAAAAAAATTACTTTTTAACTATTATGAAATAATCATTAAATTTATGTTCTAACATCTTTAAAATAATGGTTTTATGCTTGTGTCTTTGTATATAATTAAATACAACAATTACGCATATATAAAAACATAAAACCGGTAACATAGCCAACCAATATCTAACTATTTGACTCGTGAGCCAACATGAATCAAACAATCCTTTCCTATGGGACAATTCAACACACAATTCTGGATTTGATGAAGTCCGTTTACGCTCCCACTTGATCTCTTCATCCAACTAAGCTCCTAGCTCCAGAACTTGATCTTCGCTTGTCCGCCAGTCGATTGCATTACATTTCTATAAATAAACTAATCTAGCCTATCTCTATATAAATAAAGTACATAATAAATTGAGGTTGAAAATATGGCACGCAGGCCCCTCATTACAATAACGAATAATACAAAATAGATAATCGCACCAATAAATCACATCCACACAATATATGCAATAAATTGGTCGTTGGCTCGGCTATGTACCATAAACATGTCACGAGTGCAAGATCCTAACTTTTTGCATCTATAGGAATCGGTTTGCATGTAATATGAAAATACATGCAAACTCATTCCTATCTTTATAATTAAATCAATAAGTGCGCCAAAAGGTTTAATCTTTATATATATAATTTTAAAGCGTTAAAATTCAAGTCTACATGATTTTTTTGTTTGATCCATCCAATTAACTAGATTTGCAACTAGGGTTTAGGTTTATAAAATTCAACATCTAAAGACCCTAACATCAAAATCGACTAGCCTTAGAGTTTTACAAATCTTATGCTTGTCGATTTGAATGACTTGTCGATTTGAATGACTTGTCAAACAAGTATTTCCAAATCTATCGTGTTATTTTAAACAATTAAATTAAATAAAGTTTACGTCCGATTAATCAAAACTAATAGTTATTGTAATTATAAGGTTTGAGACTATACTCTAAAAACTAGTTAGCGAATCGCAAACCAAAATCCTAATAGGGGTTTGGTCGGATTCTGCCAAGGGGAGTATCACCAAAACCCTAAAACCTAATCGACTTAACTAGGATTTCATAAACCCTATCAATCAAGAGTAGGTTGCTTGTCACACAAGCAATTACAATAATACTAGTAATAAATAAAAATCGACTTATACATATACAAACATAAAATCGATTTTATTAAACAAAAAGATTCAATTTTTATAATTTTCTATGGACCAAAATCAACTAAATCATGTAAATTTGATGATTTAAACAAGTATAAGCGGCTCTGATACCACTGGTGGGTTTTACGGTTACTTTTTAATAAAATTAATCATATTAATTGCGAAAAATTACTAAAACAATAAACCCATTACCGCAGATCCATATACTTGTACTAAATCAATCAAACAAATAAACAAGACGAAAGAAACAAACTTACATCGACTTGCTTGGCATGATCTAATTTCATCTTCTTGCTTGGAGATGCCAACAAATTCATACCGTTACTAGTCATCCTTGGATTTAACCCCTAATCGTTAATCTCTTGTATGCGTTTAACTTTACTAATAATTAGCAACCTAACGTGCTCGAAACAACTCAAGAACAAACACACACTTGTGTGTGTGAGTTGACAAACCCAAACCGAATTCGGTTTGGGGTTTGTTTGGTTCGGCCGCCCAAACAAGAGAGGGGAGGGAGAGAGTTGTGGGGTTTTTCTTTGTGTGCAAGTGTTGATTAACCTACTCTTGAACCCCGTAACCTTGTATTTATAGATAAGCTAAACTTGTTCACCAAGTTTGTTCAAGAGTTACACTTTAAACTCTCAACTTACATTTAGTTAATTAAAAGTTGAACTAACTTTATAATTAAACACTAAACTTTAATCATATTACATTAGACACTAAATGTAATAATCTCTCTTTAACTAATTCATAATTAATTAACCTCTTTATTTATTATCACTATAATTAATAACTTACCCGTTGATAATGCAACAGTATGACCCATTGGTGTCTTAATTATCGGTTTAATTGATTAAGTATAATTACCGCGCACATGTAAACCTTTCAAAATGAAAAGACGTTATCAGCGGAAGAGATCGTATCAACAAATGAGTGACCATGGATAATTTAATATTATTTGAAAAATAAAATTTTTATCCAACGTGTTCTAAGAGCATGCAGAGTCGAGGTATTCTCAACGACGTTCAAGGCCGAGAACACTGCTCGTCGACGTTCACTCACACCGTAATGGCGTTCACAACTATTAGAATTGAATACTTTTTTTTAAAAAAAATATATCTGTTTATAGTTGCTAACTTGCCTATTTTTTCTTGTTTTTTAAATTACTTTTGCATCTCCTATAAGTAGAATACTTCAAACACAAATCAAAACACTCATTCTCATCTTCAAAAACTTAAAAACTCTATTATTCATTATAATTCAAACCATTTCGAACAACCCAAACAATCCATACCACCTACACTCTCAATGGAACCCCTTCCCAAGCGTCATCATCTAGAAACCCGTCAACGTCCACCTCCTCAAACACGCAATTGTCAGGTTTTGGTCAACAATATCAAATGTCTCAAACTCAAGTCCCACAAACACAATACATTCAATCACCATACTATCAAACACCATACAATCAACCACACTTCCATCAACCACAACAAACAACTAACTTACCGTCGAGCTATATAATGATTTTATTGCTTGGCGTCAACCTCAAACCAACCAACAACCCGACATGCATTCACAAGGAGAAACAAACCCGACACCAACCTCCTCCAAAATAACTAGAGCAAAAACAGGAAAAAAAATGTAGAAGAATCATCACAACCTAAACCGGAAAAAAAAACGGTGCCAACCGCAAAATTTGAGAATTGGAGGACGAACTACGTTTGTCTCAAAGTTGGATTGTCGTATTCGAAGATTCCAACCCTGGACATGCCCAAAGCGGGGCTTCGTTTTGGTATCTTGTTGTTGATGAGTGCAATAGACGCAACCCGTCATTCATACGTAACAAGGACACTTTGTCTTCGAAGTGAGGGAAACTTAATACCGAATGCCAAAGATGGGGAGGTATTGTGACGCGACTTAAAGCACAACCAAAAAGTGGGGAAGGTTCTGAAGATTTTCAAACGAGCGGAGAAAACTTATTGGTTGGCAACTGATAGTAAACCGTTTACACATTTTCAAGTGTGAACTTTTTGAAGGACCACCAAAAATGGTTACATCTCGACCCCTTTGTCGTGGGTAGGCGCAACGTTTCAATACGTCGCGAAACGGTGGACTTGGAAGACATGGATTTGGGCGAAGAACCGGAGGGTAACGAAGAAGATAACGAAAAGCCAAATGCCGGTCTATTTGGTGATAATCCGTTCCCACGTCCAAAGGGAAAACCAAGAAGATAAAATCCCAAAAAAGTCCTCTAGTTCTGCCACTTACTCTCGCGTTTCGTTTGATGAATCGCTCACATCAACCTTTGAAGGTCTCCAGAGCGATAATCAAGGATACTACGAGACGAAGGACCTCGAAGCCCAACTGAGAATTTTGTCCATGTCAACGGACTACCTATCAGAACATGTTACATAATGAAAATGGAAAAGATGAAGTTTTGTGAGAGGATTGGGTGGTCCTACGGCTCATGAGCGGGATAGAAATGGGGACGGGAAATCATTGATTACTTTGTTTAATGTATTTTTAATTTTTAAGACTTGTAAATTGCTTGTCTTTAAACTATGTATTTTTTTTATTTTTATAAGTTGTAATCTTTTTTATTTTATTTTAACGAACGTTATCTTTTATTTATTTTATTTTGTTATTTGTTTCAATTTATTAAAATTTTGAATTTCTAAAATTAAGAAAAAATAAATCAGAAAGTACATAACACTATAAAAATAGTATTTTTTACTCTCCACTTTTTCATTCAAAAGTAATCTCTAAGAATACTGTAAAAACAGTGTCACCACTCTTTGTGCTTTAAGTTAATACTTAGTTTTATACTAAGAAGAATTATTATTCAAATCAAATACGAGAAAACTTACTATTTATTTTTAGGAATATCGAATTTACCTATTTATTAATGAAGGTTACTTGGGCTAGCGTTATATTACTAGCCCACTAGCTAAGTGGTTGCGTGTTCAAGTCTCATAGAAGACATGTACGTATATGTTTGATAAATTTTTATTATGTGGGTTAGGTTAATTATTCTGTAAGATTGTTTTTATAAGTGATTTGTACTCCAATTATTTTTCTCTATACACCACTAAACATGTTTTAAACTGTTATATAGTAACAACTTAAAACATGTTTAATGGTGTATGAAAAAAAAAGAGGGTAGATCATCACCCTTCTATAAAAATAAATATTTATTTGTAATTGTTAATAATTAAATTAATATATATTTTATAATTTTTTATAAAAGATACTCAAAAATCAGGCTTCCCTATCCAACCTACTACACGAACTCACCAACGCCAAATATCTTAGATGATAAACGTCCAGACAAGATATTTTTCTTTTATATAAAAGAATAAATAAATAAATAAAAAACAAAAAGCATGATTATGATATGATTATCATGATATCCAATTCGTGGTTGGATACATACCGGGTCAAACAACAACCAAGTCAATATATGTTTTCACTTTTCAGCGTAAGTGCGCTACTTTGTCACGAAATTTCACACCTTCTTCTATCATCATTTCTGTTTTCTCACCCTTTTTCACTTCTGATTGCGACATTTTTATTATTTATTCGTTTTCTCAGTAGCCCAAACCCGTTTTATCAGCTTTCATTTCATTTTACTCCTAAATCTGAAATCAGCAAACCAACATGGGTAACTGTTTAAATTCATCTTCTGCTAAAGTAGACGCTACTGTTAGCTCCCGTAATTCTGGTATACTTTTTATTCATCTTTCAATTCATATTATTACTAGGGTTTACATGGATATTAGGGTTTTTTATTTCATAATTTTGGATTGCTATTATGAGTACGGACTGAAGGTATGTTTTTACCAAAATCGATGCGGATTATAGCTCAATTTTGAAAACAAATCATCAGTAGGCCTAAAAATCAACTCTAGCTAGGTATGATGAGTGGATTAGTGAAGTTGACTTTTTGGGCCTATTTCTTGTTACTTCAATTATGATGGGTAATTTAGTCCTAAGTTAAACCAAATTAATGAATATGTGATTTTAATTATTATTATTTATTTTCTCAGGGATTTCGAAAATTGGTAGTAAAATAAGTTCATCTTCAGGTCCCTCAAGTATGACAATATCAACTTACAGTGGGGGAAGTAGTAGTATTGATAGTATTAGTACAACACCAAGATCAGAAGGTGAAATATTATCGTCTCCAAATGTTAAACCTTTTTCATTTTTGGAGTTAAAGAATGCTACTAGAAACTTTCGACCCGATAGTCTTCTTGGTGAAGGCGGATTTGGGTACGTTTTCAAGGGTTGGATTGATGAGTTTACACATTTGGCTTCGAAACCGGGATCTGGGATGGTCATTGCTGTTAAAAAGCTTAAACCTGAGGGGTTTCAAGGTCACAAGGAATGGTTGGTTAGTATCTTTTTCGTGCTCGTGTTTTGGATTCTCGATATTTGAATTTTTTGCTGATGGTTTGTTGTTTGCAGACGGAAGTTACGTATCTTGGGCAGTTACATCATCCTAATTTGGTGAAACTTATCGGTTATTGTACGGAGGGTGATAATAGGCTTTTGGTTTATGAGTTCATGCCTAAAGGAAGCTTGGAGAATCATCTTTTTAGAAGTATGTTTAATTGTTTATATGTTCATCGAATTTGATTGAATTTTCATGCTACTGTTTGATAGACTAACAGAAGTGTTTATGTTATGTAACTTTGGGGGTTGTTTTTTTGGGTCCAGAATTAAAATGTCTTGTTTCGATTCACAGGGGGTCCTCAACCACTTCCATGGGCAACACGGCTTAAAGTGGCAATAGGTGCTGCGAGAGGCTTAGCTTTCCTTCATGATGCTAAAGACCAAGTTATATATCGCGATTTTAAGGCTTCAAACATCCTTCTTGATGCGGTAGGATAGGAATCATTGCTTATGGTAAAATGCACATGTTGTTGGTTCCAAAATTACAAGCAATAACATGCTCATTTTGCTTTCATGACACAGGAATTCAATGCAAAGCTATCTGATTTTGGTTTAGCTAAGGCGGGCCCAACTGGTGATAGGACTCATGTGTCAACACAAGTAATGGGTACCCATGGGTATGCGGCACCAGAATACATTGCTACAGGTTTGTACTGTTAAGCTACCATACCTTTATTACTGATGAAAAAATGGGTGGGTCACTCAGTTTGGGTAAGCTTTAAACGGCATTACATTCTTACAGGTCAAGACGGGTCAGGTTGCGTTGACCCGAAACACTTTCTGCCAAATTGTTTTTACACCTAGTCAGTGTGTCAAATATGATCAGAAAGCCTTAACATTTCAATGGCTATCCTAGTTTTTTGAATAAATTAACTAGGTGGTCTTATGCATTAAAGATACACTTTGGGCAAATTTTGGCCCATTTCTTTTAAGCCATATTTTTAAGCCATATTTTAAAGCAGGAGTCCAGGACCAGTTAAAGATTAATAATAGCCCATTTTTCACTTTAAATCTTGATACATAGATGCCCTTTACTTATTTCATGACATGAACACTCGTGTTTTGACCTACAGGGAGGTTAACAGCAAAGAGCGACGTGTACAGTTTTGGGGTCGTTTTACTAGAACTACTGTCCGGCCGTCGTGCTGTTGATAAAGACAAGGTTGGCGTCGAGCAGGATCTTGTTGAATGGACAAAACCGTATCTAGGAGACAAACGGCGTTTATTCAGGATTATGGACACTAAATTGGAGGGACAATATCCTCAAAAGGCTGTGTACACTGCAGCCACACTTGCATCACAGTGTCTTAGCATAGAACCTAAAACCAGACCTCGAATGTCTGAAGTTTTAGCAAGTCTTGAAGAGCTTCAAGCTGCTAAGAATGCTTCAAGAGAACATCGGACAGTGTCTAGTCCTGTTCCAAAATCACCAGCAGGACATCGTCAACGTCGTTTGACACCCTCGGCATCTCCATTGCCGACTCCACGTCAAAGTACTCAAGTAAGATGAGTAAACAAATAAAATGTGGGTTCAGTTAAGTTTTGTTGTTTGTATGTATATGATTATTTACCACCTCGGTCTGTATTAGAATCTTGTTTCATTACTATGTAGGTAACAAGCATACTGACAAGATGTATGTAATTAAGGTTAAAAATGGTGTTATCAATTTTGAAGCAACTGTTTGTCAATTTTATAAACCTTTATGCATGTTATGCAATTCTGTGTACTTTTGGTAAATTAAGGAGTGTTTGGATGTGCGTTTTAAAGGTGTATGTGATGTTGCATAAGGGAATTAATTGATAACGATAGCCCCAAAATCAAATATATTTATTAGACTCAAACTTTCCCTAATAATTGAAAATCTCATATAATACATCTTAATAGAAAGTTTCAAATTACAAGGGTATTAAATGTAATTTTGAATTAAAAAGAAAAGATTAACATAAATATATATACATCATATACATTCATTTTGTATTTTTTATTGACAGCCCTCAATAACGACATACTTCTATATATAAAAAATGATTTACTTATTCAAAAATCTCTACTTCTATTATAATCTAACACTTCCTTTCTCACTAGTATTCTACATAATATAACATAATGCAAAATATATACTGAAATTTTTTGATACAGAGTCACACTGCACGAATACAAGAAGAGTGTGGTCAAAGAAAGTACCATTGGTGCTTTCATTTGGCCTTTGATAATCTTAGCTAATCAAAACAGATTAGCCAAGATTGATTAACTTGACAAATAACTGTGGGTTCGATGAGTTTGGGTGTTTTTATGTACTATGATAATGTATTTACTTTTTTGCTCTCTACTAGAATCTTGTTACAACATCTATGTAATTAATGTTACAAAGAGGTTTTTAAACGATTTTTGACGCAACTGTATGTCAACTTCATATCCTAACAACTTTCAGAAAGTACCAAAGCCTTGTCACAATGTGAAGATCAAACCAACAACTTCTGTAAGTAATAACAAATCCACGGCTTTAACCTTAAAAGTCATCGGTATCGGCACTATCCTCATCATGAGAATCATTGGAGTATGTCTGCCTTTGATCATTTATTCCGTCCCCACCCTTAGTAGTGAGTATGTTTGTCATAGTTAAAGCTTTTGCTTCGGACATACATATTTTTCTAAAGGCTTTATGCATGTGTTGCCTGATTCTTTTGACATGTTTAGGTCTAGTTCTTTGGCTGATAACCCGTGGCATAAGTTTCCATTTCGGGATTGGCTATGACAAACAGACTATTGTCTGGACTAAGGATGGGACGGAAGTACGGAACGAGTGATCAAAGGTGTACATACCCCGATAATACTCGTGGATAGGATACCCCTATAAACAAACATATTTACCTCTATAGACACATACTAAAAATATTAACTTCTATAATAAAATAAAGCAATAAGTAAAAATAAAATGATTGGCTGATGTCATGAAATCTTGAGGTACATGAATTCGTTTGATACATCCGAATAAATTAAAGACATCCCCTTTTAGTATGGGTAGATACAAGGGATAAAGAATAAAGAATAATCTTTTTCTTCTTGCTGTAAATAGAAATAACCTCAAGAAGTAAAGGGACATTCACGTTCCTCTCTAAAAACTTAATATTCGTAGATGTTTAAAACATATAGAGAATGGAGAATTCTAATTGGATATTCTCCCCCTGCTATTATAAAGCTCGGCTCTCGTTTGAGATAATTGGCGTAGAACTATATACCTAATATATGTTACCAAATTGGGAATCGCCACCCGAGAAATCATTCTTCTTTTAGGTATGTTCACATCTTATCATCAACCACATGTTTGTCATTCAATTACGTCTCTATTTTCATTAAGTGATACTAGTCAACAGATACGTAAACCTTGTACTAATCCATAAATCTATACTCATAATCCATACCTGTGAATCTATGTATCATCAATTGGCGCCATTCTGGGACCCGTATCAAATTTATTTTATTTGTTCTTTACAAACCAAAACCCATTAGACTACCAAGACATGTGATCACTTCAAACACCCACTGAGAAAGGGGACACAAGCAATTCGGACGCCATACCTATTCCCACACATACTAACCAGGAAAACGAACAACTCGTTAACCCAACTACCGAACCGAATCCTAGTGATCTAGTGATGCAGTTCATAGTCCAAAACTTTGATCGTGTAAATGCCATGTACTCCGCATTTACTCAATCAAAAAGAAATGTCTCCCAACACCCTTCTCTCACAAACAAAAACCAGTCAGCTGTAGAACCATGGAATTCTGATTTAGAAGATATACATCTTGCCAAAATCAAGGTAAATACATCCATAGGTAGTGATGATATTGACCCCCTAAACGATCACGTCACCATGACAGCAACACGACTTGTCACGAACAATGCAAAAGGAAAAACTACACAAAATGCAGATTTCTATCATCGACCTTTCGTATTCAGAGAATCAAATAGGGATGTTCGAGACCTTGTAGCATCTCCGTTTACCAAAAGAATCCGTGATTATGACATGCCGGACGGACTTAAAGTCCCCACTAACCTAAAAACATACGATGGAATGTCTGATCCAGATGACCACCTCACGGTTTTCATGGGTACGATGGACGTACACAAGCTTCCTGAACCAGTGTGGTGTCGCTTTTTCCACATTACGTTAGGTAGAGCCACGAGGTTCTGGTACGATAACCTTGCACCATGAAGTATAGTCAACAGATACGTAAACCTTGTACAAATCCATAAACCTATACTCATAATCCGTACATGTGAATCTACGTATCATCACTCGTGATGAGAATCGCGGCGATACCGATTCAAATCCTGGATTTGTTATCAGAGTTGATTTCAAATGAGAATGAAATTTTATGTGAGAATGGAGGAATCCATCTTAGTCATTTATTTTCATCAAACTCCACTTTCTCCCTAATTTTTATAAATTAAATATCTCAAAAACGGCTAAGCGAAAAATTATAAAAATTACACCACAAAAATCATTGTTTTTTTCTCTTCGATTATACATCTTCACATGGTATACTTTCGACAATCTTTTTTTCCTTCGTTTTTTAGTAGGTTTTACAAATTGTACAATATAGTATCACATGTGATATTATGTAGTATCACATGTGATATTCGTTGGTATCACATGTGATACTCGTTTGTATTACATGTGATAATTCTTTACAAAACCCAACAAAAAATGAAAAAAGAAAAATCGTCGAAAGTATACCTTGAAAGATGTCTAATCAAAGAGAAAAACACATTGATTTTTATGGTGCAATTTTTATAATTTTTCGACTTACCGTTTTTAAGATATTTAATTTTTAAAAACTAGGAGAAGATGAGTTTTGTTACACGTGGCGCATTCTTGTTGGTTCATTCATTCTCACTAAATTTTGTTATACTCATTTGAACCTTACTCTGTGTTCTTATAAGGATTGTGGGTTTGATCTTCACATTGTGACAAGGTTTTGGTGCGTACTCGTGATGAAGATGACAAGTGAGAACATTTTTGAACAGGAAGCCATGATTGCTTCAATATTTTCTGAAAGCTGTTTGAGTGAAGTTATGGATACGCAGCACCAGAATACATTGTTATAGGCTTGAACTATTAAGTTTCAGGATCTTCATTACTGCTGGGAAAATGGGCCGGTCTGTTAGTTTTGGAAATGGGTCAAAACAGTGTATACAGGTAAAAACACGTCAAGATGGGATGATTTGAAACACTTTTTTTTTTTTGTCAAATTGTTTTACAATTAATCAGTGTGTCTTTAACATGATTATTTAACAATATCAACACTGGCATTTTGACGAACAGGTCAATTAATAGCAAAGAGCGGCGTGTACAGTTTTGAGACCGTTTTGCAATTAAGATACACTTGCTTTGGGCAAATTTTGACCCACTTCTAATTTTGTTATTTTTCAAACCCAGGAGTCCAGGAATAGTTAGTGATTTAACAAATCTCACTTTTCACTTTTAATCTTGATACATAGTTGCTCCTCAACATACGAGTTATTTAATGACGTGAACCCTCGTGTTTTGACCAACAGGGAGGTTAACAGCAAAGAGTGATGTATACAGTTTTGGGGTCATTTTGCTAGAACTACTCTCAGAGTGTCGTGCGAATCTTGTTGAATGAACAAAACCATATCTAGGAGACAAGCGACGGTTATTTAGAATTATGGACACTAAACTAGAGAGACAGTATGTAACACTCTAATTTTTTTTAAGTAATAATTTAATTAGTTGTGTTAATTATTGAAATTTTTATTTGGAGTTAAATACATGAGATATGAGCTAAATATAAAAGATAAACAAGTTTTGTGGCTAAAGTATGAGAGTTATAGTCTTGAGGGACTTAATTGTTTATTTGGGGAAACTTGAGGGTTAAAAAATCAACTTAATATAACACCTACCACCAACAAAATCTGGAAACTTCAAGTGGGAGGGGGTGTTTGATTTTGTGCATATGACCAAGAAGAGAGGGAAGGAGAGAAAAAGAAAAATTCACAAATTTAGCTTGTAATCTTATGTCTTTGACCTCTTAATTCATCCATTTTGAGGTAAGAACTATATCCCACATCTTTTAATTTGATTAGTATGTGAATTGATGATGAATCCTAAAATTGGATTTTGAGAAAAAGGGTGCTATCTTGATTGTAGGGATGTTAGATGAATGTTATTAAACATAAGTGAGTAATTTGTATGTTAAAAGAGATGAATTTATTAATATTTGGGAATTTGAATGATTTGGTGAAACTAAAGAATTTTTAATGAAAGTGTTGATGATGATGTATTGTTGTTGTTGTTGTTGTATTATTATTATTATTAAAAGATGATCAAATAATCTAAATGCATGAGAATTTCATGAGAAAAGTGATTAATATGCTAGTTGATGCTATTGTCATGTTATGAGTATCAACTACTTAGTTTGGTTAGAAAGTTAATATCATTGAGTTGATATATAAGAGTTTGATTAGAGGATGAGAATGAGTTGATATTGAGTTAATGAGAAAATTTAGTTGTCAGTAACTTTTATTTATGTGTTTATGTGATAGGTGATTAAAGAGTTAATTGAGGCATTTTCTTGAGTTAACATAATCAACCATTGTGCAAGGTAAGTAATGGGGGAGGGGATTTGCAAGTTGACAATACTTGGATTTCTTGAGTGATAATTAAGTGTGTGTCAACTTGAGGTAGGTATTATGAGGTGCCATTGAGACATGTGAGTGTGTCCAATGTGTATATTCAAATAGTGGATTCAAGGGTAACATTGAGGTTTGAAAAATCTCAATGGTTATGCCTTGACACTGTGAGTTATACTCCTTTGAGTAGGAGTCAAAATGAGTTGTTATTAAGAATCATCATGAGTTGTTATTATTTTGTTGTTATTGTTGATGATGTTGTTTTATAGGTAACCCAAGCGGGTCACGGGGTAATTTGGGTAAAGAGCCGAAGATCGACTAGTGGTGCGACTTGCTATTGTGTTAGTTAGTCAATCCTTTTTTGTTAACATGATATACATTAAAGCCCCAATTTATGAAAATAAATGATCATTAGAGTATGATCATATTTTGTTGTTGAAACTTGACCCATTGTTGATAGTGTAAATGCATTTTCTTGGCCATGTTCCCTACTAATTTGTCCCGAGGTCGGCAACTTACCCCCTAAAATACTAATGTATGCAACTAACAAAATATGTGTCAAGGTCGGTTATATAGTAGCATGTAACCGGAAGAACCGGTAATATTGCTTATGTGGCTCTTTTTTTTTTTTTTTATCACGTGGCATTAAATTTAATATACAAACACATAACAAAAGTCCAGTTCATCCACACACCATCTTCTTCACCACATCCCCACTCCCAACTTCTTTGTCGGAACTCCACCATCTCCTTCTCTGACGAACTCCACCGTCGCCCCATCACTGTTTACCACGACGACCACTATCACCACTCCGTCAATTCCCTCACCGAAGACTGAAAATTCCTTCACCACCATACCCTCCATGAACAATAACCACAACCACAGCAACCACCCTCACTCTAATTGAACTACAATTACTCTTCTAACGACTTAATCACTAATGAACAAAATCGAAACCCTACATCTATAACCGAAGAATAAAAGGAGAATAGTTAACGGATTCTAATCTATGTAGCCTTACCTACTGTAAGGTTGCCGGCATTTGGGTTCACTCCGGCATTGGTGGCCTAGATGATGGCTGATAAAGAAGAATAGGGAAGAGTGATTTTGCAGGTCATATGGTGGGTTTTCAATTAAAAAGAAGAAAATGATTTGCATATTAGAACATGATCTGCAGGTTAGCTCAATTGCAGGTTAGCTCAATTGATTAATTGGTTTTGTGAATGCTTAAAATTAGAAAAAAATGATTTGCTGAGTAGAAAAAATTAAAATAAATCATGGATGATTTGCTTTATGGATTTGTAGGACGTGATGGTAATTTTAGTGGTGGTGGGTGGCATATCATTCGGATGTAGGTGGAGGTTTCAACAGGTGGAATGGTATCGGTTTTTTTAGACACGTAAAAAATTCCTAGTTGGCACGTGACATGGTTGTCTAGTCAGCATTTATAAATTGTAACAGATAAAAACTAAGTTTGTCAACATTTTAGCACATATTAGCCGGTTAGATAGTGTACATTGGTATTTTAGGAGGTAAGTTGCTGACCTCGGGACAAACTAGTTGGGTACATGCCCGATATAATGCATTTACCCTTGTTGATATTGTGATTTAAATGAGTTTGATGTAATTTGGGTCAAATAAATGTTTGTATATGTTTGACGAGTTTAAGTGACGGTTGATGTGTTCCATATGACATTAGGTTTTATTTTATAAAAGGATATTACTACAATTATGCTATCACACAACCAGACAAGAATACATGATCAGATAATAGTATAGCTACAGTAAGTCCGGATATCGTTCTCAGGATACAAACGAGTTAATTAAAAGAGGATTATATATTTAAACTAATAAAACACTAAAGATAGAGGAGCGTTTTGAATTCCGGGCGAATATTTGTAAATTGAGAACTAATCTCTAACCAAATTGAAACGCCCGAAAGTTTATATATATATATATATATATATATATATATATATATATATATATATATATGTTTCTACCTATTTTTTTTGAACGTCCCCAGATTTTTTTTTTATACTTATTTAAATTCTCAAAACACTTTATATATTAATATAAAGTAATATTCACATTGTTATCACAAAACATACATTTTGTCTTTACAAAATGTTACACGTTAATATAGAGCATGATTCTCCGAGTCTCTCCTCTTACTATATTGCCATAGTAAGTCCATCACTAGCAGCCCTCGGGTTGCTTTCCCGGATCCCCACCCTTCATACCTCTTGATGTACCTATCACACACAACAATCAACACGTAAGCATTTCGCTTAGTAAGCACAGGAAAGGTACAATGACATGTAAATAATTAGCACAATTGATCACTCAGCAATTGGCCCTTATGGGTACAATTGATCACTCAGCAATTGACCGCTCAACTCATACAGCTAGGCACAATTGATCACTCAGCAATTGGCCGTTCAACTCATACAGCTAGGCACAATTGATCACTCAGCAATTGGCCGTTATGGGTACAATTGATCACTCAGCAATTGACCGCTCAACTCATACAGCTAGGCACAATTGATCACTCAGCAATTGGCCGATCAACTTATACAGCTAGGCACAATTGATCACTCAGCAATTGGCCGATCAACTCATACAGCTAGGCACAATTGATCACTCAGCAATTGGCCGTTATGGGTACAATTGATCACTCAGCAATTGACCGCTCAACTCATACATCTAGGCACAATTGATCACTCAGCAATTGGCCGTTCAACATAATCAACCAATTAAACTCTTTACTCTCCTACTACTTACCTCGAAGGCGACGTTCAGATATTCACAACTTGTTATCCGAAATACCTGTCAAGGTGACCGTATTCAATTAACTCTAATTAAATATCAATTTACAACTATTAATTTAATCATATCACAGAACATCTCAGTTCGCAGAACATCTCAGTTCGCAGGGATTCTCGGTTCGCAAACCAGCTCGGTTCGCAGAACCAAAACTCGGTTCGCTTCGCAGCTCAGTTCGCAGGGCAACTTACTTCGCAAGACATGTCACCTCGCAAGATAACTCGGTTCGCTTCGCAATTAAGCGCTGCGAACCGAGTTCATCTTCAACCTTGCGAAGTTCGCTACTGGAACCCAGAAATTCCGAATTCTTATTCTTCAAAACTCACGAATTCGGCTTCCTAACATCTTAACAAGTTTTTTAATAACTTGTATATATCAAATAACGTCTTTTAAACCTCCAATTTCATAATCAATTCGCAACTTGATTAATTTCATAAAAATCATTATAAACATTAATTTTTTACTTACCGTTAGTAATAGGATATGAAGGTGATGACGATGATACGGGTTTGATTATCACTTCACCAACTACTGCTTTCAATTTGATCCAAACTTTCGGTTCGCAGGAAGCTTTGAGAGTGTGTAGAAAGTTTGAGAAATGTTTCTTGGTTTCACGAATGTTTTAGAAATCTCCCCTGATTTCACATATGTATATAAGTATTTATATATCTTAATCTAACCCAATACCATTACGATTTTAGTTCCCTTCTTATTCTATTGTCTGGAACCTAAAACCATTTTGCTAAATCGACAACTTTAATTTCTCATATTTCGGGGTGTTACAACTCTCCCCCACTTACTCAGGATTGTGTCCTCACAATCCACTTTTGATACAACGAGGGATAATAACGAAGAACCTCACTCTCTGGTTCCCATGTAAACTCTGATCCCTTTCGATGCTTCCACTGGATTTTAAACATTCGAATTTCCTTATTTCTTAACCTCTTTATCTTCTCATCCAATATCTCAATTGGTTCTTCAATATAATTCAATTTATCACTTACTTCAATTTCGTTTATTGGAATATAGGCTGTCTCATCAGCCAAACATTTCCTCAAATACGACACATGAAAAGTGTTATGAATATTTGCCAACTCATCTGGCAATTCTAAACGATGCGCTACTTCACCCACTCTCGCTAAGATTTTAAAGGGTCCAATAAAACGAGGATTCAATTTCCCCCGCTTTCTAAATCGAATAACACCCTTCCAAGGAGATACCTTTAACATAACAAACTCTCCTTCATTAAACTCGATTGGACGCCTTCTCTTATCTGCATACGACTTTTGTCGATCTTGTGCAGCTTTTAAACGAGCTCGAATTTGATCTATCCGTTCTGTAGTTTTCAGCACAACTTCGGTAATGGCTAACTCACGTTGTCCAATTTCACCCCAACAGATCGGAGTTCTGCATTTTCTCCATATAATACCTCATATGGTGGCATTCCAATGCTGGAGTGGTAACTGTTATTATAAGAAAACTCAGCCAACGGCAAATAAGCATCCCAATTTCCTCCGAAATCAATAACACATGCTCTCAGCATATCTTCCAATGTTTGGATTGTCCTCTCACTTTGACCATCTGTTTGTGGGTGATATGCAGTACTCAAATTAAGACGCGTACCCATCTCCTCTTGGAATTTTGCCCAAATTCTAGATGTAAATCTACTATCCCTATCAGAGACAATAGATACTGGCACACCGTATCTTGCCACCACTTCTCTCAAATATAAATCAGCCAACACTTCTGAAGACGAAGCTTCTCTTATCAGTAAAAATAATGCACTCTTAGACAGTCGATCAACAATTACCCAAATGGCATCATGATGCTTTAACGTTTTCGGCAATTTCGTAATAAGATCCATCGTGATATGTTCCCACTTCCATATCGGAATGTCTAACGACTTCATCTTCCCATATGGTTTCTGATGCTCAGCTTTAACCTGCGAACAGGTCAAACACTTTTCCACATATTTGACAATTTCTCTTTTCATACCCGGCCACCAATAATCTCTTTTTAAATCATGATACATCTTCGTGGCACCAGGATGAATCGAATACTTGGATTTATGAGCTTCATCAAGTAAAAGTTTTCTCGTTTCCCCAGAACTCGGCACCCAAATTCTTCCATAGCGGGTCTTTAATCCGCAGAAATCATCAACAAAGTCTTGCTCTTGACCTTTTATTCGTTCTGCTCGAAAATCACCACTCTGTAACACTTGTTGTTGAGCTTTATTCATTTGCTCAATTAGATCAGTATCCACAACCATCCGAAAAGATTTCACTTTTAAAACCAAATCAACAGTCTTTCTACTAAGAGCATCTGCCACCACATTCGCCTTTCCAGGATGATATAAGATTTCACAGTCATAATCTTTTACTAAATCAAGCCAACGCCTTTGCCTCATATTAAGGTCTCGTTGGTCGAAGAAATACTTTAAACTCTTATGATCCGTATAGATAATGCACTTTACTCCATACAGATAGTGTCTCCAGATTTTTAATGCAAATACTACAGCTGCCAACTCTAAATCATGAGTGGGGTATCCTTTCTCGTGTGTCTTCAACTGTCTCGAGGCATAAGCTATCACTTTTCCTCGTTGCATGAGCACGCAACCCAAACCCACACGAGATGCGTCACAGTACACCACCATATCATCATTCCCTTCAGGGAGTACCAATATAGGTGCTTGGCTCAACTTTTCTTTCAAGATATTAAAAGCCCGGTCCTGTTCGTCACCCCATTCAAACTTGGCATTTTTACACGTAAGCCTCGTAAGCGGAGTCGCAACCTTAGAGAAATCCTGAATAAATCTCCGATAATATCCTGCCAATCCTAGGAAACTTCGAATCTCCGTTGGATTTTTAGGAGGACTCCATTTCATCACTGCTTCCACTTTGGCTGGATCCACTTTAATTCCTTCTCGGTTTATCACATGCCCCAAGAATTGGACCTCTCGAAGCCAAAACTCACATTTTGAAAATTTAGCATAAAGCTTTTCATTTCGCAACACTTGCAACATTTGCCTCAAATGCAACTCATGCTCACCTTCCGTTTTTGAATATATTAAAATATCATCGATAAACACAATCACGAATTTATCGAGGAACGTCCGGCAAACTCGATTCATCAAATCCATAAATGCAGCAGGAGCATTTGTCAGTCCGAATGGCATTACCACAAACTCGTAATGACCATAACGCGTTCGGAAAGCAGGGGAGCATCCTCTTCTTTTACTCGTAACTGGTGATAACCAGATCGTAAATCAATCTTTGAAAAATGGGTAGCACCCTGGAGTTGATCAAACAAATCGTCAATCCTTGGCAACGGATAACGATTTCTAATAGTCACCTTATTCAACTCCCTGTAATCAATACACATACGCATACTCCCGTCTTTCTTTTTAACGAACAATACAGGCGCTCCCCACGGTGAACTACTCGGACGGATAAACCCCTTCTCCAACAACTCTTGTATTTGTTTCATCATTTCTTGCATCTCTGACGGTGCAAGTCTATAAGGGGTCTTAGCAACAGGAGTAGCTCCCGGCATTAGCTCAATTCGAAACTCTACTTGCCTTTCAGACGGAATACCCGGTAACTCTTCTGGAAATACATCTGGAAACTCATTTACAACCGGAATATTCTCAATATTCCTTTCATTCTTTCGCGTATCAATAACGTAAGCTAAAAATGCCTGACAACCATGCGACAAATGCCTTGTCGCACGGACATAAGTGCATATTGACAAAGATGGTCTGGGTTTTTCTCCATATATGTCGATCACTCCCCCACTTGGAGCATTGATACGAATAATTTTCTTTTCACATCGAATAACCGCATCATACTTACTCAGCCAATCCATGCCCACAACGGCATCAAATTCACCCATTATCATTGGGATGAGATTTATCATAAACATGTCATCATTAATTTCTATTCGACACCCTCTATACACTTTAGTCACATAAATAACACGATCATCAGCTATCTCAACATCTAGGGGTGTATCTAGCTCACTCAACATCAATTGAAAACTCTCACTAAAGTTTTCAGAAACAAAAGATCTAGAAGCTCCAGAATCAAATAACACATAAGCGGGTAATGAGTTAATAAGAAAAGTACCCGTAAGAACATCAGGAGCATTCTTCGCTTCATCAGCAGTCAATTGAAAGGATCGGCTTTTCACTCTTGACGGGTCTAACACCTTCCTCTCCTCATTTTTCTTTATCCCACTAGAAACTGTTGAACTCTTCAATCTCGGACATTCACTCTTTATATGTCCAGGTTCATAGCAATTAAAGCACACTCGTACCGTCTTTGTACAATCACGGCTAATGTGGCCCTCTTGCCCACATTGAAAACACGTCCTCTTGTCGCCTGTACAATTCCCAAGATGCTTTTTATGACATTTCGGACACATAGGCACTTCTCGTCGATCCTCTCTTTTAAAACTTCCACTTGACTTGAATCTTTTAAAAGATTCCCCAGCTGGCTCAGATTTTCTCTTTGACGATCCATCATCCTCACGATGAATCTCAATTTCCCTCCTTCTTGCTTCATTCACAAACTCTTCAAACTTATTCCAACAACTCGGGTCCACAAACTGCCGAATCTCTTTCTTCAACACCTCATGATAATGATTCATCAACCTCTTTGGATCCTCAGTGTATTCAGGGCAAAATCAAGCCCTATCAAGAAATACACCTGTCAACTCATTCACAGTCTCTGTCGTTTGCTTCATAAATAGAAATTCCCGGCGAAGCTTAGTCAACTCAGCTTCCGGTGAATAAGCGGTCACAAACATATCTTTGAATTCATTCCAAGACAAATTACTAACACGCTCTTCTCCCATGGATTGACGCTGAACGTCCCACCACTCTTTTGCTCGTGCCTTCAATAATCTGGCACTATACACCACTTTCAACTTTTCCGGACACTCAGAAATGGCAAACGCTGCCTCCATTTCAGAGATCCACCGATAACATTTAATCGGATTTGTTTCTCCTTCAAACTCAAGAGGTTTACACGCTACAAAATCTTTGTAGTTCACTTTCTTTTTCTCTTCTTTTATCACACTAGTCTTTTCAGAATTCTCTGCATCTCTCTTTTGCATCTCATCTGCCAGAACATCTCTGACAGTCTCAGTAATTCTCTCCAACAAATACGGAAGAGATCTCTCTTGTGCCAGTGCAACTTCTTCCGTTATAAATTTTCTCACCTCGTCTGTACTCATAGACGATAAACTCTCTGTATGCCCTTGCTCAGAGCTCTCGGTATTTTGCTCATTAAAATTCTTCCCTTCCATTTCACACTGAAAGGGTTTATTCGCAATCACACTAGATTAGACTAAAATTCTAATTACACATTAGTCTATCTTTCACAATTCTCTTTAATATCACACAACAGTCATGGTATAGTTTGAGTTCATATAATAATTATTACGTTGGCCAGACGTAATCGTTATTACATAATGCTCTCACCATACTTTGACATTCAGCAAATTATCACATCTCATCAATAATAACAAATACTCAATTATCAACTCATAATACAACACTCTCATCATGCTCATTAGACTCATCTCTTGGTCTAAGTTCAAGTACCTCTAATGATGGATACTCGAATCTCTTAAACCAATGCTCTGATACCAACTTGAAATGTCCCCATATTTTTTTTTTTATACTCATTTAAATTCTCAAAACACTTTATATATTAATATAAAGTAATATTCACATTGTTATCACAAAACATACATTTTGTCTTTACAAAATGTTACACGTTAATATAGAGCATGATTCTCCGAGTCTCTCCTCTTACTATTATGCCATAGTAAGTCCATCACTAGCAGCCCTCGGGTTGCTTTCCCGGATCCCCACCCTTCATACCTCTTGATGTACCTATCACACACAACAATCAACACGTAAGCATTTCGCTTAGTAAGCACAGGAAAGGTACAATCACATGTAAATAATTAGCACAATTGATCACTCAGCAATTGGCCCTTATGGGTACAATTGATCACTCAGCAATTGACCGCTCAACTCATACAGCTAGGCACAATTGATCACTCAGCAATTGGCCGTTCAACTCATACAGCTAGGCACAATTGATCACTCAGCAATTGGCCATTATGGGTACAATTGATCACTCAGCAATTGACCGCTCAACTCATACAACTAGGCACAATTGATCACTCAGCAATTGGCCGATCAACTCATACAGCTAGGCACAATTGATCACTCAGCAATTGGCCGTTATGGGTACAATTGATCACTCAACAATTGATCGCTCAACTCATACAGCTAGGCACAATTGATCACTCAGCAATTGGCCGTTCAACATAATCAACCAATTAAACTCTTTACTCTCCTACTACTTACCTCAAAGACGACATTCAGATATTCACTACTTGTTATCCGAAATACCTGTCAAGGTGACCGTATTCAATTAACTCTAATTAAATATCAATTTACAACTATTAATTTAATCATATCACAGAACATCTCAGTTCGCAGAACATCTCAGTTCGCAGGGATTCTCGGTTCGCAGAACCAAAACTCGGTTCGCTTCGCAGCTCAGTTCGCAGAACCAAAACTCGGTTCGCAGGGCAACTCACTTCGCAAGACATGTCACCTCGCAAGATAACTCGGTTCGCTTCGCAATTAAGCACTGCGAACCGAGTTCATCTTCAACCTTGCGAAGTTCGCTACTGGAACCCAGAAATTCCGAATTCTTATTCTTCAAAACTCATGAATTCGGCTTCCTAACATCTTAACAAGTTTTTTAGTAACTTGTATATATCAAATAACGTCTTTTAAACCTCCAATTTCATAATTAATTCGCAACTTGATTAATTTCATAAAAATCATTATAAACATTAATTTTTTACTTACCGTTAGTAATAGGATATGAAGGTGATGACGATGATACGGGTTTGATTATCACTTCACCAACTACTGCTTTCAATTTGATCGAAACTATCGGTTCGCAGGAAGCTTTGAGAGTGTGTAGAAAGTTTGAGAAATGTTTCCTGGTTTCACGAATGTTTTAGAAATCTCCCCTGATTTCACATATGTATATAAGTATTTATATATCTTAATCTAACCCAATACCATTACGATTTTAGTTCCCTTCTTATTCTATTGTCTCGAACCTAAAACCAATTTGCTAAATCGACAATTTTAATTTCTCATATTTCGGGGTGTTACATTTTTGATGTCTCAAACTACATTTTTAAGCAATTATATTCGTCATACACCTCTTCCAATTTAGTTTCAATTTCAAAACATGAGTTTACTAAAACTGGTACGGTACCCGTCGGATTCACAAGGTTACCCGCCGGGTAGGTGCTTTTGCCCAAAGTTCTGTTCCATTTTGTGAAGAGGGTACCTGTTTTGAACATGTCTACCCGCCGGGTAGACCTGCTGGATTCGAGCCATACCCACCGGGTACTAATGGTACCCGCCGGGTAGTTCATCCTGTGCAGAAAACTCAAGTTTTTGATCAAATTTCAAACGCGCATAACTTTTTACTGATTTAGAGTTATGATTTGAAATTTCGCAAACACCTCCATTATATAAAAATGAAAGTTTCTCTTTTTACACTTTTTCAAATTTCGCAATAACAAAGAATTCGGACGTGTCACCAAAATATGGCCATTTCGACCCTTTTTGAGAACAAGTCATTTTGCCATTTACATGACTATTGACCATTAAGTTTTTCCTCAAGTACAACCATCCATTTTGACTTCTAAGTCAATAACAAAAACGTTATGTTCATTTTATCATTAACTTAGATCAATAGACTCGGTAATGACCCATTTGGGTACCAAATGACCCGTTTATAATTTACCAACAACTTTACCCCCTAGACCTCTATGGTTAACCTTCGTAGGATCATTTTAACATAAGTAACAACCAAAATCAACCAAAATTAAACTTAGACATATAACTCGATTTTTTCCAAATTAACATAGTTACTTTGAAAACATCTTTATAATATCAACAACATTATCATTAGACAATTCTTCATAGCTACATCAAGACAATTAGTTATCCCCAACAAAAGCTTCCATATTATCAAAAGGTGTGTAATTTGGGCGATTTATACAAGTGTTACAAAACGATAATTAAAGAGGATAAAGGCTTGCTAACTCACTATAAGCAAGCAATCCACGCTAGTCCTTCACAATGGCCTTTCCTTCCCTACGCCCACCTTCACCTACAACATTCGACACTTAAGAAAATAAGCATATTGCTTACTGAGCATATAAGCAATTAATTAAGTAATATACAACATCAAGTCAACATCAATCATTAATCACTAGAAACAAGCAATAATTACCACACCATCTTAGACAATTAATTAGTGAGCAATATGTGGAGATTTAATCACTATGCGGATCCGCGGCCAATAATTACTTAGCACCATACCACGTCGATATGCATGCTAAACAACATAATATGCTATGCACATATTTAACAACAACACTATGCTAACAAAGTTAGCTAATCTCTACATATTTGCTCATTTCACATAATTCATCAACAAATATCAATAATTAGAAACAAGATAAGATACAAGCAATACCCCACGCTTGATTATGTAAACCTCTTGCTCGGAAGCAATCCAGAATTACACAATCATTACACAATCATTACCCAATTAACTCCCATATACTCACCTTTAAAAGTTAAGCAATTAGCAATTCAACGATCACGCGAATTCGTCGAGGTTTTAATACCTAGCAATCATCATATAATAATATACAACATGTTTAGCATCCAACCATCACTAAACTCAATTATCTATCAAAACTAACTCACTCTCCCTCCTAGTTGACCAGTTTGACTTTTAAAGTCAAAGTAATCAACTTTTCATCACTACTAACTACAACTCTTGTCAGATTTGTCACTTCTAATACTACTTAATTATGATTCAAACATCATTTTAGTATTACAACAATAATGCTTTCCAACATTTTAAGCTAATTACCAATAGTTTGCAATACTTTACATAACCCATCACAATTATTATAAGCACCACTTATAGCTCTTCACTTTTGGGTTAAGATAATGTTAATAATAACCATTATTAGATTAACCAACATCAATCCAAACCTATCCCAACCCTAATTTCGAATTATAATTAACCAAACCCTTAAAATCTTTAAAACTCAATTTCTAGGTTAGAAGGAATGAAAATAACACTTACTTAGGTTTAGGATTATAAGGAAGATGATGAATTGAATTGTCTAATGTTTTGATTTCGCGTTTAGAAATAGATTTTCGCTTCCCTTCTTGCTCTCACGATTTTCTTCCTTTTTTTTTTTACTTACTTCCTGGAAAGTTTTAGAAAGTTCCCTATGTGTGTGTATACGCCGATGTGTATGTGTGTGTATATATGTATTTTATTTAAATTAATGGTATTTACACTACTAACCCATTCACGCATTGTCTAGCAACTTTACCCACATCACACATTATATATTTAAAATTCCTAACATTTTATACGATTTATAAAATCGTTTTCTAATATAATCATATTATATTTATGAATCAATACCTTAAATTTCGGGGTGTTACAACTCTCCCCCACTTATTCTGTTCGTGCCCTCACGAACCATTCTTGGTGTACCGCTGGATAATAGAGCATCATCCATTCTTCAGGTTCCCAAGTAAATTCGGAACCTTTTCTGTGTCGCCACTGCATTTTAACAATAGAAACGGTCTTTCTTAACCGCTTATCTTTTTGATCCAAAATTTTAATCGGTTCTTCTAAATAATTCAACTTCTCATGTATCTCTATTTCTTGAAGTGGAACATAAGATGCTTCATCCACAAGACATTTTCTCAATTGGGACACATGAAATGTGTCATGAATTCCTCCAAGTTCTTCTGGTAATTGCAACCGATAAGCAACTCTTCCAACTCTATCCAAAATTTCGAATGGTCCACTATATCTTGGACTTAGCTTTCCCCGTTTACGGAAGCGAATGATCCCTTTCCAGGGTGAAACCTTAAGCATCACTTTGTCACCCACTTGAAATTCGATTGGTCTTCTACGTTTATCTACATATGACTTCTGCTTATCTTGTGCCATTTTCAATCGTTCGCGAATTTGGTCAATCTTTTCAGTAGTTAGTTGTACTATATTTGTACTGCCAATCTCTCTCTGACCAACTTCTCCCCAACAAATTGGGGTACGCCATTTCCTACCATATAACATTTCATATGGTGGCATTTTGATAGAAGAGTGATAACTATTATCATAAGAAAATTCTACCAATGGAAGGTGTGTATCCCAACTGCCACCAAAGTCAATAGCACATGCTCGTAACATATCCTCCAAGGTTTGAATGGTACGTTCACTTTGCCCATCAGTTTGAAGATGAAAAGCTGTACTTATATGCAACTGAGTTCCCATATCTTCTTGAAATTTCTTCCAAAATCGGGAAGTGAAACGAGTGTCTCTATCAGAAACAATGGAAACAGGCACTCCATGTCTAGCTACGACCTCACGAACATAAATATCTGCCAATACTTCGGAAGATGAAGTCTCTCGTATAGGTAAAAATAGAGCACTTTTCGTTAACCGATCCACAATCACCCAAATAGAATCATGTTGTCGAGGAGTTCTCGGTAATTTGGTAATAAGGTCCATGGTGATGTGTTCCCATTTCCACAACGGTATATCCAAGGGTTGGAGTTTTCCTTATAGTTGTTGGTGTTCTGCTTTAACTTGCAAACAGGTGAGGCAATTTTGAACATATTTAACGATATCGCGTTTCATACCTGGCCACCAATAATCACGCTTCAAATCTCGGTACATTTTTGTGGCACCGGGAAGAACAGAATATTTAGATTTGTGGGCTTCATCTAGCAACATTCTCTTGACATCACTTGTTCTTGGTATCCAAAGTCTACCATAACGAGTTTTCAATCCCCTTGAATCATCTACTAGATCAGCAAGTTGACCTGTCAATCGTTGTCTATTCGGGTCATTAGAGGCTAAGGCTTCAACTTGAGTAGCTTTAATGGAATCGAATAATTGAGGAGATACGATCATACTAAGAGATTTCACATGAAGAATATAGTGAGAAGACTTTCGACTAAGGGCATCAGCAACGACATTAGCTTTACCAGGGTGGTAGGGTATGTCACAATCATAATCTTCACCAAATCTAACCACCTTCTCTGACGGTTGTTAAAGTCACGCTGATCAAAGAAGTATTTGAGGCTCTTGTGGTCCATATCAAAGGTAGATTTGACACCATTAAAGATAGTGTCGCCATATTTTCAAAGCAAAGACCACAACTGCAAGCTCAAGATCGTGAGTGGGATAATTCTGCTCATGTGATTTTAGCTGGCGTGACGCATACGCAATAACTTTCCCACGTTGCATACGAACACAACCTAAGCCAAATTTAGATGCATCACAATAGACCACCATGTCCTTAGTACCTTCGGGTAAAACAAGTATAGGTGCTTGGCTTAACTTTTCTTTTAACATTCTAAACGCTCTTTCCGCTCTTCTCCCCACTTCCACTTCACATTCTTTCTGGTTAACTGAGTCAACGGAGTAGAAATTTTTGAAAAATCCTGAATGAATCGGCGATAATAACCTGCTAGACCAAGAAAACTCCTAACTTCAGTGGGACTCGAAGGAGGATCCCACTTCATCACTGCAGCTACTTTAGAAGGATCGACTTGGATACCATGAGAATTGATCACGTGTCCAAGAAATTGGACTTCCCGTAACCAGAACTCACATTTAGAAAATTTAGCATACAACTTTTCACGTCGAAGCATCTCCAAAACTTGCCTTAAATGTATTACATGATCAGCTTCGCTTTTGGAATAGATAAGAATATCATCGATAAAAATAATTACCGATTTGTCAAGCATCGAGCGACAAACACGATTCATTAAATCCATAAAGGCAGCTGGAGCATTAGTTAAACCGAAAGGTATAACAACAAATTCGTAATGACCATAACGGGTACGAAAAGCAGTTTTAGGAATATCTTCTTCTCTTACCTTCAACTGATGGTAGCCAGAACGAAGGTCAACTTTAGAGAAGAAACTGGCACCTTGCAGTTGATCGAATAAATCATCGATTCTGGGTAAAGGATATCGATTTTTGGTGGTCACTTTGTTTAACTCCCGATAATCGATACACATCCTCAAAGACCCATCTTTCTTTTTCACAAATAATACCGGATCTTCCCAAGGTGAACTACTGGTGCGAATGAAACCTTTATCAAGAAGTTCCTGCAATTGATTCATCATTTCTTGCATTTCAGTTGGAGCTAATCGATAAGGATTTTTAGCAATAGGAGTAGCCCCAGGAATTAAATCAATTCGGAATTCCACCTGCCTATCGGGTGGTACACCCGGGAGTTCATCAGGAAATACATCAGGGAATTCATTAGCAATGGGAATCTCAGATATTTCTGCTACTGCTTTAGAATTATCAACAACGTGTGCCAAAAAGGCTCGACACCCGTGTGACAAAAGTTTCTTAGCTCGAGCATAAGTACAAACAGGAATAGATCGATTAAAACGTTCATCATAAATTGTCACTTCCTTTCCGCTAGGTGCTTTAAGTAGAACTACTTTTTCATGACAATTAATGACAACCTTATTCTTTCTCATCCAATCCATGCCTACAACAACGTGAAACTCTCCCATTTGCATGGGGATCAAATCTATTTTAAAAAATTTCACCATCAATCTCAATAACACATTCTTTATACACATCACTAACAATCACTATCTTACTATCTGCAATTTCGACTTCTATGGGATGATTTAGTTTAGCAATGGGGGTTTTCAAACGTTCACAAAATGAAAGTGACACAAATGATTTGGTGGCTCCAGAGTCAAATAAAACGTGAGCAGGTATAGAATTAACAATAAAGGTACCTGTCACCACGTCATGAGACTCCTTTGCCTCCTGGGCTGTTATTTGAAAAGAACGGGTCTTTGGCCTTGACCCGCTTAACGTCCCTTTCCCTTCCACTTCTATTCTTTGCTCACTTCTTCTTAAATCTTCCTTCTTCTTAGGACAATCAGCCTGAATATGATCGTCCTTTAAGCAATAATAACACAAACGATATGGGCTTGGACAATTCGGTGCCAAATGTCCGGGTTTACCACACTTAAAACATTTACATTCCCCCGTATTCTTCCTACCACATTTGTCACAAGGAGGTATCTCCCGAAATTGAGGTTGGGGACGATGTTGTTGCTGCTGTTGTTGTTGTGGTTGTTGCGGTTGTTGTCTTCTTTAAAATCTAAATTTCTTAAACGGTGATGATGGAGAAGTGGTTGAATGCTCCGCCTTTCTCTTACTTGCGGCCTCACTAGCTTTGGCTTGCAAATCTTTTTCTCTTGCCAAAGCTTTATTCATTATCTTCGGAATTGTGTCATAGATGGTAGGATCAACAAACTCTCGAATTTCTGCATTCATGTGACGATAAAAGTGATCACATAATAATTTAGGATTAGAAGTATACTCTAGGCAAAAATGAGATTTGTCGTGAAAAGCCCTTGTATATTCAGCCATCGATATATTTCCCTGATTGATGGCAAGGAATTCTCCCTTCAATTTCTCTACTTCCGCCATTGGCGCAAACTCTGCCATAAACATTTCCTTAAAAGTGTCCCAAGGAAATCTGGACGCTACTTCAAAACCATGGGATTTAACCTGCGTCTCCCACCATTGATGTCCACTGCCTTTCATTTGATGTGCAGCAAATAGTACCTTAAATCTATCAGGACACTCACACAACATGAAAGTTTCTTCAACTTCACTAAGCCATCTTAAACTAATTAAGGGATCCATTTCACCCTTGAATTCTGGTGGGTTACAGTCTGAAAATTTTTTAAATTCAAATCTTTCTTTTTCTATATTCATCGCTTTTTGAGCCGCTTGTGCCTCTAAAGATTGCAGAGGATTTGCTAAAATTGGATGCTTTTGCTCAAACTCAACTAGCTTCACACTCACTATTTGTTCAACTCTAGAAAACACGGTTGGGGCAAATTCTTCAAGAGCTTGCCCAATTAGTCTTTTCAATACTGCTTCATCTTCGGGATTCAAATTTCCCTCATAGACACTCTCTTCGTGGAGAGGAGATTGTTCATGAGAACCCTCACCATCTTTGTTAGTAGATGCGTCCATTTACTAAAGGAATTAACAATTATGGTTAATATACCCAATTATATATCATACATTATGAAAACGACGCTTACTACCTCTTAATCATTAAGGATAATTGCACCGGTCTCATTCCATGTTTAACAGTATTGAATCACCCGTGTGCACTAGTATAATATAACTCCATTGGCCGACGTAGTTATATTAGACCAACAAGAAACTCTCATCCATTACTCTTAAACATTGTCAAATTCCGATGAAACAGTCCTTAATGCTACACAATTAATCAGGCAACAAGTTAAAACTACTAACACGTCACTATAAAACATAATCATGCAATCAACATTGGCTTAAGTTTAAACAATCCTATTGTGGATTGCTTAATTCTCTTAAACTATCGCTCTGATACCAACTTGAAACGCCCGAATTTTTTTTTTTTTTTATATATATATTTTCTACCTTTTTTTTTTTGATGTCTCAAACTACATTTTTAAGCAATTATATTCGTCATACACCTCTTCCAATTTAGTTTCAATTTCAAAACATGAGTTTACTAAAACTGGTATGGTACCCGCCGGGTTCACAAGGTTACCCGCCGATTAGGTGCTCTTGCCCAAAGTTCTGTTCCATTTTGTGAAGAGGGTACCCGTTTTGAACATGTCTACCCGCCGGGTAGACCTGCCGGATTCGAGCCATACCCACCGGGTACTAATGGTACCCGTCGGGTAGTTCATCCTGTGCAGAAAACTCAGGTTTTTGATCCAATTTCAAACGTGCATGACGCTCCACCAGGGTCGTTGGACCGGCTGTTAGTGACGTGTCGGTGTGTTTTAAATATTTATAATTGCTGGGGACCTAAGTTTACTACGGCTATAAGGGTGTATAGCTGTAAGTATGACCTATGGTCATTCTTCAAAATCAACTGTATTGTGAAACAGAGTAATCTGGATGTCCAAATCTAGCTAGTGAATGGGTTTTGAAAATAGTTGGGAGTTGGTTTTTGTTTGTTTTTCTAAGTTATACTACTAATTAAAAATAGGCAATAAAATAAAATAGGGATAGCAGTCAGGATAGAGGCGGTGTTTGTTGTGACTTTGTTAGTCTTGTTTTGGAATGATGTTTTTTTAGTTTAAGTTATGAAAACGTCTTTATAAATATTTGTATTTTATCTGTTTTAAGTATTTGAGGTGTAAACACTAGTACCCTATTGATTGATTGCTCAATCAGTATGTCACTGAGTAACTAGGCTATCATGAATCTGATCGGAGGAGGCTGCTCAACTCTCAACACTGCCCTGTTACGGAACAGTGACCCTTTTCTGAAATACGAAGATTCCTAGGTGCATGAATAGAGTAACAGACCCACTAACAATCTGACCGTTCTTAACGCCACAATGATACTAAATTGAATAAAACATTTTAGATTAAGACTTGGTTGGTGTTTGATTACTTTCCATCCATGGTTTTGTAGAATCCAGGGGTGATAGACAAATTTGGAATACTAGATGATTCCTCGTCTTCCTTTCTGGATTTATAAACTAAGTTTGTATTTTAGATCAGAGATTCTCCATTTATGATTTAAACCAGCCCTCACTTTTATTTAACCAATAAATCCCTAGTTTATTCACAGTGTACAATACTTGTTTAAAACAGCATTTCCACGGCTTCAAAACCAGACCAAGTTATTTCATAACAGATATTTAACTCAAAGGTTATTCACGGTGTACAATACTTGGTTAGTATTTCCACAGCTTCAAAACCAAAACAAATATAATTAATTACTCCTGATATGACGTTTTATCAAAAAGGGTTTTAACCACGTTTATTGGTGGAAAGGCATTACTTGATATTGCGGTTTAAAATCGTAGACGGAATGTGTAATCAAAGCACCGAGTTTTCATTTATAATTAGAATAGTTTGGAACATTATTCCACAACGGATTCTGCCCGCGGCTTTTCATAGCTTCCACGTTCTGTACTACACACATTGGTGTTTCCATCGCTATACCAATAATAAGCCATTTTACGTTACTTCCGTTGCTTCATAATGACATCATCCCAATTAATACGACTAACTACATCACAACAAACACACAATATAACTACTCACTAATCATGGCAAGTAATCCTAAATCTAGGATAATAACAATAATAACATGCATTATAATAGATACGGAAAGATATAACCGTAAATAGCGCATAGTTTGAATACATGTTGAAAATTACAACGAGCGGAACTTCCGAATATCTTTGACAATATTATAATAATAACCCCTCCAAGTATCTTCAACAATATTACAATAAGGCCCCTCCGTTAGTCTTGGTTAAATATTAACCAAGAACAAACTAACTACTAACCCTAACTAGCTAACTCTAGAGAGAGAACCTAGAGAGAGAAAGAGTGTGTGAGAGAGAGTGTGAATGAGAGAATGATGATGAGAGGTGTGTGAAATGAGGTGAGGGAGGTCATCTATTTATAGGGAAGCCTCAAAACATTCGTACAAGCCCCAAAGCACAAAATACAAGCACAAACAAGCACCAAATTAACCTAGAACCAATAAATGGCATCAAGGGGGCCGTATACGGCACCCTAAAGGCCGTATACGGGGTCGAAGGGGCCGTATACGGTATCCCTAGGGCCGTATACGGCATGGTGGATGCCGTTTGCCATTTTCCCGTTGTTCGGTACTTCGTTCGTTGCTTGTTTCGCGCGTATCTTCTTCGTTTCTTGTCCGTTTGGCTTCATTCTTTCGCCTACGATCTCGAAATTCCGTTACGCTTCTAATGATACCAAAATCATGAATTTTGGATGTGTGTAGATTATACGTGCTCGGAATGCGTTCGGTTGATCTCAGATGCCCTATCTTCTCCGTCCCTTATCCGTTTTGCTTGATTCTTGATTCCCTGATTTCGTAATCACCTATGGAATCATATAAGATTAGTTAGGAATCAGGTGAAGTTTATTTGCTTCATTTTGCATGTTATGTGGACGTTTTTAGTGATTATTTTTGCAACGTCTATATTTTAACCACTTTAGTGAATTTTAGTAAATAAACATTGATTTAAGATGTTTTCCCTAATTAATAGCTCAAATAGCAAGGATTAATGTACGTAAAAACATGATTTTTTACGTTACATCAAATATCCCACACTTAAACGTTGCTTGTCCTCAAGCAACAACTCAGTCTTGCATCTCGTGAAAACATTTTAAGACCGATTTGGGTGAGTTAAAACATTCTCAAAAGTTACCACTTCCTCATATAAGCAAGTTATTTCAAGAACATAAGGAGAGATAAGGTGATCTTTTCAGAAACAAGAAATAACTTTTTTAGGCATACTTCCAACTCTCGTGATCTTGGAGTTTACATGACCAGGTGATCTCACAAAAGGTGGTCACTCAATTCACTCAAAGTGTATCGGGTTACCTATCATTCTAGACAATGAAATCACTCGATAAGCCAGTCATGCAGCACTCATCGTCATAGGCTTGATCGAGAATCGGATCTCCACCACTTAGATGAGGACGGTGCTATTATCTCAAGACATTCAAGAGGGTTGTAGTGATTAGTTAGGGTTAAGGGGTATGGATAATGGTGAGTTTTTGGTTGCAAGGGATTTGCTTATCTTAAAAACTTCTAAGATCATGAAAAACTTATTTTAGAATTGAACGGAGATTTGATAGCTACTTGTCTTCTAGCGGATTTTTCTTAAGGGGATGATACTTTTGAAGCAGTTAGCTTTATTCGTTGGGATCTATTTTTCTTTTTTTTCTTCTTTTTTCCTTTCTTTTCTTCTTCAGAATTTCTTTGCCACAGAATTTCCAAGGATATTTTTATTTCCTTTAGAAAATCCTTTCGGAATTATGTTATAATTATCTTTGACTATTTCGAGTCTTTTCAGGGTGCCAATTTTACGCATCATTGCTCTCTCGCCTTTTTTAGGTTGCCAATTTTACGCACCAAGGCATTTTGAGAAAGATAAATTTTGGGGATCACGAAAGAGTAGGATAAATGAAAAGGATATTCTTAAAGATGTTTTTCACAACCTCAGAAATTCTAAGATAAGTTTTGGGGGTTATTTGTAGAAGTAGGTTTAAATGATGAGGGTTTTGTCGAAAGACCCTTGGACGAACAACCGCCTACTCCATCTCATGGGAGGACCTAAAGGTAATGATTATGGAGGAATTCTGTCCCCGCAGTGAATTGCAAAAGATTGAGACCGAACTATGGGACATCAAGATGATCGGTGCTGATATCACAGGCTACACCACTAGATTTCAGGAACTAGCCCGTCTTGTTCCACACATGGTGACACCCGAGTACAAACGCATCGAGAGGTACATCTGAGGATTAGTACCTCAAATCAGAAGCTTGGTAACGTCGTCCCGACCTGCCACCTTCAGGAGCGCAGTTAGTTTAGCGCAAAGCTTGACGGATGAAGCAGTGAGGATGGGCTCACTGACGAAGAAAGCTGTGTCGGGGAAGGATGTCCCGAACAGTGCTGAGGGCAGGAGTTCCGGGATAGATAAACAAAAATGGAATTAAGGAGGAGATGACCGACAGAGTCAGCGTAGTGAGAAGCGTTCAGGATACGCTAGGGCATACGCTGTCGCCACCACCGAACCAAAACCCTACCTTGGTAATAAACCAAAGTGCGATAAGTGTAAGAAGCACCATGATGGGGGATGTACCTCCTGTCAAAACTGCAAACGTTGGGGTCATTCAGCCCAAAGTTGTAAATCAAACCCTCCCACCCGAGCAAACACTGAGCGACAGAACACTGGATGTTTCGAGTGTGGCGACCCGAGACATTTCCGAAACCAGTGCCCAAAGCTCAACAACCGCAATAACAACAACCAAAATAATAACAACCGCAATAACCAAAATGACAACGACCGCAACACCAACATTCCACCAGCTCGTGGACGCGCGTATATTCTTAGAGCGCAGGATGCTCCGCAGGATCCCTACGCCAACCTTGGTACGTTTCTAGTAAACACCCACTATGTCTAACGTTATATAATTCGAGCGTCAATTTCGTGTCTAGTAAACCTAGACCACATTGGATATGGAATCCATTAAACTAAACGATATGTATACCAAAAGCCGTTACGACTTTTTCGACAACCTCAGACGCCACAATGATAACAACACGTCTTTTCAGAAATACATGCGTCTGACGCTCCGACACGATTTAAAAATCTCGGGACGAGATTTCTCTAACAAGGGGAGAATGTGACACCTCTCAAATTTCGGTGTAATTACGTACATTAATCACGTGCATGTCTTAGGCTAATTTCATACTTAAGAAAATTCACAGCAAAGCCCAAAAAATTAATACGTGAGGTATTACAAAAGTTGTAATTATTAGTAAATACGCGCGAAACGATCGGACAGTGTCCGACACAATATACGACGTTGGTGAAAATATTTCTATAAATAACTTAAATCTATTTTTAGTAGTTATTTATCCTATATTATTATTCTAATATAATAATACACGAAAAAACCTATACGTTTTGGTTAAAACGTCTCTAACGCAACAAAAACGTGCGAATCGAATTCGGCAACCAAATGAAACTCGATAAATATTTCGGTAACTCAAAATAAAGTATTTTAATAACACTTCAATGGAAAATTTTCCCAAATATACTGTAAATTAAAACGACACAAGAAAACGTTAGGCAATTTAACGTTTTAACACGAATAACGGGTAAACGACCACAATACGTAACACAGACTGAGACTGAGAATTAAATCACAAACTCATGAGATGGGACCCTCAAAAATCTGCCCCCATGTGCCACCCCCTTTCCTCCTCCCCATGTGCACACTTCTTGCAAAAACCACTCATTTCTTTATTCTCCCTAAACCCATTCACCATTCATGCAATTCTTTTTCTCTCATCACTCCCAAACTCTCCAACCTCTCACTAAAATCTGCATTTTCTCACTCTAAAAATCTTCTCCAAACACATCTACATTCATCAAGAAATACAACCAAGAATCTTCACCATTTTGCAAGGAAAATCAAGGATTTTACAAGGATTCAAGCTCTACACCACCACCCACTTTTCCTTCTTCCATTTTCTTTGTAAGAAAATCTTTCCTACTTCTAAAATACTTGAATGTCATGTTAAAAGGTTCACTCAAAAGATCCATGTCCAAAAACCTTGTTAAAAACGTTTATCATCATCATCTACTTACAAAAATGCAACATGCACTTTCTGTCCAGAAAATACTCCGAGTTTCACCGAGGTGTTTCTCACTCAATACTTAATAAAAATGGATGATTCAAAAGAGAAAACTCAATTTTAAGAAGTTAGCTTTCATGTCCAACTGGTTTTATAATTTTTGGAGCTCGTTTACTATTTCAAATGATTTTTGTAAGAAAACATGTATAATCTGCCCAGAAAAGTCAGAAAATGACTCTTGGGGTTTTGACCATAACTCGAGATATACATCTCTAAATGACCTGAAACTACTGCCAAAATTTCAAAAATTTTGTTAGGTACAAATGTTGTTTAGATGACTTTTTCTGAAAATGTAAGAAATTTTGCTCAGAAAGTAGATCTTGTTGCATGTGTCCAGATTGGTCAATTTTGGACCTCAGAGGACAAACGTAATATTTAAAAATACTTAGACTTGCCTAAAAATTCTAGAAAAATTACTGGGAGTAGTCAAGACATAGGGGAACCTCTGTGATTTTTCTTATATTTTATTTCGGACTTATGATTTTTGAAATCGAGCTCACAAAACCGAGTATTTTAGAGAAAAAGTCGGTGACCATAGCGACACTACCCTTGTGTCGCAAAGCTAGCAGTACTAACTAGCGACACAAGGATGGCAGTATTAGCTAGCGACACTACCTTAGTGTCGCATAATCCCTTAGTGTCGCAACACGACTCTGCGACACTACATTAGTGTCGCAACACCCAAATAACCAAAATTAAATTGTTACAAACTATCAATTTTTACGAATGAACTACATAAGAAAACAACTTGGAAACACGTGACTTGTACTTTTACAAAGTTAACAACGAAACATGAATAATAATAATAACATCAAGCATTATTATTCCGAAAACGTCACCAACGTATCGCACAAATTTTAAACACAATGATCTTTCGAAACGAGTGAACATTTAACATGGTTCGACAGTTAGCCAACTACTTATATAAATGATCTCTTGCGTTTAGGACGTTAAGAGACCGTACTTGGGCAACCACTTTGCTAGCACTCACGTATTGTTTTCCAACAGGGGTGAAAAACATAGTTATTGTTTTACTATTTGCCATAATCTACCACTATTATATAATTTCTTTCAATGCTTTTATACAACTGTTTATGATCGTATTCATACTATTGTGCAACTATGAAATGAGTTTCAAACTTTTATACGAACTGTTTACAAAAACGATTTACTACTTGTGATAAATCGGAGAACGACCGGTAACTTTTGATACGCTGGAGAACGACCAACATTGTGATAAACCGGAGAACGACCGGTAGTGTTTTTGTTGGGTCACAAGGTTCCCAAAACTTAGATACAGATTAAATAACAGTTATCTTAATGTGTTAGTTTATATCCAAGTTTTATATCAAACAAGTTTAAATTTATCTAGGCGGAAAACAAGATTAATTTTGACACAGAGTTTATTATGAATCAAAGTATTATTCACAATAAAGTGTTTGTCTCACACAGATGACAAAGTATTCAAACCCACACAGATGGTTTGAATACGATCCAAGTATTAGTATATTAAGATACAATTATCACTACAAACTTTAACAGTTAGTGTGGTAATGCTTTGAGCCTAAACTTAAAGGTCTTGTATACTATTTTGCTTTGAGTGCTTGGATTACTTGGATACTTGGATACATAGCAGTGCTTTTTGAACTGCTATTTATAGAGTTGGGTGTAACTCTATATTATCCAGCTTACATAATTGTCCAAGGGATAACAGATGCAATTTGGGCAATTTTGCACGCCACCCTTTTTGCTTTTCTTGGAAACAGAAAAAGCAAAAGGTAAAAGGTTTCTTTGCTGAGAAGAAAACCTTTGTTCGATGTTTGACCTTTCTCAAACATCTTATCAGTTGTATCTAGCCTAAGGAAAGAAGAATATGTTCTGTACATTTGTACTTTCATTCTTCAATCTGTGCTCTTCAGTCTGTGCTCATCAGTTTGTGATCTTCAGTCTGTGAACTTCAGTCTGTGAAGCCTTCTGTATTCAATCTTCATTCTTCAGATGATGAATTCATAAGTCTTCAGGAAGAGCATGGCTTTTAGTTTGTGATCTTCAGTCTGTGCATCACAGACTCAGAAACAATTCTTCAGTCTGTGTAGCACAGACTCAGGAACACAGACTCAGGAATTTCACTAAGTTTCCTGAATACAACTAAGTTAGATTTTGACCCCTCAGATTTATAATTTTAGGTTTGATCATTGTTTTTCCCAACAATCTCCCCTATCTGATGATGTCAAAATCTATTTACAAAAGATAATAGAGAAATAATAAATACTAAAGTAAAGCATAACTTTTGAATTTAGACTTATATACATAAAGTCAAAGTCATAGTCAGTTTACAAGAATATTACAATTATTACATGAAATTGTAAATCAAAAATTTAGCAATCTTCACTTCTTTCTCAGAGCCTTGATCTCTTTCATCTTTTCCACTTTCCTCTTCAACAGTTCTTCCATTTCCTTATCAGATTTGTCTTCAAATTCTTGATACTCTAGGATGATCTTCTTGCAGATATCTTCAAGTCCAATCATCACAGGTTGTTGAATAACCAGCTAATCAGTCTTCTTCTGAATGGTCTGGCTTGAGAATGTTTGCATTCCTTCAGCAGGGCAATGCAGTGCAGTAGAGATCTCCATATTACCTATTCTGATCCTGGAAGCACTCTATCCCATTGATATCTCTATAGCACAGACCTTCAATGCTGTCAGTCTGTACATATGATCTATCAATGAAAATGATACCTTTGGGTAGAGGATGCTCCCTTCTCTGCTCATTCTCTGTGGATAACCCAGCTGACTTCTTCTTGACTACAAAGTTGTTTGCTATGCAAAACAACTTGTATTCTTCTTCTGAGATGAGCCCCAGACTGAGAACTAGCTCAATCAGGTAAGATAGCTCATCCAGAACTTCTTTCTTCAATTCCTTGTCAGCTGCACTCTTCAAAAGATTGGCAATGGATTGCCATTCCTTAAGTCCTAGAGTGTACAGGTCATCCACCCACACCAGTTTTGAGCTCTTGGTCAAAGTCAACTCTAGCCTCAATCTCTGTCCAATCTTATTCAGATGACAGTCTTTAATCTTTTGCTTGAGCTTTGACTTTCTGAAAGTGGATTGTAGCTTTGCTTTTAGGCTCTCTATCTTCTGTAATCTTTTTGACAGCTCTTCATCTTCCTTGATTTGTTGCTCAACTTGACTCCTTCTGGTTTGAGTCTGTGAACAACTTTCATCTTCTAATTCTTTGGAGAGCATGTCAACAAATCTTGCTTCCTTTAGCTTATGCTCTTCTTCAGTTAGTACATTTAAGTACTCAGTTAAAGACATACCTTGAGCAGTAGCTTCTTGTTCCAAGAGTTCATCCTGTAGATTTGTCAGTTCAGGATTTCTTGTGCCAGCAGCATGATCATCCACCATCTTCTTGATCTTGCTTAACCTTTCCTGCTTGGATAAGGCAATCTCCTTGCCCTTACCCTTATCCATAACTTCTTCCATGGTAGAGCTTGACCCAGGATAAGTGCTAATCAGGTGAGCACTTCTCCATTGCATTCTATCATCAAGTTCACTTCTACCTGGAGGCAGTATTCTGGTTGTTGTGATTGATCTAGCAGCATTAGCTTGAGCTTGGATGGCTTCAGCACTGATGATTAGAGCATCAATGCTTGCTGCTTGTTGTTCAGAGCTCTGAGTCTGTGTCTGATGCTGTGTCTCAGTCTGTGCAGGTTCAGAGGGCACAGACTTAGACTCTCCAGTCTTGACTTTTGAGGCACCTTCATCTACACCTCCAAAAGTAGCATCATCTTCATCATCATCTGATCTTCTAAATACCTCAGACTCAGAACTGCAATCAGGATTAATGGCATCATCATCTTCACCATCAGTGTCCTGTTCTTCAGCCAGCTTCACAAACTGATCCCAGGTCTTGATCCCCTTCATCTTTGGTTGAGAATCAAAGATATCCCTTTCAGGAATCCTCCTGGCCATTCTTTTTGTCTTCCTGGCTCTTTTGATCTGCAGTGGTTGAACATTTTCATCTTCTTCCTTTGGTCTCTTCAACTCCACCTGACCTAGGTCTGAGATAGTTGCTATTGGGTCTATGTGTAAGACAATAGCTGACTCCCCCTGAGTCTGTGCAACCATCTCAGTGTGTTCACCAAACTGCAATCCTTCTGACTCCCCTTCAGTCTGTGCACTCATATTTTCAGTCTGTGGCACAGACTGAGCTTCAGTCTGAGACTTCACCCTAGCACTTTCGGGTCCATCATCTCCATCATCTCCCTCACTGCTATCTCCCCCTAAATCTAAGGATTTATTATTTAAATCTTTATCTTTTGAGGGTTTAGCTTCTGCAGACCCATGCTTAATCTTCTCCCCCTTTTTGACATCATCTACTAAGTTTGAGAGGGTGGTCTGCATTTCATCTAACCTATTGGATACCTTCTCCTCCAGCATATCCACTTTATCCACCATAGTAGAGACTAGATGCTTCATCTTCTCTAGCTCTTTCTTATTATTATTGAACTCAGTCTGTACCCATTCAGACAACTTGTTGATGGCAGAAAGCACATCATTAAGTGTACTAGAAGGCACAGAATGGGTCTGGTTGGAAGGGTTAGAATTGGGTGATGGTATATGTTCCTCACTTGACTCATGTTGAAACTGAGCAAGATCACTGGAATCTTTTGGGGTTGCACTCTTTGCCTCACTCTGTGTCCTGTGCATGGAAAAGCGATCATAGGCATTGAGTGGTGTAGTTGTTCCCTCAGATCTAATCCGGTGATGGGATAAGATATCACTGGGAAATGATTGTGTTGCACCTGTTGCCTCAAACAGTCCCTGGTGTAAAGGAACAGTATCACTGGCAACTGATGTGGAAGTTGGTATGCCTTCACTAACCATCTAGTGATAAGATGGTAGTTCATCAGGCAAAGAAGAGGAGATCTGTACCTCAGTCTTTGACATGACTGGGGCATTGGCGATCTGTGCAGAGGGGTGTAAGGAAAGACTCACTGGAATGTGAACTAGTACAGGACTAGTGGTAATTATGGGCTCAGCCATTGTGAGTGGGGTAAAGAGGGGGGGTGGTAGTGCTCAGGATTGGAGCATCTTCTTCAATGCATACTACAGGGGTCAGTGTAGTAGCAGGAATGTGGGTATCCAAGCTGACTAAACTAGGTGTAGGTTGGGTCAGTTGGGTAGCCATTGGCACCACAGACTCTAGCAGAGCTGCAGTGGAATGGACTACTGCACTGTAGGTGTTCTATTGACATCCAATTCCATGGATGATGATTCCACTTGTGCTATACTTTTTGGGGTTGAGTCTGGTGATTCCTCCAGAGTGAGTGGTGACTCATCTGGGTTGGTTTGTTTGTGACTCTCTTTTGTGGGTGAGGATGGGCTAGGATAAGAAGGTTGATCTATATCCATGTCCTCAGATGAAGAAGAAGTACTACCTGCATCTTCTGTTGAAGATGAAACAGACTCAGGAATGTTTGAGTCTGACTCCAAGTGCACAGACTGAGTTGAGTCTGTGTCCCTGGAGTCTGTGTGCTCTGCTTCAGCCACACGATCTTCAACAGCCTGGGTCTCAGTACCCTCACTATCACCTGAACTATCACCCTCCATAGATGTAGAAGCAACATATGGGTGATCAATCCATTGCTGCATAGCAGCAGTGATAGGTGCTCCTGAAAGTGGAACCGGATGGTTGAACACTTTATATGTGAGCACAGGTACGGGTATATCTGCAGTTTTGTTATTAAAAGACATATACACAGACCCAGTTAATCTGGATTGGATGCACAGGGAGAGTAACCTTATAAAAGGTACATTAAAAATTCTTTGTGACTCATTCACTAGTTTTAAAAGTTCTTTAAAATACAACTCTGCAAAGTTGATGTTTAAACCTGTGATGAATGAGCTCAACAGTTGAGTTTCAAACTCATTTAACTCCCCTGTGCTACCAGATTTTCCTCCTAGACTTCTAATGATGCCAGAGATTAAAAATTTCCATCTGGGGGTGAATCCTGACATCAAGATGTTGCCCTTTTCTTTGGTATATCCAACCAAAGTAAGAGAAGCCCTTGCTGCTTCTTTGGTTGGAATGGGTTCACAATTATTTCCCAAAGGCAAGTCTAAGACATTCCTAATTAGCTCCTGATCAATGGTAACTGCCCGTTTACCATGATCAATAGTATCAGTAATTGCAGTATTGGTACTATTTGAGGAGCAAGTATACCACCATTCCATTAAAAAATGTGGGTATATTTGAGGGACTGAGTTAAAGAATGCTCCCCGTAATGGATGAGCAGACATAAAAGCAGTTAGTTCGTCAAACCCTTTATTCTTTTTAGAGTCAGGAATGGAAATGGTAGCTACTTGATTATTTATACAGAGTTTTACCTGTTTACCTCGTTTGAAGGGTTTAGCCGCAGCGATGTTGGCAGGTGCCGTGTAAGCCCATTGATCAGCCATTTTAAATGAAGAATTTTTGAGATTGATTTCGAAAATGGTTGAGCGATTTAGGTTAGGGCTTACAAACTCTGTGTATTTTTGGATGTGCAAGTACAGGTGAAGAAGAAAGGGGAAAACGAAAATGGGTATTTGAAGAAATTAAATTTCCGTTAAATGGGACCCACTTGACGGTTTATCCCTTTCTCTGCAACAGTAACACTGAGGCACGTGCACTTTTTGTATTGAGCAGATAAATAGACAACAAGCGCCAAAACTTTTAATGATTATTACCATAAAAATGGTATTAGCATTAAATGCAAAGATATTGTTGTTTATTTATTTATTTTTTAAAAAAATAAAAAAAAAAAAAAAAAATTAAATAATAAAAAGAAAGTTGTGCCGGCAGTGGTAACAGATTTATATAGCTAACAGTACTAACTTGGAAAAGCAGTACTAAAATTAACTAACAGTAGTAACTTGCGAAAGCAGTACTAAAATTAACTAACAGTAGTAACTTGCGAAAGCAGTACTAAAATTAACTAACAGTAGTAACTTGTACCAATCCTTACCAGCTAAAAAAAACATATCAGTATTAACCTAGCAGTATTAATATTAACAGTGCTAAAATACTAATTCATGAGGGCAGTATTAAAAAGGCTTATCAGTATTAACCAGCAGTACTAAAAGTAACTTGCAGTATTAATACTAACAGTACTAAAATACTAACCTTATGAATTAATAAAGCACAAAAACAGATGAGTCTAGTCTGAATGAATATGGTTAGTCTGTGTCGCTAATTTGTAAGAAGTCACACAGACTGAGACATATAATAAGTCAGACTGAGAGAAAATTGTAAAATCTTTTTGGTATTTTCTTATAAAGTATGTACAAAGATCTCTGAGTCTGTGCCATTTGGTTGTATGTAGCTGAAGGTTCAGACATACAAATTTAAAAGCATGCACAGACTGAGAGTTGAATCACATAGATTCAAAAGTTTTACTAGGGGTTGAGCATTCCTAGTTGACCAAGTAGATATAAGAATCTATCTTCATTAAGAGGCTTAGTAAAGATATCTGCTAGTTGGTCATTTGTTGGCACATATTTTAGAATCACTTTACCTTTCTCAGCACAATCTCTGATAAAGTGATGTCTGATCTCAATATGCTTTGTCCTGGAGTGAAATACAGGATTCTCAGTGATGGCAATGGCACTTTGGTTATCACACATGATTGGAGTTTTTGTAAACACCAAATCATAGTCTGCTAGTTCATGTTGCATCCATAGCAATTGAGCACAGCAACTACCAGCAGCCACATATTCTGCTTCTGCAGTGGATGTAGCAACAGAATTCTGTTTCTTGCTTGACCAACTGACTAGTTTGCCACCTAGCAGTTGACATCCACCAGAAGTGCTTTTCCTGTCTAATTTACAACCTGCATAATCTGCATCTGTATATCCAATTAGATCAAAACCAGAGTCTTTGGGATACCAAAGACCCAGGTTAGGAGTACCTTTTAGGTACCTAAAAATTCTTTTTACAGCTTTTAGATGCGATTCTTTAGGTTCAGATTGATATCTAGCACACAAACATGTTGAGAACATGATATATGGTCTACTTGCAGTGAGGTATAGTAGAGATCCTATCATACCTCTATAAGTGGTTTGACAGACTGACTTGCCAGACTGATCTTTATCCAACTTATCTGCAGTGCTCATTGGTGTTTTCATAATTGAACAGTCCTTTAAAGAATATTTAGTAAGTAGGTCATTGACATATTTACCTTGGTTGATGAAGATACCATCAGGTTTCTGATGTACTTGTAGACCAAGAAAGTATGTTAATTCACCCATCATACTCATTTGATACTGTTTTGACATTAAGTTTGAAAATCATTTACACAATTTTTCATCAGTAGACCCAAATATAATATCATCAACATAGATTTGGACTAGTATGACATATGCCTTGTTCCTTTTGAAGAACAAAGTCTTATCAATTGATCCTCTAGTGAAGTCATTACTAAGAAAATAGGATGAGGTGTCATACCAAGCTCTTGGAGCTTGTTTTAGTCCATATAGTGCTTTCTGCAATTTATAGACATGATTTGGAAAAGTGGAACTTACAAAACCTGGAGGTTGTTTCACATAGACTTCCTCCTGTAAGTTGCCATTCAGAAATGCACTCTTGACATCCATTTGATAGACTTTGAAGTCCTTGAATGCAGCATATGCCAAGAATAACCGTATTGCTTCAATTCTGGCTACAGGGGCAAATGTTTCATTATAATCAATGCCTTCTTCCTGCTTGTAGCCTTGAGCAACTAGCCTTGCTTTGTTCCTTATTATCACTCCATCCTTGTCCATCTTGTTTCTGTAAACCCATTTAGTTCCAATAATGGTTTTCCCTTTTGGAGCTGGAACTAGGGTCCAAACATTGTTTTTGTCAAATTCTGTTAACTCTTCCTGCATTGCTTCAACCCAATCATCATCTTTCAAAGCTTCTTCAGCTTTCTTTGGTTCAATGATTGACAGGAAGTTTGTGAAGTAACAGAAATTTGCAGTAGGTGAGCTTGATACTTGAGCTCTTGTTTGTACACCAGAAACATAATCTCCAATTATTTCTGTAATTGGATGATACTTGTGTTCTTTGACTCCTAGAAATGATTCATCATTGGATGGTAAATCATTCTCATTTGGTGGAAGAATAGCAGGACTGAGTTCTACTTCATCTTCTACATAGGACAGGTCTGAGTCTGTAGAATTCACAGACTGAAAACTACCAGACTGAACACATGTATCAGAAGAATTTGAATCTCCAGACACAGATTCATCTTCTGTTGATGAAGGTACTGTCATTGAATGAGCAGGTTGAGCATCTTCATTATCACTTTCAGAGTCCTGTTGTCGGTTAGCAACAACTGGGACTTGAGATTCAGATCCCACAACAGATAAATCTTCCAATAAATGAACATCAGACTGAGAAACATGTTCATCATCAGCAGAGGAAGCATCAAAGGTGACATTGATGGTTTCTTCAATTTTGTTCCTTCTGTTGTTGTAGACTCTGTAGGCCTTTGAAATAGATGAATAGCCAACAAAAATTCCTTCATCAGACTTAGGTTCCATCTTTGCTAATTGATCTCTTTGATTGAGAATGTAGCATTTACTTCCAAAGGTCTGGAAGTAATGGATGGTTGGAACCTTCTTGTGATACAGCTCATATGCAGTTTTGCCATGCCTTTTGACCAAAATAGATCTATTTTGGGTATAACAGGCAGTGTTAACTGCTTCTGTCAAAAAATAAATCTTCATTTGACCATGGCATAACATGGTTCTTGCAGCTTCTATGAGTGTACGATTTCTTCTCTCAGCAACACCATTTTGTTGAGGAGTTCTGACAGATACAAAGTTTTGAATAATGCCTTTGTCAGTACAGAATTCAATGAGAGTAGAATTCTTAAATTCTGTACCATGGTCACTCCTGAGTTGCTTGACAGGTGCATCTTTCTGCAATTCTTCCCTCTTGATTAGATTAATAATCTCTTCAGGAGCATCACTTTTAGCCTTAAGAAAGATGTCCCAAGTATACCTTGTGTATTCTTCCACAACCACAAGTGTATACTTCTTTCCACCCAAACTGCTAATGCTCATGGGTCCAAACAGATCCATATGGAGCATATGCAGTGGTTGATCAATTGTAGCTAACAATTTGGATGGAAAATGGTTCTTGGTCTGTTTCCCTAGTGTACATGCAGGACAAAATTTGTCTTTTGCAAATGTAACATCAGGCAAACCTCTAACCAATTTCTTCTTTGACAGGAGGTTAATATTTTTGAAGTTCGAGTGGGATAACCTCCTATGCCATAGCCAGCTTAGTTCTGGCACAGACTGAGTATAGAGACAAGACTCTACATTGTTGTCTGCAGAAGAAAGATCCAAGAGATAGATATCTCTTTCTCTTTTGGCAACTAATATAGGTTTGCCTTTGGAATTATAGATAACAGCAGCCTTCTTTCTGATTCTGATTTCACCATCATCATCACAGATCTGGCTTGCACTAAACAGGTTATGCTTTAATCCCTCAACATAGGCCACCTTTGTTATTCTGATGTTGCCAGCCTTCACCACACCATAACCTTTTATCTTGGCAACAGAATTGTCACCATATTTGACAGAAGGTCCTTCTTCTTCTACAAACTCTGACAGATTCTCCAAAGAGCCTGTCATGTGTCTTGAGCATCCATTGTCTAGGTACCATTTGCTGTTACCCTGCACAAGACAAACAAAATCGATTAGTAACTTTTGGGAACCCATCTTTTGATGGGTTCTTTAGAGTTGGTTGGAGTCAATTCTTTAGCAGTTTTGGTGCTAAGTCTGTGAAGTTGACTTTTAACCTCTCTATTTTTGATTTTGTTGTTTGTAGATGACATTTGTTTGATCAAAGCAGCCTTTGGCTGTTTAAGAATGGACTTTGTGCATTTAATACCTTCATGTCCCAGATTTCCACAGTTGTAACATTTTTTGTTCAACATAATGGTCCTTTTGGATTTTGGGTTATTATTTGCACTAGATCCTCTGTTATACTCTTGTTTTGACTCAACAAATGTTTTAAAATCTGTGGTTAACTTCATTAAGTTTTTATTAAGCAGCTTAATGGTCTCAGTCTGGTTGTTAAGATTTGACTTTTGAGAGTCAGACTGAGTGTTAATACAAACAGATTTGGAGTTAAGTTTGCCAGACTGAAAATTGATTTTTCCAGACTGACAGTTAGATCTCACAGACTGAGATCTTTTTAACTCCCTTGTTACTGGTTTTATGCCTTTAGATTTGTCATTTGGCATATTATTGTCTGGACCAGTTACAAACTGAGATGTGGAAGGTTCAAACACATTGTAACCTTTCTGTTTATTCTTGATTCTTTATACCTCTTTTTGTCTTTTTAAAGATGGTACTGTGGGAATATTAACTTTGCCTTTTATAAATCTTTTCTTTTCAAGTTCTATAGTTTCTAAAGATTCATTAGTGATAATAAGTTCAGGCTGTTCAGATTGAGAAGTTTCACAGACTGAGATTTTTGAGTCTGTGTCTTCAGAGTCTGGCTCTGTCTCATATACTAGTTCTTTAGCAACTATTTTTGATCTAACAAAGGCATTTTTCAATATAACTTTGTCTCCCACAGTATGATTAAAAGTATGAGGTAAAATCTCAGGTACAAATATAGTAGGTTTTGAGTTTATTTATGAATTTATGTGACTTTTAAGATCAAACTCATCACCTATGACCGCTTGTATCTGAGCTGGAATCTGTTTGGATAAACAGTCCACATTTTTAAGTGATAAAATACACCAAGATTTACAGATCCTTTCATAATGATCAGCTTTGTTTTTATAAGCTTCTTTTTCCAGCTTGATCTTTTTGAGAAGGTCATATTGAGCATCAAGCTCAAGTTTGTACTGTTTATTTTAGTTTATTTCATTCACTTTTGATTGTAGATCTTTTTGAACTTGACTGAGTTTGATTTTAAAATCTTGTATTTCCTCCAGTCGTTTCAAAAAATCTACATAGATGTGTTCAAACATTTTCTGTTTTTCTGCATCACTATAGTAAAGTTTAAAATGATTTACATTGTAAGCAGATCCTCTGTCCCAGTCTGGATGAACACATGCCTTTTCTGCAAATTTGACATCTTTGTCAAACTGGCTCTCTGTGATAGCCATTAAGCACATATCTTCATCATCCTCAGATGATGAAGATTCTTCATCTATCCATTGTTCAACAACCAAAGCTTTCTCTAGTTTCTTTGGTTGTTGTTTCTCTCCAATTTTCTTGGAGTTGATGTACTTTCTCTTGTACTTCTTGGCCTTTTCTTCCCACTTATCAGAACTTGAAGATTCTGCAATCTTTCCTCTGCAGTCAGAAGAAATATGACCAACTTGCCCACATTTATAGCAAGTAGCTTTCTTAGGATCAAAAGTTGGCCTTCCTTTTGAACCCTTGAATCTTGCTTTTTCTAACATTTGGGCTAGCAATGCCATTTCAGCTTCTAGAGACTCAGTTTCATCATCTTATTCTGAGTCTGTAAGAGTAAGATGGTAATTTGCTCTAGAGAAAAGTTCTCTTTTTTTCCTTGTTGTTGCAACATGGGCAGCAGATGGATCTTTTGCAATCCTTTTGGCATTTAGATCCTTCTGGCTTTGGTTTCTTCAAAATTTAGTAGAAGTCCAAACAAGCCAGAGAGATCATATGTCTCCAATTTTTCACTTACAATTAATGAAGTGATAACTTCAGAAAAAGTGTTTGGAATGACATCAACAAATTTTGCACAGATTTCAAACTGTCCCTTGATGATATTATACCTTTCAAGATCATTGATTAAGATCTGAAATCTGGTATGAATATCAGTTAATGACTCATTTTGGCCAGCAGAGAAGTTCTCATAATTTCTTATGAGATTCTTCTTCTTTTGGGATTGTACTAAACTTACACCATCATATTGGTCAGTTAGCATATCCCATATGGCTTTAGCAGTTTTGCAGCCAGATATCTTAGCAAAGATAGGCTCAGAAACTGCATTGCCCAGTATGGATTTGGCCTTAAAGTCTAAAGCATATAGTTGCCTGTCTAGATCAGTCCAGGTATTTTTGGCAGCCTCAACAAATTTTTCAGGTGTCAAAATAATACCATTTGCATCTAAAGTTGCAGGAACTATTCTGCCAGGAATAATAGGTCCTTCTTGAATGACTCTAAGCATTTCATCATGAATGCTAGCAAAAACCATTCAGCTTTCAATTTCCAATGGGTAAAATTTACACCATTGAAGATTGAAATTCCCTTCCCAGCCATAGCAATAGAAGAAGTCATTTTTTCAAGGAAGAAAATGTAGAGAAAATGGATTTAGATGATTGTTTGATAAACTGGGTTCCTTTGATCGTTAAAGATTAAATCTTTATCTGCTCTGATACCAGTTGTTGGGTCACAAGGTTCCCAAAACTTAGATACAGATTAAATAACAGTTATCTTAACGTGTTAGTTTATATCCAAGTTTTATATCAAACAAGTTTAAATTAATCTAGGCGGAAAACAAGATTAATTTTGACACAGAGTTTATTATGAATCAAAGTATTATTCACAATAAAGTGGTTGTCTCACACAGATGACAAAGTATTCAAACCCACACAGATGGTTTGAATACGATCCAAGTATTAGTATATTAAGATACAATTATCACCACAAACTTTAACAGTTAGTGTGGTAATGCTTTGAGCCTAAGCTTAAAGGTCTTGTATACTATTTTGCTTTGAGTGCTTGGATTACTTGGATACTTGGATACATAGCAGTGCTTTTTGAACTGCTATTTATAGAGTTGGGTGTAACTCTATATTATCCAGCTTACATAATTGTCCAAGGGATAACAGATGCATCTTGGGCAACTTTGCACGCCACCCTTTTTGCTTTTCTTGGAAACAGAAAAAGCAAAAGGTAAAAGGTTTCTTTGCTGAGAAGAAAACCTTTGTTCGATGTTTGACCTTTCTCAAACATCTTATCTGTTGGGATAAACTGATTTGGGTTTGGATTACCACTGTTAATTAAGTCTGAAGAGATCAAAAGGTTACCACTGAAGATTACCACTGATAATGAAGAATTACCACTGAAGACTAACATGGTTACCACTGGTTGTTAAATATTAACACTGGTCTAAGATTACGACTGTTTGAACTGAAGGTTAACACTGCTACGAAGATTACAACTGTTAGTTAATTTTGCTAAGTAGTTTCCACTGTTTATGTAATTAAGACTGTTAGTGTATATAAGTGGTTAACACTGTTAGTTGTTTATACTTGGACTTTCATAAACGAAGCAGTTACCACTGATGGAAGTTTGTTTCCACTGAATGTTCAAATGTGGTAGTTAACACTATTTATGACTTTGTGATAAGAATGAGTTTGTTATGGAAGTTATCTAATTCCATAATAATAGGAGATTGTACAGGACTCTATGTGTTATAAATAGAGATCCTTAGAACCTAGATCGATATACGAAAATTAGTGAATAGAATAGCGCAGCTTCAAGGTGTAAACCCTAATACAAAAGTGTATTCATCTTATTCATATTAATAAGATTGGGGCTTTGATTTTAATATTTGTGTTTCATTATTTATTATTCTAAATATTTATCTGTGATCTTTCTAATATTATTGAGTGTTATTCCGCAACTTCAGTAATAATTCAAAGCTTGTTTAAGTTATATTTGAATTGAAGGAAATCGGGACTGTCAAGTGGTATTAGAGCTTGGAAAGCTTTGAATACAGAAAGATCTGGAATTTTAGATTAACTTGATTTTTAAGGTGTAGTTTGTGATTAAGTATTGAATTTAATGGCAACAGAAAACAATGAAGGAATCCAGGTCACTAAAATCCCTATGCTCAGGCCTGATGAGTTTGATCTGTGGAAAATCAGAATCAAACAATATATGCTTCTCACAGATTATCAGATGTGGGAAGTTGTGGTAAATGGTCCTCCAGTTACAGTAGATGGTGATGGTGTCAAGCAACAGAGACCACCACCAACTACTGATGCAGAAAGAAAAGTCAGATCTATAGAATTTAAAGCCCTCAGCACATTGTTGCTGTCAATGCCTAATGAGTACCAAAGAAGATTTGAAGCATGTGATAATGCTAAAATACTCATGGAGGCTATTGAGAAGAGATTTGGTGGTAATGACAGCACCAAGAAGAACAAAAGATCTCTATTAAAGCAACAATATGAGAACTTTAATTCTGCAAAAACTGAAACTCTAACTCAAACCTTTGATAGGTTTTCAAAACTTGTTGGAGACCTGGAAAATCACAAGGTAAAAATTGATAAAGATGATCTGAACAGGATGTTTCTGAGATCATTAAGTGAAGAATGAACAATCTACACTGTAGGTTTAAGACAGAGTGCAGATTTGGAGATGAAGGAGCTTGAAGATATTTATAATGATCTGAGAAACTTTGAGCCAGAAGTTGAAAGCAAAAAGAAGGCTGTAGGAAACAATCATAATGCTGCTTTTATGTCAGTAAGTGGATCTCAAGTTGATTCAAATCAACAAGGATCTGCTTATATTGCTGCAGGAGTTGGAACATCTCAAAACAACTCAAATGATCAAATATTAGAATCCTTCTTTGCTAGTAATGTGAACTCTTCACTTACTAATGAAGATTTGGAGCAGATAAATTCTGATGATCTGGAGGAGATGGATATCAAGTGGCAAATTGCTTTGATTACTCAAAGAGCCAAAAGGTTTATGCAAAGGACAGGAAGAAATAACTTTACAAACCAAAGGAATGATGCTGCTTGGTTTGACAAAAGCAAGGTAGAGTGCTTCAATTGTCATAAAATGGGGCACTTTGCAAGAGAATGTAGAAGTCAGAGGCAAGAGCAGACTGGGCAGAGAGCAGGGAGCAATGGAATTCAGAGAAGGAACATACCAGTGTAGGAGAGTACATCAAATGCTTTAATTTCTCAAGATGGGCTTGAATTTGATTGGAGTGATCAAGCAGAACATGAAGTGAAGAATCAAGCCTTAATGGCCATTGTTGAAGAAAACAAGCCATCAGTGGTTCCTTATGAGGTACAAATCAAATTATGTTCTCCTGTATGCAAACAAACTGTTAAACATTATAGAGATTATAATATGAAATTTTGTCAGGAACTTAAGCAATGTGAGATTAAAAGTAGACATACTACAGCTGCAATAGAAAACTTGGAAAATCAAATAAAGGCATATGAAAAGAATGTAACTCAATATGAATATGATCTTAAGTATGCCAGATGGGAGAGAGATGTGTTAAAAGATAAGTTAGAAGCAATAAATCAGAAATTAGTAGAGGTCACTTGTGAAAGAGATAATATAAAATTAACAGTAAGTGATCTTGAACATGCTTCTAAAAGTGTAAATCAAATTATCAAATCTCAAATTCATGACAAGATAAAAACTGGGTTAGTATATAATTCTGTTTCCCCACCTTATAATAACAACTATTTTCCTCCTAAAACTGATTTAAATTTAAATAAGTTAAAGGAAGGAATAACAGTTGATGTTACAAAAGTTGATCCAGTTATTAACTTGGATAATAAAATTGACTTTGATAAGGTTGAAATTAGAGAATGGACTGAGGAAGATGAACTGGATTATTCATCTGAAAATAATAACAATTCTAATTCTGAAACAACTGATAGCTTAAATTCTGAAAAATCATGTGAGAATATCAAGAAATCAGATACTGGTCTTGTTTTAGAACTCAACAGTGATAAACTAGAAGAGGGTAAGAAAATGTTTCAGGAAAAGAAAAAGAATAATTTGGAAAACATGAAAACCACTGCTAATAAATCTAGAGCTGGTCTAGGATACATTAGTAATTCAGTTAAAACAGTTAATAAATCTAATAATGTAAAATCTATAAATATTGACTATGCTGACTGTAAATGTAAAACCAAAATTTCTCAATTACCACTTTCTCACAAATTAAAACCCAGAGGAAATCAAAGAAACTGGAACCAAATGGTTTCACAAAAGTTGGGAAAGAATTTTACAGTGGTAAAGGAGAAATCTTGCTTTACATGTGGTAGAAACAATTATCTTCAACATGATTGTTATTATAATCCTAAGAATCTTCAAAGGATTAGAAAACAGCCATGGACAGGAACTGATATGATCAATAAGCAAAATTTTAAATCAAAAATTGATCGCATTACTACTGCCAAGAAGAAAATGGGAAAGGCTAATAAGTTGACTGCTACAGCTATTTCTACTGCATCAGTATTAACTAGAAAATTAGCCAATAGTAACAAGGCAAAAACAGTGGTAAAAACTAAAACTGTCAGTGTTAACAATATTAACACTGTTAGTAAGATTGATAAAACACTTAACACTATTAGATCAATTTCCACTGATAAGCCTAAAATAAGTTGGATTTGGACACCAATTAAAACTGATAAATCAAAAGGTCCAAATACCAACTGTGCATCACAATCAATAATCTTCAAGAAAGTTGACTTTGTGAATGCACATGGGAAACCCAAAGCCAAACTGGTTTGGGTTCCCAAGAGAAACTAATTATAGTTTCAATTTGATGTGCAGGGCAAGCCAGCAAACTTATGGCACATGGATAGTGGCTGCTCTAGGCACATGACAGGGGATAGGAAAATGCTGCAGGACTTCAAATCATTTGATGGAGGATATGTAGCTTTTGGAAGCAATCCCAAAGGAGGAAAAATCACAGGCAAAGGAACAGTGCACAGCAATAAGATAAGTTTTATTAGAGATACGATATCAGTATCATAAACAATCCTGTTAAACATTCAAAAACTAAGCACATAGAAATACGATATCATTTTATTAGAGATTGTATTAACATTCAAAAACTAAGCACATAGAAATACGATATCATTTTATTAGAGATTGTAATGAGAAAAGGCTTATACAAATTTTTAAAGTTCATACTGATAATTAATATGCAGATCTGTTTACCAAAGCTTTTGATGTGGGCAGATTTACATTTTCGGTTACCAGCATTGGATTGATGAATCTGTCTTAACTTTTCTCACTATTTTTGACCTAATAAACTTTTTTTAAAAAAAAGTGCTTCAACTTGGGATCGATACTGATATCCTAATTACCACAGTCCGTGTTAACACTGCTGGCGTATTTTAACACTGCTGTATTTTTAGTACTGTTACTTTTAACACTGTCAGTGTTAATACTGAAACAAGTTACCACTGCCTTTAGTAATTAGTACTGTTTGTATACTTGTATTATTTTTTGTTTGCTTGTTTTTAGTTAACACTGCGCAGGTCTAATTTCCACGGTTTGGAGACTTAGTACTGCTTAAAGGGTGTTACCACTGTTTGCGTTGGCGTTACTACTGTCGTTTAAAAAAAAAAAAAAAAAAAAAAAAAGTTAGTACTGCTTTCTTTACTTTATAGCGCGACTATTAGTACTGCTTGTATTTAGTTGTGACTGCCTTGGTCGGTTAGTACTGCTTATACAAGTTAGCACTGCTAGCGTAGATAAGTAAGATGGGCAAGTGCATAAAACCTCGTGTTTGGACAGTTATCACTGTTAGTGCAATTTCTCAGTTACCACTGTTTGTCATACTTCACTCGTTAACACTGTTAGCGTTAAAATTGGGGATTTTTTCCACTGACCTAAATTGAACAGTATATAAACCCAAACACTTGTCGTTTTTCAATACGCTCTCAATTCCTACCTACACTCTTGCGATTAAGCATTCAATCACCATCTAAACCTCAAATTCCACTTGATTGTACATCAATGGCTTCCACTTCCTCTTCCACAACACTTGCAATAGGGCAGAATCATAATATGATCGCCTATCTGATGAAACCCAAAGAGGCACAGGACTTCATCCAAATTATTGATTTCCTTTGTGCCTCTCACATCTATCATGCTCTTACAGTATCACCCAGAGTCTCCAAAGATCACATTAATGACTTCTGGGTAAACGCAACCATCGAAGACGAACAGGGGACTAAGAGCATAGTCTCCATGGTGGCCAACACCAGGGTAGTTATCACTGAAGCCTCTGTTCGTGCTTCTTTACAACTCGATGATGAGACAGGTATTACTTCTTTATCTAGTCAAACATTCTATGAAAATTTTCGATTGATGGGTTATGAAGGTCCTTTAGATACTTTTACGTTTCAAAAGACTCTTTTCTCCCATCAATGGAGGTTTTTAATACATACTCTTTTACACTGTCTCTCATCCAAAAGATCAGCCTTTGAACAGTTTGGCAGCAACATTGCATATGCAACTGTTTGTCTTGCCACTGGACAAAGGTTTAATTTTTCAAATCTGATATTTTCTGGTATGCTCAGAAACATTGAGCAACCAAAATTAAAATTTTTGATGTATCCTAGGTTTGTGCAGTTAATTTTAATTGCACAAATCCAAAATCTGCCTGACCAGGATACTGTTATTGGTGTTCTCTCTCATAAACCTAAGGTTTTTTCAAATATGAAGAGAGACTCCAAATTTTCTGGGAGGGTTACAGCATTGTTTCCAACAATGCTTCCTGCACCTTCCACCACAGCCGCAGTTCCACCCACTACAGCTGAACCATCTGCTGAGAGAGATAACACACCCATCATCTCTCAACCCACAGCAGTTGGGGGTACCAAAAGAAAACAAGGGACCCACAAGCCAACCACTGCTAAAGCCAAAAGGGCTAAAACACAGACATCTGAGGCTCTTGCTACTCAGATGTCTCAGTCAAATGATTCAACACAGCATGTGGTCTATAAGGAGTGGGATGACCATTCTGGGAGGGCTGCTTCTACTGCTTCTGGCCAAATGGCAGAGCAGGACAGAAGTAACATAAATAAGACCCAAACAGAGGCAACACCAGAACATGATCCTTTGCAAGAAGGTGATTTTGGTGGACCCAGTACCAAGAAAAGAGGGCCATCTGATGCTCATGCTAGGCATGAATCAGATGGAAATTCTGTTGAGTCTTGGGCAACTTTGCACGGGATGTATCTGATGTCCAAGGGATAACAGATGCATCTTGGGCAACTTTGCACGCCACCCTTTTTGCTTTTCTTGGAAACAGAAAAAGCAAAAGGTAAAAGGTTTCTTTGCTGAGAAGAAAACCTTTGTTCGATGTTTGACCTTTCTCAAACATCTTATCAGTTGTATCTAGCCTAAGGAAAGAAGAATATCTTCTGTACATTTATACTTTCATTCTTCAATCTGTGCTCTTCAGTCTGTGCTCATCAGTCTGTGATCTTCAGTCTGTGAAGCCTTCTGTATTCAATCTTCATTCTTCAGATGATGAATTCATAAGTCTTCAGGAAGAGCATGGCTTTTAGTCTGTGATCTTTAGTCTGTGCAGCACAGACTCAGAAACAATTCTTTAGTCTGTGTAACACATACTCAGGAACACAGACTCAGGAATTTCACTAAGTTTCCTGAATACAACTAAGTTAGATTTTGACTCCTCAGATTTATAATTTTAGGTTTGATCATTATTTTTCCCAACAGTTTTACTGGAGAACGACCAGTACGTAATAAACCGGAGAACGACCGGTATTGTGATTCGCTGGAGAACGACCAGCATGTTATAGGCCGGAGAACGACCGGCCGTGTTAAACTGGAGAACGACCGGTATTTGATAAACCGGAGAACGACCGGTACTATTTTGAAAACGCTGGAGAACGACCAGCAACGTATTTTCAAACTGTATTTTGGGGTAACAACCCAACGAAACCACGTCTTGAATGTTATGGCAACAACGATTTACAAACAACTTTGGTTTATCAAACTATACTAGCAAACATAAAACCTGTGAATTCACTCAACAATTTTGTTGAATTTTTACTATGTTTTTCAGGGAGTTAGCTGCACATGTGAGACTGCATGCATACTTATGAAACTAGGCGACCCATGAAGAATTTAGGATGCCATCTTTTGAAGCCAATGGGATTTCTTTTGTATAACTTAAACTACATTTCTACTTCTACGATTCGATGAATCGTAAACTTTTGTAAACAATTAATTATGGCATCTTAATACATATATGTTCTGCGATAATCATATTCTCTGATATGTATGAATGTCCAATGTTTACGTCAACGCCCCCACCTCTGTATACAATTGCTTCCGCTGACCAACGTTGACCGTTTTTGGCAGTGTGACATGAAGCATTTAAAATGAATGCTTAATTAGTCTCAAAAATACCTCACTACAAATAAGATTGGGTTGTATGTACCTAGTCATGCGATGCCCCTCTTAGATTATCATTTCTTGCTTAACAAATTTCTACCTTATTTTCCCTAGATTATGAAATAACTCATTTATTTTTTAAAGAAGCTCTTCTAAAAAATATTTAAACTCAAAAAGATTAAAGTTAATCAAGTGATTTAGCTCATACTTTTAATTTTCTTTAAAAATTTTGAAAAATTTGAGGAACATTTTCTGAGTTTTGCTATTTGGACATAAAAATATATCTAATGTATTCTATACTTGCTATCCCACACTTAGAATAACATTGTCCCTAATATTCTCTTCAGTAGAGATTTTACTAATAGTAAAATCCCACACTTGGAGTTTGAACATGAAAGAAAATGTTTCTCAAGTGTTTGTTTTTGGGCTGGAATCCCACACTTAGTGATAAGCTTAGAATACGATATAGACTACTTTTATTATTAAACAAACAAACAAAGCAAAGTATAATATTAATAAGCGGATAAAGGGTAAGGACACTCCCCAGATAGCGAGTTGCATTGAAGCTGAGAGTCTGAAACTGTGCTGAAAATAGGTGTTGCCAAAATCTTTTTCTGCACTCTCCATAAAGATTGGCTTGGGTTCAAGCGACTTGCTACTGTTTTATTCATCTCATTGTCATCACAACTCTTTTGTGAATTTATCTCGTGGGTGTGAACACATTGGATGTACCCTTTTTACAAACTCAATTTTTTAAAAGAGAAATCACTGTCCCAGAATGTGAAATGATGTTTTTAACTACAAATCAATTGTAAAACATGTGTTTTTACACGAGTTCGAGCATAATGCATAAAATTAGTATGTAAGTACCTCAAATGCTCGAAACACATGAATTAACATTTTCAAAGTTATTTCCTATTTTTCAGTGATTTGTTTGCAAAAATGAGTTATAATTTTTTAGAAAATATTATGGGCACATTCAAGTGTGAAGGATAGTCGGAGATTTTCTTCACACATCTTCTCAATACGTTTTATTCCACGGGTTGCCTCCCGAGAAGCGCTGCTGTTAGAGTCGAGAGCTCGACTTTACTCCTTCGATTAGGTGTTAGGGAAGGAGTACCCAGGGCGAGTGGCGGTGACATTATGTGCCCTGGGTTATGGAAAAGTGTATCGCGGAGGATAGATCCTAAGGAAGTGAGAGACCATGGTTGTGATTACATCTGGTGATTCCATGGTATCCATTTTGAAGCTTCGAAAGTGGTCTGAAGAAGTTCTGGAGAGATCTAGCAATCCGTGGGTAATGTAATCAACCGCTTTAGTGACTGGCCTGTTAGGGTCGGTCATCGTGCTCGGATGCTTCAGTCTGATGGAGTCCATAAATACTAAAAACTTCAACTTCATATCTTCGAATTCTTCAGTGTCAGGATTTCCTTTGAATGCAGTTGTAGATTTGCACAAGCTATTGATTAGCTTGTGCTGATGATGGGTGAAAGGAAAGCTAGAGTTTGTGAATATAGAGATTAATCTCTTAAATATCTCGCGATATCCAGCGTGGAAGATAAACTCTGCTTTCTCGGCGCTTTCTTCATTTAATATCTCATGTAATCGATCTGTCACATAAGTGGCAACATCGAGTAACGACATATATTTAACAATGATGGGGTGGTTACGCCTTCTTTCATTCATAGTGAGTAACTTAAGCTCTTCAATTATCATTTTGATATGATGTTCTAAAGTAGACTTGATGATAAATCGATTACTTTCTTTGGTACTCAGGTGATCTTTTCTAGCCAATAAATCAAGAAATTCCCGAAGATTGCTCATTACCTTGATGTCAGCGTAGTTACTGGAGTTTCTAGTAGCTTCTTCGATATATGCTCTGATAGCACTCAACATCTCCCTTTGTCTTGATGAATAAGGAAACGCAGAACCCGTGAGAGCATCATACACCTTGCGGTATATTTGTCTTCGTTCAATGTAGAAGTATAATTCCTGTGCGTCACTCCTTTCTTTGCTCAATTGAGATTTAAGTGCCTCAGCGAATGTTCTGATACAATATCTAAGATGAAGCGGATCTTGGGTCCCGTTGTTGGTGATCTGGATAGTGGATGCCGCCTCAATAACTGCTAGTATGATTTGAGGATCGTCATTATATTTATCTATCACAGAAATCATCTGTTCATGAGTAGAGATGATTGGAATGCAGACGATTTCTGGAGATAATGCTCGTGAATCAAGCGGTTCTAGGGATCAAAAGTCTCGTCGTCGGATGTAACTTGGCTAATAGAGATAGTATATAGCTCATCATTCTCCATCGAAGCGCAATCTGTCTGGTCGATCGTGAATGTGATGCTTTCTCCGTGAGCGCGTAAGCTGATAGTCTGAGAGTAGACATCGATGACTGCTCTGGCTTTATTCATAAACGGTCTACCTAGGATTATAGAGATGTTTATATCTTCCTGAATATCCATTACCACAAAGTCAGTTGGAAAAAAGAATTTGTCGACTTTAACCATGATGTTCGCAGCTATTCCCTTGGGATATCTAATGGATTGGTCAGCTAGCTGGACGCTCATTTTAGTGGGTTTTAAGTCTTCTAATCCTAGTCTTTTAAACAAAGAATGTGGCATTAAGTTGATACTTGCTCCTAGATCAGCTAGAGAGCAGATATCACCAGATTGGTTGATGGAGCAAGGAAGGGTAAAACGTCCAGTATCTCCTAGTTTTTCCGACAGACTATTTTGAATGATAGCTGAACACTCGGCGTTCAGCGGGATATTAGGCACTTCGGGTACCTTATCTTTGGACGACAGGAGTCTCCTAACATATTTTTTATACTTGAAAGTTTTGACCTTATCAGATTGCTGCTTGAGACATTCTGGAAATGGTATGTGTACTTTTGGAGTTGACTCTTTCCGAACTGTCTGTGTGACAGGAGATTGTTCTTTCATCGGAGAAGGAACTGAAGGTTGGCTCGGTGCCACCTTGGAGTCTTGGATAGTTACTTTGTTGGCTTCCTCGGTATGTGGGCTATGTAAGGTGTTGCTAGGCAGACCACCCTGTGGTCTAGTGTCGATACGTTCTGCTAGTCGACCTACTTGGGTCGCAAGACTATTTAGTAAGGTTAGTTGCTCTCTTAAGAAGAGATCAACCTGGTCTTGCCTAGCCGTAATCTGTTAGATGATTTGTGTGAGGGATTCATCTGACCTGGTAGGTTCGTAAGGTAAGGGTGGTTGATTGTAACTAAGTAGAGGTTATTGTGGGAGGATTGGGTATTGGGATTGGTTAGGTCTGACTCTTGGTGGAGAAGTTTGAATATAATCAGGTGGACGCGGATGAGTTCGGAACTGGTCATAGGAGGTCGTGCCATCAACAGGGTTCTCGTATTCAACTTGTGGATTGGTACAGTTTTGGCAGGACTGAACATGGTAGACCTGTTGAGGTTGTTTCTTTAGCCTATCTATTTCCTCGGTTATGGTTCCGATATGTTCTGTAAGGGATCTGATCGCCTCAGTTTGCACGGGATTGGAAGTGGCAAGCGGTACCGATGATGAGGAATGTTCATCAGTGTTCCAATCATTGTGATGCATGGTCATATTCTCTATTAGATTCCAGGCTTCGTCGTCTGTGCAAAGTGTGAAGTTGCCTCGAGCAGCGGCGTCGAGCGTTGGCTTATGATGAGGCGCGAGACCGTTATAAAAGGTGCATAACTGGGTTGATCGATCGATTTGATGGTTTGGACATCTTCTAAGCAAACTCTTAAATCTTTCCCATGCACTGTAGATAGATTTATCGTGAGACTGTCGGAAGTTCACGATGTCTTTCTTCAGCTTGATTTGTTTGGATGGGGGAAAGAATTTAGTTAGGAACTTAGTTTCCATTTCCGCCCATGAGGTGATAGAGTCGGTCTCTAATTCCTCAAACCAAGTTTGTGCGTGCAGAGAAAGAGAGTAGGGGAACAGATATAGGGTCATCGTTCGGTAATCCATGAAATTGGCAGCGATTGAGGATCAACTGCACTACGTCGTTTTTGAGTTCGAATTGGTCCTTCAATTTCTGGGTAGCGTATTGGTCCTCCTCGACCTTCAATCGAGGGTTTGTTGCTATCAGCGAGAGTGATGCGTGCGGTCGTCGTCGATTCGTTTGTAGGTAATTGCTTTTCTTCTTGGATGGGTACGATGTTGTCCTTGGGATAAGGGATAGGAAGACATGAAAGAATTTTTAGGGGTTTAAGAAGGGAGAACCATCCTAAAGGTTCACTAGAAAGAAAGTCCATATGGATGCCTCTAAGTCTTACAGTTGATTCCCCGGCAGCGGCGCCAAAAACTTGACGCGCCACCAGCGGTCGGTCAGGAATTACCCTGTCGTTGAACCGGCTGCTAGTGACGTGTCGGTGTGTTTTAAATATTTATAATTGTTGGGGAACTAAGTTTACTACGGCTATAAGGGTGTATAGCTGTAAGTATGAATTAGGGTCGTTCTTCAAAATCAATTGTATTGTGAAACAGAGTAATCTGGATGTCCAAATCTAGCTAGTGAATGGGTTTTGAAAATAGTTGGGAGTTGGTTTTTGTTTGTTTTTCTAAGTTATACTACTAATTAAAAATAGGCAATAAAATAAAATAGGGATAGCAGTCAGGATAGAGGCGGTGTTTGTTGTGACTTTGTTAGTCTTGTTTTAGGATGATGTTTTAGTTTAAGTTATGAAAACGTCTTTATAAATATTCTTATTTTATTTGTTTTAAGTATTTGTGGTGTAAACACTAGTACCCTACTGATTGCTTGCTCAATCAGTATGTTACTGAGTAACTAGGCTATCATGATTCTGATCGGAGGAGGCTGCTCAACTCTCAACACTGCCCTGTTACGGAACAGTGACCCTTTTCTGAAATACGAAGATTCCTGGGTGCATGAATAGAGTAACAGACCCACTAACAATCCGACCGTTCTTAACGCCACAGTGATACTAAATTGAATAAAACATTTAAGATTAAGACTTGGTTGGTGTTTGATTACTTTCCATCCATGGTTTTGTAGAATCCAGGGGTGATAGAAAAATTTGGAATACTAGATGATTCCTCGTCTTCCTTTCTTGATTTATAAACTAAGTTTGTATTTTAGATCAGAGATTCTCCATTTATGATTTAAACCAGCCCTCACTTTTATTTAACCAATAAATCCCTAGTTTTATTCACAGTGTACAATACTTGTTTAAAACAGCATTTCCACGGCTTCAAAACCAGACCATGTTATTTCAAAACAGATATTTAACTCAAAGGTTATTCACAATGTACAATACTTGGTTGGTATTTTCAGAGCTTCAAAACCAAAACACGGATAATTAATTACCCCTGATATGACGTTTTATCAAAAAGGGTTTTAACCACGTTTATTGGTGGAAAGGCATTACTTGATATTGCGGTTTAAAATCGTAGACGGAATGTGTAATCAAAGCACCGAGTTTTCATTTATAATTAGAATAGTTTGGAACATTATTCCACAATGGATTGTGCCCACAGCTTTTCATAGCTTCCACGTTCTGTACTACACACATTGGTGTTTCCAACGCTATACCAATGATAAGGCGTTTTACGTTACTTCCATTGCTTCATAATGACATCATCCCAATTAATACGACTAACTACATCACAACAAACACACAATATAACTACTCACTGATCATGACAAGTAATCCTAAATCTAGCATAATAACAATAATAACATGCATTATAATAGATAAGGAAAGATATAACCATAAATAGCGCGTAGTTTGAATATATGCTGAAAGATTACAACGAGCGGAACTTTCAAATATCTTTGACAATATTATAATAATAACCCCTCCAAGTATCTTCAACAATATTACAATAAGGCCCCTCCGTTAGTCTTGGTTAAATATTAACCAAGAACAAACTAACTACTAACCCTAACTAGCTAACTCTAGAGAGAGAAGCTAGAGAGAGAACCTAGAGAGAGAAAGAGTGTGTGAGAGAGAGTGTGAATGAGAGAATGATGATGAGAGGTGTGTGGAATGAGGTGAGGGAGGTCATCTATTTATAGGGAAGCTTCAAAACCTTCGTACAAGCCCCAAAATACAAAATACAAGCACAAACAAGCACCAAACTAACCTAGAACCAATAAATGGCATCAAGGGGGCCGTATACGGCACCCTAGAGGCCGTATACAGGGTCTAAGGGGCCGTATACGGTATCCCTAGGGCCGTATACGGCATGGTGGATGCCGTTTGCCATTTTCCCGTTGTTCGGTACTTCGTTTGTTGCTTGTTTCGCGCGTATCTTCTTCGTTTCTTGTCCGTTTGGCTTGATTCTTTCACCTACGATCTCGAAATTCCGTTACGCTTCTAATGATACCAAAATTATGTATTTTGGATGTGTGTAGATCATACGTGCTCGGAATGCGTTCGGTTGATCTCAGATGCCCTATCTTCTCCGTCCCTTATCCGTTTTGCTTGATTCTTGATTCCTGATTTCGTAATCACCTATGGAATCATATAAGATTAGTTAGGAATCAGATGAAGTTTATTTGCTTCGTTTTGCATGTTATTTGGACGTTTTTAGTGATTTTTGTTGCAACGTCTATATTTGAACCACTTTAGTGAATTTTAGTAAATAAACATTGATTTAAGATGTTTTCACTAATTAATAGCTCAAATAGCAAGGAATAATGTATGTAAAAACATGACTTTTTACGTTACATCAGCGCATAACTTTTTACTGGTTTAGAGTTATGATCTGATATTTCGCAAACACCTCCATTATATAAAAATGAAAGTTTCCCTTTTTACACTTTTTCAAATTTCGCAATAACAAAGAATTCGGACGTATCACCAAAATATGGCCATTTCGACCCTTTTTGAGAACAAGTCATTTTGCCATTTACATGACTATTGACCTGTAAGTTTTTCTTCAAGTACAACCATCCATTTTGACTTCTATGTCAATAACAAAAACGTTATGTTCATTTTATCATTAACTTAGATCAATAGACTCGGTAATGATTACTTAGCACCATACCACGTCGATATGCATGCTAAACAACATAATGTGCTATGCACATATTTAACAACAACACTATGCTAACAAAGTTAGCTAATCTCTACATATTTGCTCATTTCACATAATTCATCAACAAATATCAATAATTAGAAACAAGATAAGATACAAGCAATACCCCACGCTAGATTATGTAAACCTCTTGCTCGGAAGCAATCCAGAATTACACAATCATTACCCAATTAACTCCCATATACTCACCTTTAAAAGTTAAGCAATTAGCAATTCAACGATCACGCGAATTCGTCGAGGTTTTAATACCTAGCAATCATCATATAACAATATACAACATGTTTAGCATCCAACCATCACTAAACTCAATTATCTATCAAAACTAACTCACTCTCCCTCCTAGTTGACCAGTTTGACTTTTAAAGTCAAAGTAATCAACTTTTCATCACTACTAACTACAACTCTTGTAAGATTTGTCACTTCTAATACTACTTAATTATGATTCAAACATCATTTTAGTATTACAACAATAATGCTTTCCAACATTTTAAGCTAATTACCAATAGTTTGCAATACTTTACATAACTCATCACAATCATTATAAGCACCACTTATAGCTCTTCACTTTTGGGTTAAGATAATGTTAATAATAACCATTATTAGATTAACCAACATCAATCCAAACCTATCCCAACCCTAATTTCGAATTATAATTAACCAAACCCTTAAAATCTTTAAAACTCAATTTCTAGGTTAGAAGGAATGAAAATAACACTTACCTAGGTTTAGAATTATAAGGAAGATGATGAATTGAATTGTCTAATGTTTTGATTTCGCGTTAAGAAACCGATTTTCGCTTCCCTTCTTGCTCTCACGATTTTCTTCCTTTTTTTTTTTACTTACTTCCTGAAAGTTTTAGAAAGTTCCCTATGTGTGTGTATATGTCGATGTGTATGTGTGTGTATATATGTATTTTATTTAAATTAATGGTATTTACACTACTAACCCATTCACGTATTGTCTAGCAACTTTACCCACATCACACATTATATATTTAAAACTCCTAACATTTTATATGATTTATAAAATCGTTTTCTAATATAATCATATTATATTTATGAATCAATACCTTAAATTTCGAGGTGTTACAACTCTCCCCCACTTATTTTGTTCGTGCCCTCACGAACCATTCTTGGTGTACCGCTAGATAATAGACCATCATCCATTCTTCAAGTTCCCAAGTAAATTCGGAACCTTTTCTGTGTTTCCACTGCACTTTAACAATAGAAACGGTCTTGTTTCTTAACCGCTTATCTTTTTGATCCAAAATTTTAATCAGTTATTCTACATAATTCAACTTCTCATGTATCTCTATTTCTGGAAGTGGCACATAAGATGCTTCATCCACAAGACATTTTCTCAATTGGGACACATGAAATGTGTCATGAATTCCTCCAAGTTCTTCTGGTAATTCCAACCGATAAGCAACTCTTCCAACTCTATCCAAAATTTCGAATGGTCCAATATATCTTGGACTTAGCTTTCCCCGTTTACGGAAGCGAATGATCCCTTTCCAGGGTGAAACCTTAAGCATCACTTTGTCACCCACTTGAAATTCGATTGGTCTTCTACGTTTATCTGCATATGACTTCTGCCTATCTTGTGCCATTTTCAATCGTTCGCGAATTTGGTCAATCTTTTCAGTAGTTAGTTGTACTATATCTGTACTGCCAATCTCTCTCTGACCAACTTCTCCCCAACAAATTGGGGTACGGCATTTCCTACCATATAACATTTCATACGGTGGCATTTTGATAGAAGAGTGATAACTATTATCATAAGAAAATTCTACCAATGGAAGGTGTGTATCCCAACTGCCACCAAAGTCAATAGCACATGCTCGTAACATATCCTCCAAGGTTTGAATGGTACGTTCACTTTGCGCATCAGTTTGAAGATGTAAAGCTGTACTTATATGCAATTGTGTTCCCATATCTTCTTGAAATTTCTTCCAAAATCGGGAAGTGAAACGAGTGTCTCTATCAGAAACAATGGAAACAGGCACTCCATGTCTAGCTACAACCTCACGAACATAAATAGCTGCCAATACTTCGGAAGATGAAGTCTCTCGTATAGGTAAAAATAGAGCACTTTTCGTTAATCGATCCACAATCACCCAAATAGAATCATGTTGCCGAGGAGTTCTCGGTAATTTGGTAATAAGGTCCATGGTGATGTGTTCCCATTTCCACAACGGTATATCCAAGGGTTGGAGTTTTCCTTATAGTTGTTGGTGTTCTGTTTTGTGACACCCGACACTTTAGGTTAATTGTTAAACCTAGCTGGAAACCCTAATTACTTGTATTTAGTTGGTATTAGGCTAAATATGTGTAATTACCTGTATATTTGAATATACACTTACGTGATTATGTGTTTATCTGTAATTACGCGAAACAACCGGACGAGGTCCGACAATCTATACGGCGTTGGTGATACACTTTCATAAATAATGTAAATCTATTTTATAAATTAAATAGTAATTATTTACCCTATATTATTGTTGTTAAATAATAATATACGAAAAACCTAAACGTTTTGCTTAAAACGTAACAAGTGCAACAAAAACGCGCGAATCGCGCCTGACACCCGAACGAAACCGACAAATATTTTAAGGATGTCAATAATGTATTTTTAAATATATTGGTCAAATTAAAATAGTGATTTTGTATCAAAAATAAAACACAAAAGATTTAATGTTTACGCGCACGAATAACGTTTTACCAATCGAATAACGTAACACGGGCTTGAGAAAGCAATTGTGCAAGCCCAAGGACCCAATTGGGCTGTCCCAACTGAGCCCGAGGTCGGCCCAAGAGGCCCAAATCGGCCCCAAAAGCCAGCCTATGCCCTTAGCCCAAGCCCACCCTATTTATTCTTCCTTTTCTTTCTTTTCCTCATTTCCATTCACATTTTACACACACACTCCTCCAACCTCTCTACACTCTCTCTATAATCTGCCCATGAACACCACCACCACCACCCTACAACCACCAAAATCCGGCCACCATCACCACCCTCATCATTCACCACACTTTCAAGAAGAAATCAAGCCGAAAACACAAGAAAACGAGCCCTCAACGTCCATCTCTTTGTGCTTTCATCCTCCTCTTTGTAAGAACTTCAAAACTCTTCCAAAATACTTCTATAAACATGTTAAAAGGTTCATTTAACAAAGAAATGTCCAAAATATAACATAAAAACGTTTTTCAAGGCGTAAAATGTTGAAGAACAAAACATGCATTTTCGGGCAGAAAAATAGCCCGACTTTGAGAGGCTGTTTCTCCCTCAAAACTTGACCAAAATGGACGATTCAAAAGGAAAAAATTAAGTTTAAGAAGTTAGATTTCATTTACAAGTGGTTTCATGATTTTTGGAGTTCGTTTGATACCCGAAATGATTTTTACAAAAACATGTGTCCGGGCTGTCAAAAAGGACAGAAATTTCACCTTCCTTGTTTTAATCATAACTCGAGATATACCCATCCAAATGACCTGAAACAAACGCCAAAAGTTCAGAAATTTTGTTAGGTACAAATGTCGTTTAGATAACTTTTTCTGAAAATGTGTAGATTTTGCCCAGAAATTCGATCTTGTTGCATGTATCCGGATTGGTCACTTTCTGACCTTAGGGAACAAACGAAATTTTTAAAAATACTTAGAAGTACCTAAAAATCCTGGAAAAATTAATTTAGAGAGCTAACATACTAGGGAACAACAGGGATTTTTCTTGAATTTTCATTTGAACATTTGAAACACGAAATAAATCGTACAAAACCGACCTGTTTTAGGCCTCTGTGTCGCAGAAGCCCAGTAGTCTGCGACACAAGCTTTTGTGTCGCTATAACCCGAATCGTCACATTAGCGACACAAGCCTTTGTGTCGCTATATTCCGAATCGTCACATTAGCGGCATCAGATTTTGTGTCGCTACAGCACCCGAATCGTCACATTAGCGACACAAGCCTTTGTGTCGCTACAGCACCCGAATCGTCACATTAGCGACACAAGCCTTTGTGTCGCTACAGCACCCGAATCGTCACATTAGCGACACAAGCCTTTGTGTCGCATAATACCTTAGTATCGCATAATACCTTAGTGTCGCATAACACCTTAGTGTCGCATGTAGCGACACTAGCCCAGTGTCGCTAAAAACACAAAAATCGATATGTTTTCCTTAAAGCAATATAAGCATAAATAAAAATTTTCCGCGCTGACCTGGCAACTCGACCCCAGCCAGGGGCTCTGCCCCTTGGACCCCGCCAGGGGTTGCCACCCCTTGGACCCCGCTACCAGGGGCGCTGCCCCCGGACCCCCGTCATTAATGGGCTTCGTCCCTTGCCACACTGATTAATTACCCATAACTGGAAAGTAGAAATACGCGTAACATAATTAATCAAAAGCTGTGTTTTCACAAGATATCACCAACGACCTGTACATGTTTTCTAAGCAAACGATAACTGAACAATTGGACATTTCTAATTGTGAGAACCTATTTTGGTGGACATTAACCCTCCACCTACACGATTAGCTTAGGTGGACATTAACCCTCCACCTACATGATTGGCTTAAGTGGACATTAACCCCCACTTATACAATCACTATAGATAGTCCTTTGAGACATCTACTTACACAACCTTATACGTTTAGGACGTTAGAAGGTTGCAAACTTGGAACACATTGCTTGCTATTTGATTATTGCTTGCTACTAATCTCAGGTGAGTTTCATAGCCCCTTTTTACTGTTTCTAACTGGGGTGAGAATACATACAACTGCTTTTACACTGCTATTTTCATGTGAACACAAGTACAAAACTCGATATATTGGTTGCATGAGTTATTTTACTAATCCTGAAAGTCCCCCACATCATAGTTTGTTAGTATCGTTATAGCGTGAATGTTAATGAATAGTACTATTTGGGATTGACTCCCCCCGTCCGGGTTAGTAGCGCTAACTTGTCAAACGGACGCATTATCATTTGTTCTTACGAGTGTTGGATTAGGCACTCGCTGGGAGGCACCCCGATCGTGGCACTTGATTGTGACCCGACACCACAGTTAAGCTCGAACTATGAGCTCATGGCAACAATATACACTATCTTTACATTTTTGTAATACATTACCTATCATTGTTGAATGATACAAACAGAAATCTTGTGTTCCATACAATGTTATATCAACTGTTTACAAACCTATGAACTCACCAACTTTATGTTGACCTTTTAGTATGTATTTCTCAGGTGATCCGCAGCAGTAGGACGCCTTTGGATAGCGTAGCTCGAGTCGCATATATTTTCGAACAACAAGAGATTACATTGCATTTAATATATTTTGTATTATCAATTTCATATGTATCTCTACTTATCGGATGCGAACTCCATGGAAATTGTAAAATTATTGCAAACAATTATGTTTAGTGAATATAATTATTCTTCAAACGTCTCATTTAGAGGTCGTTTGCCGTAATCTTGTGTTGTGATATTTGATTTGGTCGGCGCCCCCAAAGCAACACCCTACCTTCCGCTGCCACGTGTCTTGGGGGTGCGACATGTTTTAACTTGCAAACAGGTGAGGCAATTTTGAACATATTTAACGATATCGCGTTTCATACCTGGCCACCAATAATCACGCTTCAAATCTCGGTACATTTTTGTGGCACCAGGAAGAACTGAATATTTAGATTTGTGGGCTTCATCTAGCAACATTCTCTTGACATCACTTGTTCTTGGTATCCAAAGTCTACCATAACGAGTTTTCAATCCCCTTGAATCATCTACTAGATCAGCAAGTTGACCTGTCAATCGTTGTCTATTCGGGTCATTAGAGGCTAAGGCTTCAACTTGAGTAGCTTTAATGGAATCGAATAATTGAGGAGATACGATCATACTAAGATATTTCACATGAAGAATATAGTGAGAAGACTTTCGACTAAGGGCATCAGCAACGACATTAGCTTTACCAGGGTGGTAGGGTATGTCACAATCATAATCTTTCACCAAATCTAACCACCTTCTCTGACGGTTGTTTAAGTCACGCTGATCAAAGAAGTATTTGAGGCTCTTGTGGTCCATATCAAGGGTAGATTTGACATCATTAAGATAGTGTCGCCATATTTTCAAAGCAAAGACCACAACTGCAAGCTCAAGATCGTGAGTGGGATAATTCTGCTCATGTGATTTTAGCTGGCGTGACGCATACGCAATAACTTTCCCACGTTGCATAAGAACACAGCCTAAGCCAAATTTAGATGCATCACAATAGACCACCATGTCCTTAGTACCTTCGGGTAAAACAAGTATAGGTGCTTGGCTTAACTTTTCTTTTAACATTCTAAACGCTCTTTCCGCTCTTCTCCCCACTTCCACTTCACATTCTTTCTGGTTAACTGAGTCAACGGAGTAGAAATTTTTGAAAAATCCTGAATGAATCGGCGATAATAACCTGCTAGACCAAGAAAACTCCTAACTTCAGTGGGACTCGAAGGAGGATCCCACTTCATCACTGCAGCTACTTTAGAAGGATCGACTTGGATACCATGAGAATTGATCACGTGTCCAAGAAATTGGACTTCCCGTAACCAGAACTCACATTTAGAAAATTTAGCATACAACTTTTCACGTCGAAGCATCTCCAAAACTTGCCTTAAATGTATTACATGATCAGCTTCGCTTTTGGAATAGATAAGAATATCATCGATAAAAATAATTACCGATTTGTCAAGCATCGAGCGACAAACACGATTCATTAAATCCATAAAGGCAGCTGGAGCATTAGTTAAACCGAAAGGCATAACAACAAATTCGTAATGACCATAACGGGTACGAAAAGCAGTTTTAGGAATATCTTCTTCTCTTACCTTCAACTGATGGTAGCCAGAACGAAGGTCAATTTTAGAGAAGAAACTGGCACCTTGCAGTTGATCGAATAAATCATCGATTCTGGGTAAAGGATATCAATTTTTGGTGGTCACTTTGTTTAACTCCCGATAATCGATACACATCCTCAAAGACCCATCTTTCTTTTTCACAAATAATACCGGAGCTCCCCAAGGTGAACTACTGGGGCGAATGAAACCTTTATCAAGAAGTTCCTGCAATTGATTCATCGTTTCTTGCATTTCAGTTGGAGCTAATCGATAAGGAGTTTTAGCAATAGGAGTAGCCCCAGGAATTAAATCAATTCGGAATTCCACCTGCCTATCGGGTGGTACACCCGGGAGTTCATCAGGAAATACATCAGGGAATTCATTAGCAATGGGAATCTCAGAAATTTCTGCTACTGCTTTAGAATTATCAACAACGTGTGCCAAAAAGGCTCGACACCCGTGTGACAAACGTTTCTTAGCTCAAGCATAAGTACAAACAAGAATAGATCGATTAAAACGTTCCCCATAAATTGTCACTTCCTTTCCGCTAGGTGCTTTAAGTAATAAGGTTGAATGCCGTCAGACCTTACGCTCTTGCACCCTCAAGTTGTTGTGAATTACTCTCGAGTAGTGCCCTTAGAAGAATTAGGGTTAAGACAAATGTGTTTTAGAAGTGAGACAAATTTCACTATTTATAGGGTTTCTGGCCGCCTGAAAGTCCCTTCGTATAGGATCGATAACGAGGTTATCTGTAAGTAGTAAGGTGCGGAATCCCTCAATACGCGTTGTTTCGCAATAGTTTAACGAATCGATTATCTAACGAGCTTTGTATCGATTATAACAAGTGTTAAACGATCAATACCTAGCCTTTAGAATACTTTTAATATCTCTGGAAACTCAAGAAGTTCGTATGTGTTTTATGGCCAAAAAATTCTCAGGTTTCCAAACCTAACTTTCATATATAACCGTCTCGGTTCGCGGGTTACTAGGCTCTGCAAACTGACTCGGTTCGCAGCCCATCACGGCCTTGCAGACTCACTCAGTTCGCACCGCAGTCTTGCCTTGCGAACTGACTCGGTTCGCACCGCAAGTGCTTGGTCAAACGTGGTCAACATTTTTCAGCATTTAATATTTAACTCTTAAATGTTTACCAACCAATATTTCTCATTACAATTCAAAACCAATGTACAAACTTGATTACAATTATCAAAAGTCCTATTACAAGCTAGATCTGTTGTCACAAAACATGTCTCAACAGACTCCCCCTTGACAATAGCTCTAGCGTCTTTGTCTTCAAGTTGTCTTTGATAATCACTTGTAAATTTTGCTACCCGCATATATCTTCAGCTTTATGCATGTCTTTACCATAGACTGATAATCTCGAGTAACATCTTCCCATCCTTCAATTGCAGTGATCCTATTCTTGTGTAGCATCAATAGGTCAACCTTTGATAAGTTCATCAGATGTCGACGATCATAAATCTTTAAAATTTCTTTCTCTTCATTTTCAACTTCATCATCAGCTTCAAACATAAGAGCTTCACCAGTCACAGAATCCACAGATCATCTCTTCAACATACCTAAGATATCTTGAGGCATAGGCTTTAATGGAATATGTTGTACGCATTTCATAGCTGGATATATTTTCTTCCTTCGACGCCTTCCTGTTCTTTGACTTCTCTCGTTAAGTTTGATAGTCTTTCCGACTCTTGGCTTAATTCTCTCAAATTTCATTGACCAACCCTCAGTCTTGATAATCTTTTCAACATATCTACCAAAAGGATCATTACTGGGGTTATTCAATTCTAATCTAGCCAAGTCTCGAATTTCAAACCTAGGCAAAGAACTGAAGATAACAAGCTTCTTCTCAAAGTATTGAACTCCGTCAAATCTCATTATAGCAAAAAGCTTCAAATCAGCGTCGTAATACCATCCAATAATACCTCTTCGTGATACACGCTTTCCTATGATATCAACTTCACTAATCACAGTCTTTTTGTTTTTCTTTTTCTCCAGAGGTCTATACATCGGATTATCTTTCAGTTTATCCGGAATGTCATCTTCATAATCAGAATCAGTTAACTCATCTAGATATTCATCTAAATCAACAACTCTTTCTCCATTTTCATCCTGAATAACTACTTTTGTCCTTGATGGGCTCAAGATGTGTTCATCTATATTAGCATCAGCATCTACACCTTCGTCTAACCCAACATCAGGAATAGAAGTCCAATCTTCAGGAGGTACAAACTCTCCCTCCTCTAGATCATAATCAACTTCTTCTTCGACCTCATTAATGATTTCAGTATCAGAATCACTTTCAACATTCATATCTACAAATGATAAACACGACATGAATCAAATGTGAATAATATAAATTCTTTTATCGAAATAATCAATCTAAGAATTTCTTTATCATTTTAATCATGTGCATAAGCAATAACACTAACACAAAACAAATAAATTTTTAATGTAAGTTTTTCATTGATTATAAATATTATTACAACCAATCTAAGAATACATCTAAAACTATCACTTACTCAGTTTCTCACCAACATTACTAGCACCACCAACTTTATTACCAACACCACTTCCACTTGCACCACCAGACTCCCCCTGAATCATAGCTCGCTCATCAGTTGTTGAAGGACTAGTCGGCTCTCTATCCTTCTGTGCGTCGGGATCATCATTTGTATCATTACGTCTCTTCTTCAGAAGTTCATCTTCTTTACAGGTCTCATGATACAACAATATCTCCCCCTGAGACGGCTTGTCCTTCAACAAATTAGAAACTAGTCTTTGCAATCGATCAAGCTGTCTCTGCTGATCCTCAGCATCTCTAAGTGAAAGCATTTGAGACTTCATCAGGTAAGTGTAAGCTCCGCCTTGATTCGCGAGTTCCTTTGCAAGAGTAGCATTCTGAGTTTCCAAAACCTGAACTCGAAATTCCAAATTGGAAATCTTCTCAAAAGCTCTGATATGAGTAGCAGGCTGGGAAGTAGGTGCGGTCTCAGATCGAACACTTCTTTGTTCTATCTGGGTGGCAACGTCTTTCAAAAGTAAGCGAGCAGTAATTCGACTAGCCTTTGTAGTCGCAAAAACAAGAGGAACATCAGCAGTAGGTTCCTTCTCTGAGGTTTCAGATATCCGAGCAGTCGGACGTTGCATCGTAGGCCTAGCCTGCGTCGGTGGTGTATCTTGAGCAACTGGACGAGACAAATTTCCAATCGTCAATTGTGAAGTAGCAGAACGAATTCGCTTTCTGCGTCGAGTTTGAAGAGGTTGATCGTCTTCGTCATCCGTATCCTCGTCAATCAAACAATAATCAGGATCTTTATCGTCAGCTTTACGCTTTCCTTTTAAAGCAGGATCCATGATCAGCTTGGAACCCTTCTTGATCATTCCAGCAGGAATACCCGAAGGAGCAGACGAACTATCATCATCAGTTTCTTCATCATCTGAGTCAGATGCAGTGGCACCATCCTTGCCTAAGGCACTAGAAGGACCAACATCGAGTAAACTCCCCTGATCCCGTTCGCCCTCAGGTCTCACGACCTCTGAGCCAACAACTTCAAGTTCCTGTTCATGATGATTTATAATTGATGATAAGCAAGTATATCAAATATACTCAAATTGAATGATAATAATACCAAATATACCTGAAATTGATCTATCTCGTTTAAGATCGGATCATTGGCATCATCATTCTATACTAGAACCTCATGCAAAACCTGAGCAGCAATGTCAGGTTGAGCAGCCTGATGTACAACATCCTCGATAAGCTCTTGCGGCTCAGGGTTTGGAGCCACAACTGCTGGCTGAGGTTGAGGTTGAGCTTGTGGGTGTGCTTGAGCTTGAGGTTGAGCTCCGACATCCATCCAACCGTTATTTGGTGAAGCGACGTAATTTTCGTCAATAAGATGACCGAAAAGATCACATGCTTCCGGCTTAACCTGATCTGGACGCCTAGAAGAATGAAGAAAACATGCGTTGTAACCTCGCAGTCCAATCCGATCTACATGCAAATCTGGTTGAATATTCGGCAAGTCAGGAATGTGGTGACGAATAATAAGGATGCAAAATCACGGATAGATCATAAACTTGGATCCAACTGCTCCAGTGATCTGACCAATGAATGAGTTGAATATATATGAAGAGAAACTGTATGGTTTGTTATAAACTAGGGGTTGTAAGCCAGATAAAAGCGCAGGGCTCAGCTCATCGTAACCTCCCTTCTTGTTACCGAAGATGGTAAAAATAATGTTGAACAGGAATCTCCATTGTCCAAGAACAAACGCCTTGACGAACTGGCGTCCTCTCTTGGGACCAGAATATTCCATTCTGCCCAAAGCACCCTCGTTGAAGTCCATGGAATATACAGTAGGACCTGCTTCCTGCTCGACTGTCCCCAGATGCAATATCTGTCTCAGATCATCAGCAGAGAAGACAACGGGGTGTTGGTTAACCCTAGTACGAATAACTGGAGGGTTTGCAGCACCATCATACTCAATGTTTGCCCAAAACTGATCCAGTAGATCGCTAGACAATGGTGGAGACTCCGTAATGGCATATCGAATCCTCGAACGTGCCAAATACGTCAGGATCTCAGTAAAGCGCTCAGCACCATGCTCGTTCACATCCAAGTTCACCAATATATTGTGACTAGGAGCGAAGGATCGAGCAGCCATATTTGTAAGCATAAGAATTACACAAATGGCAATTAGCTCATAGAATAGTAAAACATATCGAACATTAATTATTTTTTAAACTTTTATGTATTGTGAACAAAGATGATCACCAAAATCCAAGTTTACTATTAATTAATAACTTAATTTACTGAACTTAATTGAAGTATTAAGTATACGAAACTTAATTTTCAATTATATTCTCTAAATTATATACAGTTCGTAAGTCATAGTAAAGAATCTGAATAATCATACCGCCGATAGAAAATCGGAACACGCCGCACGACTACATATGAGTCAGAAGTCTTTCGATATTAACGAACAGAACTCCACATATATGTTATAAACTACTTAAAGTACCTAGAACTCAAAAAATCGTCTATTATACGTATTTAACATATAAACGTAAGTCCTTAAGGCTAAACGTATAACAAATAATTAACAAGTCTCAACTCGTAATTTATTTGTAAACATAAAGTTCTCAAATTGAAAACAAGTCTAAAATGTTAAATTCGTAAACTGAATATTGACTAAGTCAAACGTTCAGTTTCCAAATCAAGTTAAAATTCAACATTGTAATTCGCCTCGCAAAGTCAACAAAAGTCAACTATTTTGATTTGCTTCGCAAGGGTCAACGCGGGTCAATGAGAGTCAACGAAGTGTTTGGTTTCGCTTTGGTCAACATGAGTCAACGTAGTGTTTGGTTTTGCTTCGGTCAACACGAGTCAACCTGTTCACTTCGCAGAGACAGGCTGCAAACTAAGATTGAATCTCAGTTCGCAAGAGCGTCTGAAACCAACTTCGAATTCAAAATCAATGATTGAACACGATTAATTGCATTTAAATGATTCGAACACGTTTGTTATACACCGATTAACATCTCCTAAGAGTTTCATGTTTTATCTTTCACTAATTCATAGTAAAATCAGTGAAAAACTAAACCGAAACACACGAAAACATAAGACTTTCGATTAAACGCAAATTACACGGTGAAATCGAGTGAAAGTTACTTCAAATGATGCGTAATCGAAAGGGGTAAATGTTCTACGGAGTGAAAAAACGTTCCTCGTTCTTGATAATCGAAAATCAAATGAAATCTACACTCGGTTCGCTTCGCCGAAGTTCGTGTCGCAGAGGGTGGATTTCAGTTCGCAGAGGAAATGTGGAAAGTGAGAAATTTGATTCGTTTGACTTGTTCCTTTTATACTCGAAACTCAATTCGCAAGTTTGACTAGTCAATTTCGCAAAGTTGACCAAATATGCGGAATTAATTTTTTGTATAATTTAAACTTTTAAACGTTGTTACAAGTCAAAATAATAAAATTTCCTTTGCGTTTAGGCACATTTGTACGACACGAAACAATAAATGCAGGCTAACTTAATTCCAAAGGGTCAAAACTATAAAAATAAAAACTTAATAAAAACATATCACAAACTAATAAACAAGCTAAACAGTGGTATCATATACCATTTTATTAATGAAACAAACAATACATATTTTTGGCGTTAAGAATTTATCTGCTTAGGGATCATATTAGAAAGAATAAGCGGTACTTTATCATTTATTAAGAAGTTTAAGAAGATTGTTAGTATACATACATCATGAAATTCAAGTAAGTTACAGAAAAATTACAACTTAACCATTTATCAACTTATATTTATGAGATTATAACTTGGTTACCTTTATCCACATGATATAACACATTCTTGAAACATACTTTTATATTAAATGAGATCTAAGTATTCACCAAAGTGAATGTTCATTTTTCATAGGCAGTTCAAGACGATTACCGATATTATGATCCACATAAACAAATTATACACTGATTTCCAAGCAAACCTTTATTGTTAGTATGTATATTAACCGGTGTGTTCCAATATACGACATACTAAGAAATCAAGTAAAACACATAACACTGTATCTTTTATAGACAAGGTAGAGGTTACTAAATGATGTTCTTTACGTAACATATAAACATACCCTTGAGTTTTAAGGTTTGACAAACATCAAACATATTTTGAAGATACTAGTGGTTCTATATCTGTACTTAGTACAACGGAAGATCCCTTAGTATGAGCAAAATAAGTTTGAGACCATTGGCAAAACTAAAGGCTTCAGGTCTGTACTTAGTACAACAAAGTCACCAGTAGTTTTGCTAATAGCCATATTTCTAACTATTTGTCTATTCATATATTCATAGATTCTTGATAACAGTGTATGGCTATACAATCATTCACCAATTAAGACTTACGTCATACATAGAATTAGTGCCTTTTTAAATGCTCAGAAATCATAGCATAATCTGCCTACCAGTACATCATATAATGAAGCTGCCTAGACTTAATTTATTCTTAGCAAATTATAACGTGTGGAGAAAGGTGTATAATAAAATAAATATAAGTTAATTCCTGGTTGTAAAGATGTAACGTTAATGTGACTTACAGGAATCTACTAACACATCTAACTTAAGACTTATAATTATTATTGTTAAGCTTATTCTCCTAATGTACTATCATTTCCCAGTAGATAAAAAACTTAAACTTTTTATGGTTTATATATATATATATATATATATATATATATATATATATTATAGGAGGAGATTCCCCTTAGGTAACAAGCAAATGAATGCCATACGCCAACAGAATAGTTACATAACCTTTGGAAGACTAGTTATTCTGGATTCCTCATTCCGTTAAGTTGAACCAATGACTCGAAACGTGCCCTGTCGAAAGCTTTAGTGTATAGGTCTGCCAAGTTATCAATAGAGGGAACTTTGACTAACCTAATAAGCTTCTTCTCTGCACAGTCTCTAATAAAATGATGATGAATATCAATGTGCTTCGTCTTGCTGCGCTTTACCAGATTGTTGGTAATTGAAATGGTGGATTCATTATCCATCATAATCGGAGTATTGGTAAAATTCAATCCATAATCTCGCAGTTGTTGTTGTATCCATAACACTTGAGAACAACAGCTGCCAGCTGCAACATACTCAGCTTCACACGTGGAAATGGCTACTGAGGTTTGCTTCTTGCACTGCCAAGACACGAGTCTACCTCCTAAGAATTGACATCCACCAGTTGTAGACTTTCTATTCTGATTGCATACTCCATAATCAGAATCAGTGTAAGCAACGAAATCTAAATCTCCATCAGTTGGATACCAAAGTCCCAGCTTCGGCTTCCCTTTGAGGTAACGAAGAATTCGTTTAACTGCTTGCATATGAGACTCTTTAGGATTAGCTTGATATCTTGCGCAGACACATACTGCAGACATTATATCAGGCCTCGATGCAGTAAGATACATTAGCGATCCAATCATGACCCTATATAGAGTAGGATCCACGTCTTTATCATTCAATGTATCAAGACCAAGTCCATGGGCTTCTAGAATAGGAGTGTGATAAACTCGTGTTTCATTCATTTTGAAGCGTTCTAATAGCTCATTGGTATACTTTATTTGATGAATGAAAAACCATCTTCTTTTTGATCAACTTGTAATCCTAAGAAGAAATTTAGTTCTCCCATAGCAGACATTTCGAACTTGCTCTTCATAACTTGTTCAAATTCTCTACGCATCTTTTCGTCAGATGACCCAAAGATGATATCGTCAACGTACACTTGAACAAGCAGAAAGTCTTTCTTCTTCCATTTCACAAAAAGTGTACTATCAATCTTTCCTCTTGTAAAGCCATTCTCAAGAAGATGTGTTGATAGTGTTTCATACCATACCCTAGGCGCTTGATGTAATCCATACAGAGCTTTATCAAGACGATATACTCTATCTAGATAATTTGGATCAGTAAACCCTGGTGGTTGAGAAACATACACCGTTTCCTTGACTTTGCCATACAAGAAGGCACTCTTAACATCCAGCTGAAAAACTTTCATTTTCTTTGATGCTGCAAATGCTAAGAACAACTTAATTGCTTCAAGCCTAGCCACTAGTGCAAACACTTCATTATAATCAATCCCCTCTTGTTGATTGAAACCTTGAACGACTAGACGAGCTTTATTGCGAGTCACGATTCCTCGATCGTCTTTCTTGCACTTAAACACCCATCTAGTTCCAATTGGATATTCACCAATTGGTAAATCAACCAACTCCCAAACTTACAATTTTAAGAACTGAGACAACTCTTCCTGCATTGCTTCTACCCACGAACTGTCCTTCAATGCCATTTGAACATTCTTAGGTTCAATTTGTGAGATAAAGCACGAGTAAGAACTTTGATTTATGATTCCAGTCTCCGTGATTGCAACATACAGGCTTGAGTACTCAGATGTACTAGCTCTAGTTTGAACAGGTGCATTTGGATCACCAATGATATATTCAATCGGATGATCTTTGTTAATTCTTGTTGTTGTCACCGGTTCAAACGGTATATCATCGTCTAGAGTAGTGCCAATTTCTTCCAATGGTGGCATATCCTCATCAGTATTGTACATCTCATCAGAATTTATTCTTTCCCTTAACTGTCTCGAAGGGGTAAAGATATTATCCATAGTTCTTTCTGTAACTTCTGACAACTTGTCATTCTTTTGAGGGTTGTCCATTGAAGGTTTTTGTGTGGCACTAGTTGATGCTCGATTAGGATCCACAGAAGTCTTGTTTTGAGGAGCATTCGATGTTGGGGCGGGGCCAGTATCCCTATCACCGGACAATAAATGCTCAGAGATTTCTGAGTCAACTATGTAGTCACTAATTGGAATATTAAATGACTTAAAGAGATCTGAATAGTCAAATTGTCAATCTAATCCCTTATGTGAGTCATGTGTGTAGCTTGTAACTTCAATGTTGTAAACAATCTCCACACGTCCAGTGACTTTGTTGAATACTCGCTTGTTTGGTGAATTAGGAACATAACCTAGGAAGTATCATTCCTCAGCCTTCTCACCAAACTTTGGTTGACTACTAGTCTTTAGTAAAGTACACGACACTCCAAAGGGTTCAAATCCTTTCAAGTTGGGTTTCTTGTTGTTCAAAAGTTCATAACAAGTCTTGTTATGCTTTTTAACAGTTAGAACCCTATTTAGAACATGACATGCTGTATTCACTGCTTCTGCCCAAAAGATGACCAGAAGCTTTGAATCTGCAAGCATTGTTCTTGCCGCTTCAATTAGAGTTCTATTCTTCCTTTCAGCAACACCGTTTTGAAGTGGTTCATAAGGTGCACTGAATTGATGTTGAATTCCTTTGCTTAAACAATAGACATTCAACGTAGAATTCTTGAACTCAGTTCCACTATCACTACGAATACTCTTAACTCGCTTTTTATAGACATTCTCTATCAAATCTAAGAACTCTATATGAATTCCTGGAGTTTCGTCCTTAGATCCCAAAAAGAATACCCATGAGAATCTAGAGTAATCATTTGTGACAACCAAACAATACCATTTGCCACCTATGCTTCTCTTGCTTATGGGGCCGAAGAGATCCATATGTAGCAGCTCAAAAGGCGAGGAGATAGAATTTACAGTTTTAGACTTGTGTGGTTTTTTGTGCTGCTTTCCTTTAATGCAAGGTACACACTTGTCTTCAAATGCAAAACTCTTCTGTGGTACACCCACAACTAACCCATTTTTGGTTATATATTTCATCTTTCTAAAATTTAAGTGTGTCATCCTTCTATGCCATAGTATTGAATCTGCTTCAAAAGCCTTGGATAATAAACATGTCGACTCCATTGAAGTGGCAGGAACACCCATGTTGATGGCATAGATGTCCTTCTTCCTTGGAGCTCTCATCAATATCCATTTTTCGGGAATTACAAGACCCGGCTTCAAGACTAAGGCCTCTGTGTTATTAAAGAGAACAGGATGACCTTTATCATAGATTTGGGAGACACTCATTAGATTGTGAACCAGTTGTTCAACATAATTCACATTCTCAAGAGTCAAAGTTCCGTTAGAAACTTTTCCTTTCCTAGTAATTATTCCTCCTTTCTCTCCAACGAAATTTACTCGCTGTTTCAATCCTCCTTTGAAGTCTATCAGTAGACTTCTATCTCCGGTCATGTGTCTTGAACAACCACTGTCTACGTACCACTAGCTATCTTCGTTCACAGTCTGCTCCTGCACATGACATTTTGTATGACAGCTTAAACTAGACCCCACTTTCGATTAGATAGGTTTCGGTCTTAATCAAGATAGGTCAAGGGCGTGACTGCTTGCGGGTCGATCATGGACCACAGCTACTTGGGTAGAGACCGCTAACATTATTTTGATGTGATGGGCTCGGATCCTTTGCATGATACACAATTAATTATCAAGAGGGACCCAAGCCATAGCGGTCTTGGATCGTCCCTCATCATCAACAAATTTAACTTCTTTAAAGTAACCCTTTTTCCCATCAGGAGCCTTGATTACTTTCGAAGGAGTTTGAGTTTGTTGATGATAGGTGGTCTTGGGTCTATGAGGAGAGTTAGAAGTAAACCTCCTTGTCTCATAACCTTGGGATTTATATCCTTGCTTACGATTGTAATTGTACCCGTAGTTAATCCCATGTGTACGTGAAGTAGATCCATTCTCATAATGACTATGGATTCTACTTGGAGTCCTAAATCTCGACGGTGTTTTATCTCTTGATTGATAGACAGAATTATCATTTTGAGTAAAAATCCGTTTAGGTTTAGGTGGAGAAACACTATGTGTTCCTTCCCTTTTTAGAATGTTTACAGGTTTAATAATTGGTTTACAACCCAACCCCGACTTGGAGCTCAACCTGTCTACGTTAACTTTAGAAGCTACCGGTGACTTGTCTTTGTTCACCGGTCTAAGTATTGCTTCTGACTTCTTATTAGGACAACAAGAAGCCACATGCCCTTTTTTGTGGCATTTGAAGCACGACTTTTGCTTATGAGACTTTATCTCTTTTGCCTTTTCCAAGTCAGTATGTTCCTGAGACACTGAAGCCTTATTCTCATCAGATGATGGATTTTTAACAACAGGCTTCTCTGCCTCAGATACCTCTGACTTATTAGTTGGATTATTTTCAGAATTAACAGGCACATCAGTCATTTCTAAGTCTATAGAAGTATTAGTGTAATTTGAATTAAATGGAGGGGGTACTTCAGTATAACCCAAACCAGTCACATCCTTTACACTACGTTGAATACTAATTATATGATCTAAAGTTAAGGAAGATGTCCTATAACTTTCAAACTTACGATTTAACTCAACTACCTTTATCTTAGACTCAGCCAGCTCTTGGTCTTTACTAGCAATATCTTTATTTAAGTCTCTTAAGTTTAGATACAGACCATCTATTCGAATAGATTGTTCATTAATAGTGTCTCTAAGTGCGGTCTTATCTGCCATATTAGACTTAATCTTTTCTTTAAGAGCTAATTTATCCTCACTTAGCCTACGTACGTCACTTTTCATTAGTTCTAATTCAGATGAAATAGTCCTATATGATTCTGCATATACATTCACTTGGGACTGCAAACTAGTAACTAGTTGACATACATCCGTAAGAGTGAGAATATCAAGACATACCCGTTTTTTGTCAGTTTGGAGTTCAGCCATTTGAGCCACAAAGTCTTCAGGACACAGATCCTCCGTTGATCCCATGTCCAGCACATCATGAACAACTGTTGTCACCTTTGTTTCCTGTATCTTCACTTGATACTCTTTCGCAGTTGGCATGTAAGATGTGGATTCAACATTCTTATCTTGATCATCAATTTCAGCCATAAGTGATTCTTCAGATAAAGCACTCCAATCATAAGAACCATCAAGTTGATGAACCACCAAGGCTCTGGAAGCTAAGGACGTGCCTTGCTTTACAGGATTTGCAGTTTGCTCGATCTTGGGTCTTTGACATTCCCTAGCAAAGTGTCCATAAGTTTGACAGTTATAACACTTTACTTTGGATTTATCAAAACCCGGTTTGTTACCCACCACTTTCCTACCAGTACACTTTAGGAAATCTTTAACTCTCCATGACACCATAGCAAGTTGCCACTGGAGATCCATTTCCTCCCAGTCATCAGGGTCAACTTGATCATAATCCTCGTCAAACTTAGCAGGATCATTAATCTTCCCTTGAATGTAGTTCTCATAGGAAGCAACGAAAGATGAGAAAAATATTTTTGCTGAACTGACTTCCAGCGTGACTTTATGTTCCATTCACCTCGATCATTTCGCTGAACTTACTGTCATCATGAATCACATGATATTCTAAAAATAGGGGTAAGCAAGCAAACATATCAAACATACAAATATTCCTAATAAAATAAAATATCCTAGAAGTTTGGGGTAAAAATATCCTAGAAGTTCAACCCCAAACGTAAAAAAAAATAAAGTACATAAATTCAAAATAAAAATAATAATAAAAGTCATAATAACTGTCTGCAAATCACGGGGTCAAATAATTCGATGCCTACTCGTCATCGCTGTCATCGCTATCGTCTCTGTGCAATATAGATGTACCTGCAACCTGGCTGCGGCTCCTGTGGAATGCCTCCGAACTGATACAATGGAACATATGGTCTCCACAGAACCTCACGGCTCGCCGCTATCTGCTGTAGTAAATCATCATGGTAAACAAGATGATGGTCAAACTCTGCCCTGCCTCGAATGGCCTCAAGCTCCATCCTATCTATGCGCTCCGACAGCTCAGAATACCCTGCATCATATCCTCTACCTCGACCGTCTCCAGCTCCTCTTCGACCCGCATCAGCTCTCCCTGTACCAATCGGTTGTACCTGTGCGGCTTGGGCTGCCTGTGCTGGGCCCCCGTATAGCAACCCAGTAGTAGTGGTCTCCAACAATACCCAAATCCTCGCACGAGATAATAATACCTAAATCCTGCAACTTACGGGACCCAAGTAAATCCATCCCTGGTACAACCAAAGTGCAAGTGCGCAACTCCCCATCAAGACCAAACCACTTAGCTAATCGGGTAACGTACTACCCGCCACACAAGTTGCTCGTGTCTCTGGTACCAGTCGCTTTCTTCCTCATCCAGTTTGCCAGCCTCCAGGGAATGTTTACCAACACACCTCTGACCATCTTTATCAAATAGAAAAGATCCGGCTTGTGGACCTTTTCAGGTCCCTCACGCCGAGCCACAATATAATAGGTCAGAAGGCGATGTACCAAACGATGTACGGGGCTACGGATACGAACATAAGATGGTGCCCATCCACCATACTCATCGGTCCCAATCTCGGCCCAAGCCTCAGCAACCTCCATAGAATTAAGCTCTGTCGTTTGTCCAGCCCTCAAATGATCCTCAAAATATGGGTTTACCAGCTCAGTATACAACCCAATGGCCCTAGAAAGCTCAATCAAACTCATACTCCTAGGAACTCCACCTAGCTGGAAAGTCAGGGTGGACGCAGTCGGATCAGTACTCCTGTAATCGAACTCATAGTTACTGAAGAACTCAACAACTAACTCACGATAGATGCTCTCTCTAATCTCAAACAGCCTCTGCCAGGCGTAAGAAACAAACCCAACATTCCCGTCGGGTAACTCATACGTCATAGTCATGAGCCTCTGCAACGTTAGGATGCCATTCTCATCAGCACCCTCGTCCAAGACCCGTTCCATGAACCCCCAGTCAAGAACATCAAAAGCTTCTATCCGCTGCCTGCATTTGTGGTCAAATTACTCTTGTATTTTTGTCTCTGGCCCGGGGTATAATCTGGATGATCGAATCGAAGAAACGGATGGTTTGGAACCATCGGATTCTCAATATATTCTGCTCCACGGTCTCTTCTTCACGACATTTTCTGCAAAAAAACAGTAAAAGGTAGAATTAGTATACATTGTTGTTAAAAACAGAGTAGAAAAACCAAATTGTCCCAAACAGTCCTCCAACCGCCGGTTGGAGTTGTCAACCGCCGGTTGGTCTTGCCAACCGCCGGTTGGTCTTGCCAACCGCCGGTTGGACTTATTCCTGATATCATCTATGTAATTAAGGTTACATTTGTGTAAAGTTTTAGTCATTTTTGAAAAAAAAATGTGTGTCAATTTAATTAACCTTTATCAATGCTTGGTAAGTATTTTAGTACTTTTGCTAAATTGGGAGTGTTTGGGCGTGCGCTTAAAAGGTGTATGTGATTTCATACAAGTAAGAATAAATAATCAGGGGAAATTGTTATGATGTCCTTCTCACCATTCGTAGAATGTTTGACAGGTTCGTATTCTTATTAAAATATAAAATGACCGATGAGAGTTGAAGACTATTTTTATGAAATAAACATTGAAATGTAGGCTAATCGAATCTGATTATCCAAAATTGATTAACGAAACATTGAAATGTGATTTTTGGCAACACAATTTGTCACAACAGCACAGTAATTCAAAACACAAGCTATGCACCCACTAAACATCAAAATAACGGGCTTCATACATTTGGAAAGTGATGAAACTTATTTCTCTTTCACCATAAATCAACACGTCACAAATTCAAATATCTTCAATCCGTCGGCATAATAACAAATGCGCTTTAAGCCCATTTTGCCATCAGGGACATCCCACCTGCACCAAGCAAGACGGCCGCAAAAGATTTAATTTGAAGCTTAATGCTTCCCTGAAGCTTTGGACCCATAAAATCAGCTGCAAGAAGATCAACGAGTGCCATGTAAATAAGTAGTCCAGCTGACGAAGCATTGAGTAATCCTACAGTGATCAATGCGCTAGGGCTATTCTCTTTGTATGTCTTGGACAATGCAATCCCAAGAGCAATCCCAAATGGAGTTGTTACCGAGAAGAAAAATACCAATACCGCTTTCTTTATGGTCTTGTACTCGGCCTGTTTATTGATTATTTGGTTATATATCGATCTAAATTGAAAAAAACAATAAGAATTGTGATCCCTCTTTATACCTGGAGAATGCAACCACCAAGACCCATGCCTTCAAACATTTGATGGAAACAAAGGGCTGCCACCAATGGCTTAATTGTGCATACATCATTTGATGCTCCAACTCCTAGTCCAATCACTATTGAATGAACAACTATTCCAAGTTCTAGTACCTGAAATTTAAATATTTTTTCACAGATTTTAACCATTTTAACTTTAACTACTTCCCATTATTCTGTCTTTTTAACAAGTTAATACAACGAATATCTTGATTAACTTCTCCAAACCATACTCTGTTTTATATTTTAGATCTCATTCTCATATGAATTCACAAAAACATTACTAGAACAAGCGAAGAATGTGAAGTATGACGAAACTTTTCATTTACCCTACACAACTTCCCCATAATAGCCAAATTGAACAAAACTTACTACTATAAATAAGGGGAAAGTTATGTTTGTTCTTTATCTTAGCAGCACCCATGTATAAAAGTAAATTTTCACAATGATTTAAAGAATTAGAAATGGTTTCTAACATCAAGAATTGAATTTTGTTTGAAACTAACCATGGCTACGACACGATAACGAAGAAGTTGTTGTCCTATGGGACCCTTTTGGCCATGATGGTGTCCATGGAAATGCATGCCACCACCATTTGTCACAGCCATCTCATGGTCCATGACGCCCTCCTCACCGCCTTCGGCTGATATTGCGTTGTTCTTTGTTGTATACATGCTTGTAGCCATTGAGTCCACCATGAGAGTAAAAATAGCCGATAACATAGCCACAAAGCCCGTAAATGGAAACTTATGCCATGGGTTATCAGCCAAACAGCTAGACCTCAACATGTCAAACGAATCGGGCAAAACATGCATAAATCCAGTAGCCAAAATTATGCCCGAAGCAAAAGCTTTAACAATGACAAAAAGACTACGCTCTGGACTAAGGGCAGGGACAGAACGAGTTATCAAAGGTAGACATACCCCGATAATACTAGTGATGAGAATGGCGGCGATACCGATGATTTTTAAGGTTAACGCCTTGGATTTGTTATTACATGGATTGTTGGTTTGATCTTCACATTGTGCCAAGGCTTTGTTGCATAAAAACAACATAAAAAAGATAATAAATGACAACACTTTTGAATTGGAAGCCATGGTTACTTCAATATTCTTTGAAAGTTGTTTGGATATGTTTGAGTGTAGTTCACAGAGTGTTGCTATTTATATATGAGCCTGTGACATCATGAGTTTGTATATATAATTATTAATTATTAATTAATATTATATTATTATATGATATTCAGTTAAATGCATATATGGGAATTATTTGATAAAAGCTTACAACTTTGGAATGTCCACTTTCAAGTGCATTTTTCATGGCGCTCCTTTTGTATTTTATTATTATTATTATTATTATTATTATTATTATTATTATTATTATTAGATTAGATTAGGTTAGACTATAATTTCTTTTTAATTAATGTTCATATCTAAATGCTTTTTTCTTCTATAAAATTTTTAAGAAACTATCTATTTATTGTAAGTGGGATTTAAACTCATATGAGATAAAAAGATTCATTGAATCAAATATTAAATGATATATTAAACAATATTGTAGGAGATAAAAAGATTGGGATGTAGAATGAAGAGGTCAAAGTCAAAATGGCAGAAGTTTTGGCCGAGTTATTTAGCAAGACGACAAAGTGTGTCTAACTCTTCTCTTTCATGTGCCGGTTTTTGTTAATCCATGTGTGACCTGTGTTTGATGTCCACGTGACCACCGGCTCACAAACATATTCACACTTTTCAAAATTCCCCAATTCAATAAAAAAAAAGCCAAAACCTTTGATATGTTCATAGATTTTACAATTTGATCAATAACGTACTGATCCATGTTGCAAGATTAGACGTTTAAAAATTTGATATAAAAGAGATAGATGGCGTAATTTGTAGGGTTTAGTCTTTTTATTTTAAAATGTACTAAACGATAATCTAAAATCTATTGTATGTATAGTATCAAACTAAATTTTGCTCTATTGTGTGTATTAAAACTTTCAGTAATGTCTATTTAAGTATCCGACCCTTATTACTTGTAATCAATGTGATATTTATTTTGATGATGTGACGATAATGTGTTAAGTGACGGAGTGACATGCGGTTACCACATCATCAATAATGGCACCGACCGGATGAATAAGTCATCGAGTACATACAATAACAATAATCGAAAATCAACACACGTAGTAAACTAAAATGAAGTTGAATACATATAACAAACTTTGAGTTATAGTATTGTACATTTCCAAACAATAACCTTTAATTAATAACTTAAGGTATAAAGTGTTACATTGAAGTTTTAATTAATCTAATGTAAGCTATTAAAATCACCTATAGTATATATATACCCACCTTGTTATGTAAATTAACCGAGCATATGCAAACGGGTATTGTTAATGTTTGTTCATTTTGCTTTTATCGTATTAGTAACAATTCATAAACGGTAATCGAACAAAAAGATGTATTTGGAGTCGTTCATTAAGGAAACTAGAATGTTTGTGTTTATATATGTCTATAAGTTAAAATGACCATATAAGAACACAAACGAAAACAAACGAATACACTATATATGATTTTAAGGTGGGAAGATTGTAACACTAAGGTGGTAGCCTAGTAGTGGAGACGTGATAATGTTCAAAGGATACCTAAGTTCAACATATACAATATACCAAGGTGGTAGCCTAGTAGTGGAGATGTGATAATGTTCAAAGGATACCTAAGTTCAACATATACAATATACCAAAATGACGTTGAATTCATATAATAGACTTTAGGTTACACTTTAATACATTTTGAAGCACTAAACCATTAAACTATAATACTAAAAAAGAAGAAATAAAAAGGTAAAACTGACCATGTGGCAACCCTTTATTGACCAATCATACGACCAACATAAAATCGCGTAACTCGTGGTTGAAAGAAAATGAGGATAGAGATTTAACTAATGACGTTCGCATTTAAGCTACATGTCCTCACCATCATGATCGGCCCGCAAAATTGTGACCCGAGACGATGATAAAAAAGGCCCATCTAAACACCAAATTTATGTACATTATATTACTCTGTATTAGCTAATAAAAGTACATCCCTACTAAGTAAGAATAACTTATTATATTCTAATAACATCATGAATATTCATGTATAAACTATTTTGTCAAATTGAATAATATAAATTTTATTCATAAATCCGATTCATTTAAAGTTCATAAGTGACAACTTACAAAATTAGATTATATAACATCACGTCAGTGAAACCCTAATACATACATAATACATAATAACTAAAATAATAAACTATTAAAAAGGAAATTAAATGTTATAAACTTATAATAAGCAAATATTTAGGAAAACAAATATATTGACTTTGAGGCGACGGTTGTTGAAGTAACAAAATGGGCTCAGTTCATGGGGCCTGTTCGACGGCCCAGGTTGCACTTGTCCTAGACCGGGTCTGCTTACTACTAAGCTATCATCACGAGAGAACATATGATACTAGTATTATATATGAACAAATATGTATTAATCGGTAGCCGTCCTTAAAGTTATTATCAATTTGCTTACGTATTTATGTAACATTACTTGTACGGATTTCATGTCGACTATGTTAACATACAAAACCTATTTCACAAAATCATAATTAGCAGATCTTGATATCATTAATTACAAAAATAAACTCATTCCAACAGTATTTATTTAAAAAAAGGTAATTTGAAGGGTACCCTGACCCCGTACCATATTTTAATACTACGCGTTCGCCCCACCTGCAACGAGCATCAACGCCAGGTAAATCACATATTCACAAATCAATCACACATGCTGATAAATGGATTCAAATTCCTGACTTATAGGTCACACATGTAGAGTCTAGACGTTTGCGGTGACGATATCACTTGAACTATGCTCAATTGGTTCAATAGTATTTATTTAAATAAAAAAACAAAAGATTCTTTCAAGATATAATATAAATAAATATATGAAATATGGCAAAGTTCATGCCCTTCCGCATTAAAATATTAGGTCATTTTATCTTGCATACGTATTCCAAAGAGAACTAAAAATAAATGATTGTTGACAAAAGTACGGCAAGCTCCGTGCTGGTAGATGTACGGCTGCACTAATTTATATACGGATTAGTACTTTTTTAACATTGAATTTTCACATCATCATCATCATCATCATATTTAAAATGGTTAATGTTGATCTTTTAATATGTTACATGTATAAAAACTTCTAAGTTAGTGATTGATTTATACGAAACAAATCTTTTCATAATTCACGATGATAGTAATAGTAATACCAACCACGCATATATAAAGAAAAAAGGTGTATGTTCTTTTTGTTTTATTATTATTATGTTTGAAAATACAATTGAAGATCAAAAGAGCACATTCTCATAGGAGAACTAAAGAGAGTTTAAGATTCTAACCCTCTATTTTCAAGATTAAAAGTCCACATTATTTTAGATTTGAGTTGGGGTGTGTTTTGATAAAAGTTGAAATTTTATGATCAAAATAATATTAATTTTTCACCTTTATCCCTTCCATTCTTTATACCTTTTATTTTTACCCTTCAACTTTCTCCGTTCCTCCTTTTTCCTTATTTCTCCCCATCACTACCACCTACCCCCACCACCACTTACCAGTCGCCGGCCGCTGCCACCAACCACCAAATTTCTTTTTTCAAATTTTTTTTTTCAAAATTTCTTTTTTTGAAAAAAAAATTTTATCAAAAAAAAACCAACTTTTTTTTGTTTACCATACAAAATGTAAGATGGTGGAAAATACAAAATGTAAGATGGTGGAAAATACAAAATGCAGTAACAAAGGCAACATGCAGTACATTTTTTTAACAAAATGATAACACGCATACAAAACACATGATGCACTACAAGATGCAGTACAAAATGAATAATATATAGTAAAATTTTACAAGATGCAGTTAAAAATAGCAAGATGCAGTAGAATTTTATAGAAAATGCATTAAAAATGGTAACACGTATACAAAAACATGATGCAGTACAACATGCAGTACAAAACAAATAATATATAATTAAAATTTATACAAGATGCAGTAAAAATAGAAAGATGGAGTAAAGAATAGCAAATTTCAGTAGAATTTTATACGAAAATGCAGTAAAAAAATAATAATATGTATTAAAAAAATATGATGCAATACAAAAAAAATAATATAAAGTTAAATTTATACAAGATGCAGTAAACATAGCAAGATGCAGTAAAAATAGCAAGATGCAGAAGAATTTATACAAATTGAAGTCAAAAAATAATAACATTCACGTATACAAAAAAAAAGCATGATGCATTACAAAACAAACAATGTGTAGTAAAATGTATACAAGATGTAATAAAAACAGCAAAATGCAGTAGAATTGATAACATATATAAAAAAGCATGACGGAGTACAAAATGCAGTACAAAACAAACACCACGTAGTAAAATGTATACAAGATGCAGTAAAAACAGCAAAATGCAGTAAAATTGATAACACATATAAAAAATCATGATAGAGAGCAAAATGCAGTACAAAAAACACTACGTAGTAACATGTATACAAGATGCAGTAAAAACAGTAAAATGCAGTAAAATTGATAACACGTATAAAAACGCATAGTGGAGTACAAGATGCAGTACAAAACGAACAATATGTAGTGAAATGTTGTCACACCCCGCCAAAATAATAAAGTACGATTAAGGCAGAAGCACGGGGCATGATGCGATCAACAGGTGATACGAAATCAAGAGCAATTGATTATCACAAAACATTAATATTAAGATACCATAAGTTGTTTTTACAAGAGTTACGACTTATCAAGTCGTCAAAATTAGTAGTGTTATCAAAATAACAATCGTTTTCCGAATACAACATTGTTCGGGAATTTCATAAATATGACCAAAAAGAGTTATAGTTATACAAAGGAAATTCCGTTTTTCAAAAAAAAAGTGGCATCCAAACTTCGTGAATAGACATGGTCCCAACATGCATGCAATTCTTACATCGATGCTAATTCTCTGAAAAACATAGTTAAAACGTCAACAAAATTGTTGAGTGAATCCACAGGTTTAAAACTCTATCATTAACCCAGTTTGTAAATCAATCGTTGCAAGCATAAACCTTTGCAATATCGTATAAAACCAGTTTGTATAAATCAAGTAGAAATCAAACAATGACGGTGATCCCCCGAAGGCTAGCTAGGCCCTACGAGTTAAAGTGCCGACACCAAGGCCTATAACCAAACCACGACAGTTGTGTATCGTTTTTGCCTAGGACCGGTTAAATATACGCTCCTCGTCTCGATATATTTTCGGCAGTTAAGAAATTTCTAAATATCTATGAAGAAAAAAACAAAGGTTAACAATGAAAACCTTTTAGAAAATAAAAAAAATGTAAGGGTTTACAATAAAAAAAACGTACATGAAGCGGAAAAAATAAAAGTTCATAACTAAAAAAATTGTGAATACAAATTGAGATCGTTTTCACCATTTTATTTTAAGTCCTTGTTTTCGTCAGACCCCACACACACACACACACACACATATTTATAGTCGTGGGTTCAAATAAGAAGGGCAATTTTCGTGAGAACGTAGGAAACACTTCAAAATTACTATTTAAATATCAAAAACACGTTATTTCACAAAAAAAATTCGTAACTCCTTATTCAAATAACTTTTAGAAGCTATTTTTTAAATAAAAATTTTTTGACGTTTTTTTATTTTTTAATTATTTTTTGTTTAATGTTTTTATTCATAATAATCACGTTTTATAACTTAATAATCACATGAATAATATGTGATTATCATATCATATTTTGTATCATATTTTGTGATTATCTCAAACACATGATAATCACATTATATTAGAGAATAATCACATGTGATTATCATATTATATTTTGTGATTATCTTAATTAATCACATTACTAACGACCGTAAAAAAAGTTCGAAAAAAAAAGTTAATATTTTTTATTTATATTTATATCATATCTTCCAAAAGTTATTTTATTAGTAATCATTGAAAAAGTTTCGAATAAAAATGTATTTTAGATAGTTAAAAAGTGATTTTAAAGTTTTTCCTACGTTCTTATTTGAACCCACATATATATATATATATATATATATATATATATATATATATATATATATATATATTAGGTGGAAGACCGTGCAATGCACGGTAATTTATTAGAATTGTTTTAGATATTACATGATTAAATGATAATTCTAGTACATATTTTTTAAAATAATTTATAAAATAATATTAATTAAATAATTTATAGGACTTTGTTTTCGTATGTGACTCCTCTTTCCATATTATTATAATATATGTAGAATTTATATTTATTATTTATTAATTATTATAAAATAATTAAATAATAATATAATATTAATTAAATAATTTGTTAACTGAAGTTAAGAGATTGACACGTGGCATTCATGCTTACATGGCAAATTATAGAGCTTTTTTTTATACTCATTTAGTGTATATATATATATATATATATATATATATATATATATATATATATATATATATCATCTGTTTATGTCGTTAAAATTTTGACCAATAAAACTATTTAATTTTGTTAAATTAATTAAAATTTAAAACATGACATCATAATTCATTTATTTAAATAATCAATATATATTCATATACAAAATTAAATTGAGATAGGCCGTAGAGGAATTTAAAATAACAACTCAATTTTAGTTTGTGTAGTATACTTCTTTTCTTACTTATAAGTTATTTAATGAACTAATTTTTGGATAACTACTCAAGTCCATTAAAAAAATTACTTATTTACTATAATTAATTTAACTAATAACTAATACGATTCTGTCATTCTATTTATTTAACATTTACTCGAAATTTCACTTATCGTTCTTTCAACTTTTTTTTATATCGGGCGTCCATGTGATTGTGATTACAAATTATATCACATACAGAATTATATCATATACAGTCATTTATATTAACGACAATTTATTTTTTCTGTTAAGTAAGATCATGTGACTTACACATGAGTGCAAAATGATCACTTTATTAATTAAATGACCGCAAGTGTGATTTCGTAAACCACAGAGGCCACTTATTGGAATCGATCACGCTTTCATACTGCTCGTTTTGATTGATCACTAACACAATAAATAACACAACCTTGTATAAGCCAATAATAAAACGCACAAAATAGAAAAAACACGAACACACAAACGTTTTGCGTGGAAAACCTCTCAAGGGAGAGTAAAAACCACGGGACCAGCGTCCACTTAGAAATCTACTATATATGTACAATATTACAAGAATGGACGCTCCTCTCAACACTCTTGAATATTATCACGTATCTTCACACCATTCTCACCGTAGATTACAATAACGGAATTTGCGCCGTCGTTATTGAATTACTGAGACCGTCACACGGGACGGAGGGAGACACTCATATGCTCTCTTTTTTGTTCAATCTCCTCACCAAGACTCTATATTTAACTCCTATATTTATAGGAAACCCAATCTTGTCCATCAAGTAATCTTATTCCCCAAGATAACTAATCTCACTAATTTAAGAAACTGAATCATAACCCCACAAATCCTCCATTGATTCGAATTCACTAAATTTTCATCATCTCTCCGACATGGATCTACTCTTCAACGATAATGATTGTGATCTTAATCTTGTTGCCGCCGACTTTCTCTCTACCGGGACATGCCGTTAAACAACCTCGTTGTTAGGAAGACTTTCGACACAACGAACCCTCGCGATCAACATACTCCACCGAATCTCATCACCATTGAACCTCACATCATCCACATCACCCATTTAGCATCACCAATCATCACAATTGTTTTCCTCAAAAACTAAAGTTCACTCCAAATTAAACCCTACAACCACATCAAATTTCAACCGCAACTTCGAACACACGTATCTCCTACTTGAATGCCTGATCACTACCAAATTCGGTCACAATGTGGATCTATACGTCTTAAACACCCTGTAAAAATATCAAGATGATCCAACGGTTAACGATCCCTAAATACTTGCTATCCCACAGCTACGCAAACACCACACGAATTCTCAACAAAAAATTCGACAATGTCAATTCTCCACATTGTCACCACAAAAACATCCGATCAAAAATCGCAATGGTCAGATCGTAGAATTCCCTTTTATGAACCTACAATCCAAATTTCAGAACGATCCGACGGTTAACGAATTCACACTGTCAATTCTCCCGACACGGCGCATAATTTGAAGAACATTCATTCCAGTTTACAACGTGAATTTTAACTGTTGTTGATCTGCTTTAGCATTCATTCCAGTTTACAACGTGATTGTAAACGAGTAATTCTGCTAACTGGAAGAACTTATTTATAGTACTTGATCCATATTTTTTTTGAATAGACAATTTATTAGCAAAAGATCAATACCAGGAGGAACAAAATATAATAGATTCCGTGAAGGAAAAATAGTCCAGAAAGCATTTAACATTTTAGGCAGAAGATATCTTTGCAAGTTATGGATCAAAAATACGTCTTGGGCAAGAAGTCTACGATGACTAATTGGAGTTTCCTTTTGAGTACTTTTTAGAGGTCCATAAAAAGGAAAGTCTTTGAATTAATTATTTCATCACAATAGATCAGAATCATTGATAATCATTAAATATTAGTTACATATTATGTTAAAGGATGCTAACTTGTAACTCTATTCGACTTAGGCTCGTACATACAAACACATATAAATAGACACCAGTAAGTAGTAACAATATATCTTATGGATTCTAATTCTTCAAAGTTAATGGTACAATATTATAAAATTTCAAATCATAAGTAAATTCTTTCAATTTATAAAAGTAAAGTTATTACGTATAACTAGAAGTATACCCGTGCAATGGAGCCGTAATAGTAAATCGAATAAAAAACATATTAATCGGAAAAACTTTATCTACCTTATTAAAATTTCAAGGCCAACACATCATATTCGATATTCAATTGATCTTCATCGATGATCTTCATATCAACGTTATTTCAAACTGCAAGATGAAAGAGATGCTAAAAATTAGTTTTAACTCATAATTAATTTGGACGTTTCACAACTTCAAATTTAACGATTGTCTTGTCAACGTGTGAGTCCGTCGTAGTATAATTACAACTGAACATGATGATATGCTGCAAGTTTATGTGAAGTTTATGAGTCAATTTTTGTGTGATATATCATGTTATCCGTGCAACAGAGGGACGATTGAATGACAAGAAAAGTGTCATGCGATTAAGCAATACAAGAATTGCAACCCCACGTTTCATAAATGGCAAATTTAGTTTTTGAGCTAAAATACTGATTTTGTTATCAGTAAACACTATTTTGATTGCAAAAATAGAGGTGCTTTAATACACAAAAGTAGTTGATTTTAACTTAATAAAGGCCAAGCACAATATTTGACATTCTTGAATAAAAGTTTAATCACTATGAGTTACACAATTTACCTCCTAATTTTGATCGTGAAATCGGTCGATAGGACGTCTATTTCCCCGCTTTTCCTAGATAAGAATGATAGCTTAAATAATTAAGCAATATTGAAATATTAAAGCAGTAAAACCTTCTCAACCAACACGTTTTCGAACAAAACTCAATTAATTTCCTGCCTCGTGTTTTCCATTTTAGTGATTTTTAAAATGAATTAGTTGCAAGCAAAAGCAAATTAGATCGCTCCAAAATGTCATTTAGTCATTAAAATTGTATGATAAATGGTCAATAAATACTAATCAATATGTTTGCATTTTCATGAAAATTTTAATTATGTCACTGTATCGAAATCTTGTTAGCCTTTTCATACCAATTTGCCTGCTCTTACTTGTTCATTATGCAGCTACAGAAGTAATTTTTAAGATGTTAAATTCAAATATTTTTCATTTTTGTGTTTATAATGCTTGCAAGATTAACTGTTTTTTCCTCTGTTTTTTCTTTGTTGGATTTTTAGTGGGTGAATCATGGAGGAGATATAACGAACCGTAGATTCGCTACCGACGAATACCTGATCAATCCTTCGACTGTACACAGACTCAAGCTAAGATGGAAGTTCTTCACGGGACGAGACATATCAGCGACACCAGCTGTCGCTGATGGAATCGTGTACTTCCCAGCATGGAATGGGTTTTTGTATGCAGTGAATGCCTTCACTGGTACTCTTATTTGGCAACAGAACCTGAGCCAGCTAACTGGCTTGCCAGGAACCGGAGTGACTGTAAATGTAACTGTCTCAAGAGCCACGCCTGTTGTTTCTTGTGATCTTTTAATCATTGGCATCTATGGGCCTGCTGTTGTGATTGCTATTAATCGTGTCACTGGGCAGCTTGTTTGGTCAACTATGATCGATCCTCGTCCACTTGCTCTCATCACTGCATCCGGAACTGTTTATTCTAGGTGATCAGTTGTGTCAAAGTGTCTAAAAGTTCTTTATTCTCTGCTACTTGCGACTAGCCTAACTTTGTCACTGAATATACGTTAATTGTTGATACATTCATCCCTATAAAAAGTCATATCAATGACTTGTAATTCTGTCGTTAAGTCCGCCAAAGACTGATTTGCGACGGTGTTGGATTCTTTAAGTCCATAAGCTGAGTGTTTCTTTTCATTATTTTGTAGGGGATTTTATGTGGGAGTGTCATCTTTGGAAGAAACGCTACCGGCTAACAAATGTTGTACATTTCGAGGAAGCCTAGTGAAGCTAGACACTCAAACAGGAGCGATTCAATGGCAGACGTTTACCGTCCCTGATAATGGTGGACATCTTGGCGGTTATTCAGGTGGAGCCATATGGGGAAGTAGTCCTGCCATCGATGTTTCCCGAGGATTTGTTTACGTAGCCACTGGCAATCTCTATACCGCCCCACCAGAGGTAACCAAATGCCAAGAAAAGCAAAACAATCAAACTACAAAACCTAACAAACCCGATCAGTGTGTTGGACCCGATGTTAGGTTTAATTCAATAATTGCTTTGGATATCAATTCTGGTAAAATTATTTGGTCGCAACAATTAGGGGGTTACGATATTTTCTATTTTGCATGTTTGATTCCAAATAATCCTGATTGTCCACCTGGACCTAACCCCGATGCCGACTTTGGAGAAGCGCCAATGTTGCTCACAATCAGGTCAAATAGGACATCACGTGATGTTGTCGTAGCTGTACAAAAGAGTGGGTTCGCTTGGGCTCTAGACCGTGACAATGGCAACATTGTTTGGTTCAAAGTAAACACCAACTTTTCTTTTGTGACAAAATCTGCGTCACTAAGAATTCCAACTTTTAGCTACGGGAATTAATTTTGTCAACTGTTAATACTTTCTGGTTTTATCGTATTGTAGCTTGCAGGACCAGGAAGTAACGAGGGAGGAGGAATATGGGGTGCAGCGACGGATGGAACGAGGGTGTATACCAACATAGCGAATGCTGCTCGTTTACCATTTACGCTTGCACCATCTAACAAAACCACCAATGTAGGTGGATGGGTGGCTTTGGATGCAAAGACGGGTCAGATTGTATGGACCACGGCTAACCCAAGCAACGACTCGGCTGAAGGACCTGTGTCACTAACCAGGGGTGTTATGTTTGCAGGATCAGTGGCTCCAAATGGTCCATTATATGCGTTGGACGCCCAAAATGGGAGTGTTTTATGGTCATATGAAACCGGAGCTACTATATATGGTGGAGTATCAGCGAGTTACGGGTGTATATATGTTGGCCATGGGTATACAGTTGGGTTGGGGAGGTTTCATCCTTGGACTCCTGGCAAATATCTCTTCTCCTTTTGCATTTTCTAAAGCCAGATAAATGTTATATCAAAAGAGAATAAAGTCAAGTTGTTATAGTTATTTGTGTGGGTTCAAGATTACGAACAATCTCAACTACATTTCATATGAACATAAATACAAATAACAGAAGTTTTAAACCAGGAATAATAAAAGCATGTTTGAGTGTATTGTTTTACAACTGCATGTATGAGAGTGTATGACTATAACGAGATATTTCTCTTTTGATAAAAGCATGTATGAGTGTATTGTTTTACAACTGCATCAACAAACAGAGGACTGTTATTCTGTTTGTAGTCGTTGCCAGGACCAAACCAACAACTACCGTGACCAGCGGTGGAGCTAGAATTTACTAGTTGGAGGGGCAAAAAAATCTGTTTTGATTATTTATTCAGTTTTGGGTGTAAAACTTATAAAATATCATAAATACCCCTTAAAAAATTTCTTTTTTACATGATTTGAAAATTCTCTGGGGGCAATTGCCTCCCTCTACATCCGCCCCTGACCTGACCGTGACAGATTTGTCACTCACACAAATGATCCTAATAGTGGCAAGGAAGTGATATATATATATATATATATATATATATATATATATATATATTTGCATTCAAATGAATGGTCTGACACAAGAACGAACAAAATAAAAATGCAAAAACATGCCTGAGGCGGGGAAGGTTAATCCAAAGGAATGTCTACTGGATTTGTACACGCGTCTGACAGATTGAAGCTGTCACCAACAATGCCTAATTTTTATATTTTTTTATAAAGGCAATTCTGCAAATTAACCTAACCCACATAGTATATACATGTCTCCCAGGATGTTTGAACCGACAAACCTCTTAGTTAGTGTGCTCTTACCCACATAGTAACCTCTTAGTTAGTGTGCTCTTACCCACATAGTATATACATGTCTCCCAGGATGTTTGAACCGACAAACCTCTTAGTTAGTGTGCTCTTTACATACTGCTAAGCCAAAGAGTACAAACAATGCCTAATTGATGCCTAATTGCTCAACGTATAATGGTTGTTTGGGGGTCCAGGGTAGAAGTAGAACAAATGCACTCAATTATACCCACCAAATAATATGGTCCTATTTGCAGCTCACATGAAACATATTATGATTACCATTCATTTATATTAAATTCACGAGATGAACTGAAGCTGTCTACGTTTGAACTAATATCGTTAAAATCACGACCCTGTTCCTAGAATTGTATGATCCATAAAATTATTATGCAGCTAAGATCAGGTTAGGATCGTAAAATCATTTGACGATCTAATTCTACAAATAGACTCAAATTTCTAGTTTGGTTGTTTCAATGATCATAATTTCTGGTTTTGACTCTTTCAATGATATACGATTGACGGATCGAATCGGTCTTGAAAATGAGCTGAGATATTTTCCTCTTCTTGCTACCCAACCCATTAAAGAAGAGGAATCAAGATGGATAATTGAAGATGAATCAAGGTAGATAAAAAAATAAAATAAAATAAAAAATAAAAAAACCTTCTTGTGATTCAGTGAACAGTCGTGAGCAATTAATTTGGTGAGTTTTAGTTACATCTCATCTAACCTGAATTAATTTCTACTCTTCTCCATGCTTAACATTTCATTAAGTGCAGATCCATGGACCTCCATCAAATAATTTGGAGGTTCGGTGATGAAGCAAGAAATCACATCTCTAAGTGTAATAACACCGAGGACAGCATTACCATCACTCACAACATATATCCTATGAACACATTTTGAAGACAGAATGCTTATCACCTCACCAAGAGTTGACCCAAGTTTGCATGTTATTGGCGTAATAATCTTCAAGTTGTCCTCTGATGTCGTAGCAATCGTGTTCATGAAATCTTTAACAGTCAACTTCCTGAAGAGCAGAAAGATTAACAATAATCAAGATAGAACATATATAGTACCCGAATAACAATGATGAAAATTGAATACCTGAAATTGGTGAAAAGCTTCTGCTTAAGTAACAAAAATGTGATGTCTTTTATGCTCACATTACCCACGATCTTCTTTATTGGGCCTTCCACCACTGGGAGACCTCCAATTTGGTTGTCTTTCATTTTCTTGAATGCTTCAAGAACTAGTTCATCGCTTTGACTGCTTATTACCTGATAATGGGAAGATTTGAAGGTATAAATTCACGGTTTAAAGGAGAACTAGGATAAAATTAGAGACCCAAGTTCGACCTCTTTAGTTATGGATGTGGCAATTGGGTAGTGTTTGATTGTGTTTGATCTGAAAGTCACCCAAAGTCTCTTTGTTATGGGCCGAACAGGTTTAAAGTATTAAGCTAAAAAATAATATTATAATTTATGTTATCATATTTTTAGTCACTTTGACTATTTATAAATAAATTAGAAATTAAACAAAAAAGTGTCTGCATGTCAACCTGACCCAGGTGACACTTTTGACCCAAACAAAAAGTGACCGTCATCTCAAACCCATCTTGACCCACTACTCAAACAGCCTAACCCATCCTTCTCTACACCTCCAACTGAAACCACAACTCTTACCTTTTCTTTGGAAACAAACGGTAGTCCCAACTCCGTTATGGGAAGAACAGAGATAGCATCAAACCAATCTCTTCCTTTGCATTGTTCCAGACCCTGAACAACTGCAGACTGAGTTATGAAGTTTTTAATCAACGGTTCTCCAGGTTCTATCACAGGAACATTCCTAAGCCGATACTTCGAAAGCAGCAACAGAACACTCAGCATAGAACTATCAGTTGAGACTGGAATATAAGGTGCCCAACGGTAACCTTTCACTATGGATTTCACCTGAAATAGCAATACGTGTTTTTATTCAATATTGTAGTCAACCCAATAGTTGGTTGTAGATAAACTCACCTGGGTAGACTTAAAAGGCTCCTCTTGAAGGATAACTTTATAGAAATCCTCACCCAATTCGTCAGCTGCAGTGGGGGCGTCTTTTGCCATTCCTTTTTCAGCAGCCACACCACCAGCAACAGCTGCACCAACTGCAGCAACAGTTAAGCCGGCTGCAGCAACTGGACCCGTGGCACCTAATGCGATGGCTCCAAGAGTGCTTGCAGCTCCAGCACCTAGTCCTGCGGCTGTTGCTGACGTGACAGTTAAGGCAGCAGCAGCCAAATCTGCAGTTTCCAACACCCATAAAACTATGGTTGAGTAATCAAGGATCCCCAGGTACCTTTCTTTCCAGTCTGTACTGTCCCCAGCATCCGGGTTTCTAACTGGTGCTGATATTATATTGGATTCCGAAAGAATCTTGACAGCATCAGCAATCGAAATGTCGGCTTGAATTTCAATGACTACAAATAGAATACTAGCTCAGCCAATTAATTACTAGAAACATATGTAACAATGGCTACAGCAGAGTCGATTTTTATATTCTAGTAGTGGCATTCATACGCTTAGTTTCAATGCAATGAATCACATGTTGAATATATACACATTTTACAAGAAAGATAAAGAGGGCTGCCCACTGATGTTTAAAATTCTTCCGTCGCCAAACATGTCCATATATTAAACGTTTCTAGTGTCATATGAATTATATGTTTAATTCGATGAACATAAAAATGAATAAAAAAATAGATTGTTGCATTAAACATAAGGAATATTGATGTATTATTTCACTGGAAGTACGCATACCAATATCGAATTAGAAGGTTATTGTTACGAAAACCGGCTCTCAAACCTCACCGCGTAGGGCGTATCTACTGGGATCCTCTCATATTCAAAACATCATGATACTTCATATAAGGATGTTTATTCTAGTCGGTAGAGGGTCCTATTTTTCATGAAAGGATCTTAATCCCACTGCATACAGATATAATGATCGCTCAAACGCATACAATACAACATCAACGCGAACAAAACTCACTGAAAAAGTAAAAGAAAAACGCATAGAATATTAAAATATACATGGTTGGACAAGTCAACGTGATCAACACAATCCATGGATACACTGGAAAAATTATCTTAGTTATTACTCAAAACATTCGGTATAAATTTTACAATTTCATATATGGTTTATATTTATAGTGATATACGGATTAAAGTTAATCCCATCTGATAGCATGAAAGCAGTATCAGACTCTACAACTCACAGTTACTAAAAAATCAGAGAAATACATATATATCATAGCATGAAAACGAAGAGTGCGCTATAATTTAATGATACCTTTGCCTCTAGGAACTTGAGGGAAAGAAGAAACGGGAATTCGAGAGAAAGCAGCAGTTAATTTCTCCTGTAATGAAGGAGACAATTTCTTCCTGTTTTGAACCACCTCAAAGTACTCATCATACTCTGTTGTAACAACATCCGATTTTTCTTTTGCTTTTGTTTTAGCTTCTGTTGTTGCATCCGTCATGCTTGCTTCCTGCTATATATGCAATGTATTACCTGCCAAAATCAAACACACTTAAAACTCCATAACTTATCAAAAAATGAAGGGAAAAAAAATCCAAGGTGGCAATTTTCAACCCATTTACTTTATCAACCGGTCGGGTTGGGTTATATACGGTCTACTTGTAAGTTGTAACGCATTAAAGGGGTGAATTTATGCGAATTAGCTTATAAGAAAAAAAAATCAATTCAGCCAAACGAGTTGAAAATCGCAATAAGTGTATTTTAAATGAACTAAACATCATCAATCATTTTGTTTAACAAAATAAGATCAATTAACACTGTAATGATATACAGTATATTTTTAGGTGTTCCTTAGAATTGCTTACTTTTTTAACGTACTCATCTGCTAAACAATAAGTAAGTACCTTCAATTCTGATTATTCGTTCTCAAATACGGAAATACCTATATATATATATCTATATATAAATGACATTTGTGGACAAATTTACAGTATTCCGGGTCGGGTCAACTCAACATGTCTCTTTTCAAATTTTAACTGATGGCTAAAGTTACTCCCTACGATCCTCCCGCCTCGCCCAATCGCCCGTTATGCCACCTCTAATCAGTACAACCTACGGAAACATTGATTGCATGGACACTAAATTATCTCATGATAGTTGCATCTGATTATCACGATAATATATTTTATCAGGATCCGTATCAATTAATCTATTTTGTTAACTATACGCGATTTAAAATCGAGAAATATATATGAATCAAAAATTATTATTGTAATTACCTCGTGTTGTATGCGCGTTGATGATCTTGATTTGAAACACACAAGGAAGAAGTAGATCTGAAATACGTACCAGACAAACACAGAGAAAGTGATTTAATAACAGAAACAAAGAAAATGAATATCAATCAGGAATGATGATCATGTAGGTAGTTTTGTTCATCTGCCACGTGTGAATGGTGTATGAAGTGGCGGGGAACACTGAACGAAATGTGGCGAATGAACTGGTAAAAAGGAAAATGTTTCATTTGTTCCTCTGATCTTATTCATACTTACACTTTCAGTCCTTATAGTTTATTGTTAAGGCCTCAATGTTGAATTTTTTTTATTTTATGAAGGATAAGAAATCTTAAATTTAAGTTTACTCTGCATCTTAAAAACTGATGAGAACAAGGATTTATTTGCCCAGCCTTCGTGACGCGTTACGTATGTTATTTAACTAAGACTTTATTTTTTTCATTATATATGTTGCGTATGTTATTTGATAAGACTTTACTTTTTCATTATACTAGACTATAACCTAACTTCGCGGGATGATACATGTATTTTAACATACAGTGATTCGACACCATAATGTAATTGTTTGATAATCTTTAAAACTTGTATTTGGTAATAAGAGAATTCTACTGACGGATTATTGGTTACATTCGCAATGAAATTTGTAGTCTATGTTGATTTCAATACATTTGTAATCAAATTGAACGGACAATGCATTAACATTACATGAGTTAAGATGATTCAAAAGTTGACAAAGGCATGTATTAGTAAGCAAGAGACAAGCTATAAATGTAGGCAATTTTGGATGTCTTTGACGGTGTAATATTTTGATGTTTGGACTTTAAAGCCTTTAATTATAAATATATGGGTTTTTTTACCGCAAACGCACGTAATAGAAAAAATAGCTTAAATATATAACTCGAAAATAAAATACTAAATTTTTTTTGCTTGCAAGCTCCAAACAACCTCCAAACAACGTGGTATTTTCAACATGTACTAAAAATGAGAGATGGCAACATTTTGATCCAACCTGGACGAACATCAGTTCCAGTTCTAGTACATTATTTCTGGCCTCTGACGGGAATGAAAAGGATGGCCTCTATTTATAGATTTCAGGTTAGCGAATCCAACCGCCGGTTGGATTTTTCAGCCGCCGGCTGGGTTGGCTTTTTACCCACGAAACCTGGTTTTGACCCCCGCGCTCCAACTGCCTTCCATATTTATGTTCAACCGCCGATTGAACTGCAATTCTAGAATATTCTACAATCGGGCTGGGCTTTTCCTGTTGGGCTTCAATCTTCACAAATCCGGATTTATTTCCTTGGCCCAATAACTTATCTTTTGGGTTTAATTTTCTCTTTAAGCTCAGTCTTCTTGATTCTTAGTCTTTACTTCATTTTCTTCAGTTTTTGTGCCCGTTTTCTTCAGGAATGCCGAATCTCCTAGCGATCAAGGTCTGGTGAGCCTAGCTAACCTTGGTCAACCGGCAGAGAATTGGAGTGATACAAATATTCCTCCTTGTGCACCTCTTTGAGGACCCCCATACTCTGTAACAAACGAGTCACAACTGATCCCATGAACATATGTTTCTTCATATTTAGGTTCTTTTTCCCTTTGATCGCCTCCATAAATTTGAGCTCCTCCGCGGTTACCGATCCATTTTCCCTTTTATCAAGAATCGAGCAGCATAGGACTTTGTGAAGAATCAGATGGATAAGTCTATTCAAAGTAGTAGACTTCACACTACTCCTAAAGCTCGTCCCGGCTAGGTCCATTCAAATCTCCTTATGATCTCTATGTGGGAGACTGGAAATGGTTTGGACGCTGTTTGTGAACCACTCGGACTATACCTGAGACCGGGTGTCTAAACCAAGATATACTCCGAGATCACCTGCTGATATCCTATGAGTCTTCCTTCGGAACTTGAACGAGATCTTCTTTTTATCAGTAATGCTCATCTCCTCGTTGAACTCATATGTCATCATGAATTCAGTGATGGGCTCTCGGTATACACCCTCGTCTATACTAAAAAGATGAAAGAATGCGGAGGGTTCTTGACCTTCTGTCTCATATTTAATCAAATCCTCCAACTCTTCCTTCAATCCCAAACTCCTCATATCCTGCCAAATTATCACCCGGTTACTTCCTAAAAATCGACTCATCCACTGGTTAACTTCTGATTTCTTTTGTGAAGTAGTGGCCAAGCTGACAAGTGAAGGATGTAACTGTTCCATCTGAAACACATGATAAGAGAGTTAAATCATAATAATTTGATAAAGTATTCCCCATTTTCTAAAGAAAATTGGAAATGTAGGCGTTAGAAATGAGCATATCAGCAAATTTTTATGAATAATTCTCAATCAAAATCCGCAATTTTCCTAAATATGTATAAACTTTTTAAGAAAATGGAAAACAAAGTCTCAAAGTTGCTAATGATTATTCAAAGTAGTTAATATCACCAAATTGTGATCAAATACCTTAAGTAACTAGCACGTTGTATACTTTATATTAATTCATGAGCATATGACTTGAAATTTTCAAGACATGTAATTAACTCAAATTAATTAAGCTTACAAAGAAACATGAATGTAATCCTATTTCTCATAAGTTTTTAATACATGTATTAACTTTTACGGTGGCTCAAATAGTTTGAAAACTTTTATTCAATAAAGAATAGTTACTTGGAAGAAATGGAATCATTCTTAAAGTTTCATACACTTTATTTATTAAAGTGATACCATTTTTAAACGAATATGTTACCATAAATTCAACCAAAGATTCTTTCGATAATTTCCATAAACTTATTATGTTTAAACTAAGCATAATCATCTTATTAAATGTAGGGCTTTCATTTGAAGTGATTATCAAAGTTTAATCAAAATTTGCTTACTTTAATTATTGAAAACTATCTTAAACCTTCTTTGAACATTATCAACTAATCTACTTATGTTAAACTAGCAATTTTAAGCATAATTCAATCATCAAAAGTCAACATAAGCAATTAGTCACCGAAAGTCAACAAAATACACAAACTATAATAGTCACCAACTAGTGAAAAAGTCAACACTTGAAATTTTAAAGTTGAAATTCATCCATTAAATCACTCAATTGTGCTCATAATCATGTTAAGCATCAAGATAAGCATGAGTTTAAACTATAATACACAAACTTTAACCATGAATTTCAAGAATTAAAGTGTAAACTGTAAATTTAAAGAAACCCATCAAAATGATGCAAAATAGGTTGAGAATTACCTTAATCTTGATGAAATGATGCAATGAATGTAAAAGAGATGAGTATTTGATGAATTTGGAGCTTGAAATTATCAAAAATGGTGGAAAATTAAGGAGATGGTGAAGGTGGCCGTAGGTTTTGGGGAAGAAAGGGGGAGAGAAAAATTTTTGATTTTGTGTTTATTTGTTTAATAGTGGACCCCTTTTCTAGCCTAAATACATTTTAATTCAAAACGCGAGAGATACGATACGTACGATTGGTTTTTGAAGTGTTTTTTTATTTTTAATTAACCAAAAGTATGTATGTATCTTCAATATTTAAAAAAAATGTACTGTGCTTTTCCGCGCGAAAACTGTGCAGTTTAAGACGCATTTTATTGAAAGTAAACATTATTTTCGTGTTCTTTAAAAATTAAGACAAGTCCGAACTAATTTTACCAAAATATTTTTAAATTTTCTGAAAAAGTTCGGAGAAACGCGAAATTCGTTATTAACTTTCACGAATTAAGTTTTAAAGAACGTTTTTCTTTTATTTTTATCTAATGTTAAAACTAGAATTTAACTACTAAAATTAACTAATTATCCTAACTAATTTATCTAAATAAACCTAGTTAAACTTGGGGTGCCTCCCAAAAGCGCTCAGTTAAAGACGAGAGCTCGACTTTCAAAGAACTTTACGCATAAGTGTCTGAGATGATGTTCTCAGACGAATTTGATGCCCTAGGTTGAGGAAAGGTGTAACGGGGAATAAATGGATATTGAAGCGTTTGATTAATGTTAAAGACTAGGTCTGTAGAATTTAAGTAAAATCTTTTGAATTCACTTTGGAATTTCCTTTCTTCCTTACCTAAATCTAATAACGCATCAGTTAATCGATTGAGTTCCCGTTTGACCTTCTTAGGGTTAGAAATATCATCCCTGGGTCCAGTGTCTATACGAGTAAGATCGTAGAGTAATTTTGCCAAAACGTTTAAAAATTCTTTTTCCTCCTCCAAATCGGGGTTTCCGTAAGTAGTGTGAACTACTTCGAAAATCTCCGTTATATATAATTTTTGTTGAGAAATGAAAGGAAATTTTTGTTGGGAAAAACAATGATCAAACCCAAGTTATAAATCTGAGGAGTCAAAATCTAACTCAGTTGTATTCGGGAAAAACTTAGTGAATTCCTGAGTCTGTGTTTCTGAGTCTGTGATCCACAGACTGAAGAATTGTTTCTGAGTCTGTGCTTCACAGACTGAAGAAATTCTCATAGACTGAAAGTCGTGCTCTAGTTGAAGACTTATGAATTCATCATCTGAAGAATGAAGATCGAAGACAGAAGGCTTCACAGACTGAAGATCACAGACTGAAGAGCACAGACTGAAGAGCACATATTGAAGAACGAAAGTACAATCGTACAAAAGCAGTTCTTCTTTCTCTAGGCTACGGTACAACTGAAAAGATGTTTGAGCAAAGTCAAACATCGGAAAAAGGTTCTCTTCTCAGCAAAGAAGCCTTTTACCTTTTGCTTTTTCTATTTCCAAGAAAAGCAAAAAGGGAAGAGTGCAAAGTTGACCAAGATGAATTTGTTATCCATTGGACAACTGACTGAGCTGGATAATAGAAGTTGATACTCAACTTCTATAAATAGCAGCTCAAGAGCACCACAAAGGAGATATCCAAAATAAGAAGTATACAAGACCTTTCAAGCTTAGGCTAAAAGCATTACCACACTTACTGTTTAGTTTGTAGTGATAATTGTATCAAAGTATACTACTTGGATTGTATTCAACAATCTGTGTGTGTTTGAATACTGTGTCTTCATTGTAAGACAAACAATTTATTGTGAATAAAACTTTAAATTCATAATATATTCTGTGCTTTAATTAATCTTGTTTTCCACCTTGATTAATTAACTTGTTTGATATAACTTAGATATAAACTAATATATTAAATACTTGTTATTTAATCTGTATCTAAGTTTTGGGACCTTTAAGACCTAACAACTGGTATCAGAGCAACTAAAGATTTAATTATTAATTATATCTTTAACGATCAAAAGGAACCCAGTTTTATCAAACAATCTTCAAAACCCATTTTCTCTACATTTTCTTCCTTGAAAAAGGACTTCTTCTATTGCTATGGCTGGGAAGGGAATTCCAATCTTCAATTGTGTAAATTTTACCCACTGGAAATTGAAAGCTGAATGGTTTCTTGCTAGCATTCATGATGAAATGCTTAGAGTCATTCAGGAAGGACCCATTATTCCTGGCAGAATAGTTCCTGCAATTCTGGATGCAAATGGTATTATTGTGACACCTGAAAAATTTGTTGAGGCTGCCAAAAATACCTGGACTGATCTAGACACGCAACTATATGCATTAGATTTTAAGGCCAAATCCATTCTGGGCAATGCTGTAAAAAGGATTTTTAGGTACCTTAAAGGTACTCCTAACCTGGGTCTTTGTTATCCCAAAGATTCTGGTTTTGATCTAATAGGTTCTGCAGATGCAGATTATGCAGGTTGTAAATTAGATAGGAAAAGCACTTCTGGTGGATGTCAACTACTAGGTGGAAAACTAGTCAGTTGGTCAAGCAAGAAACAGAATTCTGTTGCTATATCCACTGCAGAAGCAGAATATGTAGCTGCTGGTAGTTGCTGTGCCCAATTGCTGTGGATGCAACATCAACTAGCAGGCTATGATTTGGCGTTTACAAAAACTCTAATCATGTGTGATAACCAAAGTGCCATTGCCATCACTGAGAATCCTGTATTTCTCTCCAGAACAAAACATATTGAGATCAGACATCACTTTATCAGAGATTGTGCTGAGAAAGGTAAAGTGATTCTCAAATATGTGCCCACAAATGACCAACTAGCAGATATCTTTATTAAACCTCTTAATGAAGATAGATTCTTATATCTGCTTGGTCAACTAGGAATGCTCAACCCCTAGTAAAACTCTTGAATCTGTGTGATTCAAACTCTCAGTCTGTGCCTGCCTTTCAGTCTGTATGTCTGTACCCTCAGTTACATACAATCAAATAGCACAGACTCAGAGATTTTTGTAAATAAATCAAAGAAAATACCAAAAAGATTTTACAATTCTATTATTTTCTCTCAGTCTGTCTGTTATATGGTTCAGTCTGTGTGACGTCATCCAGACTCACTGCACAGACTAACTATATACCCTCAGACTATGTTTCTTTTATCTTCATTTAATTTATTATTTTATTTTATTTTTTTAATTTTACTTTTTTTAATAAAAATAAATAAACAACAATATCTTTGCATTTAATGCTTATACCAAATTTATGGTAATAATCATTAAAAGTTTTGGCGCTTGCTGTTCTTTTATCTGCTCAATACAAAAAGGTGCACGTGCCTAAGCCTCATTGCTACAGTAAAAGGGATAATCATTAGTGGGTCCCGTTTAACGTAAATTTAATTTCGTTAAATACCCATTTTCGGTCTCTTCTCTTTTTCTTCACTTGTACTTGCACACCAAAAATACACAGAGTTTGTGAACCCTAACTCTTCATTAATCAACCATTTTCAAACTCAATCTCAAGAAATCATCTTCAAAAATGGCTGATCAATGGGTTTACACACCACCTTCTTCTATCGCTGCGGCTAAACCCTTTAAACAGGGTAAACAGGTAAAACTCTGTATAAATAATCAAGTTGCTACCATTTCCATTTCTGATTTTAAAAAGAACCAAGGATTTGAGGAATTAACAAACTTTATGACTGCTCATCCTTTAAGAGGAGCATTTTTCAACACTATTCCTCAAATATATCCTGATTTTCTTATGAAATGGTGGTATACTAGCTCCTCAAATAGTACCAATACTGCAATTACTGGTACTATTGATCATGGTAAACGGGCAGTTACCATTGATCAGGAGCTAATTAGGAATGTCTTAGACTTGCCCTTGGGAAATAATTTTGCACCCATTCCAACCAAAGAAGCAGCAAGGGCTTCTCTTACTTTGGTTGGATATACCAAAGAAAAAGGCACCATCTTGATGTCAGGATTCACCCCCTGATGGAAATTTTTAATCTCTGGCATCATTAGAAGTCTAGGAGGTAAATCTGGTAGCACAAGGGAGTTAAATGAGTTTGAAACTCAACTGTTAAGCTCATTCATCACTGGTTTAAACATCAACTTTGCAGAGTTGTATTTTCAAGAAATTTTAAAACTGGTGAATGAGTCTAATAGAATTTTTAATGTACCTTTTATAAGGTTACTCTCTTTGTGCATCCAATCCAGATTATCTGGGTCTATATATATATCCTTTAATAATAAAATTGCAGATATACCCGTACCCGTGCACACCTATAAAGTGTTTAACCATCTGGTTCCACATACTGGAGCACCTATCACTGCTGCTATGCAGCAATGGATTGATCACCCATATGTTGCTTCTGCATCTATGGAGGGTGATGATTCAGGTGATAGTGAGGGTACTGAGGCCCAGACTGTTGAAGATAGTTTGGCTGAAGTAGAGCACACAGACTCCATGAACACAGACTCAACTCAGTCTGTGCACTTGGAGTCAGACTCAAACATTGCTGAGTCTGTTCTATCTTCAACAGAAGATGCAAGTAGTAAATCTTCTTCTCCTGAGGAGATGGATATAGATAAACCTTCTTATCCTAGCCCATCCTCACCCACAAAAGAGAGTCACAAACAAACCAACCTAGATGAGTCACCACTCACTCTGGAGGAATCACCAGACTCAACCCCCAAAAGTATAGCACGAATGGAATCATCATCCATGGAGTTGGATGTAAATAGAACACCCTCCTGTGCTGTAGACCATTCCATTACAGCTCTGCTAGAGTCTGTGGTGCCAATGGCTACCCAACTGATCCAACCTGAACCTAGATTAGTCAGCTTGGATACCCACGTTACTGCTACTACATTGTCCCCTGTAGTATGCATTGATGAAGATGCTCCAATCCTGAGCACTACCACCCCCTCTTTACCTCACTCACAATGGCTAAACCCATACTGACCACTAGTCCTGTACTAGTTCACATTCTAGTGAGTCTCTCCTTACACCACTCTGCACAGATCGTCAATGCCCCAGTCATGCCCCAGTCATGTCACAGACTGAGGTACAGATCTCCACTTCTTTGCTTAATGATCTACCATCTTATAACCAGATGGTTAGTGAAGGCATACAATCCTCCACATTTGTTGCCAGTGATATGGTCCCTTTACACCAGGGACTACTTGAGGCAACAAATGCAACACAATCAATTCCCAGTGATGTCTTATCCTATCACCGGATTCGATCTGAGGGAAACACCACTACACCACTCAATGCCTATGATCGCTTTTCCATGCACAGGACACAGAGTGAGGCAAAGAGTGCAACACCTAAAGATTCCAGTGATCTTGCTCAGTTTCAACATGAGTCAAGTGAGGAACACCTACCATCACCCAATTCTAACCCTTCCAACCAGACCCAGTCTGTGCCTTCTAGTACACTTATTGATGTGCTTTCTGCCATCACCAAGTTCTCTGAATGGGTACAGACTGAGTTCGATAATAATAAGAAAGAGCTAGAGAAGATGAAGCATCTAGTTTCTACCATGGTGGATAAAGTGGATATGCTGGAGCTAAAGGTATCCAATAGGTTAGATGAAATGCAGACCACCCTCTCAAGCTTAGCTGCTGATGTCAAAAAGGGGGAGAAGATGAAGTCTGGGTCTGCAGATGCTAAAACCCCAAAAGATAATTTATTTAATAATAAATCCTTAGATTTAGGGGGAGATAGCAGTGAGGGAGATGAGGGAGATGATGGACCCGAAAGTTCTAGGGTGAAGTCCCAGATTGAAGCTCAGTCTGTGCCACAGACTAAAAATATGAGTGCACAGACTGAGGGGGAGCCAGAAGGATTGCAGGCAGGTGAACATACTGAGATGGTTGCACAGACTCGGGGGGAGTCATCCATTGTCTTACACATAGACCCAATAGCAACTATCTTAGGCCTAGGTCAGATGGAGCTGAAGAGACCAAGGGAAGATGAAGATGAAGATGTTCAACCTATGTAAATCAAAAGAGCCAGGAAGATAAAAAGAATGGCCAGGAGGATTCCTGAAAGGGATATCTTTGATTCCCAACCAAAGATGAAGGGGATCAAAATCTGGGATCAATTTGTGAAGCTGGCAGAAGAACAGGAAATTGATGATGAAGATGATGATGCCATCAATCCTGATTGTAGTTCTGAGTCTGAAGTATTTCGAAGATCAGATGATGATGAAGATGATGCTACTTTTGGAGGTGCAGATGAAGGTGCCTCAAAAGTCAAGACTGGAGAGTCTAAGTCTGTGCCCTCTGAACCTGCACAGACTGAGACACAGCATTCATCACAGACTCAGAGCTCAAAGTAACAAGCAGCAAGCATTGATGCTTTAATCATCAGTGCTGAAGCCATCCAAGCTGAAGCCAATCCTGCTAGACCAACAACAACAACCAGAATACTACCTCCAGAAATGAGCTTGAAGACAGAATGCAATGGAGAAGTGCTCATCTGATAAGCACATATCCTGGGTCGAGTTCTACTATGGAAGAAGATGTGGTTAAGGGTAAGGGCAAGGAGGTTGCATTATCCAAGCAGGAGAGGTTAAGCAAGATCAAGAAGATGGTGGATGATCATGCTGCTGGTACAAGAAATCCTGAACTGACAAATCTACAGGATGAACTCTTGCAACAAGAAGCTACTGCTCAAGGTATGTCTTTAACTGAATACTTGAATGTATTAACTGAAGAAGAGCAGAAGCTGAAGGAAGCAAGATTTGTTAACATGCTCTCCAAAGAATTAGAAGATGAAGGTTGTTTACAGACTCAATCAAGAAGGAGTCAAGTTGAGCAACAGATCAAAGAAGATGAAGAGCTGTCAAAAAGATTACAGAAGATAGAGAGCCTAAAAGCTAAGCTACAATCCACTTTCAGAAAGTCAAAGCTCAAGTAGAAGATTAAAGACTGTCATCTGAATAAGATTGGACATAAATTGAGGCTGAAGTTGACTTTGACCAAGAGCTCGGAAATGGTATGGGTGGATGACCTGTACACTCTAGGACTTAAAGAATGGCAATCCATTGCTAATCTTTTGAAGAGTGAAGCTGACAAAGATTTGAAGAAAGAAGTTCTGGATGAGCTATCCTACCTGATTGAGTTAGTTCTCAGTCTGGGGCTTATCTCAGAAGAAGAATACAAATTGTTCTGCATAGCAAACAACTTTGTAATAAAGAAGAAGTCAGCTGGGTTATCTACTGTGACACCCGGCGAATTAGGCCGTCATTAGTAATTAATCGTTGGTTATTACTACTTGTAATTAGTGTGAAATAGGACTAATTACGGAACATTTTGTATATTGTATTATACACTCATACGTAATTAAATTTTAATTTCGCAATTTCAATCGGATGGAATCCGACTCAGTAAATACGGACGTTGGTGGAAAAACTTTTTCATAAATAACGTGAATCTATTTTATAATTAAATAGTAGTTATTTACATTATATTATTGTTATATAATAATATACGAACACTTTACGTTTTATACAAAACGTACAATACGTAACGCAAACCCACTCGAAAACACAAAGGAAACACAGATTAAAATTTAACAATTTTAATTAAACAAACAATCAATTAAATTAATAGACAAGTGAGAAATAAGGTGGGAGCCCACACAAGATAAAAGTCTGCAAAGTCTAGGACCCTAGACCGGCTCCATACACTTCCCCAGAGAATATCATCATTTTGGTTACTTACACACACAATCCAACTTTTCATTGATCAAAATCTTAGAAGACTTTACTCAAAACTTTCCCTCATTTCCCTCCTCACAGCAAACACAAACAGAAACATTTTCTTTCACTTTTACTCTCAAATCTCACCAAAAATCACAAGAAGACTAACGGGGAACTAGGAGTCAAGCTTCACGATTTTTCATTCACAACTTGTTCGTCACACATTTTCGGGTAAGAACACACTCTTCTCAACTTATTTTGTTATTCGTAAGATTTCTGGGTTTAACATGCTAGTAAGTTCACTCTCGAAGTATAACCTAAAAACCCACTTGAAACAATCTTAAAACAAACTTACCAGAAAACCATTTATAATTTCTTACCGAAAACCGGCCTACTTTTACGTGTGTAAAAATAGTAAGATTTAACGTGTAAAAGCTTCGGGTCCTAAGCGAAAGTCTACTAAATCGAAACCCTTGAACAAAAATGATTTCTCAGAAACAAACAGTAGGAAATGTGCTAACGGTAGTAATAAAGGAAAACGTGCTAGCAGTAGAAACTATAAAAAACGCTCTAACAGTGGTAACCGGGTAAAATGAACTAGCAGTGGAAACTAAGGAAATACACTAACAGTGGTAACCGGGTAAAATGAACTAGCAGTGGAAACTAAGGAAATACACTAACAGTGGTAACTGGGTAAAATGGAACTAGCAGTGGAAACTAAAGAAATGCACTAAGAGTAGTAACCGAATAAAAGGAACTAGCAGTACTAATAATGGAAATGAACTGGCAGTAGTAATGAAAGAAAAGAACCAACAGTAGAAACTACGCGAGCAGTAGAAACTAAAGGAACAGTAGAAACTAAAAGGACAGTGGAAACTAAGAGGACAGTAGAAACTAAGCAAGCAGTAGAAACTAAGAGAACAGTAGAAACAAAACGAGCAGTAGAAACTATGTGAAACCTTCAGTCTGTGGAATTAGCGACACCACCCTTGTGTCGCTACCTTTGAAACCAATAGTATTAACTCAACAGTATTAACCTGCGACATAACCCTTGCGTCGCAACATTATAACTAGCAGTAGTAACTAGCAACACTAACCTCTATGTCGCAACATTTATAACCAACAGTATTAACTAGCGACACAAAGACCAACATTATTAACTAACGACACAAAGACCAACAGTATTAACTAGCGACACAAAGACCAACAGTATTAACTAGCGACACAAAGACCAACAGTATTAACTAGCGACACAAAGACCAACAGTATTAACTAGCGACACATTAGTCAACAATATTAACCATAGAACACCAAACCAAACAGTATTAACTTGGAACCCGAATAATCAACCAACTCACTATTTTATTTTATCATCCGTAATAATCAAAGTTAAATACTTACAGAGACAACTTGGAAACACATAAGGCATATTAACCTTATCCACTCGAAACACAAAACAATCATGATAATATTAATTGAAAATTAATATCATTTCAAACTCTTCACCAACGGGCCGTACATGTTTTTCTAAACGTAATCATGGGACAAATAACATCAAACATAACTAGTTGAGTGGACAACTAGCATGAATGATCTTTTGAGACATTCACTCATATATAACCTTGTGCGTTTAGGGCGCCAGAAGGTTACATCTTTGGACATACGGTTATTAATTTAAACGCACGCTTTCAAGACTCAGGTGAGTCTCATAGCCCCGCTTTTACTGTTTTAACTATTGGGGTGAGAATACATACACTATTTTCATGAACACGAGTACAGGTTTACACATATACGGATTGCATGAGTTTCACTTTCATAATCCACACAAAAGTCCTCTACACATCATAGTTTCGTTAGTATGGATCTTAGCGCGAGTATTAAAGAATAGTACTATTTGGGATTGACCATCCCCGTCCGGGTTAGTAGCTCTAACTGGTCAAACGGGCACTTTATTATTTGTTCATACGGATGTTCTGGATTAGGCATCTGCAGGAGGCAAACTCATATTGGTTGAGCTTCGGACTATGAGTTCATGGCAATAGTATACATTATTTTGCATGCGTGCAACTCATATGAAATCTCGTGGTTCACATTTACATTTTGATATCTAAACCTATGAACTCACCAACATTATTGTTGACCATTTTAGTATGTATTCTCAGGTTCACAACAGGAGTAGGATTACTCTAGGATCACCATAGCTCGAGTCGCATGATTTACAAACATTGGAGATTTCCTTGCATTACTATTTTGTATTATTAGTTATGTATTAAAATCTCTACATTTATTCGCGAACTCAGAAATTGCTGCAAACAATTTAATTATTAATGTACTATTTCGGTACTGATTTCAAAACGACGCATATAGTGGTCGTTCGATGTAACCCTGTGTAATGATCCATGACTAGTCGCGCCCCGACCCGACTTCCGCTGCATCATAATTTGGGGGTGCGACAGATTGGTATCAGAGCCATAGTTATAGCGAACTAGGTTGCATTAGTGGACCTAGACTATAACTCTTTAAGTAGTATTCCTCATTGGCATAACTAGCTCAGAAAAGTCATCATTCAGCTTTAATTTAGTATAGCCTGATCAACTATGCTCAATTAAAGGAGGATCGATGCAGGACCTGAAATGGTTATGGTGAGCGGGAATACGTTAGCAGACTTAATCACGATAGAGACTGAACCGGATTACACGTGCAATACTCAGTAGATTATTATACGTTGTACCTACATATATAGACCTCGCGTACATAAAATCTTACCACAGAATGAAAGATTTCTCAAACAGAATGTCGACAAACGAGGGAAACAATACACAGAACTCACCCAACCGTGCTCCTTCGGGATCTTAGCGCGCGCGTACCAGGAGTAACACTAGAGCCAACCAAGCTAGACCTCGAGTGAGGAACCCTGACACCGCAGGCACCTCAAACATGAATCGCCACCAAGCAGAGGCGCGAGAGTGGAATTGGCTGTCCAATGCACTTACAACCTGGAGACGCGAGGAAGGGATACGGTCCACTACCGAACCCATGGATATTTCTCCGTACACTCAGGAACCCACTCGTCACACTGTTCTAGTGTTAGCCACAAGACTTCACCGCCACGAAAGGAGACTCGAGGCAATGGAAGTAGAGCAAAGAGAGATACGGGATGACATGGTACAATTCTATCAAGGCCATGAAGACATTGCTGAAGTCGTGAATCTCACTAACAACTTGGCCACCGATACGAGGGACAAACTCATGGAATTGCGAACGAGAATACAACAATGTGAACAGCGATCACAGGAGGCTGAACAACACTCAAGCATGCTGGAACAACGATTAACACTGGCCGAAGAGAATGCACGTCAGGCTGGCAGACTTGCGGAGGCTGTCGAACGGATTATCACTCTGCTACCGCAAGCAGATCGACGCCGAGATTAGTGTATTATTCGTTACGTAACCTACTAATTAAACTTTTGTAACTCGTTGGACGTAAAGTTTCCCGGCATCTTTTGTAAACTTTAAACTCTGTAATCAATCGAACTCGTATTTTGAATGATATCAAATCTTGTTGCCTTAATTTGTGATTGTCACTTGTACTGTTGTATATTACCTCTTCATAAAAATACATCTGTGAAAATCATAACCCTCGTATGAACTAACCCACATTTCTTTCAAATCCTTATTTAAGAATCATGCCGCCAAGAAGACAAACCTTCAGTGCTGTAGAACTCGCTCAGTTTATCGCTCAAGGAGTGGCCGACGCTTTGGCTGTTCAGGGAGCAAACCAAAATATTGGATTGATACCACAGACCGGCAGTGAAAACACCTCGAATGCTGCCCCAACAACCAAACCTTGTTCCTACAAGGAATTTATGAGCTGCAAACCCTTAAACTTCAAAGGCACGGAAGGAGCCATCAGATTACTGAGATGGTTCGAGAAGATGGAATCTGTCTTCCGCATCTGCAACTGCACTGAAGAGTGCAAAGTAAAGTACTCCACCTGCACCCTTCTGGAAGGTGCCCTCACCTGGTGGAACACCTATGCCCAAACTATGGGTATTGATGTTGCTTACCAACTCCCATGGGAGGAGCTGAAGAAGATGATGACTGAAGAGTACTGTCCCAGAGAGGAATTACAACAACTAGAAGTAGAATTTTGGAATCTCACAGTTAGGGGCGATGACATCGCCGGCTACACCACTCGATTCCACCAATTGGCACTCCTCTGCCCAACCATGGTGGACCCCGAGTACAAGCGAATCGAAAGGTACATCTGGGGACTCCCAGCTAAGATTCAGGGAATGGTCACCGCCTCAAGCCCTGGAACGATTCAGAGTGCCGTCCGTATGGCACACAGTTTGATGGCACAGGTGGTCCGTCGTGGGACACCTGCAGGAAAAGATACGGGGTCACGAACTGGTGACAACAAGAGAAGGTGGGAAGGGAACCCCAATAACAACAACCAACAAAATAAGGGGTCCGATACCGCCAGGGCCTATACCTTAGGGCCTGGGGAGAAGAAGGGATACACTGGAAGCAAACCCTTCTGTTCAAAATGCAACCGACACCATGAGGGTCCTTGTGGCACCCCTTGCAACAAATGCAGGCGCTACGGACATCAAACCAGGGATTGCCGAACCCCCAACCTAAACACCAACTCAAACGCCAATCCTAACGCACCGAAAGCCTGTTTCGAGTGCGGCAACCCGGGGCACTTCAGAAATGAATGCCCAAAACGAAACAACAACAACAACAACAACAACAACAACAGCAGGAACAATAACAACAACAAATCCCGCGGCAAAGCCTTTGTACTCAACGCAGGAGAAGCCCGTCAAGATCCCAACGTTGTTACGGGTATGTTTCTCCTCAACGATTTAACCGTTTCTGCTCTATTCGATACTGGAGCCAATAAAAGTTTTGTATCAAATGAGTTATGTCCACTACTCAACATCACTCCCACTGCCTTAGATACTAAGTACACCGTAGAATTAGCAAATGGCAAACTGATTGAGGCCGAAAGTGTAATACCTAATTGCACTTTAAACCTCGCAGACGAACTTTTCCCCATAGATCTTATACCCATCGAAATCGGGAGTTTTGATATTATCATAGGCATGGACTGGCTGTCCAAACATCGTGCCGAAATCATTTGCTTAGATAAAATCGTCCGCATTCCCCTCGTTACTGGCGGAACCTTAATCATACAACGGGAGACCAGGGGATCGAGTGTAAATATCATCTCATGCATGAAAACTCGAAAGTATCTGAGGAAAGGATATCAGGCAATTCTGGCCCACATAACCGAGAAGAAGTCGGGGGAGAAGCGACTTGAAGGCGTGCCCGTAGCGCGGGATTTTCCTGAAGTCTTCCCTGAAGACTTGCCTGGCCTACCTCCGCCTCGACAAGTCGAATTTCAAATAGATCTAGTGCCCGGTGCGGCACCCGTGGCACGAGCACCTTACCGTTTAGCCCCTTCCGAACTTCAGGAGTTATCTACCCAATTACAGGAACTCCTGGATAAGGGATTCATTCGACCGAGTTCTTCGCCTTGGGGAGCTCCGGTTCTCTTCGTCAAAAAGAAAGATGGATCTTTCCGAATGTGTATCGATTACCGGGAACTGAACAAACTAACTGTAAAGAATCGGTACCCACTACCTCGAATTGATGATTTATTTGACCAACTTCAAGGATCGAGTGTTTACTCAAAAATCGATCTACGGTCAGGTTATCACCAATTGCGTGTTCAAAACGACGACATCCCGAAAACCGCTTTCCGAACTCGATACGGCCACTACGAATTTCAAGTCATGCCGTTTGGATTAACCAACGCGCCGGCTGTATTCATGGACCTTATGAATCGGGTGTGCAAACCATATCTAGACAAATTCGTGATCGTATTCATCGACGATATCTTGATCTACTCGCGTGAAGTTCTTCATGCCAAGAAGATTAATTTCCTTCAAGAGTTTAAGATTGAAGCTATGAGATATCAAAAGGTTCTCAATATCTGTATCGCTCAAGGAGTACACGCTGGAGGAAACTTTCCAGCTAATTGGAAGTGTTAGAAGACCAGAGCTGAATAAAGAAATTTTAAAGACCAAGCTGAAGACACGGGGGAGTTTCTTGATGCATGTTTTGTATGTCTGCCAGTTGGTCTAGGTCTGAGTCATTTGTAATGTTTTGATTAGTGATATAAACGTAATTTGTTTTGAAATTGAAATTGACGTCAATGTTTAGGCGACACAGAGCTTGTGTTGCAATAGCGACACAAGGCATGTGTCGCATATGATGGGCCTTGCGACACAGGGCTTGTGTCGCAGGTCAGTTAGGTTTTGCCTATAAATAGAGGCATTTGGGCTCAGTGTTGGGGTTGACGAACCGAGATAGACTGAGAGCATTACGTGAGGTATTCTGTGTAAAAGTTTGATTCGTTGATTCACTGATATTTAAAGCTAATCGGTTTGATTTGTGTGATTGTTAACGTGCAAAGCTTAATTAATTGTATTCTGCGCTTTCAAATGAATTGATCGATTCGATTTAGGTCCGGTAACACGAACCAACAATGATATCATGTCGCACCCCCAAGACACGTGGCAGCGGAAGGTAGGGTGTTGCGTTGGGGGCGCCAACCAAATCAAATATCACAACACAAGAATTACAACAAACGACTTCTATATGAGACGTTTCGAAAATCATTACATTACATAGTTAAAATGTTTACATAAGTTTTGCCAAAAGTAGAGTATGCATCTATTACAAGATTACGACATATTATAATGCAAGCTAATCTCTGTTGTTTGTGAAAAATATGCGACTCGAGCTATCTTCTTCCAAAAGCAAATCTACTGCGGTTGATCCCCTGAGAAATACATACTAAAAGGTCAACATAAAGTTGGTGAGTTCATAGGTTTGTAAACAGTTGATATAACGTCGTATGGAACACAAGATTTTCGTTTGTATTATTCAACAATGATAGGTAGGTATTACAAAAATGTAAAATAGTGTATATTGTTGCCATGAGCTCATAATTCGAGCTTAACTGTGGTGTCGGGTCACAATCTAGTGCCACGATCATGGTGCCTCCCAGCGAGTGCCTAATCCGACACTCGTAAGAACAAATGATAATGCGTCCGTTTGACAAGTTAGCGCTACTAACCCGGACGGGGGGGGGGGGGGGGGGGGGGGGGAGTCAATCCCAAATAGTACTATTCATTAACATTCACGCTATAACGATACTAACAAACTATGATGTGGGGGACTTCAGGATTAGTAAAATAACTCATGCAACCAATATATCGAGTTTTGTACTTGGGTTCACATGAAAATAGCAGTGTAAAAGTAGTTGTATGTATTCTCACCCCTGTTAGAAAACAGTAAAAAGGGGCTATGAAACTCACCTATTATCAGCAAGCAAGTAGCAAATGGTAAGCAAAGCGTGTTTTCCGAATGCAACCTTCTAACGTCCTAAACGTATAAGGCTGTGTAAGTAGATGTCTTAAAAGACCATCTATAGTGATTGTATAAGTGGGGGTTAATGTCCACTTAAGCCAATTATGTAGGTGGGGGGTTAGTGTCCACCTAAGCCAATCATGTAGGTGGAGGGTTAATGTCCACCTAAGTTAATCGTGTAGGTGGAGGGTTAATGTCCACCTAAAATAAGTTTACACAATTAGAAATGTCCAATTGTTCAGTTATCGTTTGTGCTTAGAAAAACATGTACAGGCCGTTGGTGATATTTTGTGAAAACACAGCTTTTGATTAATTATGTTACGCGTATTTCTACTTTCCAGTTATGGGTAATTAATCAGTGTGGCATGGACGAAGCCCATTAATGACGGGGGTCCGGGGGCAGCGCCCCTGGTAGCGGGGTCAAAGGGGTGGCAACCCCTGGCGAGGTCCAAGGGGCAGAGCCCCTGGCTGGGGTCGAGCTTGGAAAATTTTTATTTATGCTTGTATTGCTTTAAGGAAACATATCGATTTTTGTGTTTTTAGCGACACTGGGCTAGTGTCGCCATTGTGCGACACTAGGGTTTATGCGACACTAAGGGTTTATGCGACACAAAGTCTTGTGTCGCTAATGTGACGATTCGGGTGCTATAGCGACACAAAGGCTTGTGTCGCTAATGTGACGATTCGGGTGCTATAGCGACACAAAGGCTTGTGTCGCTAATGTGACGATTCGGGTGCTATAGCGACACAAAGGCTTGTGTCGCTAATGTGACGATTCGGGTGCTATAGTGACACAAAGGCTTGTGTCGCAGACTACTGGGCTTCTGCAACATAGAGGCCTGTAACAGGTCAGTTTTGTACATTTTATTTCGGGTTCCAAACGTTCAAATAAAAATTCAAGAAAAATATATGTTGTTCCTTAGTATGTTAGATTTCTAAATTAATTTTTCCAGAATTTTTGGGTACTCCTAAGTATTTTTAAAAATTCCGTTTGTTCCCTAAGGTCAGAAAGTGACCAATCCGGACACATGCAACAAGATCGGATTTCTGGGCAAAATCTACACGTTTCCAGAAAAAGTTATCTAAACGACATTTGTACCTAACAAATTTTTTGAACTTTTGGCGGTAGTTTCAGGTCATTTGGAGGTGTATATCTCGAGTTATGATTAAAACAAGAAAGGTGAAATTTCTGTCCTTTTTGACAGCCCGGACACATGTTTTTGTAAAAATCATTTCGGGTATCAAACGAGCTCCAAAAATTATGAAACCACTTGGAAATGAAAGCTAACTTCTTAAACTTAATTTTTGCTATTTGAATCGTCCATGTTGGTCAAGTTTTGAGGGAGAAACAGCCTCCCAAAGTCGAGCTATTTTTCTGCCCGGAAATGCATGTGATGTTCTTGAACATTTTAAGCCATGAAAAACGTTTTTATGTTATATTTTGGACATTTCTTTGTTATGTGAACCTTTTAACATATTTATAGAGGTGTTACAAGTATTTTGGAAGAGTTTTGAAGTTCTTACAATGTTTAAACAACCGAGCAAGAAGAGAAAGATGATGTTGGAAGTTCGATCTTGGTTTTTGGCTTGCTTTCTTCTTGAAAATGGGATGGATGATGACGGTGGTAGGTGGTTGTTGGTGGTGGCAGGTGGTGTTTGATGGTGGTAGGGCTGGGATTCTTGAGAGAGAGGAGAGGAAGAGAGAAAAAAAAAGTTTGTGTGTGTGAAATGTGAGTGAAAAGTGAGAGTTTGTAAGTGTGGGGGTGTTTAAAAGGAAGAGGAGAAAAAAGGGGTCCATTGGGCCGGTTTGGGCTGGGCTGGGCCGGATATTGGGCCTGGCCCGTTGCGGTTCTCGGGCCCGTGACTTGCTCCTCGATTTCGTATTACTTTACTTGTTCGGTTAAACGTTAATCGCATGTGTAAAAATTTAATCGTTAACGTTTAATGTTTGTATTTTATTTTTGATACGAAGTCACTATTTTAACTTGACCAATATACTTAAAAATACTTTATTGAACCTTCTTAAAATATTTGTCGGTTTCGTTCGGGTGTCGGGCGCGATTCGCGCGTTTTCGTTGCGTTTGTTACGTTTTAAGCAAAACGTCTAGGTTTTTCGCATATTATTATTTAATAACAATAATATAGGGTAAATAATTACTATTTAATTTATAAAATAGGTTTACATTATTTATGAAAAGTTATCACCAACGCCGTATAGATTGTCGGACCTTGTCCGGTTGTTTCGCGTAATTACAGATAAACACATAATCACGTAAGTGTATATTCAAATATACAGGTAATTACAGATATTTAGCCTAATACCAACTAAATACAAGTAATTAGGGTTTCCAGCTAGGTTTAACAATTAACCTAAAGTGTCGGGTGTCACATATCATCAGTTGATCCAGGAAAAATTTCAGTTAATTTATTTATTAAATAGACAGCAGGACCAACGAAAAACGAGATTTTTTCAGGAATCAGAATTGGTATAATAGGATCTCTTCATCCAAAATTCGAGTTCGTTTACCAAAGCAGCAATATAACAATTAATTAATGTCGATGAGACAGGTAAATAATCGGTATTGGCTAACAGATCCATCAGTAGATCTAATTCTGATTTTAACGATAACTCGTCTTTCTTACTATATTTTGTACGGAGTCCTCTTATCTTTTTATCTATTTCTATGAAATTTTTTCTTTGATCACTCGAAAAGGGGAAGTAAGATATTTTAAGATTTCGTAAAAATTTTGCACAGATATCTATTCTCCTGTCAGGTTTAAAAGAATTCCCTACGTGATGTTCTGTTTCTATTTCTCTCGGAATATCTGTAATTTCGTTGATATTAGGGGTAGGTTCTTTCTGTATGTTTGAGTGACTTTCATCTGGATATTGGAGACTCTCATCCTCGGCTACACTTGAAACAAGAGTAGTGGGGTAGGCTCGCAGAATATCGGGAAGGTCGTACTCAAAGTACTCATCTAGGCAATGCAAGCGTTCATTTAAAGCCAACCATGGGACAGGTGGATAAAAGAATACTTCAAAGTCAAATGGGATATTTTCAGGTAAATCTGGTGGTCGGACGTAATGAGGATACTTAGCTAGAAGTGATAGAATGTTAGGGTCAAGTGCGGGTTGACCACTCGATTCGAGAGTAATAGAAGATGGAATCTTCCGTTGGATAATCGGGATTTCCTCGGTGTCGGATGGTGAGGAATAATAGAGGTCTGCCTCTAACTCTCTTTCCAGACAATCGAAGAAGTCGACATCATCCATAGCCAACATTTCTTCCTTAGTCATATTATCTAAGGGAGAGATAGGGCTAGAAGGAGTGTTAGGTGGGCTAAGATTTTTCATATTTTTGTATTTTCTACGGATTATTTTAACTAAGAAAGCAATAAACTTTCGAAAAGGTATATCCTAAACGAAAGGTTCTCCTAAGGGATTATTTATCTAGGGTAAATTCAATTCGTGACGTTCTGCGATACCCGACAGCGGCGTCAAAAACTTGACGCGCCACCAACGGTCGGTCAGAAATTACCCTGTCATTGGACCGGCTGCTAGCGGCGTGTCTGTATGTTTTATTATTTATATGAGCTGTGGCTCAAACTATAAGTACTACCTACCTTTTGAGTAAGTAGTAAGTATAACTCGAGTGTCATTCTTAAAATCAAAACGAATTGAATTGAATTGGGTTACCTAAGATAAGTTCGCTTGATAGGATGAATTTAAAAGATAGGTAGATTTGTTTTTAGTTGGTTTTCTAGATTATTTAATTGCATTAAATAAATAACTGAAAGTGAAGATAGATAATTAAGCAGATAGGTAGAGAGTGATCGATGAAACTTCGATAATTAGGGTTTCGGGATGATATTCATTATAAAATGTATTGGAGATTTCCCTTGATAAGTATCAAGCAGACATTCGGTGTAAACACTAGGATCCTACGTTTTTAGTCTAGTTTCTAAAAGCATATGTCACTGAATCCTAGGTTATCGTGATTCGGATTAGAATAGGCGGTTTTGAAACCCCCCTCACTGTCTTTTAGAGACCAAGTGACCCTCTAAGGATAATTATATCGGGGGTGCAGGAATGAGGCAACATACCATAATTTATCTTCTGATCTATCTTAACACCTATGTTTAATTGGTTTTATCAAGGTTAATACTAATTGCATTCTATGTTTGTTAAACTATCGGTTAAGTGGAGTTAAGATGTTTAAACATCTGAGACTAGCCGAATATTTGCTTTCATTTCAGAACTCCATATTCAATTATTGTAAGCATAAGTACTTCCGTCTTGAATTAAACCCTCCTTTGCCATCAGTCGTTCATCCATAGGCCTACTCACGGTGTATAATACGGTAAGCATTTCCACAACTTAATGTTTCATAGGCCATGTTCTAGAAGGGTAACTTCTAGATAATTCACGATGAGATGGACCTACGACATTTCCTTAGCTTCCACGTATTTGTACTTTACCAGCGTTATTTCCAACGCTATACTAAGTACAGGGCCGTTTTATAGAGATCTCCAATGTAACGTAAAAAGTCATGTTTTTACGCACATTATTCCTCACTATTTGAGTCAATATTTAGTGAAAACATCTCAAAACCTTAGTTATTTACTAAAATTCACTGAAGTGGTTCAAAGACAGACGTTGCAACAAAAATCATTAAAAAACGATCAAACGTTGCAACAAAAATCATTCATAGACAGACGAACAAACCGAAGCAAATAAACTTCACCTGATTCCTCCACTAATATTTACCTTATGATTCACACATCCTAACTTATCATTTATGACTCATAGGTAATTACAAAGTCGGAGAATCAAGAATCATGCAAAACGGATAAAGAACAGAGAAAACACAAACATCCGAAATCAACCGAACGCGTTCCGAGCATCTACAAGCTACACACATCCAAAATTCACGATTTTAGTGTCATTATAAGCGTAACGGGATTTCGAGAACATAGGCGAAAGAGTCAAGCAAAACGGACAAGAAACGAAGAAGATACGCGCGAAACGAGCAACGAACGAAGCACCGAACAACGGGTAAAGGCCAAACTGTGACACCCGACACTTTAGGTTAATTGTTAAACCTAGCTGGAAAACCTAATTACCTGTATTTAGTTGGTATTAGGCTAAATATCTGTAATTACCTGTATATTTGAATATACACTTACGTGATTATGTGTTTATCTGTAATTACGCGAAACAACCGGACGAGGTCCGACAAATCTATACGGCGTTGGTGATAACTTTTCATAAATAATGTAAACCTATTTTATGAATTAAATAGTAATTATTTATCCTATATTATTATTATTAAATAATAATACGCGAAAAACTAGACGTTATGAATAAAACGTGACAAACAAAACGACAACGCACGAATCGAATTCGGCAACCAAACAAAGGTCGATAAATATTTAACTAACTCAAAATAAAGTATTTTAATTATACTTCAATCGAAAATTACCCAATCCAAATCGTTAGTTAAAAACAACTCAAAGAAACGTTAGGCGATTTAACACGAATAACGTTTTACCAACCGAATAACGTAACGCGGGCTTGAGAAAGCAAATGTGCAAGCCCAAGGACCCAATTGGGCCTCCCCAACTGAGCCCAAGGTTGGCCCAAGAGGCCCAAATCGGCCCAAGAAGGCAGCCCAAGGCCCACCTTATTTATTCCCATTTTTCTTTCATTTCTCACACAAACACACACACAAACTCCCAATTTCTCTCCCAAAATCTCTCTACTCTCTCTCTACTCTCTCTCTACAATCTGACCAAGATCAGCCACCACCACCACCCTAAAACCACCATTGACCACCACGAGCCGCCGTTGACCACCATAAACCACCATACAACCATAACTCAAGAACTTCAAGATTTTCAAGGAATTAAAGCTTTACAACGTCTCATTCCTTCTTCCTTCCATTTTCATTGTAAGAAAAACTTATCCTACATCTAAATTACTCTAATAACATGTTTCAAGGTTCATATAACAAAGAAATGTCCAAAATATATCATAAAAACGTTTTTGATGGCTTAAAATATTCAAGAACAAAACATGCACTTTCGGGCAGAAAAGTAGCTCGACTTTGAGAGGCCGTTTCTCCCTCAAAACTTGACAAAAATGGACGATTCAAAAGGCAAAAATTAAGTTTAAGAAGTTAGCTTTCATTTTCAAGTGGTTTAATAATTTTTGGAGCCCGTTTGATACCCGAAATGATTTTTACAAAAACATGTGTCCGGGCTGTCAAAAAGGACAGAAATTTCACCTCTCTTGTTTTAATCATAACTCGAGATATACACCCCCAACTGACCTGAAACCACTGCCAAAAGTTCACAAATTTTGTTAGGTACAAATGTCGTTTAGATAACTTTTTCTGAAAATTTGTAGATTTTGCCCAGAAATCCGATCTTGTTGCATGTATCCGGATTGGTCACTTTCTGACCTTAGTGAACAAACGGAATTTTTAAAAATACTTAGAAGTACCCAAAAATTCTGGAAAAATTAATTTAGAAAGCTAACATACTAAGGAACAACATATATTTTTCTTGAATTTTTATTTGAACATTTGGAACCCGAAATAAAATGCACAAAACCGATCTGTTTTAGGCCTCTGTGTCGCAAAAGCCCAGTAGTCTGCGACACAAGCCTTTGTGTCGCTATAGCACCCGAATCGTCACATTAGCGACGCAAGCCTTTGTGTCGCTACAGCACCCGAATCGTCACATTAGCGACACAAGCCTTTGTGTCTCTATAACACCTGAATCGACCCCAGCCAGGGGCTCTGCCCCTTGGACCCCGCCAGGGGTTGCCACCCCTTGGACCCTGCTACCAGGGGCGCTGCCCCCGGACCCCCGTCATTAATGGGCTTCGCCCTTGCCACACTGATTAATTACCCATAACTGGAAAGTAGAAATACGCATAACATAATTAATCAAGTGCTCTATTTTCACAAAATATCACCAACGGCCTGTACATGTTTTTCTAAGCACAAACGATAACTGAACAATTGGACATTTCGAATTGTGTGAACTTATTTTAGGTGGACATTAACCCTCCACCTACATGATTAACTTAGGTGGACATTAACCCTCCACCTACATGATTGGCTTAAGTGGACATTAACCCCCACTTATACAATCACTATAGATGGTCTTTTGAGACATCTACTTACACAACCTTATACGTTTAGGACGTTAGAAGGTTGCATTCAGAAAACACGCTTTGCTTACTATTTGCTACTTGCTTGCTAATATCAGGTGAGTTTCATAGCCCCTTTTTACTGTTTCTAACTGGGGTGAGAATACATATAACTGCTTTCATACCGCTATTTTTATGTGAACACAAGTATTAAACTCGATATATTGGTTGCATGAGTTATTTTACTAATCCTGAAGTCCCCCACATCATAGTTTGTTAGTATCGTTATAGCGTGAATGTTAATGAATAGTACTATTTGGGATTGACTCCCCCCGTCCGGGTTAGTAGCGCTAACTTGTCAAACAAACGCATTATCATTTGTTCTTACGAGTGTTGGATTAGGCACTCGCTGGGAGGCACCCCGATCGTGGCACTTGATTGTGACCCGACACCACAGTTAAGCTCGAACTATGAGCTCATGGCAACAATATACACTATCTTTACATTTTTGTAATACATTACCTATCATTGTTGAATGATAGAAACAGGAAATCTTGTGTTCCATACGATGTTATACCAACTGTTTACAAACCTATGAACTCACCAACTTTATGTTGACCTTTTAGTATGTATTTCTCAGGAGATCAACCGCAGTAGGTTTGCTTTTGGAAGGAGATAGCTCGAGTCGCATATTTTTCACAAACAACAGAGATTAGCTTGCATTATGATGTGTTGTAATCTTGTAATAGATGCGTACTCTACTTTTGGCAAAAATTATGTAAACATTTTAATTATGTAATGAAATGATTTTTGAAACGTCTCATATAGAGGTCGTTTGTTGTAATTCTTGTGTTGTGATATTTGATTTGGTCGGCGCCCCCAACGCAACACCCTACCTTCCGCTGCCACGTGTCTTGGGGGTTGCGACACAAACGGCCTAGGGGATACCGTATACGGCCTCCCCTATACCGTATACGGCCTCCCCTATACCGTATACGGCCCCTAGCATAACGTATACGGCCTCTAGGGTGCCGTATACGGCCCCTTTAGCCTTCCGGTGATGCCGTTTTTTGGAATTTTGTGCTTTCTGGGCTGTTCCGGGCTTGTATTTCGTGTTTCGGGACTTGTACGGGGTTCTTTGGAGCTTTGCCTATAAATAGGAGCCTCCCACTCCTCATTTTGATCATCCTCCATCAACAAAAATCATCCATCTATCAATCATCTCTCAATCATCTCTCAATCATCACTTGTTTCTCTCTCTAGAGAACTAGAGAGATTTCGTTAGCGGTTAGAGTCTAGAGGAAAGTTTTAGCTTGGTAATCTTGTTATAACGGCTTGTCAAGTTCAGACTATTGTAATCCTCAGTATTACGCTGCTTAATTCCCAGTGATATCTATTTCTCTCTCTACTGTTATAATGTATGCATTGCATGTTATTTCAGTATATGTTTTGATTATTGCCATGGTAATTACTTAGCTTAGTAATGTGATTGTTGAAATGTAGATATTAGGAGTAGGGATGATATTAAATTAATGTTTTAATCATGTACGATTGGAAATTGCTATTCTATGTATCCGGTCAAACTTATCCTGAACTTAAACCTAATTTCCCATTCACCCTTTCCAGTTTTTCACGTGACTATTGCCTTAGTTAGAATCTGATCAATCCTAGCTACGAATATATAGGTTATCTATGTTAGAGTATGAAGCTAAGAGATCTCCGTAAAACGGCCCTATACTTACTATAGCGTTGGAAATACCTCTGGTTATATACAAATACGTGGAAGCTAAGGAAATGTCGTAGGTCCATTTCATCGTGAATTACCTAGAAGCCACCCTTCTAGAACATGGTCTAGGGAAAATTAAAGCTGTGGAAATACTTATCGTATTGTACACCGTGAGTAGACCTAGGGATGAACAACTGATTGCAAAGGAGGGTTTAATTCATGACGGAAGTATTTGTGCTTATAATAATTGAACACGGAGTTCTGAAATGAAAGCAAAGACTCGGCTATAGTCTAAGATGCTTAAATAGCTTAACTCCACATAACCGATAGTTTAACATACATAGAATACAAATAGTATTAGCTTTGATAAAACCAATTAGACATAGGTGTTGCCTCATTCCTGCACCCCGGATGTAACCATCCTTAGAGGGTCACTTGGTCTCTTAAAGACAGTGATGGGGGTTTCAAAACAGCCTGGTCTGATCAGAATCACGATAACCTAGAATTCAGTGACATATGCTTTTAGAACTAGACCAAAAACATAGGGTCCTAGTGTTTACACCGAAAGCCTGTTCGTTTCTCATCAAAGAGAATCTCCAATCAACTTTATAATGAACATCATCCCGAAACCCTAATTATCGAAGTTTCAGCAATCACTCTCTACCTGTCTGCTAAAAACCTATCTTACTTTCTGTCATTTATTATTTTATGCAATTAGATAATTTAGAAAACAAACCTACCTATCTTTCAAACCCATCCTATCAAGCGAACTTGTCTCAGGTAGTCCAATTCATATCAATTCGTTCTGATTTTAAGAACGTCACTCGAGTTATACTTACTGCTTACTCAAAAGGTAGGTAGTACTTATAGTTTGAGCCCCAGCTCATATAAATATTAAAACGATCTGGTGAAACCGCCAGCGGACGATGCAACGACCGGGAAGTTACATTTCCGACCCGACCGCCGGGGCGCATCAATCTCATAGCTTCATACTGTAACAGAGATAACTTACGTATTCGTAGCTAGGATTGATCAGATTCTAACTAAGGCAATAGTCACGTGAAAAACTGGAAAGGGTGAATGGGAAATTAGGTTTAAATTCAAGATAAGTTTAACCGGATACATAGCATAACAATTTCCAATCATATATGATTAAAATATTAATTTAACATCATCCCTACTCCTAATATCTACATTTCAACAATCACGTTACTAAGATAAGTAATTACCATGGCAATAATCAAAACACGTACTGAAATAACATGCAAAGCAAACATTATAACAATAAGTAAATAAATAGATATCACCGGGAATTAAGCAGCGTAATACTGAGGATTACAATAGTCTTAACTTGACAAGCCGTTACAACGTAATTACCAAGCTAAACCTTCCTCTAGACTCTAACCGTCTAACTAAATCTCTCTAGATCTCTAGAGAGAGAAACTAGAGAGAGGAACTAATTAGAAATGAGAGAAATAAGAGAGATGTGAGAATGAGGGAATGTGAGGGATTGAGAGATGATTGAAATGAGGAGGAGGAGCCCCCTATTTATAGGCAAAGGTCCCAAGACTCCCGTACAAGCTCCAAATCACAAAATACAAGCCTGAAAGAGCTCTGAACCTCAAAATAACTGAAAAACGGCATTACCGGAGGGCAAAGGAGGCCGTATACGGTACCCTAAGGTCCGTATACGGTATCCTTAGGGCCGTATACGGTACCCTAAGGGCCGTTTGGCCTTTACCTATTGTTTAGTACTTCGTTCCTTACTTAATTCGCGCGTATCTTTTTTGTTTCTTGTCCGTTTGGATCGATTCTTTCTCCTATGATCTCGTAATTCCGTTACGCTTCTAATTATACAAAAATCATGTATTTTGGATGTGTGTAGCTCATACGTGCTCGGAATGCGTTCGGTTGATATTCGGATGTCTTATCTTTTCCGTTCCTGATATGTTTTGATTGATTCTCGATTCCCCGACTTCGTAATTACCTGTGGATCATATAAGATAAGTTAGGATGTTGATATCACATGTTAAATATTAGTGAAGGAATCAGATGAAGTTTATTCGCTTCGTTTTGCTTGTTAATTGAATGTTTTTAATGATTTTTGTTACAACGTCTATATTTGAACCACTTTAGTGAATTTTAGTAAATAACTATTGTTTTAAGATGTTTTCACTAAGTATTGGCTCAAATAGTGAGGAATAATGTGGGTAAAAATATGACTTTTTACCTTACATCCGGTGGTTAAGGCATATTTAATTAGTCAGTGCCGAAAATAGGCAACAACATTTCGGTAACCTTTATTCAAGTAATTTGGAGGAATCACCGGATTTGTGACATAAATATTTGTGGATGGGGTGATTTCATTTGCATTTGGTGCACCGGTGGCCTTAGCCATGTTGCTTTTTCACTCAAATCGAAATTCCATTGTGTGTGTTTTGAGGTTTTAGATCTGGAAATGATGAACATGGGATGTGGTTTTATGGTGGTGATAGTGTTTGGTTGTTTTCGATTTTTGGAAAGGTAAACGGTAACAGTGTATGTTTGGTTATTTATGGTATAGAAGAGAGAAAAACCAACTATTCGAGCAACAGTTACAGAGTAAGAGTTACTTTTACAGTTACAGTGATGGGATGCTATAGTTGCTATCGTGGGCAACTTGTGTAACTGCAATCGCTACAGTAACCAATCATGACACCATGTTTTTGAAATATTTGATATCAACTTATAACAAACTAATATCATTTTAATGAGTTTGAAAATATAAATATTTCAGAAGAGATATAAAGATCTGATAAAAAGTTTAATTTAATTTCCATGACCTGCATGAGTTGGTTGTGAAGGACATGTCTATGCTGGTTGGTCTTTCAAATAATGCTAAGCTGGTTACGCATAAAACAATAGATCCAACACAGACAGCAAAGTAACCTCACAACCTTATGATATGAAATGTTTAAAGCTCAAGCATACCCAGCTCAGTGATGAGATAGTTAAAAGTATTTCATCTAAGGGTTTGGTAAACAAATCTGCTAGTTGTTGGCCAGTAGAGATAAAATGAAACTCTACATCTTCTTTCACAACATGATCTCTTATGATATGGTATCTGATGTCAATGTTCTTGGTCCTTGAGTGCATAACAGGATTGTTGGTGATTGCTATAGCACTTATGTTCTCACAGTAGATGAGAATTTTTGTGAACACCATGCCATAGTTTATGAGCTGGTTCTGCATCCATAGAACTTGTACACAGCAACTACCAGCCACCACATATTCTGCTTCTACAGTAGATGTTGATACAGAATTCTGTTTCTTACTTGTCCAACTTACTACCCAGTAGTTGACAACCACTAGTAGTACTTTTCCTGTCAATTTTACAACCTACAAAGTCTACATCTGAATAACCAATTAGATCAAAATCATAGTCTTTGGGGTACCAAAGACCTAGGTTTGTAGTCCCTTTTGAGGTACCTAAAAATTCTTTTTACAACTTGCAAGTGTGACTCTTTGGGATCAGGTTGATATCTTGCACATAGATATGTGAAAAACATGATATCTGATATGCTGGTTGTAAGGTATAAAAGGGAACCAATCATGCCTCTATAAGCAGTGACATCAATTGATTTTCCATTGGAGTCAGCATCAATTTGGATAGCTGGCTGCATTGGAGTCCCAATTGGCTTACAATCAGCATAGACAAACTTCTTTAATAAATCATTTATGTATTTTCATTGACTTATGAAAATACCATCATCAAGTTGTTTGAATTGTAGACAAAGAAAGAATGTTAATTCTCCCATTAAACTCATTTCATATTTATCAGACATGAGTTTAGAAAAGTCTTGACAATGTTTTTCATTAGTTTACCTAAAAATGATATCATCGACATATATTTGTACAAGCATGATATCACAACCAATTTCTTTTATAAAAAGAGTGGTATCAATTTTGCTAACTTTAAATTTGGAGTCGGTTAGAACATTGTGAAGTGTTTCATCAAAGCTCTAGGTGTCTATTTGAGGCAATATAGAGCTTTGTCTAACTTATAGACATGGTTTGGAAATTTACTACATTAAAAACCTGGAGGCTTCTTGACATATACTTCAATTTGCAGCTTCACATTTAGAGATGCGGACTTCACATCCATCTGAAATACTTTAAAGTCTTTGTATGCAATAAAAGATAAGAATATTCTGATAGCTTTCAATCATGCTACAGGGGCAAATATCTAACTATAATCCAAACCCTCTTCTTGTCTGAATCCTTGTGCAACCAATTTGGCTTTGTTTCTTATCACAACACCATTTTCATCCATCTTATTTTTGACCACCCACTTAGTACCAATAATTTTCTAATTAGCAGGCATTTGGACTAATTTCCACACATTGTTTCTTTCAAACTAAGAAAGCTCTTCTTGCATACCTCTAACCTAGCTTGGATCATTAAGTGCTTCATCAATCTTAGTAGGCTCCATCTTGGACACAAAATTCATATGCAAACAGAAGTTATTTGTTGTTTGCCTACTAGTCTTCATACCAGCACTTGGATCACCAATAATATGCTCAATAGGATGTAATTTTGTCCATTTCTTAGCATATGTAGGTGGTTCAGGTACTCCACTGCTTCTTTGATTGCTAGTTTGACCATTAGTTGTAGTTTGTGATTCCTGAGCTAGTTGTACAGGGAGTAGAATATCTTCATCTTCTAAGCTGCATGCACTAGCAGTGTCACAATATGAAGTACCTGCTTCTGATTCTTCATCCAAACTTTCCATAAGCTTAATATTTAGTACAACTTCTAGTAGAGGTGTACCAGGAGATGTAACTGAAGCCTCTTCATTGATCATGGGAGAATCCATATGCTAGTCAGAGTAACCAGCATTGGAATTAGATGAAGTAGGAGCTGGTTGAGCTAATTCTTTATAGTCCAATGGATTTTTTTCATTTTCAACAGGATGAAAGAAGTTAGGTGGTAGTTTTTCATCAAATGTAACATTAATAGACTCTTCCATACACCCTCTTCTCTTGTTAAACACTGTATATGCTTTTGACACAGTAGAGTATCCAACAAAAATACCAGCATCAACTTTAGCATCAAACTTTTCAAGTTGGTCCCTATTAGAAGAATTAAACATGGACTTCTAAACACATGGAAAAAGCCAATGTTTGGCTTTCTTCCTTTTAACATCTGATAAGCTGTCTTCTGATGTCTTTTAACAATCAATGATCTATTTTGAGTAAAACATGTTGTGTTGACTCCTTTTGCCCAAAATTGACTTTTCAAATCAGACTCAATAATCATTGACCTTCCAGCTTTAATCAGTGTTCTAATTTTCTTTCTGTAACATCATTTTGTTGGGGTGTTCTCACAGTAGAGAAGTTTTGTGAAATGCTTTTTTAGCACAAAACGCTTCTAATACATGATTTCTGAATTCAGTACCATGATCACTTCTTATCTGCTTCACTTGATGCCCATTCAACACTTCCATCTTCTTGACAAAGTTAATAATCTCCTCTGCAACTTCACTCGTATGCTTTAAAAACTACACCCATGTATATCTTGAATATTCATCAACTATCACCATAGTATATAATTTACCACCCAGGCTTGGAGTGCTCACAAATAGATCCATGTGGAGCATGTGAGGTGGCTGCTCAATAGATGATACTTGTTTTGACTTGAATGATGCTCTATGCTGCTTTCCCTTTTCACATCTTGGACATAACATGTCCTTGACATAAGTCATACATGGTAATCCAGACACTAAGCCCTTGCTTGCTAGCTTGTGTATATTGATATAGTCAAATACGACTGCATTTATTTAATAATATCTCTCTATTTTTCTCCATTTTTATAGCATTTATTTGATTTTAGATACTCATGTTGCTAATATTTTCAAAAAGGACTTTAAGCATGAGCTTGGATAAAAAAGAACGAAAAACAGTTGAAAACAAAGTGATTTGAGCTAATTTGAAGAATATGCCATTGAAGGTCCAACTGCCGGCTGGATTTATCCACCCGCCTGTTGGAGGGCGAAGGACCGGCAGAAATTGATCCAACCGCGGTTGAATAGAACGGCCAGAAAATTATAAATAGAAAAGAAACCCTAGCTTTGGCCGAACATTTGTAATAACCCTAATTCGATTGATTGCATTTTCTGGAGGTTTTGTGGACAAATTAGAGATGCGAGTTCACGAGGGTTGACTACGTTCGAGCTTTCGATACGCGGTTCGTAATTTGGTTTACGCAATCTTTATATGTATCGGTTTAAACATGTTTTACTATTGGATATTGGTTTCGGTCATAGAACATGTGTATTCGCTTATACAGTGATACCTAGATAATGGTTTGAGTATTTATTTAGCGTTTTGAGTATTTGTTCTATGATTGTTAATTATGTTTATTCGATGAACCATGATTGTTTGTGATTATTGAATTTGTACATAATGTGATTAATGAATCTAAGTCATAATGAACGTTCGCTTAGGTTTGTTAGTTATTTATAGTTGTTTAACTTCTTAGATAATTATAACTTGAAATTGTGACTGGAGATAGGTTAAGAACAATAGCAATTGATTAATCTATGATGAACATTGTCACACCCCGCTAAAGCGGAAACACGAGGTGTCACAGCTAAGGATTTCACAACACAAAGATATAGCAACCATACCATTTAAATTAAGATAAAACAGCCTTGGAGGCATCAAAAATACATCAAATTGTTCAAAGTATACGGCATTATTACAAGTATATTACAAAAATTTAGTTCAATGTCCGTTTAAATGGCTTGGTCGACATAATCCCATGCATTAGCCCACATATGATCCGTGCTTACCGACGTTCTCCTGAAAAGCATGCCAAAATAAAATGGTCAACTATGGCCATAGTTGGTGAGTTCAAAGTTTGAAACTATTAAACCAAAAGTGGGTCCAATCGTGGACATAAGTATGGGTATAGCCGTCCGATTCGGGGACGCTATCATCCCTGTGTTTGCCCAATCAGGGACAGTTATATAGTAAGCAATTTGTTGAAGATGTTGCTGTAAATAAACATGTGGTAATAAAGAGAGAAATGTATAAGCCTTGAGACCACTACTAATCCGGTTATCTGACCGAACGTGCCCCAAAATATAAGTGCTCCATGTTCTTCAACAAACATGAGTAAAAGGCGATATTATGCACCCACGTTGAAGTGTGAGTGAGAGATGGTCCTACCCTAAATAGCATGCTACCCATAATATCTACGGCTCGTCGCTACGAGTTAATTAGTAGTGAATAAGTTGCAGGGGACTTTGAGTATAAGAAAAATCCAAGCTTAACATGTTGACATACCACAGTTTGCGTAAAACAATTCAAAAGCAGTTGATAGTACGTAAAAGTTCAGCCAAAAGTTTAAAGTAATTGCATGCTTTCAGCCCCAAAAAAAATAGAAATCAGAGAGAGGGGACAATGAACTCACCTAGTGAGCTGAGTTTAACGAGTATAATTCTGTGAGCGAGTTACAATCCGGAAATGATGCTCTAACCGTGACCTAGTCCAGTAAGAATGTGTCCGTTAATGTTTAGTGATATGCTTTAATACATGAGTTCATACGAGTTGGTTACCCAAAATTTTAAATGATGAATCTGCCCAGGGTTGTGTGGTTTGTTTCGTGACTCTTTTTAGCAAAACTAACAATTTCTGGGCATCTTCTTGATACACCTCAAAATATTAGGTCTTTGGTGTATGATTTAGGTTTTGTGTGAATGATTAAAATCAAGCTAATTCCAGTTTAAAGTCACTATTTTTATAAAGAATAGATGAAGATACGGTTGTCAAAAGTCAAGTGAGGAAAACTACCACTTTTGGTAGAGTATTCATGGAGTTACAGCCTTCCAAGGTTGGCTTAAAAATTTGGACAGAAAGTTGTCCAACTCTCCTACTTACCAAAAGCACATAACATGTTATAAAATCCGTATGTAAATGATTCGAACAAACTTTAAGTGTGTCTTTTATTTGTAAAACATTATAACATTTCAGGTACAAAAACCCTAATGCACACATATTATAAAGAAAATGTAACAGTATCCAGAAATAGAAGTAAATGGGTTGTGCAGAATGGAATGTAAACATTATTGCACTTTATGATTACCTCTTCGACCAGGAGTGTATGTCTGGAGTGATGAAGTTCTATCCACAGGAAGTTGAGTTTGAGCAGGTTTCCCCTGAGTGGTTGATTTGTGGATGAAAGATGATGAATAAACTGGGTGCTTTGGTTAAACCGAGTATAAGTCTAGAGAGAGTTTGAGAGAAAATAGGTGAGTGTGTTTTGAATATGAATGTGTAATCTCAGTTGGTTGAAACAAAAAAAAAAAAAAAAAAGAATAAAGAATAAAAGGTGGAGTGTATAAGATTATCATCCGGGAATTTGATTGGGTGAAGATGGAGGTGATTTTATGGGGAGTGTAAGTTAATTGATTTGGTTTTATGGGAAATAGGTTTGCTGGCCGATTTTGAGGGCAAAGAGGTAATCATAACCCTTTTTGCGTGCACATTTAACTCTATTTCAAATCTTAAAGTTCCTTTTTACAGAATACGAATGGTTACTTATCCTTTTAATATAACTTAATAAGCTTTTAGGTCGGGCAGGAAGGTTTACTGTACGTGTGGGTAACACATGATTAGTCTTAAAATCGTTTAAGCATCTCGCTGGTAATAGATTGACACTTAGTACTTCATGATTTGTTCGGGACATTAATGTGTTAAAAGTGGAAACTATGAACTAACAGTGGAAATGGTGATTTGTGCTAGCAGTGTTAACTACTTAGTAGTGGTAGCTGAATGTCACAAGGAGTATTAATCAATGCGGGCAGTAGAAACTGGACTAACAGTAGTAACTGAACTAGCAGTGGAAACTGACTAGCAGTTGTAACACAAGCAGTAGTAACTCGACTACCAGTAGAAACTCACTAGCAGTAGAAACTGAGCTAGCAGTTGAAACAATGAGAGCAGTAGTAACTATTAAGAGCAGTGTTAACTATGAAAGCAGTATTAACTATGAAAGGTGAGAACAGTATTAACTCAACTACCAGTAGAAACTGACCAACAGTTGAAACTGAGGTAATTTGTACTAGCAGTATTAACAATGGGTTTTGTACTAGCAGTATTAACTGAAGTATTTCTCGAACAGTATTAACTTAGGAATTGTACCGGCAGTATTAACTTGACTTTGTACTGGCAGTATTAACTAGACTTTGTACTGGCAGTATTAACTGAAGAATTGCTCTAAAAGTATTAACTTAGAATTTGTACTGGTAGTATTAACTGAAGAATTTCTCGAACAGTATTAACTTAGGAATTGTACCGGCAGTATTAACTTGACTTTGTACTGGCAGTATTAACTAGACTTTGTACTGGCAGTATTAACTGAAGAATTGCTCTAACAGTATTAACTTAGAATTTGTACTGGCAGTATTAACTGAAGAATTTCTCGAACAGTATTAACTTAGGAATTGTACCAGCAGTATTAACTTGACTTTGTACTGGCAGTATTAACTAGACTTTGTACCGGCAGTATTAACTGAATAATTGCTCTAACAGTATTAACTAAATTCTTAAGAAGGTCAGGTCCAGATTTAGGTGGAGATTAAGTTAAGTATTAACCTGATATTTTTGGTGGTTGTTACAAACATGATAATTGTTATTGAAATGATAGGACAATTATAAGATTATCGTTGATGCGAAGTCGCTAGAATAAGTCATAATTAACTGTGAGAATCTTAAAGAGTAATTTGAGGTGGACAACATGTAGGAGGACTCCTGGCGTACTTAATAGAGTCTTGTCTCTTTCTGAAAATTATAGAATTAGTTAACCTTGATAGGAATCTAGGGGAAGTAGTCTAAGTGAATACATGTTTATCTCTAATTGCTTACAAACTTGTGTTATTTGCTATCTATTTAATTAGGAACTTTAATTGTTTTACTTTTAATTAAGTAAAAATTTGTTTTCTAAATACGTTCGCACGGAACTAAAATGCGCCCCTCTTTTACTATTTTTACTAGTTTAAATATAAGTTCCTTTTTAATTAAGTTAAAACTACCGTTCCCTGTGATCAATACTCAGACTTACTTAAGCTATATTATTATACGATTGGGTATTCTTGCCTGTCTTGTGTGATAATCATAACTTCAGTAATATCCATTTTCATATATATAATTAAACACGATTTGCACACATCAAGTTTTTGGCGTTGTTGCCACAAAGCGTTTTAGTTTAATTTGGAATTTGTAGTTATTCGATCCGCCCGAGAAGATTTATCTTCTGTTTTTCTAAAGTAACTAATAGTTTAGATAATTTTTTTTGTTATTAGTTATAAATTGTTTGTTTACTGATAATCAAAGAAAACGCAATTGATTTCCTTTTTAAATCCAACCAACGGTGTTGCGCTGCCGATCGGTCGTCGTGTTTCCATCTGGCACACACCCGTGTGGGGTAATTTTTAATTTATAATTTGCTAGGGACCTAAGTTTTACTAAAGCAATAGCAGTAGTATGACCTAGGGTCGTTCTTTGAAGCTAATCGTATTGTGAAACGGAGATATCGGGAAGAGCGGTTCGATTTAGTGATGGATTTTAAAATGGTTTGAGTGGGGCTTTTTGTTCTTAGGTCCGACATAAAAATCATGTAAATAAACAGTAAATAAAGATAATAGGTTTAAATTAGTATGGATAGGAGTGCTTGTTGTGATTTTATTAGCTTATACGTGGGATGATGCTTTCAAGGGTGCAGTATGAAAACGTCTCTAAGTATTTGTATCTTACCAACTTAAATGTTCGTAGTGTAAACACAAGTACCCTACTGTTCGGCTGCCCGAACAATATGTCACTGAGTACTAGGCTATCTTGAATTCTGATCAGATCAGACTGCTTTAAACCCCCCTCACCGTCTCTAAGAGACCAAGTGACCCTCTTTGGATACATGTATCCGGGGTGCAGGAATGAGGCAGTAAACCGCAATTTATCTTCTGACATTTCTTAACACTACGGGAATATCTAAGCTAGGCAAGGCATTTAAGAGTAAGACGAGATTTTGGTGGTTGTTAACCTTGCATTAATGACAGTGGTTTATTCTAGAGTTGGTAAATTACCAGGATGTGGCACAGTCTTCAACCTTCAACTTATCCGTGGCTTCCACGTATTTGTACTACACCAAAGGGTGGTTCCAACGCTATACCAAGTATTCAGTCGCTTTACGGTCTTTCCGGTACCACATACTTTTCAGTCACTCTAGAATAAATAATCATACGTTTGTATTACAGTTCAACCATCTATGATAGTTAAACAACCCGTTCACTTTACATTTATAAGACCCAATAAATCCCTAATTGATTCACGGTGTACTATACGATAGATTTAAACAGTATTTTCACAGTTACAAAACCAGACCATGCTTTTACGAAACCATAGATAGGTAATTACCATTTGATCAAGGTTCGCGACTCCTTGTTGTTGGACCCTTTGTCTGGATCTAAATCAGATCGTTGACCTCGAATGTAAGCGCGGAATACAAACAAACGAGTATTGAACGTTTAATCGAATCACACAATTATCTATAACGTTTTCTTTGTATTAACAATTGAAGTATAAACGTTTACAATCACTTTCACTCTCTGCCTCTCTCTCTGACTCGTCTGACCAGCTCCAACACGACCAACCACCAAATACCTTCACAACTCATACCAAAAACGTACAAAAACGACCTAATACCACACAATCCGAAGATTATAGCTCTGATACCACTTGTTGGACCCTTTGTACTGGATCTAAATCGAATCAATTTCAACAATTGAAAGCGCGGAATACAATCAATTGAACAAAGCACGTTAACAATCACACGAAACTAGTCGATTAGCTTTTATATATATCAAGAATAACGAATTAACCAAATACAATCAACGCCTCACAAATAGCTTGAAAACTCTCTAGGTTCGTCAACCCTAGAACTGAACTCGTAATACTCTATTTATAGCCAAACCCTAAACTACCTGCGACACAAGCTCTGTGTCGCCAAACCGACCTATGCGACACAAGCCTTGTGTCGCTATTGCGACACAAGCTCTGTGTCGCCTAAACAGTGAAATCAATTACAAATAACGTTTTATATCACTGAACGCATTATTACAAACTACTCAGACCTAGACCAACTGACAGACATACAAACATGTATCAACACTTGTCATAAAGGTTTTAACCACATTTATTGGAGGAAAGTTGATAGTTTAATTTATAATCATAAATATAAAGTTAAACAGAACACCGAGTTTTCAATTGTACAGTAGCATCATCCCAAATATTAACAAGCTAACTACATCACAACAAACACATAAGCTAACTACTCACTAAGCATGGCAACAATTCCTAAATCTAGCATAATAACAATAGCATGCGTCATTATAAAAGATAAGGAAAGATGTAACCGTGATTAATGCGTAGATTGAATAGATGCTGAAAGATTACACGAACAGAACTCCGAAATATCTTTTACAATATTACAAATGATCCCTCCAAGTATTCCAACAATATTACAACGCTACCCCTACCATTAGTCTTGGTTAAATATTAACCAACAACTAACTAATTCTAACCTAAATATCTAACTACTTAACTCTAGGGAGAGAAAGTAGAGAGAGGGAGTGTGTGTGAGAGAAAGGTGTGAGAGAAAGGTCTGAGGGACAATGAAGGAGTGAAAGGGATCATGGAAATGAGGAGGGGGAGGTCTCCTATTTATAGGCAAAGGTCCCAAGTCCCCCGTACAAGTCCCGAAGCACAAAATACAAGCACGAATCAGCACCGAACCTCAAAATAACTGAAAAACGGCATCACCGGAGGGCACTAGGGACATATACGAAACCCTAGAGGCCATATACGGTATCAAGGGGGCCGTATACGGTATCCCTAGGGCCGTATACGGTATCCCCTAGGCCGTTTGGTGTTTTGCCCGTTGTTCGGTACTTCGTTCGTTACTTGTTTTGCTCGTATCTTCTTCGTTTCTGATCCGCTTTGCTTGATTCTTTCGCCTACAATCTCGTAATTCTGTTATGATTCTAATGATACATGGTTTCAAAATCAATCAATATCAATATTTTATCAATATAGAACACTCATATCGATAAAATTTTGATTGGGGATTTTGTCCCCTTTTTTGGCCAATGCTGAATCGATGACCTATGTATTGTGTATTAAAGTAATAAAAACTTCTTGGATTTAAAAAAGTAAAAATCAGGTATTTTGGATGTCTGTAACTTATACGTGCTCGGAATATGTTCGGTTGATCTTTATTTGCTATATCTCCTTCGTTCCTTATCCGTTTTGCTTGATTCTTGATTCTCCGATCTCGTAATTACCTGTGAATCATAAAATAGTGGTTTGGGAGTGTAAATCATAAGGTAAATAAACGTAGAGGAATCAGGTGAAGTTTATTTGCTTTGTTTTGCATGTTATTCGGACGTTTTTAGCGATTTTTGTTGCAACGTCTATATTTGAACTACTTTAGTGATTTTTAGTAAATAAACATTGATTTAAGATGTTTTAACTAATTTATAGCTCATATAGCGAGGAATAAGTACGTAAAAAAATGACTTTTTACGTTACATCAGGCGGCTGAATTAATCAACCGGCGATTGGATACTTACTTACAAACGACTTCTAATCCGACTGGTGCCTGGTATTATTTCTAACCGCCGGTTGGACTCTGTTTCGAGAATATTTTCATTCGATTTCTTTTTAGATATTTTTGAATTTATATTCTTGTTCTACTGTTTTTTTTGTTTTGTTTTGCAGATAGGTGCATAACCTGGAGTATGAATGGTGATATTTTTCGAAATGCCAGAATGGAACCCACCGACTACTTGACACTTGAGAAGTACATGACCCAAACTCGTGATGACATTGATCAGGGTTTATTCCGACCAACGATTCCTTGCAGTGTTGATTTTGAGTTTAATGAGTGATGGCCCACTTTCAAGTAGTATATTTCTTGACTACTGGACGATCAGTGTGTTTTATATTTTATATTTAGATGTGGCTTAAATTATATGTACTACCTACTTGTTATTAAAACTAGTAAGCAGTAAGTATAACCTAAGGTCGTTCTTAAAATCGCAACGAATTGAAATGAAGAGATAGCTTTAGATTAATAATTCTTTTAGATAGATAATAGGTGGATAGTTTTGATATTTGGGTTTTTCCAAATTTAATTTTAAATAAACAATAAAATAAAAACGGAAAAGGATAAAGTAGATATAGGTAGAATGTGATTGCCGGAACTTATACAATTAGGGTTTTTTAGGATGATAATCATTATAGGGTTAAACATGGACACAATTAAATTCCAGGATAAACTGACATTGGTGTAAATGCTAGAACCCTACCAGATTAGTTTAAATCCTAAGTTGGTATGTCACAAGGAACTAGGTTATCGTGATGCTGACCGAAGAGGTCTACCCAACTCTCAACACTTGCCTTTTATATAGAACAAGCGACCCTTCTTGGTTAAACCTGGGTGCATGAACAAGATAGCATACTAGTTTATACCGGCCGTTCTTAACACCAATGTAAATCTATCGTTCTTTTAGATGTGTAACTAATTATTTAACTTTATTTATCTAAACTATTGGACTAAGTGGCATCTAGGGTTTTAAGCATCCTAAGTCAATTGGACTTTAACTTTCTTATCTAGATTCTCTTCCTATGTGATTTTCTCAATTAACGTCCATCTTTAACATAAACCTCTCCTCTTCAAAAAGTTATACATCCCTGGATTATTCACAATGTTTGGCATTGCTTCATCAGTATTGCACAATGTGTACTTACTATATGTTGGTTTTCACATTGATTCATACAGCGACCATGCTCTAGGCGGAGAATCCACTAAGCGATACACAATGATTCCATAGTTATTTACTATGTATTACACGGTGCTCCAGTAGCTTCTTAATCCTGACACAGATCTAGCACAAATAACTACTTACCACGATTAGACTTGATCATTTCCTAATTTCTAGGTTATAGCCACGTGGATAACTAGAGGAGTTACACCATAAATTAGGTTTAATACGTGGTTATAAAGTTTAAAGTGAAACAAAGTTAAATAATTCCTGCTTAAATGATTATCATTCCTACTTCTACTTATTTTACGTTCCAACAATCACAATAATAAACTACTCGTAAGACATGACAATAACTATATCACATACAAGGCCATCATGTAAAATAATAAACATAATGCAAGCATATGAGGGAAATTTTAATAACATTTTTGTACGCGAGCAATAACTTAGATAAAATAATTAAGGATGCGTAAATTATAAAGTGTAACTAGCTAATATATAAACTAAAAAATTAAAAAATAAAAACAACTAAAGTTTTATCTAATTATATTTTTGTGTGTTTTAAAAGTTTACCCTTTTCCCAAAGTTTCAAAGTTTTGAAATTTGTCCAAACAAATTTTTAGCTTTGATTGACTTTTAAGATTTTTGGTTAAAACTTTAAAAACAAATATTACTAATTAAACCTTACTACTAGATTAAAATTAAACTTAGGATGCCTCCTAAAAGTGCTTGGTTAGAGTCGAGAGTTCGACTTTTGGATGAATTAATTAAATTCATCAAAATGGAATTGAGAGACTTCGTTTGAGCTCTCATTAGTGGGAAGGTGTAACGGGGGATAAAAGATTTGTAGAGCATAGTGATAACCGTGTGGATTAGGTTGGTTGAAAGAAAAGAGTAGTGTTCGAAGTCTCCTAAGAATTTACGCTATTCTAATCCTAAATCTATAAGGCCATCTACAAGTGTCCTAAATTCCTTTCTTACTTTCTTTGAATTGGAGATACCATCTCGCTGTCCTTGATCCTTAAAAGTGAGATCATAGATAAACTTTCCTATAACATTCAAAAATTCTTTTTCTTCCTTTGAGTCAGGATCACTAGTGGTGTGTAGTACTGCCTCTGAGATTCCTTTAATATCTAATTTTTGTAAGAAGGTGAAAGGGAATTTGGAACGAGAGAAAATTTGAGATAACTTGACGTGAGATTCTTTTCATGTGGCGAAGAATGTTGCTTCTATCTTTTCTTCGGTTGAATCGAGGAAAACGTCTTCTAACTTCGAGATTAAGTAGGCGGCTGGATCGACAAAGAAGGGAAGTTTACCAGGAATGATCATAGGAATCATTGGATCTCTCTCTATCTAGAATTCAAGTTCCCAGACAATTGCAGCAACATGACGATTGATCAGTGTTGGAGACACAGGATGATAATCGGTGTTGGCAAGTAGATCCATAAATAGATCCAAGTCTGATTTTAACTTTAATTCTTCTTCCCGATACGGTGTAAAGATGGTTTCACTCCTTACGTTTGGTAGATGGTGAAGGGTAGTAACTTTGTTCCCTAAACTGGCAATGATCTTTCTTTGTTCGTGCGAGAAAGGAAAGTCAGATGAGTCAAGTTGTCTTACGAATGCCCTATAGACGTCTAACCTCCTATCAGGTTTGAAAGAGTTGCCAACGTAGTGAGATTCCTCATTAAAGTCAATATCCTTGTTGTCATCCGGTGAAACGTTGTCTACCATTCAATAATGGTATACTTGGGTTCAAGTGGAAGGAGATGAAAAGACCCGTCACTCCAGAAGTCCATCTGAGATTTGCAGGACTCGGAGGGTTCAGGAATGAGGGTTAATGAAACGGGTACTTTGGAAATAAGGTATGGATATTCCTCTTCTTCCATTGCATGAAAATGTTTGTTTTTATCATAGGATGGATAAAAGCAAACTTGAGAATTATTTAGCATACCGGAGGGAAAAGTTGGAAAGTGAGGGTAATCCCCTAGTGATGATGGAATCTCATGATCAGTTGAGTACTGATTGCATTGAATGCAAGGCTCGGGAGGTAAAATCTCCTGATGAAGTTCATCAAAGTCTAGGTTCAGATTTGAGAGGGGACTTAACGTTCCAGATTCTTCTTCTTTGGTGACAGGAGATTCTTCGGTTTTGGATGAGAAAAGGGAATAGAAGTCGAATTCTAATTCTCGTTCAACGCAATCGAAGAAAGCGGCATCGTCTGTTTTCATCATTTCATCTTCCGTAAGATTTGAAAGGGGAGGAATGGTGTTTGAAGGTTGGGAATCGTAGAAAGTTGGTTTCATATTTTTGTATTTTTGGTTGTTTTAATTCTATGCTAAACTATCCTAAAGAAAACTAATGAACTTTCGAAAAGGAAAACCTAAACGAAAGGATCTCCTATGAATTATTATCTAAAGCGTTCTTCAGATCGTACGTTGTACGATTCCCGGCAGCGGCGCCAATAACTTGATGGCCCACAGTCAGGTCGTTGATTTCTGGACAGCTGGACGATCAATGTGTTTTATATATCATATTTAGGTGGGGCTTAAATTATATGTACTACATACTTGTTATTTAAACTAGTAAGCGGTAAGTATAACCTAAGATCGTTCTTAAAATCGCAACGAATTGAAATGAAGAGATAACTTTAGATTAATAATTCTTTTGGATATATAAAAGGTGGACAGTTTTGATATTTGGGTTTTTCTAAATTTAAATTTAAATAAACAATAAAATAAAAACAGAAAGTAAATTTAGGATAAAGTAGGTAAAGGTAGAATGTGATTGCCGGAAATTAACAATTAGGGTTTTCCGGGATGATAATCATTATAGGGTTAAACAGGGACACTTAAATTACAAGATTAACTTACATTGGTGTAAACACTAGAACCCTACCAGATTAGTTTAAATCCTAAGTTAGTATGTCACAAGGAACTAGGTTATCATGATGCTGACCGAAGAGGTCTACCCAACTCTCAACACTTGCCCTTTATATAGAACAAGCGACCCTTCTTGGTTAAACCTGGGTGCATGAACAAGATAGAAGACTATTTTATACCGGTCGTTCTTAACACCAATGTAAATCTATCGTTCTTTTAGATGTGTAAATAATTATTTAACTTTATTTATCTAAACTATTGGACTTAGTGGCATCTAGGGTTTTAAGCATCCTAACTCACTTGGACTTTAACTTTCTTATCTAGATTCTCTTCCTATGTAATGTGCTTAATTAACGTCCATCTTTAACATAAACCTCTCCTCTTCAAACAATTATACTTCCCTGGATTATTCACAATGTTTGGCATTGCTTCATATGCAGACCATGTATATCAGTATGGCACAATGTGTACTTACTATATGTTGGTATTCACATTGATTCATACAGCGGGCATGCCCTAGGCGAAGAATCCACTAAGCGATATATAGTGATTCCATAGTTATTTACTATGTATTACACGGTGCTCCCGTAGCTTCTTAATCTCGACACAGATCTAGCACAAATAATTACTTACCACAATTCTTGATCAATTCCTAATTTATAAGTTATAGCCATATGGATAACTGGAGAGGGTACTCCATAAATTAGGTTTAGTGGTTATAAAGTTTAAAGTGAAACAAAGTTAAATAATTCCTGATTAAATGATTAACATTCCTACTTCTAATTATTTTACGTTCCAACAATCACAATAATAAACTAATCGTAAGACATGGCAATAACTATGTCACATACAAGGCAATCATGCAAAATAATAAACATAATGCAAGTATATAAGGGAAAAGATATCACCCGAAAATTAGAGTAGAAAATTATTGACGAATACTTTGCATTCTTGAAATCTGAGTGTACACCGAATATCCTTGAATACAAGCTTTCTTCTACTAATCTAACAATACTAATTTAATCCTAATTACTCTCTAGCTAATTATTAATCACATGATGATTAATAATTAAGTTAGAGAGAGAAACAAGAGTGAGAAAGTAACTAGTAAAATGTGTGTGTAAAATGGAATGAAAGGTTTTTTTGGAGTGTTGGTGGAAGCTTGTATTTATAGATAAAGCATGTTGACCGTATTTTTGACTTGTTGACTGTATTTTTCTTTGCCAAAACATGACCGTATTTACGTGCTCAAAAAAAGAAAGCATCTTTAAGCAAATACAGGCAAAAACCAACTGTATACGGTCAGTTCTGGACGTATACGGTCAAGACTTAGGCCATATACGGTCTAACCAACCGTATACGGTCAAGACTTGGCCGTATATGGCCATGGCTGGCTGTATACGGTCAGTCCTGGCCGTATATGGTCAAGGCTAGGCCGTATATGGTCTGGTCTGGCCGTATTTGCGGTGTCAAGCTTTCGTGCGCGGGATCGTAATTATTTTTTCGCTCTAACTTCTCTATTACTTGTCCATTTTAGTTAATTTTCGCAGCATCGTCTTCATAATCGAATGAAGTTCAAGGATCTAAGATAATATCCTGGTTACTATTGGCCGAGTGTACGTGTCGTTGGCCTTTGTGTTCGAGGTCATAAATTGTTGCTTTGTTTTGGTTCTAAAATCTTCGTTATAACTCCGTTTTCATTGGTTCTTCTAGCATTGTCTTTGTAATTTTCTAATTAACATAATAACTCCAATTAATGTAATATTTGAGCTAAAATGTCAATTATTAAATTTTAATGGAATAGATAACGTGGGTAAAAACGTGACTTTTTACGCGTTATCAATCAGCAACTTTGGTAAGGACCTCTGGGGTTCTATGCCGAGGATGGAACTCAACCACCTTTACCCGATAATAAGGTGAACTTGGAGGATATGATGAGTCAATTGTTGACTATGACTATGCAATTCATGGCAACTTCAAGTAAGCGAATGGAAGAAATCGAAGCAATTATATGAAATCAATAAGCTTCAATTAAGCAAATAGAGGGGATGGTTCATCAAACCAATAATTTCTTCACTCTTCTTTTTCCTTTATTTCTAATGAGGTTATTAGTGAATTTGAACGTGTGGAAGACAAGGAAGGTAACAAGGTGGAGAATTTTAGCAAACATAAGGTCAGAGTCCAACCAGCGGTCGAGTCTTCTCAGCCGACGGTTAGTGTTTTAGCAAACACATGAAGATCCTTGTTCGCAATCTAAGGTATCGGGGATAACACGTTGTTTGAGGAACCACCTAAACTGGAGTTGAAGGAATCACCAACACTTTTGGATTATTCATATTTTCTAGGTAAGTCCAATTTATCTGTTACTAATTATTTGACTATAACGTATCAGGGAAAGGTGAGTTTGTTGCAGATTCTGGAGGGTCATGTGGCACCAAGGAAAGAAAGAATGCCTGTTGTTAACGAGAAATCGATAAGTACCTCAATACTTTCATCACTAAATCTACATTCAAGGGTTACTTACCGTTATTACAATCCACACTTCATCTTAAGTGTGGGGAAAGACAACCAAATTTCAAGTAAATAAGGGTGGAGTCAAGCTAAAGACTCGAACCAAAATAAGCGCTTCTCGGGAGGCAACCCGTGTTTTAAATTTTTTGTTTTCAGTATTTTCAATTCGTAGGTTGATTTTTAGTTTTAGTATTTTAATTTATCATGTTTTATCTTATGTTTGGAAAGTAGTGCATTATCTGAAAACCATCTGCTTGGAACTCAACCAAGCAATTCTTCGAGCATTTTATAAGGGGAGTTTTCTGTTCTACTTCTTTTCTCTTTCTCACTTTGTTTTTATTCGTTTTTGTACATTGATGGCATTGTACAACTAAAGTGTGGGGAGGGGTGTAGAAAAGAAGTTTACTTGTCTTTAAATTGTGCATCTTGGTATCAACTTCCCTCATATATGTCACAAATGTACTTTCATTCTTCTCCTCTACTTATCTTCTTTGGCCATTACACAGTTTCCATACTTACCTATCACTTCATCATCACTGTCACTATCACTGGATGATGATAAGGATGATGAACCACTATCATCCCAGTCATGTGACTCAAGAAATAAACCCTTGACTTCAGTCTTCTTCTTGTCTTTTGACTAAGCTTTCATTTCAGCCTTCATTGCCTTGTATTTTGCTTTGTACTTGGCAACTTTGTAGTAGGTATCAGCTTGTGATGTGACTTTTTTTAATCACAATCAATAGCATAATGACCCCCTTTACCACAGGTGTAACACTCAGCTTCAGAAAACATTCTTGGTTTGTTTAAGTTCCCTGAGCTGCCCCTTCTGCTGAATCTGAAACCTGATTTACCCTTTCTTCTGTGGAACTTCTTGAACTTCTGAGCCAACATAAGCCATTCCATTGGCATAATTCTCCACATCATCTTCATCATAGCTCTCGTCAATGTACTCTTCTTCACTCTCTTCTACATCACTCGGTTCAGCTTCTTCCTGTCCAGCTTTGGACTTTTTCACAACCATGGCCCTTGAATACTTCTTCTTAGGTTCAACAATAACCGGTGCTGAACTAGCATGTTCTGGTAGCTTCCAATTCTCTTTTACATTCTTTTCTAACATGGCTTTGGATTTCTCATGATTTATGAGAACACCATACAATGAAGCCAAGTCAAAATTCTTGAGTGTATGAATCATTATGAATGATGTTGTAGCTTGTTCTCATGATGCTGTTAATGAATCAATGAATTTATTTGATGACTGAAAAGTTATCATAAGTAACAGTCATGGCTTCAAGATCATTCAACAGTCAAATGAATCTGGTATACATGTCAACTAGAGATTCACCTTTATAACAAGAGAACATTTCATATTCTCTTTTCAGAGCAATAATTTTGTTCTGTTTAACCTCCTACTTGCTAAGAGCATCCCATATTTTCTTAGCAGAAGATAATATGCATATATAATTATATACAAAATTTGGGAATGAAATAGCAATTTATATTCTTGCCTTAGCAACAAAACTAACTTTTCTTCTTTCTTCTTCAGTATACTATACTGACTTGGTGCTTTTGGTACATTTCTATCAGAAGGCAGGTGTACTACCAGATGCAGGAATAGTTAGAGGGGTCATTGGAATGAAGGGTCCATTTAAGACGATATCTAGAATCAATGGATCTATGGACTAAAAGTGTAACATCATCCCAGACTTTCGAGTTTGAAACTCCTTAGGGTCAAACTTGGGTGGTCTAGATGCCGAGCCATTTTCAATGATAAGCAGTGTTTGAACTATATGCTGCCATCTTAACAAATCTAAGATTAGAACATTCTCAATCTGCTCTGATACCAGTTGTTGGTCCCAAACTAACAACAAGATAGTTGTAGAGGGGGAAGGGGGTGAATACAATCTTTTATGATTTATATAACTTAAACAGTTTATAGTATGAGTATGTAAGAGACATAGTTATATTTTCAACTTAATTCTTTATTGATATGAATCAAAGAATTACAAGTTAGCTAAAGCGGAATCACTAACTATTGAATACATATTAGCACTCAATAACAAGAACAGAGAACACACTCTGAGCTGCTTACAAAGGATTGCTAATATTGCTATGACTATGCTCTCAAAACTCACTGTAAATTCACACTTGATAAACATGTTCAAGTCCTTTATTTATAGGAGAGCTAGCACCTTCTTAGTAACATCTTCAGCCAATAACATTCTTTATACGTGCCTTGAATTCTACTGGAGATATAGAACATGCTCTTTGTGTGCTCTGACTTTTACTGCAGACAAAATTTGCACAATGCAGTATATGTCATGAGTGAGCAGCACACGCCAGTGTATTGGCTGACATTTGGTAGAGGGAGCACCACACCACAAACGTCCATCCTCCACAGTGATGTACATAAGTACTATGTTTCAGATGATATTTGGATGTATGTTGATATACATAGAAACATTTTGTGTCATAGTCAAGTTGTTGTCATCATAAAATCAAGTTAAAGGGGATCATGCCTCAACAATTATAATGCATATTATCATGACGCACTTGATGTTTAACTATGATGCACTTGACGTTTAATTATGATGCACTTGACTTTTATTTATGATGCACCTGACTTTTAAATATAATGCGTTTGACGTTTAACAATGAATGCAATTATTATTGTGATGCATAGTTAGTTAGAAATAAGTGGATTACGATGAACAAAAATTTAAAATTTAATGCACCGTCATTGTATAGTTAAGATACACTATAATTCTAAATTTGATGAAATAAAATAATAATTATTTAAATTATTATGATGCACTGTACATTCGACTATGATGCATTACACAATTTTAAAATCCGGTGCACTACATTATTACAACGATCCTTCGTTAGATTATACACTTTATACACTTCAAATTAAACTACCATCTAATTGACGTAGTGTATTTATTATTATGATGCACTTGACTTTCAACAATGATGCATGCAATTATTAGAGTAATGCATCGATTGATGAGGATGATGTTAGGGATCATAGGTTGACAATTCAGCTTGGAGGAGAGCCTCGTGCACTGAGCCTAGTAGAGTTTTCTCGGGCTATTGGTTTACATACTTTGGATGAGGAGGCAAATCCTCATTTTCTTACAATGATGTCAGTTTGACAAAGATGTCAAATTTGCAGAGAGAGCATGTGTTCATTCAGATTGGGACAGAGGATCTGCTTACAATGTAAATCATTTCAAACTTTACTATAGTGATGCAGAAAAACAGAAAATGTTTGAACACGTCTATGTAGACTTTTTGAAAAGGCTTGAGAAATTAAAAATTTAAAAACTAAACTCAGTCTGGTTCAAAAAGATCTACAGTCAAAAGTGAATGAAATAAATCAAAATAAACAGTATAAACATGAGCTTGATGCTCAATATGATACTCTCAAAAGGATCAGTCTGGAAAAAGAAGCTTATAAAAACAAAGCTGATCATTATGAGAAAATCTGTAGATCTTGGTGTATTTCATCACTTAAAAATGTGGACTGTCTATCCAAACAGATTCCAGCTCATATACAAGCGGTCATAGGAGATGAGTTTGATCTTAAAAGCCATTTACTTTCAGAAATAAACTCAAAATCTACTATATTTGTACCTGAAACTTTACCTGATAGTTTTAGTCATACTGTGGGAGATAAAGTTATATTGACTAATGCCTTTGTAAGACTAAAAATAGTTGCTAAAGAACTAGTATATGAGACAGAGCCAGACTCTGAAGATACAGACTCAGAAATCTCATTCTGTGAAACTTCTCAATCTGAATTGCCTGAACTCATAATCACTAATGAATCTTTAGAAACTATAGAACCTAAAAAGAAAAGATATGTAAAAGGCAAAGTTAATATTCCCACAGTACAATTTTCAAACAGACAAAAAGAGGTAAAAGGAATTAAGGATAAACAGAAAGGTTACAACATGTTTGAACCTTCCACATCTCAGTCTGTAGCTGGTCCAGACAACAATATGTCAAAAGACAAATTTAAAGGCATAAAACCAACAACCAGGGAGTTAAAAAGGTCTCAGTCTGTGAGAGCTAACTGTCAGTCTGGAAAAATCAATTTTCAGTCTGGTAAACTTAACTCCAAATCTGTTTGTGTTAACTCTCAGTCTGACTGTCAAAAGTCCACCTTTAATAACCAGACTGAAACCATTAAGCTGCTTAGTGAAAACTTAATGAAGTTAACCACAGATTTTAAAACATTTGTTGAGACAAAGCAGGATTTTAACAGAGGATCTAGTGCAAATAATAACCCAAAATCCAAAAGGACCATTAAGTTGGACAGAAAATGTTACAACTGTGGAAATCTGGGACATGAGGGTATTAAATGCACAAAGTCTAATTTTAAACAACCAAAGGGTGCTTTGACTAAACAAATGTCAACTACAAACGACAAAGTCAAATCTAGAGAGGTTAAAAATCAACTTTACATGCTTGGTTCCAACAAAGCTGCTAAAGAATTGACTTCAACCAGCTCTAAAGAACCCATCGAAAGATGGGTTCCCAAAAGTAACTAATTGATTTTGTTTGTCTTGTGCAGGGTAACAAAAAATGGTACCTAGACAGTGGATGCTCAAGACATATGACAGGTTCTTTGGAGAACTTATCAGAGTTTGTAGAAGAAGAAGGACCTTCTGTCAAATATGGTGACAACTCTGTTGCCAAGACAAAAGGTTATGGTATGGTGAAGGCTGGCAACATCAGAATAACGAAGGCTGGCATAACCTGCTTAGTGCAAGCCAAATTTGTGATAATGACAGTGAAATCAGAATCAGAAAGAAGGCTGTTGTTATCTATAATTCCAAAGGCAAACCTGTACTAGTTGCCAAAAGATAAAGAGATATTTATCTCTTGGATCTTTCTTCTGCAGATGTAAATATAGAGATATGTCTCTTTACTCAGTATGTGCCAGAACTAAGCTGGCTATGGCATGTTGTTAGTTTTTGAAGGTCCCAAAACTTAGATACAGATTAAATAACAAGTATTTAATATATTAGTTTATATCTAAGTTATATCAAACAGGTTAATTAATCAAGGCGGAATACAAGATTAATTAAGGGACAAAATATATTATGAATTAAAGTTTTATTCACAATAAATGGTTTATCTTACAAATAAGACAGAGTATTCAAACACACACAGATTGTTTGAATACGATCCAAGTAGTATACTATGATACAATTATCACTACAAACTTAACAGTAAGTGTGGTAATGATTTTAGCCTAAGCTTAAAGGTCTTGTATACTAATTGTCTTGGATGTCTCATTTGTGGTGCTTTTGAGCTGCTATTTATAGAAGTTGAGTATCAACTTCTATCATCCAGCTCAGTCAGTTGTCCAAGGGATAACAAATTCATCTTGGGCAACTTTGCACTCTTCCCTTTTTGCTTTTCTTGGAAATAGAAAAAGCAAAAGGTAAAAGGTTTCTTTGCTGAGAAGAGAACCTTTTTCCGATGTTTGACTATGAAAAAACATCTTTTCAGTTGTATCGTAGCCTAGGGAAAGAAGAACTGCTTTTGTACGATTGTATTTTCATTCTTCAATCTGTGCTCTTCAGTCTGTGATCTTCAGTCTGTGATCTTCAGTCTGTGATCTTCAGTCTGTGATCTTCAGTCTGTGGTCTTCAGTCTGTGAATCCTTCTGTCTTCGATCTTCATTCTTCAGATGATGAATTAATAAGTCTTCAACTAGAGCACGGCTTTCAGTCTGTGAGAATTTCTTCAGTCTGTGAAGCACAGACTCAGAAATAATTCTTCAGTCTGTGGATCACAGACTCAGAAACAAAGACTCGGGAATTCAATAAGTTTTTTCCGAATACAACTGAGTTAGATTTTGACTCCTCAGATTTATAACTTGGGTTTGATCATTGTTTTTCCCAACAATTTCCCCCTATCTGATGATGTCAAAATCTATTTACAAAAGATAATAGAGAAATAATAAATACTAAAGTGAAACATAACATATGGATCAAGACTTATAAACATAGAGTTAGAATCACAGTTAGTTCACAAAAATATTACAATTATTACATAAGATTGTAAAAGGTATAATTTTAACAATCTTCAATCTTTTCTCTGAGCCCTGATCTCTTTGATCTTTTCCACTTTCCTCTTCAACAAAACTTCCATTTCCTTATCAGATTTTTCTTCAAATTCTTGATACTCCAGGATGATCTTCTTGCAGATGTCTTCAAATCCAGTCATCATCCTGATCTGGGAAAGGTTGTTGAATAACCAGCTAATTAATCTTCTTCTAAATGGCTTGGCTTGAGAATGTTTGCATTCCTTCAGCAGGGCAATGCAATGCAGCAGAGATTCTCCATACAATCTGTTTTGATCTTGGAAGCACTCTATCCCATTGATATCTCTGTAGCACAGACCTTCAACTTTATCAGTCTGGACATATGATCTATCGATAAAAATGATACATTTTGGTAGAGGATGCTCCCTTCTCTGCTCATTCTCTGTAGATAACCCAGCTGACTTCTTCTTTATTACAAAGTTGTTTGCTATGCAGAACAATTTATATTCTTCTTCTGAGATAAGCCCCAGACTGAGAACTAACTCAATCAGGTAGGATAGCTCATCCAGAACTTCTTTCTTCAAATCTTTGTCAGCTTTACTCTTCAAAAGATTAGCCATGGATTGCCATTCTTTAAGTCCTAGAGTGTACAGGTCATCCACCCATACCATTTTCGAGCTCTTGGTCAAAGTCAACTCCAGCCTCAATTTCTGTCCAATCTTATTCAGATGACAGTCTTTAATCTTCTGCTTGAGCTTTGACAATCTGAAAGTGGATTGTAGCTTAGCTTTTAGGCTCTCTATCTTCTGTAATCTTTTTGACAGCTCTTCATCTTCTTTGATATGTTGCTCAACTTGACTCCTTCTTGATTGAGTCTGTAAACAACCTTCATCTTCTAATTCTTTGGAGAGCATGTCAATAAATCTTGCTTCCTTCAGCTTCTGCTCTTTTTCAGTTAATACATTCAAGTATTCAGTTAAAGACATACCTTGAGCAGTAGCTTCTTGTTGCAAGAGTTCATCCTGTAGATTTGTCAGTTCAGGATTTCTTGTACCACCAGCATGATCATCCACCATCTTCTTGATCTTGCTTAACCTCTCCTGCTTGGATAATGCAACCTCCTTGCCCTTACCCTTAACCACATCTTCTTCCATAGTAGAACTCGACCCAGGATATGTGCTTATTAGATGAGCACTTCTCCATTGCATTCTGTCTTCAAGCTCACTTCTACCTGGAGGTAGTATTCTGGTTGTTGTTGGTCTAGCAGGATTGGCTTCACTTGGATGGCTTCAGCACTGATGATTAGAGCATCAATGCTTGCTGCTTGTTGCTTTGAGCTCTGAGTCTGTGATGAATGCTGTGTCTCAGTCTGTGCAGGTTCAGAGGGCACAGACTTAGACTCTCCGGTCTTGACTTTTGAGGCACCTTCATCTACACCTCAAAAAGTAGCATCATCTTCATCATCATCTGATCTTCGAAATACTTCAGACTCAGAACTACAATCAGGATTGATGGCATCATCATCTTCATCATCAATTTCCTGTTCTTCTGCCAGCTTTACAAATTGATCCCAGGTTTTGATCCCCTTCATCTTTGGTTGGGAATATAGATATCCCTTTCAGGAATTCTCCTGGCCATTCTTTTTATCTTCCTGGCACTTTTGATTTGCATAGGTTGAACATCTTCATCTTCCCTTGGTCTCTTCAGCTCCATCTGACCTAGGCCTGAGATAGTTGCTATTGGGTCTATCTGTAAGACAATAGATGACTCCCCCTGAGTCTGTGCAACTATCTCAGTATTTTCACCTGCCTGCAATCCTTCTGGCTCCCCCTCAGTCTATGCACTCATTATTTCAGTCTGTGGCACAGACTGAGCTTCAATCTGGGACTTCACCCTAGAACTTTCGGGTCCATCATCTCCATCATCTCCCTCATCTCCCTCACTGCTATCTCCCCCTAAATCTAAGGATTTATTATTAAATAAATTATCTTTTGGGGTTTTAGCATCTGCAGACCCAGACTTCATCTTCTCCCCCTTTTTGACATCAGCAGCTAAGCTTGAGAGGGTGGTCTGCATTTCATCTAACCTATTGGATACCTTTTGCTCTAGCATATCCACTTTATCCACCATGGTAGAAACTAGATGCTTCATCTGCTCTAGCTCTTTCTTATTATAATCGAACTCAGTCTGTACCCATTCAGACAACTTGATGATGGCAGAAAGCACATCATTAAGTGTACTAGAAGGCACAAACTGGGTCTGGTTAGAAGGGTTAGAATTGGGTGATGGTAGGTGTTCCTCACTTGACTCATGTTGAAACTGAGCAAGATCACTGGAATCTTTAGGTGTTGCACTCTTTGCCTCACTCTGTGTCCTGTGCATGGAAAAGCGATCATAGGCATTGAGTGGTGTAGTGATGTTTCCCTCAGATCGAATCCGGTGATAGGATAAGACATCACTGGGAATTGATTGTGTTGCATTTGTTGCCTCAAGTAGTCCCTGGTGTAAAGGAACCATATCACTGGCAACAAATGTGGAGGTTCGTATGCCTTCACTAACCATCTGGTGATAAGATGGTAGATCATTAAGCAAAGAAGTGGAGATCTGTACCTCAGTCTGTGACATGACTGGGGCATTGGCGATCTGTGCAGAGGGGTGTAAGGAGAGACTCACTGGAATGTGAACTAGTACAGGACTAGTGGTCAGTATGGGTTCAGCCATTGTGAGTGGGGTAAGGAGGGGGGTGGTAGTGCTCAGGATTGGAGTATCTTCTTCAATGCATACTACAGGGGTCAGTGTAGTAGCAGTAACGTGGGTATCCAAGCTGACTAATCTAGGTTCAGGTTGGGTCAGTTTGGTAGCCATTGGCACCACAGACTCTAGCAGAGCTGTAATGGAATGGTCTACAGCACAGGAGGGTGTTCTATTTACATCCAACTCCATGGATGATGATTCCATTTGTGCTATACTTTTGGGGGTTGAGTATGGTGATTCCTCCAGAGTGAGTGATGACTCATCTGGGTTGGTTTGTTTCTGACTCTCTTTTGTGGGTGAGGATGGGCTAGGATAAGAAGGTTTATCTATATCCATCTCCTCAGGAGAAGAAGATTTACTACCTGCATCTTCTGTTGAAGATGGAACAGACTTAGCAATGTTTGAGTCTGACTCCAAGTGCACAGACTGAGTTGAGTCTGTGTTCATGGAGTCTGTGTGCTCTACTTCAGCCACACTATCTTCAACAGTCTGGGCCTCACTACCCTCACTATCACCTGAATCATCATCCTCCATAGATGCAGAAGCAACATATGGGTGATCAATCCATTGCTGCATAGCAGCAGTGATAGGTGCTCCAGTAAGTGGAACCGGATGGTTAAACACTTTATAGGTGAGCACGGGTACGGGTATATCTGCAATTTTATTATTAAAGGATATATATACAGACCTAGATAATCTGGATTGGATGCACAAGGAGAGTAACCTTATAAAAAGTACATTAAAAATTCTATTAGACTCATTCACCAGTTTTAAAATTTCTTGAAAATACAACTCTGCAAAGTTGATGTTTAAACCAGTGATGAATGAGCTTAACAGTTGAGTTTCAAACTCATTTAACTCACCTGTGCTACCAGATTTACCTCCTAGACTTCTAATGATGCCAGAGATTAAAAATTTTCATCTGGGGGTGAACCCTGACATGAAGATGGTGCCTTTTTCTTTGGTATATCCAACAAAAGTAAGAGAAGCCTTTGCTGCTTCTTTGGTTGGAATGGGTTCAAAATTATTTCCCAAGGGCAAGTCTAAGACATTCCTAATTAGCTCCTGATCAATGGTAACTGCCCATTTACCATGATCAATAGTACTAGTAATTGCAGTATTGGTACTATTCGAGAAGCAAGTATACCACCATTCCATAAGAAAATCAGGATATATTTGAGGAATAGTGTTGAAAAATGCTCCCCTTAAAGGATGAGCAGTCATAAAGTTTGTTAATTCCTCAAATCCTTGGTTCTTTTTAGAATCAGGAATGGAAATGGTAGCAACTTGATTATTTATACAGAGTTTTACCTGTTTACCCTGTTTAAAGGGTTTAGCCGCAGCGATAGAAGCAGGTGGTGTGTAAACCCATTGATCAACCATTTTTGAAGATGATTTCTTGAGATTGAGTTTGAAAATGGTTGATAAATGAAGAGTTAGGGTTCACAAACTCTGTGTATTTTTGGTGTGCAAGTAAAAGTGAAGAAAAAGAGAGGAGACCGGAAATGGGTATTTAACGAAATTAAATTTCCGTTAAACGGGACCCACTAATGATTATCCCTTTTACTGTAGCAATGAGGCTTATGCACGTTCACCTTTTTGTATTGAGCAGATAAAAGAAAAACAAGCGCCAAAACTTTTAATGATTATTACTATAAATTTGGTATAAGCATTAAATGCAAAGATATTGTTGTTTATTTATTTTTATTAATAAAATAATATAAAATTAATTAAAAGAAATAAAATAATAAAAAATAAATTAAATAGGATAAAAAGAACACAGTCTGAAGGTATATAGTTAGTCTGTGCAGTGAGTCTGGATGACGTCACACAGACTGAACCATATAACAGGCAGACTGAGAGAAAATAATAGAATTGTAAAATCTTTTTGGTATTTTCTTTGATTTATTTACAAAAATCTCCGAGTCTGTGTTATTTGATTGTATGTAACTGAGGATACAGACATACAGACTGAAAGGCAGGCACAGACTGAGAGTTTGAATCACACAGATTCAAGAGTTTTACTAGGGGTTGAGCATTCCTAGTTGACCATTAAGAGGTTTAGTACAGATATAAGAATCTATCTTCATTAAGAGGTTTAGTAAAGATATCTGCTAGTTGGTCATTTGTGGGAACATATTTGAGAGTCACTTTACCTTTCTCAGCACAATCTCTGATAAAGTGATGTCTGATCTCAATATGCTTTGTTCTGGAGTGAAATATATGATTCTCAGTGATGGCAATGGCACTTTGGTTATCACACATGATTGGAGTTTTTGTAAACGCCAAATCATAGCCTGCTAGTTGATATTGCATCCACAGCAATTGGGCACAACAACTACCAGCAGCTACATATTCTACTTCTGCAGTGGATGTAGCAACATAATTCTGTTTCTTGCTTGACCAACTGACTAGTTTTCCACCTAGTAGTTGACATCCATCAGAAGTGCTTTTCCTATCTAATCTACAACCTGCATAATCTGCATGTGTATAACCTATTAGATCAAAACTAGAATCTTTGGGATACCAAAGACCCAGGTTAGGAGTACCTTTAAGGTACCTAAAAATCCTTTTTACAGCTTTGAGATGTGATTCTTTAGGTTCAGATTGATATCTAGCACATAAACATGTTGAGAACATGATATCTGGTCTACTGGCAGTGAGATATAGTAGTGATCCTATCATACCTCTATAAGTGGTTTGACAGACTGACTTGCTAGACTGATCTCTATCCAACTTATCTGCAGTGCTCATTGGTGTTTTCATTGATGAACAGTCTTTTAAAGAATATTTAGTGAGTAGATCATTTACATATTTGCCTTGGTTGATGAAAATTCCATCAGGTTTCTGATGTACTTGTAAACCAAGAAAGTATGTTAATTCACCCATCATACTCATTTGGTACTGTTTTGACATTAAATTTGAAAACCATTTGCATAACTTTTCATCAGTAGATCCAAATATGATATCATCAACATATATTTGGACTAGTATGACATCGGCTTTGTTCCTTTTGAAGAACAAGGTTTTATCTATTGATCCTCTAGTAAAGTCATTACTCAGAAGATAAGATGATAAAGTGTCATACCAAGCTCTTGGAGCTTGTTTTAGTCCATATAGTGCTTTCTTCAATTTATAGACATAATTAGGAAAAGTTGAACTTACAAAACCTGGAGGTTGTTTTGCATAGACCTCCTCTTGTAAGTTACCATTCAGAAATGCACTCTTGACATCCATTTGGTAGACTTTGAAGTCTTTGAATACAGCATATGCCAAGAATAACCTTATTGCTTCAATTCTGGCTACAGGGGCAAATGTTTCATCATAGTCAATACCTTCTTCCTGCTTGTAACCTTGAGCAACTAGCCTTGCCTTGTTTCTGATTATCACTCCATCCTTGTCCATTTTGTTTCTGTAAACCCATTTAGTTCCTATAACAGTTTTGCCTTTTGGAGCAGGAACTAGGGTCCAAACATTGTTTCTTTCAAATTCTGTTAACTCTTCCTGCATTGCTTCAACCCAATCATCATCTTTCAGTGCTTCTTCAGCTTTCTTTGGTTCAATGATTGATAGGAAGTTTGTGTAGAAACAGAAATTTGCAGTAGATAAGTTTGACACTTGAGCTCTTGTTTGTACACCAGAAACATAATCTCCAATTATTTCTTCAATTGGATGATACTTGTGTTCTTTGACGCCAACAAATGATTCATCATTGGATGATAAATTATTTTCATTTAGTGGAAGAGTAACAGAACTGAGTTTTGCATTACCTTCAACAGGGGGCAAGTCTGAGTCTGTAGAGTTCTCAGACTGAAGACTACCAGACTGAACACTTGTATCAGAAGATCTTGAATCTCTGGACACAGATTCATCTTCTGTTGATGAGGATACTGTCATTAAATGATCAGGATGAGCATCTTCATTATCACTTTCAGAGTCATGTTGTTGGAGAACAACAACTGGGATTTGAGATTCAGATCCACAACAAACAATTCTTCTAAAGAATGAACATCAGACAGAGAAATATGTTCATTATTAGCAGAGGAAACATCAAAGGTGACATTGATGGTTTCTTCAATTTTATTCCTTCTGTTGTTGTAAACTCTGTAAGCCTTTGAGATAGATGAATAACCAACAAAAATTTCTTCATCAGACTTAGGTTCCATCTTTGCTAATTGATCCCTTTGATTGAGGATATAGCATTTACTTCCAAAGGTCTGGAAATAATGGATGGTTGGAACCTTCTTATGATACAACTCATATGCAGTTTTGCCATGCCTTTTAACCAAAATAGATCTATTTTGGGTATAACAGGCAGTGTTGACTGCTTCTTCCCAAAAATAAATCTTCATTTGACCATGGCATAACATGGTTCTTGCAGCTTCTATGAGTGTACGATTTCTTCTCTCAGCAGCACCATTTTGTTGAGAAGTTCTGACAGAGGCAAAGTTTTGAATAATGCCTTTGTCAGTACAGAATTCAATGAGAGTAGAATTCTTAAATTCTGTACCATGATCACTCCTAAGTTGCTTGACAGGTATATCTTTCTCCAATTCTTCCCTCTTGATTAGATTAATAATCTCAGCTGGAGCATCACTTTTTGCCTTAAGAAAGATGACCCAAGTATACCTTGTGTATTCAACCACAATCACAAGTGTATACTTCTTTTCACCCAAATTGCCAATGCTTATGGGTCCAAATAGATCCATATGGAGCATATGCAGTGGTTGATCAATTGTAGCTAACAATTTGGATGGAAAATGATTCTTGGTCTGTTTCCCTAGTGTACATGCAGGACAAAGTTTGTCTTTTGCAAATGTAACATCAGGCAGACCTCTAACCAATTTCTTCTTTGACAGGAGGTTAATGTTTTTGAAGTTCAGGTGGATAACAACATGCCATAGCCAGCTTAGTTCTGGCACAGACTGAGTATAGAGACATATCTCTATATTTACATCTGCAGAAGAAAGATCCAAGAGATAAATATCTCTTTCTCTTTTGGCAACTAGTACAGGTTTGCCTTTGGAATTATAGATAACAGCAGCCTTCTTTCTAATTTTGATTTCACTGTCATCATCACAAATTTGGCTTGCACTAAGCAGGTTATGCTTTAATCCCTCAACATAGGCTACCTTCGTTATTCTGATGTTGCCAGCCTTAACCACACCATAACCTTTTGTCTTGGCAACAGAGTTGTCAGCATATTTGACAGAAGGTCCTTCTTCTTCTACAAACTCTGATAAGTTCTCCAAAGAACCTATCATATGTTTTGAGCATCCACTGTCTAGGTACCATTTTTTGTTACCCTGCACAAGACAAACAAAATCAATTAGTTACTTTTGGGAACCCATCTTTCGATGGGTTCTTTAGAGCTGGTTGAAGTCAATTCTTTAGCAGCTTTGTTGGAACCAAGCATGTAAAGTTGATTTTTAACCTCTCTAGATTTGACTTTGTCGTTTGTAGTTGACATTTGTTTAGTCAAAGCACCCTTTGGTTGTTTAAAATTAGACTTTGTGCATTTAATACCCTCATGTCCCAGATTTCCACAGTTGTAACATTTTCTGTCCAACTTAATGGTCCTTTTGGATTTTGGGTTATTATTTGCACTAGATCCTCTGTTAAAATCCTACTTTGTCTCAACAAATGTTTTAAAATCTGTGGTTAACTTCATTAAGTTTTCACTAAGCAGCTTAATGGTTTCAGTCTGGTTGTTAAAGGTGGACTTTTGACAGTCAGACTGAGAGTTAACACAAACAGATTTGGAGTTAAGTTTACCCGACTGAAAATTGAATTTTCCAGACTGACAGTTAGCTCTCACAGACTGAGACCTTTTTAACTCCCTGGTTGCTGGTTTTATGCCTTTAAATTTGTCTTTTGACATATTGTTGTCTGGACCAGCTACAGACTGAGATGTGGAAGGTTCAAACATGTTGTAACCTTTCTGTTTATCCTTAATTCCTTTTACCTCTTTTTGTCTGTTTAAAGATTGTACTGTGGGAATATTAACTTTGCCTTTTACATATCTTTTCTTTTTAGGTTCTATAGTTTCTAAAGATTCATTAGTGATTATGAGTTCAGGCAATTCAGATTGAGAAGTTTCACAGACTGAGATTTCTGAGTCTGGCTCTGTCTCATATACTAGTTCTTTAGCAACTATTTTTGGTCTTACAAAGGCATTAGTCAATATAACTTTATCTCCCATAGTATGACTAAAAGTATGAGGTAAAGTTTCAGGTACAAATATAGTAGATTTTGAGTTTATTTCTGAAAGTAAATGGCTTTTAAGATCAAACTCATCTCCTATGACCGCTTGAATCTGAGCTGGAATCTGTTTGGATAGACAGTCCACATTTTTAAGTGATGAAATACACCAAGATCTACAGATTTTCTCATAATGATCAGCTTTGTTTTTATAAGCTTCTTTTTCCAGACTGATCCTTTTGAGAGTATCATATTGAGCATCAAGCTCATGTTTATACTGTTTATTTTGATTTATTTCATTCACTTTTGACTGTAGATCTTTTTGAACCAGACTGAGTTTAGTTTTTAAATCTTTTATTTCCTCAAGCCTTTTCAAAAAGTCTACATAGATGTGTTCAAACATTTTCTGTTTTTCTGCATCACTATAGTAAAGTTTGAAATGATTTACATTGTAAGCAGATCCCTTGTCCCAATCTGAATGAATACATGCTCTCTTTGCAAATTTGACATCTTTGTCAAATTGGCTTTCTGTGATAACCATTAAGCACATATCCTCATCATCCTCAGATGATGAAGATTCTTCATCAACCCACTGTTCAACAACCAAAGCTTTCTCTAGTTTCTTTGGTTGCTGTTTCTCTCCAATTTTCTTGGATTTGAAGTACTTTCTTTTGTACTTCTTGGCCTTTTCCTCCCACTTATCAGAATTTGAAGATTTTGCAATCTTCACTTTGAAGTTAGCAGAAATATGACCAATTTGCCCACATTTATAGCAAGTAGCTTTCTTAGGATCAAAAGTTGGCCTTCCTTTTGAACCTTTGAATCTTGCCTTTTCTAACCTTTGGGCTAGTAATGCCATTTTAGCTTCTAGAGACTCAGTATCATCATCTGATTCTGAGTCTGTAAGAGTTAGATGGTAATCTGCTCTAGAGAATAGTTCTCTATTTTTCCTTGTTGTTGCAACAAGAGCAGCAGATGGATCTTTTGCAATCCTTTTGGCATTTAGATCTTTTCTGGCCTTGGTTTCTTCAAAATTTAACAGAAGTCCAAACAAGCCAGATAGATCATATGTCTCCAATTTTTCACTTACAACTAATGAAGTAATTACTTCAGAAAAAGTGTTTGGAATGACATCAACAAATTTTGTACAGATTTCAAACTGTCCTTTGATGATATCATACATTTCAAGATCATTGATTAAGATCTGAAATCTGGTATGAATATCAGTTAATGACTCATCTTGACCAGCAGAGAAGTTCTCATAATTTCTTATGAGATTCTTCTTCTTTTGGGATTGTACTAAACTTACACCATCATATTGGTCAGTTAGCATATCCCATATGGCTTTAGCAGTTTTACAGCCAGATATCTTAGCAAAGATAGGCTCAGTAACTGCATTGCCCAGAATGGATTTGGCCTTAAAATCTAATGCATATAGTTGCCTGTCTAGATCAGTCCAGGTATTTTTGGCAGCCTCAACAAATTTTTCAGGTGTCACAATAATACCATTTGCATCTAGAATTGCAGGAACTATTCTGCCAAGAATAATGGGTCCTTCCTGAATGACTCTAAGCATTTCATCATGAATGCTAGCAAGAAACCATTCAGCTTTCAATTTCCAGTGGGTAAAATTTACACCATTGAAGATTGGAATTCCCTTCCCAGCCATAGAAGAAGTCATTTTTCAAGGAAGAAAATGTAGAGAAAATGGGTTCCTTTTGAAGATTGTTTGATAAAACTGACTTCCTTTTGATCGTTAAAGATATAATTAATAATTAAATCTTTATTTGCTCTGATACCAGTTGTTAGTTCTTGAAGGTCCCAATACTTAGATACAGATTAAATAACAAGTATTTAATATATTAGTTTATATCTAAGTTATATCAAACAGGTTAATTAATCAAGGCGGAATACAAGATTAATTAAGGGACAGAATATATTATGAATTAAAGTTTTATTCACAATAAATGGTTTATCTTACAAATAAGACAGAGTATTCAAACACACACAGATTGTTTGAATACGATCCAAGTAGTATACTATGATACAATTATCACTACAAACTTAACAGTAAGTGTGGTAATGCTTTTAGCCTAAGCTTAAAGGTCTTGTATACTAATTGTCTTGGATGTCTCATTTGTGGTGCTTTTGAGCTGCTATTTATAGAAGTTGAGTATCAACTTCTATTATCCAGCTCAGTCAGTTGTCCAAGGGATAACAAATTCATCTTGGGCAACTTTGCACTCTTCCCTTTTTGCTTTTCTTGGAAATAGAAGAAGCAAAAGGTAAAAGGTTTCTTTGCTGAGAAAAGAACCTTTTTCCGATGTTTGACTTTGCAAAAACATCTTTTCAGTTGTATCGTAGCCTAGGGAAAGAAAAACTGCTTTTGTACGATTGTACTTTCATTCTTCAATCTGTGATCTTCAGTCTGTGATCTTCAGTCTGTGATCTTCAGTCTGTGATCTTCAGTCTGTGGTCTTCAGTCTGTGAATCCTTCTGTCTTCGATCTTCATTCTTCAGATGATGAATTCATAAGTCTTCAACTAGAGCACGGCTTTCAGTCTGTGAGAATTTCTTCAGTCTGTGAAGCACGGACTCAGAAATAATTCTTCAGTCTGTGGATCACAGACTCTGAAACAAAGACTCAGGAATTCACTAAGTTTTTCCCGAATACAACTGAGTTAGATTTTGACTCCTCAGATTTATAACTTGGGTTTGATCATTGTTTTTCCTAACAGAACGGGATATATGTTTTGGTTAGGGTTTGATTTTTGCACATTTATTTGTTGGAAGATTTGCATGAAATAAATTGAGTTTAAAAACTATTTGGTTGGAATTTTTGAATTGGAAATTATTTTGGCCGGAATTTGGGGAACAAAGAGGTCAGCCGACGGCTCAGGCATACAACTGCCAGTTGAATTATTCAGCCGATGGCTGGATTCATTTTTCAGAAAATAAAAATATTTTTATATAAAAGTTTAAATATTAGATAAATTAAATATGTTTAGTGTGTATATTGTAATTGGTGATTGATTAATTAAATAGTAATTGTTTAGTTTAAGTAAATAATTAAACCACATTTAATTTGGTTGACTTAGTTTGACTAATTCTTAACGCTTTGGACTTTTATATATGTTTGTTAAAATTACATTTGTCTAAAAAATATTTGTTATAACTTTATAGTATTAAATCTATATGATTAGTATATTTATATGTGTTTGTTTGTATTTTGTCTAAAATATTTACTTAAAATGCCATAGAAGTTTATTATGTATATTGTTATATGTATTATTGTAATAAATTGTTAAAATTTTGTTTTGTAGATGATGTTTGACAGAAGAAGAAACCGGGGAGAGGCTTTTGTAGCCAATCCGATTATCAGGACTCGTCCTATTTTTTCATTTGATCATGTTGAGTATACACTAGCTCAGAGGGCTAGATTCCGTGACCGGTTGGATGTTAACATTGATCAGCACATTGTTCCACCAGATGTATTGGATTGGGATTTCATAGATAGAGTTTTCGATCCAAAAACTGGAGTATCAGGAGTTCAGACACTGGAGCATTTGTTGGCAGCTAGCTATATGTTGCCAAGTGGCAATGGCGGTTTTGTGTCACATGCCTGGAGGAGATTGTTTAGCGTTCACAAGATTATTTTTAAGGAACTAGTGGTTGAGTTTTACAGCACGGTGAGGTTTGAGATTGATGAGGATGATGTTAGGGATCACAGGTTGACAATTCAGCTTGGAGGAGAGCCTCGTGCACTGAGCCTAGTAGAGTTTTCTCGGGCTATTGGTTTACATACTTTGGATGAGGAGGCAAATCCTCATTTTCTTGATCATCTTACAGGTGCGCGTTGTGAGAAGTATTCTGCTGTAGAGGTGGGTCAGTTTTGGCCAGAGATAGGCAATGGAGTATATGGTGAGAGAGGACCATCGGATGTGGTTGTTAGAGATCCGGCTCATAAGCTTGTGCATCGTCTGTTGGCAAACACGATAGTGGCTAGGAAGACAGGAAAGGAGAAGATTCATAAGCCAGACTTCTTTTATCTTCACTGAATTACTCAAGGAACGTTTGTGAATGTTCCTTGGTGTTTGGCTTATTGGATGGCACGTAAGGCCACTGGTACTAGGGCGTTGAGCGGTATTTGTGGCGGTCATTTTGTGACCCGGTTGGCCAGGTGGTTTGGTATTCCTAACGCGATGTTTCAGTCATGTACACCAGTTAGTCCCGACATACAGCTTTTGGGACAGCAGCAGCTTCTGGAAATAAATGTTATTAGGAGACCCATTGAGGGAGAGTACTTTTTATGGATGACTCCATTAGCTGAGGGTGTGATACCAGAGCCAAGATTTAGGATGAGAGTTCGTGTACCAGCAGCTGAGCCAGCAGTAGCACCACCTGAGCGGCAGATTGCAGAGATTCAGAGGGTGCAAGAGCAGCAGCAGATTGCTCACCAGAGACATGTGCAGGAGCAGGCACATCAGTTTGATTACAGCACTTATCTGATGCATCATTTGATGGGTAGTCCGTTAGCTCATCCAGGTTTGGTTCGACCATATGTACCTTTGGATTTTGGTGCATCTTCTCAGCAGCAGCAGAAGCAGGATGGTGATGACAGTGATTGTGATTGATCACTGTGTTTGGACATTTTTTATTTTATTTTATTATTATGATGGATAATTGTTTAAATTTGGATAATTGCTTTTATTTTCATTTTTTTTATTTCTAGGATGTTAGAAACTTTTTTATTACGTTAATGTGTTTAATATTTTATATTTTCTTAAAGTTAGTTTATTTTGGAAGTTGGCAGTAACTTATGCTAAATTTTAGAACTTTGTGGGTGTGTTCCCCTGAAAACCCTCATGAGACTATAACTCGTCCACTCGGGATACCGAGGGTTTTAAAGGCTTATTGAATATGCTAAATGCAATCGTGATTGCCTACGGAAGTGAGCTGTTGTATATGTCGAATCAGATAAAAAACTGAAGAAAATGAAGTGAAGACTAAGAATCATGAAGACTGGGCTTAAAGAGAAGATTAAACCCAAAAGATTAATTTCTTGGGCCAAATAAAAAGAGTAAATTCGGATTTGTGAAGATTGAAGCCCAAAAGAAGAAGTCCAGCCGAATGCAGAACATTCTGGAATCACAATTTAATCGCCGGTTGAAACTTTCAACCGACGGTTGAAACTAAATGAGGAAGACGGTTGGAGCACGCGGGTTGAAAGCGGGTTTTGTAGGTAAAAAGCCAACCCAACCGGCAGTTGAAATATTCAGTCGGCGGTTGAATTTACGATCTGAAAACTATAAATAGAGGCCATAATCAGCCAATAAACCATACGAAAAAGGAAAAGCCTAATTCGATTATGGGGTTTAGAAGTCGACTAAAGGTGCGATTTGGAGGCTAGGAAGCTAGGGTTTGAAGGTTTTCAACTCTAACGAAGATTTGGTTCGGTTTATTGGGTTTGATTCTTAATCTTTTCTATTTACAATGTATAATTACATGTTTTTAGATCTGATTTTGCTTACTTTAAGTATGAGCTAATTCTTTAATTGTATTTGCTTCGATGAATGATTTTTAGATGAAGATTTTATGATATGTTTATGTTGATTTGAATTATGAATGATTATTGAGTTTATTTGAAAGATCCATATTAATTGTGTGTTGATTAATTGTTACTTAACGTGATCAATAGACTTTTGCTATAACTAGGGTTTGTATGAGTTGATTGATTGTTTGCAATTAAGTAATTTATTAGTTAATTGTGGCTTGAGACTGTAACCGGTAATAGGTTAAGAGAATATCAATTAATAAAACCTGATTAATGTGATAGTTATTTAATCAATAATGATAAATGTTCGTTAAAACACGAAGTTGCTGAATGAATCTCAATGATCTGTTGATAGTATTAATTGAATAAGGTTTAGGTTAAGAACACGTAGAAGAAATTCTAGTGTATTCAAGAGAATCTAGTATTAAGCTAAAGCTTATAGGATTAGTTAACCTTAATAGGAGACTATCTATATTTGTTAAAATCACCATAATAAATAATCAACAATTCAATAAACATATCTGAAACCTGAATCGAGAAATCACTAATCTAAGTTAATACATGTTTCTCTATCTGACTATCTTTAGTTACTTTTTATCTTTTAATTGTTTAAAGTTTAAATCGTTTTCAATATAAAAAAAAAACGTTCGTACGAAACTAAAACGCACCCCTTATTTATTTGTAATTTATAATTTAAGGTTAATTAATAATTTTAATTTACACTGTTTCCCTGTGGTTCGACTCGGTCTTACCTAAGCTATACTATAATACGAACAGGTATTCTTGTCTGGTTGTGTTAAAGTTAACTTTAGTATTTCCATTTAATTAAAACTTGTTATTTTTAATCATCACTTAACACGCATCATAAACCTTCTAACACAAGTTCAGAATAGAGATTGCCCTTCCAATTTCAAAGACGTCAATTCCCACTTGCCATATGTTTTGCAATGACAATAAACAAAAGTCAAGGTCAATCATTGTCATACGTTGGTTTATATTTGTTACGTCAGTATTTTCACATGGACAACTATATGTCGCACTATCAAACGTTACACCAGAAAAGGTTTGAAAGTTTCAATTTTTTTATGATAAAGGTAACATAAGTGACTCTACTAAAAATGTGGTTTACAAGGTGATCTTACAAGACTTGTGATAGAATAGAAATTGTCTTTTGACTGTTTATCATTTCGTGATGTAATGTAATGAACCTTCTCCTCTCAGGTTTGGTTTAGGGTTATTAGCCATGCGCAACTGCAGATTGTGTCTGATAGTCTTGAAGATTTTATGCCATCTCTTCTTTCTGCCACGGGTCTGAAAAATATTGACTATGTTGTATCTCGTCTGAGCTGGCTGCTTCGGCTTTCTTCATTTGGCAAGAACGTAACTTCGGCTCTTTGACAAAGGCAAGAGGTCAAGTAGGGAGGTGGCTGATGCTATCATCAATATGATTAGGCTGAAGATGGTTTCGTTTCCTTTCAGACCTTCTTTTCGCGCTCTTTGAGCCATGGAGAGATGGAAGATCCCGAAAGGGGTGTGTTCTTCGTCTAGTGATTTTTTATCATGAGGATGCAATGGATCATTGCTTGGTTGGAGTTTGTCTGTTGCTGTCTCAAGGTTGTGCTTATTGCTGGTTGTCATACACAAGGCATGTCTTGTGTATGCACTTAGTCTTTCCTATTTGTTAGATTAAGGTTTGTGGTGCTGCCACATTTATTGTACATGTAACACTTATCATTTTTTAATAATATTTGCCGGGGTATTTTTTCCCCTTTAACAAAAAAATGAAGTTTTATTCAAGTGTAGTAATAATAAATCTTACCCTTATATTCAATTGTTACCAAATAAACTCACTGGTGGTTCTCCTATTACTTGCCTTACTAATTAGTATATCTAACACATTTAACATCAATGATAAAATAATTACGGCTTAAACAAAAATATAATACTATAATAGTATGAAATGCTTTAAAATTTTGAACTTCACTTAAATCACCTGTGCATCGCACGAGTAGTGATTTAGTTTAGATTAAACTTACATATTCTATTCATAATTGTTATTAGGTTAGTGATATGCTTATTTGATACATATTTTTAGTAGCAAAATCGGTCTCAATTTTACATCATCTAATCCAATTTCATGAACTTTCGCTACTTATTTAATTTAAAATTGATTTCAGGTGAAAATGTTCGAGAGATGGAGAAAAGATGAAGAAGTGAATGATTATTGATGATTTAGCGAGGCTTCACCATTTTGGTCATATTCCCCTCATACGGAGTCCGATTGAGTTTATTCAAAAGTCCAAATTCTTGGAACTCAAAGGGAACAATTTGTAAAATTTGGAAGTCTGGAAAACAGGATTACCTAGAGGGTAGCCTAGTCTACCCTGCGGGTACTACCCCCTGACGAGAATTTTCACTTGAAACCCAATTTTAAACCCTAAAATCATTATGCTTTAACTTGGTGCGACTTTGGACAATTTTGGGTGACTTCTAAGAGTTTGTTCATCACTTTTTCACAATTGAAACTTGAGAATTGAAGATCATAACATCACTACACATTAAACTCTTTGGTTTGATTTATCTTTCGATAGAACTGTGAATTTTTTTCTATTGTTTGATTGTTTGATGTATTCTACCTTTATAATGGGCTAGCCTTCTTTGTATTTGCTTGAATGATGTGAACGTTAGTCATTAATTGTTAATCTTTTGAATTTAACTATTGTTAATTACTTTGATTTATGATTAATTGAAGAACCATAATTATATTAGTCTAGTTTCTTGTTCTTACAAGTGGATTGTTAACTTGTCAACGATGGTTGATCTTTATTGATAACTTATGCTTGATTGTTTGATGTAATTGAATGGTTGAGATACTATACATTAGGATTAGTTTAATAACATTGACTAAGGCTTGATGATTGTGAAGTTATATGCGGGACACCAGTATAGCTTTAATTTTACGACAGTAAGGCTTTAAATTGATTTGTAACTCAATAGTAATAATTGGTGAATTGGTTAGTTTGTTAGTAGCTTAACGACAATTAGGTTAATTCTAATAAGTAATAGACTATAATACTCGACGGAGATTTGTAGTGTCACTAGGTGAAACAATAGTTATAATTGGTTTTAACCAACAATTCATGAACTAGGGGGAACAAGTCCAAGTAAATACGTTTTAATCCAACTGTTATTCGTACTATAAAATTGCTACTTTAGTTATTTTCCTAGTTGTTAATTTACTTGCAACGCAAGTTGCAACCAAAAATCATTAAAAAACCCTTCGTAGATTAATTATTAGTAGTTTAATTTCATAGATAAACAATGTTCTCTGTGGAGACGATACTCAATACTTACTATTAGCTATCTACGTGAGAGGTCAAGTAGTCTGTTTGTGTAATAATAATTGATAGTATCTATTATATTTTTAAAGGTACAGTTTTACACATCAGTTAGCTTAATAAAGATTAAATTTAAGAGCATCTAGTGTAAATACGAGTTAGTTTCATATAAGAAAACTAATTCGGGTTTACCAATATAAATAGAGACCTAGAGTTTTCATTATTTGCTAATCAACATTCAAGATATAAACCCGAAACCATAACCCTCATAAAATAAACACACAGCCACCACCATCTAAGCAAACCCAAAACCCTCCCACATTGATAACATCAAATAAGTACATATTTAATTAACAATATTTTCTTATTTTTAACAAATTTATATGGTTTTAGATACTTATTTCGTTCATATTTGCAAATAGGTGTAATTATGGCTTGAATCCGAAAAAGAATGAAAAAAGGACTTAAAACGAAGTAAAACCGAAGAAAAAGGATAAAAGTGTAAAAAGAATAAAGAGTTGAAGCTGGATCGTGAGAAGAATATTCTGGTACCCGAGCCCAACCGCCGGTTGGAAGGCCCAACCGCCGGTTGGAGGCTAACGGGCCTTGAGGCGGTGGAACGCACGGCCCAACCGCCGGTTGGATGTCGGTTTACAAATCTATAAATAGAGGCCTAATACCAGCCATATACCATACGAATTACTTTGACCTAATTCGACTTTAGGGTTTAAAGTTAAGCTTTAGGCACGAATTTGGAGAAAGGAAGGCTAGGGTTTGAAGGTTTTCAATCCTCACGAAGATTGTTCAGTTTTCGATTTGGATGTTGATCTTCTCATTCTTTTTACAATGTTCTTTTGTTTGAATATAGATCTGACTTTCTATATCCTAGCTATGAGCTAATTTTCTCTTGTGTTTACTTAGACAATAAAACCTATATGAAGGTTTAAATGTTTGTTTACGTTGGAATATTAATTTTATGAAGTTTATTATGTTTATCCGAAAGAACCATCTTGTTTACTTGATCTTTAATTATTACTTAACGTGATTAATCAACCTTTTCTATAACGTATGCTTGTCTAGGTTTATTAATTATTTGCAATTGTTTAACTTGTTAAATAGTTGTGGCTTGAAGCTTTAATCGGTGATAGATTGAGAGTAATAATGATTATTGTTGAAATTTATCAAACGACGATTATTAAATTATTATTATTGATTCAAGGTCACTAGGATTAATTGCAATAAACGGTTGGAGTGCTTAATTAAATAAGGAGAGGTAGACAACACATAGAAAGGATTTTTTGTGCATTCATAACGAGTCTTGTGTCTCATCTAAACTTTATAGGAATTGTTAACCAAATAAGGTGACTTTCCACAAGAGATTTATTCACAATAGAATTATCCAACGGTTTAAACTTACATGATAACTGGAATCTAGAGAATAAAAGTCTAAATAAATACATTCGTTTATCCATATTTGTCTTAATCTACTTTAAATTACTTTGTTTGATTTAAGATTATTAGTTTCTTTAAATCGTTCGTTCGGAACTAAAACTCACCCATTTTTACTTATTATTAACTTTTTAAATATTTCAATTTAATACATCGTAACCTGTGTTCGATACTCGGATTTACCAAACTATATTATTATTCGATCAGGTATTCTTGCCTGTATTGTGTGATACTATTAATATTTCCAATTCATAATTTATAACTTTTTAAACACTATCTAGCATACACCACGCACCACCATACAACCTACACCACTGGAACCCTAACGTCTTTCAAAACAAAGAACCTTAAGTAGAACCACAAACCACCACCAAAACCCTAACTCTCACCCAACACAAAAGAATCGACGCCACCACTACCACACAAACCTAGCAACTACCAAATAAAGGAAAACCACCATAAAAAATAACAAAAAGCACTGAGAAACCACTTCCAAAACCACCACCGATGAAAACACTAAACACATCAAACCTGAAACCACCGAAACACACAAACTGACACAAAAACTCAAAAACCACCAAACCAACCAGAATCAAACTATCCAACCCCCAGAAACATAGTTTCCTTAAACTACCCAAGCCCACGACACAACAACCCATCAATTAGGTCCAAAGCTGTAAAAAATGAAGTCATCCAAAATGAAGAATAGATTGACGTAATACTTCAACAGACAAGTTATCAGAAAAAATGGTACATCATCTTTAATGGACCATATAGAGGTATATACATTGATTGAGCAATAGAATAGTCACATTGAGGGTAAAAGTGTAACACACCAAAGTTATACTACTAAAAAAGCATCAGAACGAGCAATTATAGATCATACAAGACCATTGCAACAAAAGATGTTCAAAGATCTCGTAGATTCATCTCCTTGAATCAACACATGCAGAATCAAAACGCTGCAAATCAACACATGCAAATCCAAACAACGAAATTTTGTGCAATGTACAAAATGAAAAGTATTCTAATTATAGAAGATAAGGAAGAAATGAAAAAACCAACGATTAATCAATTTCAAAAGTTTTGGGATAGTCTAGTCAATTACAATGAGCTTCATACAACATGTTTTTCGAGATTTTATACGGTCTACATCTTAAAAAAATATTTGTTCTACCTTAAAAAGAGAAGAATATGTCCTTAAGCAGTATTTTTACCCGAAGTATCACCATTAATTATTCATGACTAGTTTTTCCATAGATTAATTAATATTTTATACATTAATAGGGAAAATCTCAAGGGAATAGAAGAATATTATGCCCATTTTATGTGAAAAAAATGAATAGATCCACTTTTTGTCACTTAGTTTAAGTGATTTCGTAAAAAATGTTTCGACGTTCTTTTTTCACGTTTTTAGTTCCAATCTAATATCTTTTTCATTATCTATCATCAAATTAATTTTCACATAATTTTATGTTTTCACGATTGAATTCTTCAATTAGTATTTTACGCATGATCATTTATCATATTGTTCAAACAATCAGCTCAATCATTTCAAATGTTACTCATGATTAAGTGTATTTATTTTGAATTGCATAGTGAGTTTAATTTAATGTTTACCTTAGCAGGTCGTTAAATGTCACATAAAATTAAGAGCAAAAAAGTGTAATTCCTTAAATCCATGATTAGTCGATAACTCAATCTCATTTTATAATTTTATATTATTTAAGTAAAAAATTGAAGATTATCTTCTTTCTAATGAAATTTGCTTTAGTAGAATTTTTATTATTTTATAGAAATGTACTAAATCGGTGACAATATATAAAAGTCACTGTTTAGATACATTCATTTTCTTTTCTTTTCAAACTGCAATTATTAAAAAAACTTTTGTTTATAGTGTCGACTGTTTAGGCATGTGTATTCATTTTTCTTATGTAGTGTAGTCAATAATGTAATGTAATGAGTCAATAATGTAAAGCTAGTAATAACGTACGGCTTCCTACAAGTAGGGGGTGGTTTCTCAAAAAGCAATAATTAAGCGAGCACAAACGTGTGATCAATTAGTACGAAAATCATCACGTACACTGTCTGCATCTTGTGATTGCACCTTACATTCACGTCTTATAAATTACTTAAAAAAAGTTCTTAAAACACAAAAAATTTATATACGTATTATGTAATAAAAAGTTCTTAACTATTATAAAGTGGTTATAAGCATAAAGTATCAAAACAATTGTAACAAAAATTTTATCACGTCTTTACATCCATCAAAAATTTTATCACGTCTTTACATCCATCAAAAATTTTATCTCGTCTTTACATTTTGAATGCAAAGTTGTCTATAACTCCTTATGTTTAAAACTATGTAGTTCTTAGTATCTATCAATGCTATTCCATTTATTCCATAAAACTAACAACTTATAAATTCATATTATATAATGTTAAATTATTAAAACCCTAGTGTATGAATTGAATAATGAAACTAATATATTATTGAGGATGAAATTAAAAAAGAAACAAAAAACTCGAAAATTAAGTATGTATTATATATACATATATACATATATAGAGTTTGGATCAAATAATAACACTTCTAAAATAAGAACGGCTAAAAACACCTCAAATGCACACACACACACACACACACACACACACACACACACACACACATATATATATATATATATATATATATATATATATATATATATATAATAAAATCATTAGATTTACACTCATACATCTCAAATATGCAAAGAAAAATTGATGCACATTTCTAAAAATGCACAAAAATCGAAAAAACGATTGATGCACATTTATAGAGATAATTGTGCATTAAGTGTTTTTTCGATTTTTGTGCATTTTTAAAAATGTGCATCAATTTTTCTTTGCATATTTGAGATATATGAGTGTGAATCTAATGATTTTATTTTATATATGTGTGCATTTGAGGTATTCTGAGCCGTTCTTATTTTAGAAGTGTTCTCATTGGAACTCTACCCTACATATATATATATATATAGCCAAAGGTTCAAATGAAAACCACAAAAAGGTACAGAACCGTGAGAACTTTTAAATTATAGAGATTTTAACATGTTTAAATACGTACGGTTGTAAAAGATGAGTATGGATGATTTGCACTAGGCAACGGCTGTTTTTATTTATTATTAAAAAAAAATGATAAATAAAAAACGATGTTATAAAAATTAAGAGTGAGGTTCGAATGAATACATCAATATTTAGTAAAAATGAAGGAACTGGTAAAAATGTGTCACGTGTCACAAAACTCATTTTCTCTCACGTTTTTAAAAATTAAATATCTTACAAACGGTAAGTCGAAAAATTATAAAAATTGCACCATAAAAATCAGTAATTTTTTCTCTTCGATTAGACGTCCAACAAGGTATACTTTCGACATTTTTTTTTTCATTTTCGGTAGGTTTGTAAATAACTATCACATTTGATACCAATGACTCACATGTTATACCAACGACTATCACACGTGATACCAACAAGTATCACATGTGATACAAATGAGTATCACGTGCATGTGATACTAATACTGTACAATTTTTAAAACTCATAAAAAAGTCGGTGAAAGTATATACCATGTGAAATGTCTAATCGAAAAGAAAAAAATGTTGATTTTTGTGGTGCAAATTTTTATAATATTTCAATGAGCCATTTTTGAAATATTTAATTTTTAAAAACGTGGTAAAAAGTGGGTTTTATGACACGTGACACATTCTTATTGGTTAACCTCAATTACAAAGAGTATTGGTGATGCGTGTTAAGTGGTGATTAAAAATAACAAGTTTTAATTAAATGAAAAGACTAAAGTTAACTTTATCACAACCAGGCAAGAATACCTGTTCGTATTATAGTATAGCTTAGGTGTCGCACCTCCAAATTTCGTGTGCAGCGGAAGTCGGGTCGGGGCGCGACTAATCATGGATCATTACACAAGTTATAACAAACGACCTCTAAATGAGATGTTTTAAATTACATTTCATAAAATATGTTGTTTACAAAAATACATTTTTGTTCTATCCACTAGTTCGCACGAAAGCCTAGAAATCTTAGTACATAACTACCAATACAAAAATAGTAATGCAGGAAAATCTCTCTGTTTGTTTGTAAAGAATGCGACTCGAGCTAGAGTTCCCTGTAGGCCATCCTACTGTGTCTGCGAACCTGAGATTACATATTAAAACGGTCAACATATTGTTGGTGAGCTCATAGGTTTAAACAGTTATCAAATGTTGGTAATAATCACAAGATTTATCAGTGTTGCACGAATGCAAAAATAAGCATATACTATTGCCATGAGTCTCACAGTTCAACGCTTAACCTGGTTTGTGCCTCGGGCAGGTATATAATTCAGTACACCCGTAACAATCAAATATTAATGCGTCCGTGGGTCGGCTAGAGTGACTAGCCCGGACGGGGATGTCAATCCCCGATAGATCTATCCAATAATACTCGCGCTTATACAATTAACGAACTATGATAAAGTGAGGACTTTTAGTGGATTAAGGTCTCATGCAATCCGTATAAAAGTTGTTTCAGTTACTTGTGATTATAAAACAGTGTATGTAATCTCACCCCATAGTATAAAACAGTAAAAGTGGGGCTTTGAGACTCACCCGAGTCTTGAAAGCAAGCGTTTATATCAATAAACGTATATCCGAAATGTAACCTTCTAGCGCCCTAAACGCATAAGGTGATGTGTAAGTGAATGTCTCGAAAGATCATCCATGCTAGTTGTCCACTCAACTAGTTATGTCCAAATGTTTGTTTATCGTTTGCGTTTAGAAAACGTATACGGCCCGTTGGTGACGTTTTGTAATAATAATTCCCGAAGACATTATTATTATGTTTTGTTTCGTTGTATACTTATAAGAGTATATGTGCTGCGTGTACAAGTAGTGTCGTATGTAAATATTCGTTGTTACGCGTGTTTAATAGTTTGTGAAAACATGTTTTAAATCTGTTTTACGCGACACTAGGTGCGACACTAGGATGGATTGCGACACTAGGTCAGTGTCGCAATAATTTCAAAAGTTAGGATTTATGCGACACTAGGTTTAGTGTCGCAAGTTGCGACATTCGAATCTGTTTAGCGACACAAGGGTTAGTGTCGCAGAGTATTGCGACACTAGGCTTAGTGTCGCAGGTTGCGACACTCGAATGGTATTGCGACACAGGGGTTAGTGTCGCACCCGATTTGGGCCTGGTGCGACACTAAGGGTCTGATGTGATTTCGGGTTCGGTAACTTGGGCAAACGTGCTCGGTTTGACACGAAACTTTTACTCGACTCTTAAATATGTTTTTAGAACTTATAAAAATTAGAGTTACGTTTTATGGTTAACCCGAAAGTGACGTTTCTAATTTAATACCAAAAACAGTCCATGGGTTAGTTTCTTCAAAATTATACGTTTTTCGTTGCCCGTTTTGACTAGTCAAAGCTTCGAGATAAAATCTGAGAAAATTTCCAGACATTCCCCCATTTCTTAGCTACTTAACATAATTTTTTCATAATTTTTAGTTAACGTTAAGTTGGTCAAATAAACAGGCAAATCCCCTGACGTACAAAAATGACGAATCCGGATACACGTTCAAAGATCTAATTACTGTACGAGTTCTACAAAACTTCACGAGACGTGATTATACAACTTTTAAATCTAACAAGATTTGTGACCTCTAGGAAAAAGCCTCATGTCATTTGGAGTTATGAGCTCGAGAAGTTGGTACAAAAATCTGTCATCCGAGACAGAACGGTGACATGTTTTTGTAAAATCATTTTCGGGTATCAAATGGTGTCGAAAAATTACGAAACTACTTGGAAATGAAAGCTAACTTCTTAAACTTAATTTTTGTCTTTTGAATCGTCCATTTTCATTAAGTTTTGAGTACGAAAATTATCATTGAAGTCGGGTTAAGTTTCTGCCCAGAAAACTATTGGTGTTTTGTGTTTCCAAAAACGTTTTTCGACTTTGTTTTTGGACATGATCTTTGTTAAATGGACATTATAACATGTTTATAAGTATGTTCCAAGTAAAATAAAAGGGAGATGAAGTTTCTTACAAGGAGATAATGATCTAGAAGAGGAATATGATGAAAAGTGCTAGATCTTGTGTTTTGGTTTGATTTCTCTTTGAAAATGGTGATGGATGATGATGGTGATAATGGTGGTTGATGGTGGTGGTGTGGTGGCTGCTGGGAATCAGGGAAAGAGAGGGCGAGAGAGTGGGAGAGAAAGGTGGAGTGTGTGAAGTGAGTTTGTGTGTTTGAGTGAATGAATGGGTGAGGGGGTGGGGTGGCGGTATGGGAAAGTCTTAGGTATGGGAGGTAAGGGCAAGGTGGCAGATTTTGTGGGCCCCACATGGGTGTGGGTGGTTTAAATCTTGTTCTCCAAGTTTACGTTACGTGCGGTGCTCGTTTACCCGTTCGTTTCTTCGTTCGTCTAAACGTTAAACGTTTATTAATTAAGTTTTTTGTTAACGATTTATTCGCGTAAATTTTGATTGAAGTTTTTTATTTAGAATACTTCATTTTAAGTTATTGAAATATAATTTGAGCTTTGTTCGTTTGTCGGGCGCGATTCGCGCGTTTTCGTCGCGTACTGTACGTTTTATACAAAACGTATAACGTTTAATATATTATCGTAATAATATAATTTAAATAACGATTATTTAATATAATTACGTTATTTAAGATATATTTTTCACCAACGTCCGCATTTATCAGGTCGGATTCCATCCGATTGAAATTGCGTAATTAAAATTAATTACGTACGTGCGTATATAAAAATATACATAATGTTACTGTACTTAGTCCTATTTCAAACTAAATACACGTAATAATGACCTAGCTTAGGTACAAATGACGGCCTAATTTGCCGGGTGTCACATTAGGTAAGACCGAGTCGAACCACAGGGAAACAGTGTATATTAAAATAATTAATTAACCTTAAATTACAAATTACAAATAAATAAGGGGTGCGTTTTAGTTCCGTACGAACGTCCTTTTTTTTATTGAAAGAGATTTAAACTTTAAACAATTAAAAGATAAAAAGTAACTAAAGATAATCAGATAGAGAAGCATATATTTACTTAGATTAGTGATTTCTCGATTCAGGTTTCAGATATGTTTATTGAATAGTTGATTATTTATTATGGTTATTTTTACAAATATAGATAGTCTCCTGTTAAGGTTAATTAATCCTATAAACTTTAGCTTAATACTAGATTCTCTTGAATACACTAGAATTTCTTCTACGTGTTATTAACCTAAACCTTATTCAATTAATACTATCAACAGATCATTGAGATTCATTCAGCAACTTCGTGTTAACGAATGTTTATAATTATTGATTAAATAACTATCACATTAATCAGGTTTTATTAATTGCTATTCTCTTAACCTATTACCGGTTATAGTCTCAAGTCACAATTAACTAATAAATTACTTAATTGCAAATAATCAATCAACTCATACAAACCCTAGTTATAGCATAAGTCTATTGATCACGTTAAGTAACAATTAATCAACACACAATTAATATGGATCTTTCAAATAAACTCAATAATCATTCATAATTCAAATCAACATAAACATATCATAACACCTTCATCTAAAAATCATTCATCTAGGCAAATACAATTAAAGAATTAGCTCATGCTTAAAGTAAGCAAAATCAGATCTAAAAACATGTAATTACACATTGTAAATAGAAAAGATAAAGAATCAAACCCAATAAACCGAACCAAATCTTCGTTAGGGTTGAAAACCTTCAAACCCTAGCTTCCTAGCCTCCAAATCGCACCTTTAGTCGACTTCTAACCCTAAAATCGAATTAGGCTTTTCTTAAATCGTATGGTTTATTGGCTGATTATGGCCTCCATTTATAGTTTTCAGATCGTAAATCCAACCGCCGACTGAATACTTCAACCGTCGGTTGGGTTCGCTTTTTACCCACGAAACCCGCTTTCAACCCGTGTGCTCCAACCGCCTTCCTCATTTAGGTTCAACCGTCGGTTGAAAGTTTCAATCGGCGATTGAATTGTGATTCCAGAATGTTCTGCATTCGAGCTGGACTTCTTCTTTTGGGCTTCAATCTTCACAAATCCGAATTTACTCTTTTTATTTGGCCCAAGAAATTAATCTTTTGGGTTTAATCTTCTCTTTAAGCCCAGTCTTCTTGATTCTTAGTCTTCACTTCATTTTCTTTAGTTTTTGAGCCCGTTTTCGTTCCTTTTCTTTCTTTCTTTAATTTAAACACCTTTTTGCAAATATAAACGAAATCAGTAATATATATAAATAGATTGCCATAAAAATGCTTAAAATAAGATAATATTATTATATAAATATGACATTATTTGATGTTATCAATTGGTCACGGTTGTTTTGTTAATTGCTGAAGTCAAGGTTATCAAGATCGCGATCTTGATCGTAGGATCGCACTATCCTACGATCATACCAAGTGAAAACTTGTAGGATCGGAGTAGGATCGCTCAGGAGGTAAGATAGTAGTAGGATCGTAGGATCGCATGTAAGATCGTAGGATCGGTGAACCCCCACAATTAAGCTAAATATTTATATGGCACATAGCCATGTGTCACACCCCCAAAATTTAGAATAATCATAATTAAGGCGTAAGCTCGGGGCGTGATTCGATCAATCGACATTAAATCGAGAGCATATGATTATTGCAGAACATCTAATACATTAAGATGCCAAATAAAGTTTTACAAAGTTACGGCTTATCAAGCCGTCAAAATGGTAATGTTATCGAATACATTGTTTTACAAATGATACATTTTTCAAAAGATGGCATCCTAATTATCACGGGAAGTACAGTCCCGATAATGCATGAATTCCTGCGGCATGGCTAATTCCCTAAAAAACATATTTAAAATGTCAACATAATTGTTGAGTGAATTCACAGGTTTAAGACTCAATCATAAACCATTATTTAGTAAAGTTCATCAGTAAATCAAAAAGTGGCATCGAAGGCCTAAGGTACGATTATATAAAGTTTGAAACAAAGACGGTGATCCCCCAATAGGTTTGCAAGTCATATGAGTTAATATGCCGAAACTAAGCCTATAACCAAACCACGACTTATCATGAATCGTTTGCCTTGGACAATGAAAATATATGATCCTCGTTGCGAAACAACGTCGCTAGTTAGTGCGACTAACCAAAACAGTGGGAGGGAACGTCACCCCGATAGTACTATCCGTATATTCAGTGGCTAGCGTCATCTAGCTAATGGTTATAGTCATTGTAAGCAAAGGACTTATATGCACTACAACTTGAGAACTTAGGACTTATAATAATATATTATAAGAACTTAGGCTCCCATAAAGAGTCGTTGTCAGGTTTCAATAATCGCATAAATCAGTTATATGTTTTTCACCCCAATGTTTGAAAGCATTAAAACAGTAAAATAGGGGCTGTGAACTCACCTGAGTCCGAGCGTGCTAGCAAAAGAGTTTATGTAAACGAGCCCAATAAGCCTCTTAGCGCCCTAAACGCATGAGGTCGAGTTAATAAATGTAGACGACTTAATAGTCCGTCTATGCTAGTTGTTCACTCAACTAGGGTTTATGTGCCTTATAGGCGTGTGCGACACGTTGTGATCATTTATAGTTTTCAAAATACTACAATCGTTTATGTCATTCTTATAATATATTATTATTCGTAATATATTCATAGTGTTGATTATTGGTTTGTCATATGTACGTTTTAACTCGTTATAACTCGATTTTTTTATTTCTCGGTGTATATACTAATCCTGATTTAGTGTACATTTTTACAATAAAGTCCCCTGATTTACAGAGGGTCCTTAACAGCCCTCAAAGTTTTTAAGTGACGGTTTTAGTCCTTGCAGTTTCTATTTTTTCATTTTAGGTTAAATCGTTCGGTTCCTTCGATTTACAAAATCTCACGGAGTTAGTGATGTTGGACCAGTTAGTGCTGTTAGACTACAGCTAGTGTTGTTAGGCACAGTTAGTGCTGTTAGGCACAGTTAGTGCTGTTAGGCCAGTTAGTGCTGTTAGACCAGTTAGTGCTGTTAGGCCAGTTAGTGCTGTTAGACACAGTTAGTGCTGTTAGGCCAGTTAGTGCTGTTAGACCAGTTAGTGCTGTTAGACCAGTTAGTACTGTTAGACCAGTTAGTGCTGTTAGGCCAGTTAGTGCTGTTAGACCAGTTAGTGTTGTTTGACACACTAAGTTCCAATTATTTCATTTTTAGTTCAAGCTCTAGGTTTTTCGACTTTTAACCACACAAGTCTTGATTTTTAACACTCTAAACTATAGATTATGCTTTGATAACATTTCACCTACTAATTTTACCATCTCAGTCCATAACTTTCTGTTTTTACATGTATGGTCCCTCTACTTCTCATTTTTCCACTTTTAGCCCCATAGTTTAGTTTTCTTGGTTTTTAACCACAAGGGTTTGGTCTTTAACACTTTAACGCATAGATTAACATTATAAACACTAGGTAAACTGTTTTTAGCATTTTTAGTCCTTAAAAATCCGGATTTTACATGTTTAGTCCCTTAAGTCTCCTTTTTAGTATTTTTCACCCAAAAGTGAGTTTAGTTAGCTTTTAAATTACAAAGTTCATGTCACTACAAGTTTATTGTGTTATTTAGTTTAAAATAACTATTTTAACATAAATAAGAGTTTAATACATATAAATGAAGAGTTTAAAGTGTAGAACATATGTTTTGCATTTTTAAGGTCTCTAAACTTGTTTATAGACTTTTTATTTGTTAAACTTACTAGTTATTGTTTTTAAAAGGCAAAGTGACTAGTATAAAAGTGTAACACCCCGAAATTCGTTAAAATTGAAAGTTGTGTAATGTTATGCGACACAAGGGTTAGTGTCGCAGGTAGCGACACAGAGCCCTGTGCGACACAAGGCTTGTGTCGCAGTGTCGGGCAAAAAGTCGGTTTGGAGGGGCTAATTGTGTAAATTAGTGTGTAATTGCAAATAAAACATGTTCCAACACTTTCCAACACTTTCCAGAAACCACGAAAACATCTCAATTCGTTCAAGTGTGTATATGTGTGTTTTTTAGTGAGAGAAAAGAAAGTGAAACCAAAGGGAAATCAAATTAAGCTTGAAGAGTAATTTTGGAAGGTGTTTCTTTGCAATTGCAGGTAAGAAACCTAAAAACCCTGTTGAAATTGAGGTTATTTTGAGTAAGAAAGGATGAAAGAGTGAAATTTAATTGAGTTTAAAGTGGGTAATTTGGGAATAACGTGTTGTGTTGATTAAAATGAGTTGAAATGTGTTTTTAACTGGTTTGGGTGTATATGATGATCAACTATGGAATCTGGTTCGGAGATTGGGTTTTGAAATCACCCAGAAAACATGTAATCACAGAAAGTTTCTGCTGTTCTGTTCGTCATTGCGACACAAGGCTTGTGTCGCAGCTTGTGTCGCGGTGACGGTGTCGCGAATTAATACTGTTGCTTTAGCGACACAAGGATTTGTGTCGCTAGTTTCCACTGCTGGTTAGTACTGTTGTTTTAGCGACACAAAGAGTTTGTGTCGCAGCTTGTGTCGCTAGTTTCTACTGTTAATTGAATTGTTGTTTTAGCGACACTAAGAGCTAGTGTCGCAGGTTGTGTCGCAATAATGCATTGAGCGACACTAATCTGGTGTCGCCAGGAGGTGTAGCGACACTAGAGGGTAGTGTCGCAGGAGTAATTAATATTTTAAATAATATTAAGTATTATCAGAGTTAATTGGATACGATCGCCTCGACAGGTATTTCGAGTTGCAGTTCGTAAATATCCGATTGTCGTCCTCGAGGTAAGTAGTAGGAATGTAAAGTATATAATTGGCTGAACTTGTTAATATTGATTGTATTACAATTGTGCCTAGCTGTATGAGTTGTACGGCCAATTGCTGAGTGATCAATTGTGCCTAGCTGTATGAGTTGTACGGCCAATTGCTGAGTGATCAATTGTGCCTAGCTGTATGAGTTGTACGGCCAATTGCTGAGGGATCAATTGTGCCTAGCTGTATGAGTTGTACGGCCAATTGCTGAGTGATCAATTGTGCCTAGTTGTATGAGTTGTACGGCCAATTGCTGAGTGATCAATTGTGCCTAGCTGTATGAGTTGAGCGGTCAATTGCTGAGTGATCAATTGTACCCATAAGGGCCAATTGCTGAGTGATCAATTGTGCCTATTCACATAAGCTGAATTGCCAATTGCTGAGTGATCAATTATGCTAAATTATTTGTGTATGATTGTACCTTCCTATACTTACTAAGCAAAATGCTTACGTGTTGATTGTTGTATGTGATAGGTACATCGAGAGTTGTGAAGGGTGGGGATCCGGGCAAGTGACCCGAGGGCTGCTAGTGATGGACTTACTATGATGAGATAGTAAGAGGAGAAACTCGTAAATCATGCTCGATAATAATGTGTAATATTTTGTAATGATGAGAAACGTGTTTTGTAATAAACAAGGTGGTTGTCACTTTATATTAATATATAAGGTGTTTTGAGAAAGATAAAAAAAAAAAAAAAAAAAAATGGGACGTTACAAGTTGGTATCAGAGCATTGGTTTAAGAGATTCGGGTATCCGTCATTAGAGGTACTTGAACTTAGACCAAGGAATGAGTCTAATGAGCATGATGAGAATGTTGTGTATTATGAGTTGATATTTGAGTAGTTATTATAACTGATGAGATGTGATGATTTGTTAAATGTCAAGGTATTATATGAATATTATGTAATAACGATTACGTCTGGCCAACGTAATAATTATTATATGAACTCATACGATGCCATTACTGTTGTGTGATGCTAGAGAAAATTGTGAACGATAGACTAATGTGTAATGAGAATTTTAGTCTAATCTGATGTGTATGCTGATAAACCCTTTCAGTATAAGATGGAAGGGAAGAATTTTAATGAGCATAATACCGAAAGTTCTGGACAAGATCATGTGATGAATTTATCGTCTATGACTACGGACGAGATGAAAGAGTTTATATCAGAAGAGGTTGCGTTGGCACAAGAAAAGTCTCTTCCGTATTTATTGGGGAGAATTACTGAGACTGTCAGAGATGTTCTGGCAGAAGAATTACAAAAGAGAAATATAGAGGGGTCTGGAAAGAGTGACCAGATGAAGGAAGAAAAGAGGAAAGTGAGCTATAAAGATTTCGTGGCATGTAAACCTCCAGAGTATAAAGAAGAGACAGATCCGATCAAACGTTATCGATGGATCTCTGAAGTGGAGGCAGCGTTTGTTATTTCTGAGTGTCCTGATAAATTGAAAGTAGTATATGGTGCCAGTTTATTGAAGGCACGAGCAAAAGAATGGTGGGACGTGCAACGTCAGACGATGGAAGAGGAACGTGTGAATGACGTGTCCTGGAAAGAGTTTAAAGATATGTTTGTAATAGCATACTCACCGGAAGCTGAGTTGACCAAGCTTCGTCGAGAATTCTTGTTTATGAAACAAACGACAGAGACTGTGAATGAGTTGACAGGTGTATTTCTCGATAGGGCCCGATTTTGCCCTGAATATACTGAGGATCCGAAAAGATTAATGTATCATTTTCATGAAGTGTTAAAGAAAGAGATTCGGCAGTTTGTGGATCCGAGTCGTTGGAATAAATTTGAAGAATTTGTGAACGAGGCAAGAAGGAGAGAGATTGAGATAAATCGGGAGGATGATGGTTCCTCCAAGAGAAAGATTGAACCAGCTGGAGGATCTTTTAAAAGATTTAGGCCCAGCGGAAGTTTTAAAAGGGAAGATCGACGAGAAGCGCCTATGTGTCAAAAATGTCACAAGAAACATTTTGGAAATTGTACAGGTGATAAGAGAACGTGTTTTCAATGTGGGCAAGAGGGCCACATTAGCCGTGATTGCACAAAAACGATGCGAGTGTGTTTTAATTGCTATGAACCTGGACATATAAAGAGTGAATGTCCAAGATTAAAGAGTTCGACAGGTTCTAGTGGAGTGAAGCGAAGTGATGAGAAGAAAGTTTCCGATCAATCGAGAGTGAAAAGTCGGTCCTTTCAATTGACTGCGGATGAAGCAAAGAATGCCCCTGATGTTCTTACGGGTACTTTTCTTATTAACTCATTACCCGCTTATGTGTTATTTGATTCTGGAGCTTCTAGATCTTTTGTCTCTGAAAACTTTAGTAAGAGTTTTCAAATAATGTTGAGTGAGTTAGATACACCCTTAGATGTGGAGATAGCCGATAATCGTGTTATTTATGTGGCCAAAGTTTATGGAGGGTGTCGAATAGAAATTAGTGATGAAATATTTATGATAAATCTAATCCCAATGAGAATGGGTGAGTTTGATGCCGTTGTGGGCATGGATTGGTTGAGTAAACATAATGCTGTTATTTGTTGTGAAAAGAAAATTATTCGCGTCAATGCTCCAAGTGGGGGAGTAATAGATATATATGGCAAAAAACCTAGACCATCTTTGTCAATTTGTACTTATGCTCGTGCTAGAAGGCATCTGTCGCATGGTTGTCAAGCATTTTTAGCTCACGTTATTGATATGCGAAAGAATGTGATGAGTATTGAGAATATTCCAGTTGTAAATGAGTTTTCTGATGTATTTCCGGAAGAGTTACCGGGTGTTCCGCCTGAGAGGCAAGTAGAGTTTCGAATTGAGTTAATGTCGGGGGCTACTCCTGTTGCTAAAACCCCATATAGACTTGCGCCGTCAGAGATGCAGGAAATGATGAAACAAATACAAGAGTTGTTGGAAAAAGGGTTTATCCGTCCGAGTAGTTCGCCGTGGGGAGCACCAGTATTATTTGTTAAAAAGAAGGATGGGAGCATGCGAATGTGTATTGATTATAGGGAGCTGAATAAGGTAACTGTTAAAAACCGTTACCCGTTGCCGAGAATTGATGATTTGTTTGATCAGCTTCAGGGTGCTACACATTTTTCAAAGATTGATTTACGGTCTGGTTACCACCAGTTGAGAGTAAAAGAAGAGGATGTTCCCAAGACTGCTTTCCGAACGCGTTATGGTCATTATGAGTTTGTGGTAATGCCATTCGGATTAACAAATGCTCCTGCTGCATTTATGGATTTGATGAACCGAGTTTGCCGTATGTTCCTCGACAAATTTGTGATTGTGTTTATTGATGACATTTTAATATATTCAAAAACGGAAGGTGAGCATGAGTTGCATTTGAGGCAAATGTTGCAGGTGTTACGAAATGAAAAGCTTTATGCTAAATTTTCGAAATGTGAATTTTGGCTGAGAGAAGTTCAATTTTTGGGACATGTGATAAATCACGAGGGAATCAAGGTAGACCCTGCAAAAGTAGAAGCAGTGATGATGTGAAAACCTCCTAAGACTCCAACAGAAATTCGAAGTTTTCTGGGATTGGCTGGTTATTATCGGAGATTTATTCAAGACTTCTCCAAGATTACGACTCCGCTTACGAGGCTTACGTGTAAAAATGCCAAATTTGAGTGGAATGAGGAACAGGATCAAGCTTTCAATGTTTTGAAAGAGAAACTGAGTCAAGCACCTATTCTAGTACTACCCCAAGGGAATGATGATATGGTGGTATACTGTGACGCATCACGTGTGGGTTTGGGTTGCGTGCTCATGCAACGAGGAAAAGTAATAGCATATGCCTCGAGACAGCTAAAAACACACGAGAAAGGATACCCCACTCATGATCTAGAATTAGCAGCGGTGATATTTGCATTGAAAATTTGGAGGCATTATCTCTATGGAGTGAAATGTACGATTTATACAGATCATAAGAGTTTAAAGTATTTTTTCGATCAGCGAGATCTTAATATGAGACAGAGGCGTTGGCTTGATTTGGTGAAAGATTATGACTGTGAAATCTTATACCATCCTGGAAAGGCGAATGTTGTAGCAGATGCTCTCAGTAGAAAGACTGTTGATTTTGTGTTGAAAGTAAAATCTTTTCGAATGACGGTGATTACGGATTTAATTGAGCAAGTGAAAGAAGCTCAACAGCAAGTGTTGCAGAGTGGTGATTTCCGAGCAGAACGAATAAAAGGTCAAGAACAAGACTTTGTTGATGATTCTCGTGGATTGAAAACCCGATATGGTAGAATATGGGTACCGAGTTCTGGAGAAATGAGAAAACTTTTACTTGATGAAGCTCATAAATTCAAGTATTCGATCCATCCTGGTGCCATAAAGATGTATCATGATCTGAAAAGAGATTATTGGTGGCCAGGTATGAAAAGGGAAATTGTTAAATATGTGGAAAAGTGTTTGACGTGTTCACAGGTTAAAGCCGAACATCAGAAACCTTATGGGAAGATGAAACCCTTAGATATCCCAGTGTGGAAATGGGAACATATCACGATGGATCTTATTACGAAATTGCCGAAAACGTCAAAGCACCATGATGTTATCTGGGTAATAGTTGATCGATTGACCAAGAGCGCTTTATTCTTGCCGATAAGAGAAGCTTCGTCGTCAGAAGTAATGGTTGATTTGTATGTGAAAGAGGTGGTAGCAAGACACGGTGTGCCAGTATCTATTGTCTCTGATAGGGATAGTAGATTTACATCTCGATTTTGGGCAAAGTTTCAAGAGGAAATGGGTACACGTCTTAATCTGAGTACAGCGTATCACCCACAAACGGATGGTCAGAGTGAGCGGACGATTCAAACGTTAGAGGATATGCTGAGGGCGTGTGTTATTGATTTTGGAGGAAACTGGGATGTATATTTGCCATTGGCCGAATTTTCTTATAATAACAGCTATCAGTCCAGTATTGGAATGCCGCCATATGAAATGCTCTATGGGAGGAGATGTAGAACTCCAATCTGTTGGGATGAAATTGGGCAACGTGAAGTAGCTAGTACCGAAGTAGTACTGAAAACTACCGAACAGATAGAGCAAATCCGAGCCCGTTTAAAAGCTGCACAAGATAGACAAAAGTCGTATGCGGATAAAAGAAGGCGTCCAATTGAGTTTAATGAAGGAGATTTTGTTATGTTAAAGGTATCTCCTTGGAAGGGTGTTATTCGATTTAGAAAGCGGGGGAAATTGAGTCCTCGTTTTATTGGACCCTTTAAAATCCTAGCGAGAGTGGGTGAAGTGGCGTATCGTTTAGAATTGCCAGATGAATTGGCAAATATTCATAACCCTTTTCATGTGTCGTATTTGAGAAAGTGTTTGGCTGATGAGACGGCCTATATTCCAATGGACGAGATTGAAGTAAATGATAAGTTGAATTATGTCGAAGAACCAATTGAAATATTGGACGAGAAGATAAAAAAATTAAGAAATAAAGAGATCCGAATGTTTAAAGTCCAATGGAAGCATCGAAAGGGATCAGAGTTTACATGGGAACCAGAGAGTGAGATTTACCGATATTATCCCTCGTTGTATCAAAAGTGGATTGTGAGGACACAATCCTGAGTAAGTGGGGGAGAGTTGTAACACCCCGAAATTCGTTAAAATTGAAAGTTGTGTAATGTTATGCGACACAAGGGTTAGTGTCGCAGGTAGCGACACAGAGCCCTGTGCGACACAAGGCTTGTGTCGCAGTGTCGGGCAAAAAGTCAGTTTGGAGGGGCTAATTGTGTAAATTAGTGTGTAATTGCAAATAAAACATGTTCCAACACTTTCCAACACTTTCCAGAAACCACGAAAACATCTCAATTCGTTCAAGTGTGTATATGTGTGTTTTTTAGTGAGAGAAAAGAAAGTGAAACCAAAGGGAAATCAAATTAAGCTTGAAGAGTAATTTTGGAAGGTGTTTCTTTGCAATTGCAGGTAAGAAACCTAAAAACCCTGTTGAAATTGAGGTTATTTTGAGTAAGAAAGGATGAAAGAGTGAAATTTAATTGAGTTTAAAGTGGGTAATTTGGGAATAACGTGTTGTGTTGATTAAAATGAGTTGAAATGTGTTTTTAACTGGTTTGGGTGTATATGATGATCAACTATGGAATCTGGTTCGGAGATTGGGTTTTGAAATCACCCAGAAAACATGTAATCACAGAAAGTTTCTGCTGTTCTGTTCGTCATTGCGACACAAGGCTTGTGTCGCAGCTTGTGTCGCGGTGACGGTGTCGCGAATTAATACTGTTGCTTTAGCGACACAAGGATTTGTGTCGCTAGTTTCCACTGCTGGTTAGTACTGTTGTTTTAGCGACACAAAGAGTTTGTGTCGCAGCTTGTGTCGCTAGTTTCTACTGTTAATTGAATTGTTGTTTTAGCGACACTAAGAGCTAGTGTCGCAGGTTGTGTCGCAATAATGCATTGAGCGACACTAATCTGGTGTCGCCAGGAGGTGTAGCGACACTAGAGGGTAGTGTCGCAGGAGTAATTAATATTTTAAATAATATTAAGTATTATCAGAGTTAATTGGATACGATCGCCTCGACAGGTATTTCGAGTTGCAGTTCGTAAATATCCGATTGTCGTCCTCGAGGTAAGTAGTAGGAATGTAAAGTATATAATTGGCTGAACTTGTTAATACTGATTGTATTACAATTGTGCCTAGCTGTATGAGTTGTACGGCCAATTGCTGAGTGATCAATTGTGCCTAGCTGTATGAGTTGTACGGCCAATTGCTGAGTGATCAATTGTGCCTAGCTGTATGAGTTGTACGGCCAATTGCTGAGGGATCAATTGTGCCTAGCTGTATGAGTTGTACGGCCAATTGCTGAGTGATCAATTGTGCCTAGTTGTATGAGTTGTACGGCCAATTGCTGAGTGATCAATTGTGCCTAGCTGTATGAGTTGAGCGGTCAATTGCTGAGTGATCAATTGTACCCATAAGGGCCAATTGCTGAGTGATCAATTGTGCCTATTCACATAAGCTGAATTGCCAATTGCTGAGTGATCAATTATGCTAAATTATTTGTGTATGATTGTACCTTCCTATACTTACTAAGCAAAATGCTTACGTGTTGATTGTTGTATGTGATAGGTACATCGAGAGTTGTGAAGGGTGGGGATCCGGGCAAGTGACCCGAGGGCTGCTAGTGATGGACTTACTATGATGAGATAGTAAGAGGAGAAACTCGTAAATCATGCTCGATAATAATGTGTAATATTTTGTAATGATGAGAAACGTGTTTTGTAATAAACAAGGTGGTTGTCACTTTATATTAATATATAAGGTGTTTTGAGAAAGATAAAAAAAAAAAAAAAAAAATACGACGTTACAAAAAGTATATTTTAGTATGAGTGAACATTTTTAGCATAAACACATATATAAAGTTAAAAACTAGAGAAAAAGTTTCCTTATAAAGCTTTTAAAGTGAGATTTGAGCAAGATGAGAACTTGATTTCTTGGTGTATATTTCCTAGCTCCAATCCTTGTATTTAACTTGGTCTACCCATGGGAATGTAGTTGTGTTTTTATTTGTAGGTGTTTATATGTCGAAAGAGCTTTAATTTTGTGTTTTAAAAGTGCTGGTTTATGGTGGTTTATGGTGGTTTAGGGTGGTTTGTGATGGTGTTCTTGAAAAACAAAGTGAAAGAGATAAAGAGGGGTGCTTGGCCGTAGCTTTTGAGAGAGGGAGAAGAGAGTTGAATAACTTGTGCCTTGTTGTTGTGTGTGTTGGTGATTAAAAGGATGAAAACAAGAAAGATGGTGCAGGAGTGTAAAGGCATGGGAGGTATGGCATGCTTGTTCCAAAAAAGTCAATGGAATGGGGGCCCATGGGGGAGGGCTGATTTTTAGGAAGTCAATGGGGGGCCCCTTTTGTGGTTTTCAACTTGTAGTTTAGGTGAGGTTAATTAAGTCATTAGGCACTAATCTTAATTAGTTAAGTGCTAATCATGTAATTAAAGTGATTTAGTGGTAATTAAGGTAAATTAATGGTGTTAGAATATTACTAGTTGGTTTTGATAATATTCGAATATTTATCGTTAGTTCGTTCGATTTACTTGCATAATATAACTTGTCGTTTTACGTCTTTTTAGTTCTCGTGAACGTTTATCGTTTATCAAGGTCGTTATGCTTATACGTTAGCATAATTATCATACTTTAAATAACTACTATTTATATTCGAATAAAATTATGTTATTTATGAAAATTGATCACTAACGTTCGTGGGTGTCGGTCTCTACCGATTGTTTGTGTAATTCTCGATGATTACGAATGCATTTCGCATTAAAATAGTGTGCATCTTTATTGCAAACATGGGCTTTGTGCTAGACTTTATTTCGATAAAAAATGAATTCATATTAAGTACATAGGGAATTAGCCTAATATGCACGTGAGATAATGTACGGAATTTACCGAAATTCTAGGGTTATCACATTCTTCCTCCGTTAAAGAAATTTCGTCCCGAAATTTAAGTAGTGACATGAGTAACTGGCGTGCTTTCAAAAAGTTGAGGATATTTCCTTTGCATTTCATCCTCACGCTCCCAAGTAAACTCCGGGCCGCGTCTCGAGTTCCAGCGAACTTTGACCAATTTAATCCGACTACGTTGAAGCTTTTGGACTTTCCAGTCGGACACTTCAATCGGTTCCTCCACAAAGTTTAGTTGTGAATCAATATGAATTTCGTCGGGAGGAATAATCAGGGTTACATACGTGGAAAGTGTCGTGAATGTTACTTAGTTCTTGAGGTAATTTGAGTTTGTAGGCCACAGGACCAATCCGTGCTAGGATTTCAAACGGTCCTATGTACCTAGGATTTAGTTTACACCTCTTGCCAAATCGTGCTATTCCCTTCCAGGGCGACACCTTGAGTAGGAATTTATCTCCTACTTGAAACTCAAGGGGTTTTTGACGGTTATCAGCGTAGCTTTTCTGTCGGTCTCGTGCTGCTTTTAATCTATTAAGAACTTGAGATATCTTGTCCGTCGTTTCTTGGACAATCTCAGGACCGGAAATTTGTTTGTCGCCCAACTTTGCCCAACAGAGTGGCGATTGGCACTTGCATTCATACAATGCCTCAAATGGTGCCATTTGTATACTGGTGTGATAACTATTGTCGTAGGAAAATTCTGTGAGTGGTAAATGAGCATCCTAGTTTCCTCCAAAATCGATCACACATGCTCGTAACAAGTCCTCGAGCGTTTGTATTGTTCGCTCGCTCTGACCGTCGGTTTGAGGGTGGTAGGCAGTACTCATGTCGAGTCGAGTACCTAATGCCTTTTGTAGCGATAGCCAGAAACGAGATGTATAGCGGCTATCCCTATCAGAGATGATGGATACCGGTACACCATGTCTAGAAACAATCTCTTTTAGATATATCCTAGTCAGTTTCTCCATCTTGTCGGTTTCTTTAATGGCTAGAAAATGGGCTGATTTTGTTAAACGATCGACAATTACCCATATCGTATCATGTCCAGACGATGTCTTGGGCAATTTAGTGATGAAGTCTATCGTATTGCTCCCATTTCCATTGTGGCATTTCGGGTTGCTGCAAAAGTCCAGACGGCTTTTGATACTAGGCTTTGACCTTCGAACAAGTCAGACACTTGCTAACATAGGTAGCAATGTCTCCTTTCATGTTCGGCCACCAGTAGACTTCTTTTAAACCATGGTACATCATGTCAACTCTTGGATGTATTGAATAGTTGGACTTATGGGCTTCGTCCAATATGAGCTTGCGCAATTCCTCCACGCATGGAACCCAAATTCGGTTCATAAAGTATAGGGTTTCATCGTTCTTAGATACTAGTTGTTTCTCCATTCCCCTTAGGGATTCACCTTTCAGACGTTCCTCGGTTAAAGCTACTCGTTGTGCATCACGAATTTGCGTAATGAGGTTTGTGTGGATGGTCATTCCCAATGCACGAACTCTGGGGGCCTTAACTCTTTCCTTACGACTCAGGGCATCAGCTACTACATTGGCCTTGCCCGGGTGATACTTAATTTCACAGTCGTAATCGTTCAGCAGTTCGACCCAACGTCGTTGCCTCATGTTGAGTTCCTTTTGATCGAATATGTGTTGGAGTCTTTTGTGGTCGGTGAAAATCGTACACTTCATACCGTACAGGTAGTGTCTCCAGATTTTGAGTGCAAACACGACTGCTCCCAACTCCAAGTCATGAGTCGTATAATTCTTCTCGTGAATCTTCAATTAACGAGAAGCATAAGCAATGACCTTGTCGTTTTGCATAAGCACGCAACCTAAACCCTGATGCGAAGCATCAAAGTAGACAATAAAATTTTCCGCTCCTTCGGGTAATGACAAGATAGGCGCGGTGCATAGCTTTTGCTTTAACAGTTGGAAAGCGGATTCTTGTTTCTCGCCCCAATCAAATTTCTTGTCTTTTTGAGTTAACGAGGTGAGAGACTGGGCTATTTTGGAAAAGTTTTCAATGAATCGACCTTAATAGTCGGCCAGACCAAGAAATTGACGCACTTCGGTTGGGGTTTTCGGTGCTTCCCAATTTTTGATCGCCTCGATTTTTGCTGCGTCAACGTGAATTCCTTCACTGTTAATGACATGACCCAATAACTGAACTTCTCTCATCCAAAATTCACACTTAGAGAATTTCGCGTATAACTTCTCTTTCTCCAGTAGTCCGAGGATCAATCTCAAGTGTTGTTCATGTTCTTCCTTCGTTTGTGAGTAGATGAGGATATCGTCAATGAATACGATGACGAATTTATCGAGGTAGGGTTTGCAGACTCTGTTCGTGAGATCCATAAACACAGCTGGCGCGTTTGTCAATCTGAAAGGCATGACTAGGAACTCGTAATGACCATAGCGAGTCTTAAACGCGGTTTTCGGCACATCTTCTTCTCGTACCTTCAGTTGGTGGTATCCAGATCGTAAATCGATTTTTGAATAGAAGCTAGAACCTTGAACTTGATCGAATAAGTCGTCGATGCGCGGTAAAGGGTATCGGTTTTTTATCGTTACTTTGTTTAGTTCTCGGTAGTCGATACACATTCTCATGGATCCATCCTTCTTCTTCACAAACAAAACCGGAGCTCCCCATGGTGAAAAGCTCAGTCGGATGAATCCTAAGTCTAAAAGTTCCTGCAATTGCGTAGACAACTCTTGCATTTCGGATGGAGCTAGACGATAGGGAGAGCGCGCTATTGGTGCGGCTCCTGGTACTAGATCGATCCGGAATTCAACTTGTCTTGGAGGCGGTAGTCCGGGCAAATCTTCCGGAAACACCCCCGGATGATCACGTACGATGGGTATGTCGTCTATGCGTCGCTCCTCGGGTTTCTTCTCCACAACATGTGCCAGGAAAGTTTGATATCCCTTTCGTAAGTACTTGCGCGTTTTAATGCAATTGACCATCTTCAGGGCACTCCTTTTCTTTTCTCCTTGGATTATTAGGGTTTCGCCAGACGGCAATGGTATTCGTACTGTCTTCTCGAAACACAGGATTTCAGCACGATTATTGGATAGCCAATCCATTCCGATTACGATATCAAAGCTTCCTAGTTCTATCGGTAGTAAGTTTATTTCGAAAGGATGACCCTCGAGAGATAGGATACATCCGGGTACAACTTCTTCAGTTTCTATTAGCTTACCATCTGCTTGTTCTATTGTGTACTTAGTGTCTAACTTACGAGATTCTATCTCTAGTAGTGGTCTAAATTCAGCAGACACAAAGCTTAAATCGGCGCCCGAATCAAATAGTACCGAAGCATATTGATTGTTTACAAGAAACATACCAGTGATAGTGTTGGGGTCCTGGCGCGCTTCCTGTGCCCCAATAACGAATGCTCGCCCACGAGCTGGTTGGTTATTGTTGTTGGCTTGGTTGTTGTTGTTGTTGTTGCGGTTGTTGTTGTTGTTGCGGTTGTTGTTGTTGTTGTTGAGCTTAGGGCAATTGTTTCGGTAATGATTAAGGTTTCCACATTCGAAACACTTATTCACCCTTCGTTCGTTATTGTCACGGTTGGGCGGGTTAGATCCACAGAATTGTGCTCGGTGACCCCATCTTTTACAATTGTCACAACGCATGCACATCATCATGATGTCTTTCACACTTTACACACTTTGGCTTATTCCCAGCATAAGCCTTCGACCCTGATGTATTAACAACATACGCTTTTGTGGTTCTCTATTGCTTGTGCTATTGACCTTGTCGATCATTTCCCCCATCGTTCCACCTTCGCTTATCATTCCAGCCATTTCCTCCTCCAGCTTTCTCTGTCTCTCCCCTATTCGAACTAGCTTTCTTAGTCAGTGACCCCATCCTTACCGCCTCGTCAGTTAAGCTTTGAGCAAGACTTACGGCACTCTTGAAAGTGGATGGTCTAGAGGATGTCACTAAGCTCCTGATTTGGGGTACCAATCCCCAAATGTACCTCTCTATTCGCTTGTACTCATGGGTAACCATGTGTGGGACCAAGCGAGCTAGTTCTTGAAATTTGGTGGTATAAGCAGTGATATCAGATCCTATCATCGTTATTTCCCAAAGTTCAGTTTCGATTTTCTGGAGTTCACTTCGGGGACATAATTCATCTAGAATCATCACTTTCAGTTCTTCCCAAGTGATGGAGTTGGCAGCTTCACGTCCAAGGGTTTGGACTTGAGCGTTCCACCAGGACAATGCTTTGTCAGCTAGTGTGCAAGTAGCATACTTAACCATACAGTCGGGTGAGCAGTTACTGATATCCAGCACAGATTCCATTTTCTCAATCCAATGGAAGATTCCTATAGCACCTTCATTTCCGTGAAAGTTGTTTGGTTTACATGCCAAGAATGATTTGTATGAACACCCTCGTTGGGCGTTCTCAGGTTCTCCAATCGCGTTGGTCCGTTCCTCGGTTCGATCTCCCCCAGCAACATTTTCCGTAGTGCCGCTACCATTCCCGACATTGTCGCGGGTGCGACTCGCATCATACTGGGCAACGGCATCGGCCACTCGCCTAGCAACGAGTTCTTCAACAGTTTCAGCGTTGGCGGGTCCGGTGCTCCTTTGGCTGTTTCTAGAAATTCGATGTTTGTGTGGCATGGTTTCGTTCTAACACAGAATAAAAGACGGATAAGATATAATAATCAATGCCAACACAAAGAAAGCGAAATATAAACAACCACACACTATATTATACATAAAGTGAAAACATTCATACATAAGTTTCATACAAAACGTGATGGGGTTCTTATATACCCATCAAATAAAAGTTTTCAGTACAATATAGTGCAGGAACAACCCGTCGTACATAGGTCTAACGGAAATAAGATAGATACATTCCCATGGCAGCCATCAGCGCCGTCATCATCAAGCTAGCTCCTGCTACAATCTCGGGTGCGTCCGTCCAGTGTCTCTACACGGGCCATAGTGGCGTGAGCTGCCTCTCAGTCGGTCATGATACGACCCTCTAGAGTATCCATGTGCTCATACGTAGAGATCAGGTCTTCATCCAGTCGAGAAGTATCGCTCTGAAGCTCCAAAATGTACGCTCGCATCTCAGCAAGGCTCCCGACATGCGAGTTGGTCATAGCGACCAAAGTAGGGATAGTGCGCTCAATAGGCTCGCCGGTAAGTGGGTGAGGTGGTGGTGATTGGGAAGACTCGCCGGTCTCATAGGTAGAGGGAATACCCTCAAGAGCTCTCCAGTGCCTCAGTACGTCCGGCATCTAGGCTAAGTGCTCTGTCTTCTGCCTCTTCGGTGATGGTTCTATAGGTGAGTCCTCGGAACTGTCTGATCTCTCATGCCGAGGTGCTAATGTTCCGAAGGGCAGACGTCCGGTCGTCTTCCTAGTTGTGGTCCTCGTGCGTGGTCTGCTTGCAACTTCAGCGTACGTGCTCCAAGACTCAACGACGCCGTATGTCGCGCCGGACATAGCCAAGGGTGATGTCGGTGGTGTGACGCTGCTGTCATCGTCTGAGGTCACTCTCGGGTCAGTCGGCAGGTTCTCGTAAACTGACATGTCATCGCTGTCATAATTGCACTCGGTTGGTTCCTCCTCATCGGAGTCGATCACTAGGTAAGGGTGCTGTCTAGACATACTGTAATAATAGTGTTCCGTGCAATAAGGTATAAGTGATGCAAATGCATGAAATGAATCATCGTGTCTAGGGTCATAATCTAGGTCTCTAAGACTCCTAGTTCGCTATAACCAATGACTCTGATACCAATCTGTCACACCCCCAAAATTTAGAATAATCATAATTAAGGCGGAAGCTCGGGGCGTGACTCGATCAATCGACATTAAATCGAGAGCATATTATTATCGCAGAACATCTAATACATTAAGATGCCAAATAAAGTTTTACAAAGTTACGGCTTATCAAGCCGTCAAAATGGTAATGTTATCGAATACATTGTTTTACAAATGATACATTTTTCAAAAGATGGCATCCTAATTATCACGGGAAGTACAGTCCCGATAATGCATGAATTCCTGCGGCATGGCTAATTCCCTGAAAAACATATTTAAAACGTCAACATAATTGTTGAGTGAATTCACAGGTTTAAGACTCAATCATAAACCATTATTTAGTAAAGTTCATCAGTAAATCAAAAAGTGGCATCGAAGGCCTAAGGTACGATTATATAAAGTTTGAAACAAAGACGGTGATCCCCCAATAGGTTTGCAAGTCATATGAGTTAATATGCCGAAACTAAGCCTATAACCAAACCACGACTTATCATGAATCGTTTGCCTTGGACAATGAAAATATACGATCCTCGTTGCGAAACAACGTCGCTAGTTAGTGCGACTAACCAAAACAGTGGGAGGGAACGCCACCCCGATAGTAATATCCGTATATTCAGTGGCTAGCGTCATCTAGCTAATGGTTATAGTCATTGTAAGCAAAGGACTTATATGCACTACAACTTGAGAACTTAGGACTTATAATAATATATTATAAGAACTTAGGCTCCCATAAAGAGTCGTTGTCAGGTTTCAATAATCGCATAAATCAGTTATATGTTTTTCACCCCAATGTTTGAAAGCATTAAAACAGTAAAATAGGAGCTGTGAACTCACCTGAGTCCGAGCGTGCTAGTAAAAGAGTTTAAGTAAACGAGCCCATATAAGCCTCTTAGCGCCCTAAACGCATGAGATCGAGTTAATAAATGTAGACGACTTAATAGTCCGTCTATGCTAGTTGTTCACTCAACTAGGGTTTATGTGCCTTATAGGCGTGTGCGACACGTTGTGATCATTTATAGTTTTCAAAATACTACAATCGTTTATGTCATTCTTATAATATATTATTATTCGTAATATATTCATAGTGTTGATTATTGGTTTGTCATATGTACGTTTTAACTCGTTATAACTCGATTTTTTTATTTCTCGGTGTATATACTAATCCTGATTTAGTGTACATTTTTACAATAAAGTCCCCTGATTTACAGAGGGTCCTTAACAGCCCTCAAAGTTTTTAAGTGACGGTTTTAGTCCTTGCAGTTTCTATTTTTTCATTTTAGGTTAAATCGTTCGGTTCCTTCGATTTACAAAATCTCACGGAGTTAGTGATGTTGGACCAGTTAGTGCTGTTAGACTACAGTTAGTGCTGTTAGGCACAGTTAGTGCTGTTATGTCAGTTAGTGCTGTTAGACCAGTTAGTGCTGTTAGGCCAGTTAGTGCTGTTAGACACAGTTAGTGTTGTTAGGCCAGTTAGTGCTGTTAGACCAGTTAGTGCTGTTAAACACAGTTAGTGCTGTTAGACACAGTTAGTTCTAATTATTTCATTTTTAGTTCAAGCTCTCGGTTTTTCGACTTTTAACCACACAAGTCTTGATTTTTAACACTCTAAACTATCGATTAAACTTTGATATCATTTCACCTACTGATTTTACCATTTCTATCCATAACTTTCTGTTTTTACATGTATGGTCCCTCTAGTTCTCATTTTTCCACTTTTAGCCCCATAGTTTAGTTTTATTGGTTTTAACCACAAGAGTTTGGCCTTTAACACTTTAACGCATAGATTAACATTATAAACACTAGGTAAACTGTTTTTAGCATTTCTGGTCCTTAAAAATCCGGATTTTACATGTTTAGTCCCTTAAGTCTCCTTTTTAGTATTTTTCACCCAAAAGTGAGTTTAGTTAGCTTTTAAATTACAGAATTCATGTCATTACAAGTTTATTGTTGTAGGTTCTCTTTTCTAGGATCTCGACTTGTCGTTTGACTGAATTGAAAGGCGAAAACAATCAATCAAGCAATCAAAACGTAAACACCAACACAACGATTTTATAATCTTTTCGTATATATTAACAACTTAAGAATAAAGATTACAAACTCACAAATTCTCTCTTCTCACTCTCTCTGCCGTATCTCTCTCTCACTCTAGGGTTTGATCAACCCAAAAACGAAATTCTAACTCGATATATATAGACACCCTACTGGACCCTGCGAAACAAGCCCTATGTCGCAGGCCCAGCCCATTGCGACACCTCCCTTGTGTCGCTATAGCGACGCAAGTTCTGTGTCGCACGAACAGTATATTTGTATATTCTATACTTACGTTTCGTTTATAGACTCAAACATACAAACTCAACACTTCACATACTTAGACTAATTGACTTTAACAGTTATATTGACCAAATGACTGACACACATTATGCACCAACAAACTCCCCCATGTCAGCAGTTTGGTCAAAATAATCTTCAATTAGTCTGAACCAACAAACTCCCCCATTGAGATAGCTTGGTCTTCAGAAATCTTGATGTTCAGTTTAATGTGACTAACATCCAATTAGATTTTCAACTTCAGTGACCATCATCTCTTTCATCAATAGCTTCTCCAATACTATTGATCTTCAAAGTCTTTGGAGAACTCCTATCAATTCTTATCTTTTGAATAAGAGCAAGATATGTAACTTGAATAAAATAACTAAAAAAAAAATATTTTTGTAATTTTCTTTATAAGACGGAATTAAAATACTGAAAGCAATAAATAAATACACAATCTTTTTGGGGACAGAATTGTTTTGGTCTGATTAGAGATCATATCAGGATAACATGCAATTATTAGGAAATAGTAAGTGTTATTTCGATTATTAGTATATTTGTCCACTTTAAATTTACGTGACATATTTAAAGCAGTTTTTCCAAAAACTAGTTCCAAATGATTATCGATATTGTTGTCCACCTAAACATTTCATACTTAAGTTAAGGAACTTTTAACAGTCATTTGATCTTATTATGAGTATGCATATTAATTGATATAAAACATATTTAAGATATACATTTGAAATTAAAACATGTTAGTATTTTCCATGTAAAAAGTAGTAACATAGTAATATCTTTAGAACCAAGCTTAGAGGTGACAGGTCTGTACAACGTACAACAGAGTCACATAAACATTGATTCGGGTTGAACAAACACCAGTCTGAACAATTAAACTAGAGGGTACAGGTCTGTACTTCCGTACAACAGAGTACCATAGTCTAATACAAACCAATACTAGGTAATCTATTTATAGATTTTCTTGCATATTTATACAATACTATAAGTTTGCAAGATTACCACGGGTGCGTAATATTTTTCCGTAACTTAACACAGACTACGTACCTATGTCCTTTTCAAAAATATATCAGTTGAAACCAGGTCTGTATTTTCATATAACAAAGGAGACAACCAATATATTTTCCCAGATAAAACCACATTAATATTCTAAACATAGATCATTACATGTTAAGCATCCAAATATTAAGATTACGTGTCAAAAGTTCAGACTTAAAGTCCTATTTCAACTTAATGTCATACATAATAATATCTTTTATATAAAATAATATGCAAGTTTGACATTATGCTTCTTAAAATTTAAGTATGAATGCCTACCAATACATCATGTAAGAAAGCTAATATTTAGAAAAACTATTTTAACTATGCCAGATAAATCTACTAACACATCAAACATAAAACTTAAAGTTTCCATTTAGTGCATGTTCCCTGATGTACTATCATTTCCCAAGTTGTTTACAGACACAATTTAACGTCCATTTTTAGAAATGTAGCAATTTTGCTTTTCTTTAATATTAATAAGTATAAAGAGTTGCTATTGCATTTTTCAAGAATTTGCCTGTTCATATTTTTCTGACTTTTTAAATCAGAATTTTAAAAATTACTCCCCTTGAACAACAAATTCTTTACACAAAAACGAACAACTAAATAATCATTAAACAAAACATATCAAGTCAAATTCAAATTCTTTTAGCACTTTTTAACCACCTCGTTTCACTTCAAAAATTTCATCCATTCACTCATACATCATCACCACACATGATCACCTAGGAATCAACCTTCTTCGTCACATCCTTGAAGTCACTAAAAGTATTAGCTATCAAAAACTGGACTGCATCACCACAAACAAACATTAGTACTTATGAGACACCCAAGCCTTGATAGACTTGGGTTGTCCACTATCATCCATAACCATCACATCAATGAGTTTATGATATTTTAAAAACTCAGTTGATTTCATTGATGTGTTATTTGTGGATTTAGGTCTCCAAACCTGGTTAGGTTCGGATGATTTGTTTTCAACAATGTTGGGCTTTTAAACTGCAGGTCTACTAGGCACAACTTTGTTTATTCTAGCCACAGGTTTTGGAAAGTTGGATGCACAACTAGATACAGGCGAAAACGAACCACGCCTTGAAAAGGGTTTTTGAAAAGAATTTCTAAATAATGAAGTTCTTGGCATCCCTCTACCAAACCTATCTAGGGATAATAACCAACAATCCCTAATGATGTGGCCCTGTTGACCACATCGAAAACACGACCGCCGTTCCACATATGGCATTTTCCAGTGACTACCCTCAAATTGTTTCGACGGAGAATTTACTGAGGGAGGCTTAGCGGATGAGGCATTTACAGAACATGAACACTTATGCGTACATGTTGATGTAGAAGCCTCTAAAGTTGAAGAGGTAGATGTTGATGGTTGTTCATTTTTAGATTTTTCATTTGAATCCTTCTTTTGAGTTTTCATCTTCTTGGATTCATTTTCAACCTTGTTTTTACCCGTATTATAAAAAACCTTTTCAGATTCATTAGTAATTATATGATTTTCGGGTTTAACATCAACCTTTTCAATTTTAATCTTAGCCTCTTCAGTTAAGTCCTCTACCTCGACAATCTCCTCAACATTAACTAGAGGCACAACTTTAGCCTTCACAAACTCAGGCTTACTTATCTTTAAGCTACCTGCAGGTTTAACAGGTTTTATGTCTATCTCGGAGGAGATAGGCACAAAATCATTGATGACTTCCCTTACGGGCATAGGGAGATAATCTTTAGGAGGCGGGACTTGATGATAACCAAGTCCAGCTTTACTTTTGGTATCAGCCCTTTGAGCCTGAAGGATTTCATCAAAGACTAGAGAAGATGTTGAAAAGTTAGATAATTTTCTTTTTAAATCTAGAACTTCAGCCTGAGAATCAGCAAGTTGTTTCTTTACTAAAGTGAGCATATCAACATAACTTCCTATTTCATCTTGCTGTTCAAAAATTTTGGCTTTTAGTTCTTTCTTTTCTTCAAAAATAGCTTTTAACTTTTTCTCAGATGCATTATCACTTTCTTTTAACATGTCATTAGATTCGGTTAATTGTTCTATGCTAGTGTTAAGGCGTAAAGTCTCCTCTCTATACCTATTAACCTGTCCAGCCAGTTTAATACAAAAAATGTAGGATAAAGGTTCAACATCAACCTCATGTATGTTGGCCATGAGTGCTTTGTTCTGTTGGTCATCCTCTGCTTGATCTGACCAGTCGAAAGCCTCATCAGACAACATTAAGGCAGCATATACCATTGCCTTCTCAGCAAACTGGTTTGGAGTAGGCCTTGTAAATCCAGAGGGAGGCTGCTTTGTCTCACATTCACGAGCAAAGTGCCCATAGTTTTGACACTTATAACATTTAACTTTGCTCTTATTAAATCCCAAACCCTTATCGTTTGGGTCCTCTAATGACTTCTTCCCTGTTCTTTTGAAATACGATTTGGCCCTTCGAGTAAGCATGGCCAAATTCCATCTTAAATCCATTCTCTCCAATTCATCATCATCGATTTGACGAAAATCTTCCTCAGTTACATCCATAGAACCAACCTTCTTTGAGAGAAAATCTTCATACGCAGAGAGCAATGTTGAGAATAGTGCAACATGATCCTGTGTAGCAACAGGTACAGCGCCTCGTGACTGAAAGTAAGTACCACCAGAATTGGCACTTGGTTGGTGACTTGATGAGATACCAGACCCACTTGCCAAGAAAGCAGAGCCAGATGTCGCATTCGAGGAAACGTCTACTCCATAGATCTTAGGATTTTGGACATTTGCAGTAGCCTTTGTTTCTTTTCTTTGCATATCCAAAAAATCAGCTTCCAACTGTCCAATAAGATCATCGAGAGACATATTCATAATGTCTGGATCCTTTTCCATCATTAACACCCGAGTATCCTTTTCCATTATCATCGAAGCTTCTTGTTGACTTCATTTCGATCCAAAACAATTTCACCTTCAATTAACTCACTAACCAACTGTGAGTATCTTAAAAACAAGTCTGAGAGTGACTCGTTTGGCAGAATATCAAAAACATCATATTGCTTCTTGACCAGTTGCAATTTATTCTTTTTGTATTGTTCACTTCCATCGCATCTTTTTTCAAATGTCTTCCATAAATCATAAGCAATCTCGAGATGTCTAAATTGCTTGAGGATTGACGGTGGTAATGCCATTGTTATGACCGAATGAGCCTTTCTATCATTATCAAAGGCTTTACGTTCATCTGGAGTCATAGACTTAATAGGCTTCAGAGGAACAGCTCCATTGTACACTCCAATGCATACTGGACGTTTGTATCTCTCAGTTAAAGCAACCCACATTGCAGGATCATTGAAAGACACAAACGCTTCAAAACGTTGACGCCAGTAAGCATAATCCATACCAAGCGTATACATTGGTGGCTTGTTTGTACTACCAATTTCTGAATTCTGCTTAAGTAGATCACCAACACGTTGTAGCGAAGAGGACGCCATTTAAATAACCTGCAAAAGAAACACACAAAACAACAAAACAAAAAATAGTACTGTTTATGCAGCATAGGTAGTCTTAAGTCGCAGAATTTTCCCTTTTTGAATTCTCCCTCCAAAATATAGTTCGAAAATATCAAAAATTGCGCGAGTAAAACGAAAATTTTTCAAAACCAAAATTAAGAACTTTTAAGCTTAAGAAAAAAACTTTTTTTTTTTACAGCGACACTAAGTTAGTGTCGCAAAGTAGTGTTGCAGGCTGTGTCGCACTCTAGTGTTGCAGGCTGTGTCGCACTCTAGTGTTGCAGTTCAGTGTCGCAGTCTGTGTCGCAGTTTAGTGTCGCAGTCTTAATTAAATATAAGAAACCCTAGTAGCGACACAGAAGTGAGTGTCGCACCTTGTGTCGCAGTGTCGCGGCCAGCAGCTCCAAAAACCCTAAAAATCGAAAATTTTCGAAAATCTAATGAATTTCGAACGATAATCGATGAACAAACCCAGAAATACACTTCCAGAAGCCAAATTTTCAACTGATTAGACCCAAACCTTGATCAAACCACCAAAAAACATCACGAATCAAATCGAAAACGTTTCAATTAACGATCAAATCTTCAAACAAACGCCCAAAGGCTCTAATACCACTTGTAGGTTCCCTTTTCTAGGATCTCGACTTGTCGTTTGACTCAATTGAAAGGCGGAAACAATCAATCAAGCAATCAAAACGTAAACACCAACACAATGATTTTATAATCTTTTCGTATATATTAACAAATCAAAACCTGGCTCTGATACCACTAGTAGGTTCCCTTTTCTAGGATCTCGACTTGTCGTTTGACTCAATTGAAAGGCGGAAACAATCAATCAAGCAATCAAAACGTAAACATCAACACAACGATTTTATAATCTTTTCGTATATATTAACAACTTAAGAATAAAGATTACAAACTCACAAATTCTCTCTTCTCACTCTCTCTGCCGTATCTCTCTCTCACTCTAGGGTTTGATCAACCCAAAAACGAAATTCTAACTCGATATATATAGACACCCTACTGGACCCTGCGAAACAAGCCCTATGTCGCAGGCCCAGCCCATTGCGACACCTCCCTTGTGTCGCTATAGCGACGCAAGTTCTGTGTCGCACGAACAGTATATTTGTATATTCTATACTTACGTTTCGTTTATAGACTCAAACATACAAACTCAACACTTCACATACTTAGACTAATTAACTTTGACAATTATAAATGTTTGACCAAATGACTGACACACATTATGCACCAACAATTGTGTTATTTAGTTTAAAATAACTATTTTAACATAATTAAGAGTTTAATACATATAAATGAAGAGTTTAAAGTGTAGAACATATGTTTTGCATTTTTAAGGTCTCTAAACTTGTTTATAGACTTTTTATTTGTTAAACTTACTAGTTAATATTTTTAAAAGGCAAAGTGACCAGTTTAAAAGTATATTTTAGTATGAGTGAACATTTTTTGCATAAACACATATATAAAGTTAAAAACTAGAGAAAAAGTTTCCTTATAAAGCTTTTAAAGTGAGATTTGAGCAAGATGAGAACTTGATTTCTTGGTGTATATTTCCTAGCTCCATTCCTTGTATTTAACTTGGTTTACCCATGGGAATGTAGTTGTGTTTTTATTTGTAGGTGTTTATATGTCGAAAGAGCTTTAATTTGTGTTTTAAAAGTGGTGGTTTACGGTGGTTTATGGTGGTTTAGGGTGGTTTGTGATGGTGTTCTTGAAAAACAAAGTGAAAGAGATAAAGAGGGGTGCTTGGCCGTAGCTTTTGAGAGAGGGAGAAGAGAGTTGAATAACTTGTGCCTTGTTGTTGTGTGTGTTGGTGATTAAAAGGATGAAAACAAGAAAGGTGGTGCAGGAGTGTAAAGGCATGGGAGGTATGGCATGCTTGTTCCAAAAAAGTCAATGGAATGGGGGCCCATGGGGGAGGGCTGATTTTTGGGAAGTCAAAGGGGGGCCCCTTTTGTGGTTTTCAACTTGTAGTTTAGGTGAGGTTAATTAAGTCATTAGGTACTAATCTTAATTAGTTAAGTGCTAATCATATAATTAAAGTGATTTAGTGGTAATTAAGGTAAGTTAATGATGTTAGAATATTACTAGTTGGTTTTGATAATATTCGAATATTTATCGTTAGTTCGTTCGATTTACTTGCATAATATAACTTGTCGTTGTACGTCTTTTTAGTTCTCGTGAACGTTTATCGTTTATCAAGCTCGTTATGCTTATACGTTAGCATAATTATCATACTTTAAATAACTACTATTTATATTCGAATAGATTTATGTTATTTATGAAAATTGATCACTAACGTTCGTGGGTGTCGGTCTCTACCGATTGTTTGTGTAATTCTCAATGATTACGAATGCATTCCGCATTAAAATAGTGTGCATCTCTAATGCAAACATGGGCTTTGTGCTAGACTTTATTTCAATAAAAATGAATTCATATTAATTACATAGGGAATTAGCCTAATATGCACGTGAGATAATGTACGGAATTTACCGAAATTCTAGGGTTGTCACACCATGATCCAAAGCCCAATATTTGCTTAAAAATCACCGCACGCCTTTGTTTTCATATTAATCCATCAGTTCTCACCTTTTTAAGAAAAAAAAAAAATTAAAACCCCAAAACGACGTTTGAAGTTTCAATTGATATTTTAGATTAGTAATTTTTGTTTGTTCGTATACTGTTAAACTTATTATGACTAGTGGTGCAATTGTATTAGCTACATTGTTATTATCCTTTTATTTTAGTATGTTTATCATCCCACTAAAATTGTTGACAAATTGTATCATTTTTGTAATATAAAAGTTTTAATGTTACATTAGTTTCTCTATTTAACTGTTAATTTTCTACATGAATTTGAATATATTTAGATAAAAAATGAAATTTAAGTAGGATCTTACTATCCCGATTCGATCTTACGATCCCGATCTTGTAAAGACAAAACGATCATACATAAGATCCTGATCTTAAGGCTGAAGTAATTAAAAAAAGTATTAAATAGAATGGGCTCAGATAATTTTATGGGCTGGAGTGCTAGCTAAACTACCACACATATATACAAAAATACATTATTGGGACTGAAAAAAAAAAGACCCTTACAAAAAATGGGTCATGAGCACTTCCCACCTTGCACTCCCTTTGGGTCGTACTTGAGTAGAGGTGTAGACGAGTCGAATCGAGTCGGATCCGAACTGAGCTAGGCTCGAGTTCGGTTCGTTTTCAAAGTGCTCAAGCTTAGATTGTTCCTATTATATAAAGCTCGAGCTCGCTTCAATTGATAGCATACAAGCTCATGATCGACTCGTTTATTACATTATATTATTTTATTTATATATAATACAATTAATTTACTTTATAATTTTAAACATATACATAATAAGATTTATTGTTATCATAAATATAAATCTTAAATTATATATAGGAAAACCCATTGATGATGTCATCAATTAAGAATTTTCAAATAGTCACTTAGGTCCTTCAATTTTATAAAATTTTAAAAATAAAACCCCTTAAAAATTTTATTTTTAATTTAAATAATAATAATTGTTATTATTATATTAAATAAATTAAAACAAACAAAAAGTAAATATAAAAACAAAAATTGATCGATAGAAATTCAATAAGCATACTAAATTAACGTTTTGAATTGCTTTATTTCTTCTTTTAGTTACTATAATAATAACATTTAACTATTACTTTCCCATATAATTTCAAAAACGTCGCTTGCTACTTACAATTTGAATACAATCAAATCACAATAAGATTTAAATGAAAGCAAATAACATTAAATAAATTAAACTACAACTAGAAAATTTGATTTATAAAAACTTCTACTAATAAAAATGTTCTAATTTATCACATATTATACAAGGATTCTATCAATTTTTATAAAAAATAAATACAAATCCATTGAGTCGTGTGTATACACGGGTTTTAGGACTAGTATTATATATAATAATAGCTCTTATTATGTTATCAGGTATATTGTAAATAATCAACATATATAACTGAAAAGCTCGTTTAAGCTCACAAGTTTGTTCAAACTTGATATAAAAAGTTCGAGTTGGAGCACGTTTAAAATATGTTCAGGTTCGACTCCAATCGAATTTTCAGTGAATCAAACTCGAGTAGCTCGTCAACAATTTGACTCATTATCATTTACACCTCTAACCTTAAGGCTTAATCTTAGAGAAGCGGTTTTCTAGTTCTGTAATCTTCGAAGTTTCTAAACAAAACCATGAGTTTTAGAATTTATTTATTTTTAAATACTTAGATTTGAGCTTCTTCTTTTTTCCTAGTCAACCGTACAATCTTTTCCAACGGGATGGAAATCATGGAATGAGGTTTCGATGAGTTGGACACTTGTATCGGACTTCTTGGACCAATATGCAGGTGATGGGCCCACGTAATCCTCTAAACAGGCCCGTTAGGAATATCAATGAAATGTTTGTGGTTTTTAGGATATTTAACAATTGGCCCACTCACTTCAGCCATCATGTTAGAAGTGTTGATCAGTTCGGTTTACTATTTTTTCAGTTTATTCGGTCAAGATCGTTCGTTTTGAAATTTTTGAGAGCAAAACTGAAAATCGAACCGAAAATCGAATTCAGATTTGTAAACCAAACTGAAAACCGAATTTGGGCTTGTAGTTCTTAGTGTGTTAGGATTTCACTAGCGTGAAAAGTGAAGACGTGATGTTGATTTACGGTTGAAATGTGAATCGACTTGTTTGTGAAAATTGAATTCGATTTTCAGTTTAACCGAATTTAAAATTTTAAAACTGAAAACTGAATTAAGTAGTGTAAAACGAACTGAAAATCGAATTCGAATTCGGTTCGGTTTTTTTTCGATTTTGATTCGGTTCAATTTTCGAACTATACAGTTTCAAAATAAATATTGAACACCCCTGCATCATGCTACCCTCTTCCCCTCGAATTATTTGTTCAAAATTAAAAATACATCTCCAATCTCCAATATTAATAAATCAAGATTTTGGTAACTTCCTTGCTAACTGATGTTTCATGTTTTAGTTGGTTAAGTATTTGTTTTTTCTTATGAGTCACTTTGTCAGCCCATTGAAAGCCCAATGCCCCAATCTGGTAACAACCAGTTTTTAAAGTCCACTGGCGGTTATAGTGCAGCGGTTACACGAAGCACTTCCATACCTCTCATGAAAACTGCCTTCGATTTCCTGCATTCAATTAGTAGCAGATCATATTAACCCCCCACAAAAATTATCACCCTCCCAAAATCGTTCCGTCCACCCACAACATCCCTTTTCATCGAATTGAATTAAAATTATTAACAAACAATTTTTCAATTTTCCATGATTATAGTTTTACTGAAATCGTGAAATCGTTCCTATCTTAGAGGTGTTTGGGATTGCTTATTTTACCTCCTTATCTGCTTATTGTTTATTTTTACTGTTGATAAGCTGAAACAAACACTCATTCAAAGCTGTTTATCTGCTTATTTCTTAACAAATAAGTAAGGAAAAAAGTACGAGTCACAGCATATTTGAAAAAAAAATGTTCCGACAAATAAGCAATCCCCCTGCTTCCCTCCAACTTCATTGACTCAACTCATATACAGTGACATTTTAGGTTTTTCTAATGGGAGATGCTGTTGGAGTTTTGAATTGTAGTTGGACGCCACCCATTTGTTAAAATGCTTGGTTCAGTATGTGTTCATTCCCTCTATTGAATTAAATATTACTGTAATGCATATTATCGATACTCATATGTTGTTTCCTTTTCTATTGACTGCTAATATTAGTCTTTAATTTTATAACACTTGCTTGCGAGTATTGGGTGTTTACAGGGTTTACTTGGTAGGATGATCTTTGTTGCTTGAGATTTTTATGGAAACTTATTCTTATTACATGGTTCTCTGTGTTGGAAAAATTGTTTTGCTGCTATTACTTTTTGCTCCTTTGTTTTATGCTGGACGTTACCTAATCGATCTTAGTACATTGTGATCATGTCTCAACTTCTCATGGGGTCCATGGGGACAAACCATGGACTATAAGATTTACATCTCTGCAAACACCATTTGGGATAAGGTTACTATAAGGTAAAATTTGTATGATTTGAAGATGAATTTGATGAATGTTGGTTTACATGTATGTTTTCATTTTTTTCAGGTTGGTACTTTTTCCCCTAAAGAATCGATATCAGATTCTGTTTTGCAACAACCAAAAAGCATTACGGTTATTACTGATGCAAAATTTGGCACGACGGTGACATACAATCTAGGTATAAGTTTTCATACAGAAGCTGGAGCTTGGTCTCCACCATCTGCCATTTCTCATTTGGCATGGAATAGAGATCTCAGTAGAAATAAATTTCTCGCTTTTTTGGTTTTATGATCAACAGGTTTCATAGTTTTAAAGTCTTTGCAATACCACCACCATCACCCTTCCTATAAAATATAGCAACCTTAGTCTTCTTCTAGAGGTGGGAAACTGGGTTGGTCAAGTCGATTGGCTATCATGTCATAGTTGGTTCATGTCAATAGAGGTTAGGTTTACATGAGATACATCGTGCACATGATTTGGTTCTTTTTTAAATACTTAATGTGTTGAGTATGATTACATAACCTACATTGTTAGAATGTTTAGTCAAATAATTTACATTAACAGAATAAAAGAGGTTGTATTTTGCAATAGCTTTACAGTTGGTGAGCAATTTTTTGCAGTTTGGCACATTGACCCATTTTCTTTTAAAATAAAAATATGATGATTTGCCCTATTTGACCTATTTTCCTTTTAGATAAAATATGATGATTTGCCCCATTTGACCCATTGGAGCATAACACAAATCGACTCATTCATCAGCAAATTGGTCCAAACTTCCACCTCTACCTTCATGTATTTGCATTATGCAAAATTATGCTTTTGCTATCTATACATCAGAAGTCGTTTGTACTAAACTTCAATTTGATACGGAGTATATTCTATGCCCTCATGCTTAGGTTGCGTATTTTTGCTATGTAAACATGTGGCGGGGAGCTTACTCATTTCATAATCGTGTTTAGATTTATTGAAGCTATCAGCAGAAACTTTGATCGACGTGAATATTTATCGGTTCGAGTAGGTGTGAGTGCTAACTCTGGTATTGTTGATTTTCTGGAAGGGCTTTTAAAGCTGATTTTGCGGTTGGTGATGCTGCTTATGAAAAGCAACTTAAAAACGTGTTTCAGACTCAGAGGACCAGGTGTGTCTAGGTACGCAGATACTCACAAATGATGGACATTATATTATGAAGTTTGATATGGATGGGTTGATTTGTGTAATCTATATGTGTATTTAAACACCTACATACTTGTAACTAGGTGTACCAATTCTTGAAACGAACTGAAACCAACATAAAAATAAATGGGTTTGGGTCGATACAAACCTTTAATAAATATGTTGCTTTCTTGATTACTATCTCTTAAATTAAAATTTTAATATGCTATTTTTATTGTGAGGTTGCTCTAATTAGTGCGATTCTCGCGTGTGGTTCGGGCCATTTAAAAGGCAGATTTTGACAGAGTTTGCTTAGGATTGTGAAGGCTAACTAGCATTTTTTTTCTTTTTCTAGATCTGCCGCGTTTCTGCTACTTTTTAAAGGCAGCTGCTACATCTGCTCAGCTTCATCGTCACGTGGGTTAAATGGGTTGTATGGCTCAATTTTGGCTTCATTATAAAATCTCCTATGAGTGTATCATCTGCGGTTGCTTCTCCTATGAGTGTACCATTCTATTTAATACTCTTTTTTATTATCGAATTTTTGTATAGCCTTCCTAGACATATTACCGAGAAATGAACACACATTTCACAACTTGTAATCATACTAATTTTCTATTCAAACATAGGATCATTGTACTCTGGTAAATAGATTTAATGATTTATTGGGGTTAGTATGTTTACTGAGAAATTTGTTACATTTTCAACTTTAAGATTGCTCCCGTCTAAAATTTGTTACATTTTTCTCTTTTGAATTGAAGAATGTACTTGCAACAGTTTACGGATCATGTTAATTAATATGTAAAAACTGTTTTCAAAAACTATGTAACTTTGTATCATTTGTATGTTTGTATCTTATGTTATTCAGGTGTATTTTTCAGTTACACTTCCTAGTTTTCGCTCAAAGTATGCCCAGATTTGTGGTCCTGTCATTATTGTTGTCATTCCAAGCTTTTTAATGCACACATTCTGCTTTTATTTTCTTTATGGCAGACGTACTACATATTCAACTTCTCCTTCATTTTTAAACCTACAGGCTATGACACTTTATTTTTTTTGTTTTTATTTGTCAGGTTCAAGATACACATAGTTGTCACTGACTACACATCCACACATCCACACATCTTCTACTTCCTTTGTCTTTTTTCGATCGTGATGTTGTGAAACTAAATTCAAAGAGCGCTTATTCTCTGAAACAAATCTGTGGTGATGATGTGGACGGTTATCCGGACGCTTTAAATGTAATGATTGAGAAGAAGTTGTTGTATACGGTTGAGGTTACTGATTGTAACCTCATAAACAAATCTCAAGTCTATACCGTCTATAAGCTATTGGAGGATAATATCTTTACGGTGGCTTTAAACAAGCTTGCTGCTATTGAAGTGATTAGTTATCATTCTTTTTACTACGTTTTCTTTTAACTCTAAATTTCTCAGTATTTACAATTGCTGGTACTCTTGTAGGATCAAACCCCTGACATTCCATTATCGAGTGCTACTGCTACCCAAACTCCATCTCCAAAGGTTTTAATGTTATAAGTTAATGTGTTTAAATTATTAAATTTCATATATTCACAACAATGTTCTTATTGTAGGTCATTGTTTTCTCACCTTCTGATAAGAGCAGTCGAGCGGAACCTTCAACAACACTCCAGCAACATCAACTCGTAAGCGTGCTGACTTTTCTGACAACGTAAATTATGTTCAGCCAGCAACTTACAAGCCTAAGCATAGGGTGGTCCAACTTAAGAAGGAGAATATTTTACTGTCTCATTTATTACAGTTATATTTTAAACTTCACTAAATTTTACATCCGGCGCATATATTGATGGTTGTAACATGCTTACTTGTGTTGCTTATGAGTATGCAAATATTAGGCTGATCAATAGGTGTACGATGGGTCGAAACTGATCACTAATGTAATTCATTTTCAAGTGGTTTTGTGTTTAGCATGTTCGAATTTCATTAGTCATCACTCATCAATTCACTCATACAACAATATAACAATTTCATTCATTTGGCTTAATTGGTAGTTATTTAATGTTTCCTATTCTAGCCTCGGTGGTCCAAATGTAATAAAAAAATGAACTTTTAGGGTTAAGTGTAAACAAAGAAAATGATGGAATTTTTATTTTGAGCATTATTGAGCTCAACGGCTACCGATACATATCAAAGGGAGCATTGCATCACTTTAGAACATCAAACATATACCACTTGAAGTGCTTACAAATATAGCAAATCGGTACGGGGTGCATTAGCATGGACAACTAATAAATGAAATATTTAAAAATGACAAATTTGTTGTCTATAGATTTCAAAAAATTCATAAGGATTAGTGCATGAGAATGCATTTAACTTTAGTCGTATCTCTATATGTGTATTCAACTTCATTTTGATCTATTGTGTATATCAAACTTTCAACTTTAGTCTATTATGTGTATTCGACTGACATGACACCCTTTTTTGATGATGTGTCAATAAAGTGTCAAATGACGTGGTGAATTATACGGTTGTTACATCATCAAATAAGTCATCGGATACATACAATAGACCAAAAGTGAAAGTTTGATACACACAATAGATCAAAATGGAGTTAAGTACACACTATAAAGATCGAGTTAAAGTTAAGTACATTCATATGCATTAACCCCAAATTCATAAGAACCAAGTAAATAGTCTATACTACGACATTTAAATAAATTATAGAAAGAATATGTAATGGAGCTATAAAACTTCTGCAACACTAAGGATCTTGGGAGATTTTTTTTGAATGAACATATTCGTGAATCTTTTATGGATTCGTGATGGTTTCGTAGGCTAGATGTAGAGGTGGCAAACTAGGAGGATCACACAATAGGGTAAAATCTGATATGTTGGACCCGTGACCTCGGTAAAATCTGATATGTTGGACCCGTGACCTCTCTGCCAGTCACACGTTTTTCCGTAATCCAATATGTGCATTTTGCACACCCATAGGAAGCATGTATTACACCACAAACAATCACCCATAGGAAGCATGTATTACACCACAAACAATCACAGCTATATATGCAGCCCTTTTGATATTTTTTCAAAATCTACATTCAATACTATTTGGGATTATAATGTGAATCATTATCATGTAGTTGCTTACTTAACTTTTGGATAGTGATTTGTAGGTTTTCAAAATGTATTTAACCCAAGTTGCCACCCATAGTCAGAATCACCACAAACAATCACAGATAATTTAGTATATGCAGGACTTTTTATTTATTCTTTGACTCTACAGAAAATACTTTTTAGGATACTAATGCGAATCATTATCATGCAATTGCTTAATGAAGTTTCTAGCAGGACGGCTTTCGGCTTTCTGTCTATCGAAAAGGGTAGAGATGGTAGAAGCTACATTATGCAATCGCACCAACAGAGTGCTGAAATGGTTTTTACTGAAGTCGATAATATTTCTTTCTTTTTGTTTGAATTAATATGTTCAAATATTTACTATTGAAGTATTTCTTTTTTCTGTCGAGTCTAACTTTTATTGTATTTCTTGCTTGATTTAGACTCTAAGATACATAATATTATTACAAATCATATCTTAGCTATCTTATTTGGTGTGTCATATATGCACTTAACCATATTGATCACATACACTTTGTAGAGGGCGTTAGAAATTCCAAAGGTAAAGTGCAAGATGGGAGAGTATTGGGACAAATGTAATTCGCTAGATTCCTATAAACTAAGTAAGAGTAAGAAAACAATCAATATTGACCTTCAATTATACTTTCACAATCTTTATCATACGATATGATAGCGAGCTTTTAGGTAGTTACTTTGGCATTCTTAAGAACCAAAAAGAGAGAAACATAAAATACAAAGAACTGAACAAGAGATTTTTACTGCTTTAATCATTGGCTATTGAGAAATGCTTATCCTACACAATTTTTACAAAATTATATCAACAAACCAATGAAATAAAAAGAGAGAAGGATGAGAGAGAAAAATAAAATACATGTGATTGGTGGACATTACTTGTCACATCATTTTGTAGAACTTTCTTGGCTATTTATCGAAAAATAATTAAAAACGAAATTTTTTAATAATAAAAATAATCAATAAAAATCTAACTCAAAGATGTTTGACCCATAACCCAAATATTTTGGTGAAGGCTAAGCGACTTGATCAATCAATTTCGATATAATAAGCTAGAGATCGCATGACTTATTTGATCAAATTTGGTAAAGTAATTTATATACCTTACCGAGTTGCTCGAAAAGAAAATAATGGTTATACTTGACACATGATTTATGAAAATTGAAGATGACCATGTGGTTGAATTTAGGGTTAAATGTTTTCTACGTAAGTAACTATGCATTAACTTACATAAGGTGTTATTATTAACAATATGGACTTCCATTTTGTTGAGAAAATTTTTACTTTTACTATTTAATGTAATTTGACTGACAAGTCATCTATATAAACCACCACGTGGTATTCATACAAATTTTCACGAGTATTACATAGACTTAAAATTATACATAATTTTCTTACTGGTTAATTTTTTTTCTCTCTCTTAATTTTAATTTAAGAGCATCCACAGTGGAAAAATGAACTACATGCAACCCCATTTGACAAATCAGTGCCACATCAGTTTTTTACTAATTTTCATTTCAACCATTTTCAACCCCTTTTTCACCCCAATGGAACCCCTTTCAACCCCATTTTTTTCATTACTTTTTTATTATTTAAACTCACATAAAGCAAGCAAAAAGGGGAAAAAGAAAAAAAAAAAAAAATCAAGAAAGAGAAGAGATGCTCGGCATTCTCACCAAATTTTTGATAATTTGGTTCCAACCCCAAATCTTACCCACCCAGACCCCACACAACCCCAACCTAACCCCATCCTAACCCCACAACCACTGCGAATGCTCTAATCAATTGTTCACATCTACCAATTACATTTTTAGATTTAAATTTAGTCATACAAGTTTAGGCATACATATAATTTTTTAATTTCCACATCAAAATATTACATACAAGTAGCAATAATCGAAAGTTGGATACACAAAATGGATGTCAATTTCATAAATTACACACGGTATAAGTCAAGGGATAGTTACCTACGTTTTGAAGTACTTGAGCCTTATTGTGTGCTATCATCGTTACATATTTTTTGAGTATCTTCCTTATGTTATATGAATTATGAACTTAAAGACACATCAAAAAAAGTAAAAATAAAAATAAAATAATAACCGCACATCGTGCAGGTATTTAGCGTTTAGCGTTTAGTTTTTTGTTAGTAATTTGTGTTTAGATTTTAGAATGGTTATGTGTCAAGCTTGTATAAAGGTTCTTTTTCATTGATTTAACATTTAGTCTTTTAGAAAAGTTTTGTGTTTAACTTTTCAGAAGAGTTATGTGATTAGCTTTTTCAAAGGGTTATATATTTAAATTTTAGAAGAGTTATATTTCAAGGACTTTAGTGTTTAACATTTTAAGAGAGTTATATTTTTAGCTTATAGAAGGGTTTTTGATAGATTTTTTGAGAGGTTTTTTATTTAGCTTTTAGAAGGGTTGTCATTTAGGGTTTCGTAAAGATATAAATGTTCTTTGTCAAGAGTTTAATGTTCGCTTTTTAGAAAGATTATGGGTTTAGCTTATTACAAGGGTTTTGTGTTTAGCCCTTTTAGAAGAGTTATTGTTTAGTTTTTTCGAAGAGTTATAAGTTTAACTTTTTAGAAGAATTACGTTTCAAGGACTTTAGTGTTTAGCATTTTAGGAGAGTTATACTTTTAGCTTTTAGATTTTTAGAAGAGTTCTTTGTTTAGCTTTTAGAATGGTTGTCAGTTTAGGGGTTAGTAAAGATATGTGTTCCTTATCAAGAGCTTGGTGTTAGCTAGGTTTTTAGAAAAAGAATATTTATTTAGCTTATTAAGAAGGATTTCGTGTCAAAAGTTTACTTTGTTTTTTTATGGATGACTATGTGTACAGCTTTTAGAAGGATACTAATGTGTTAAGGGTAGTGTTCTGTTTTTGGAAGGATTGTACGTTTACCTTTGAGAAGGGCTCTGTGTCAAAGTTTTTGAAAGTTGTGTGTTTAGCTTTGTAAAAGGATCACGTGTTTTTTTTTTTCTTTTTTAATGGGTTACACATTAAGAGTTTAGTGTTTAGTTTTAACAAAAGTGATGTGTTTAGCTCTTAAAAGTGTTCATGATAAGGGTTTAATGTTTAGTTTTTAGAGAAGTTATGATTTTAGCTTTTAGAATGGTTATGTTTTAAGGATTTGTGTTAAGATTTTCATAAGGTTAATTGTTTAGTTTTTCAGAAGGTTCTATATCGACGGTTTAGTTTTAACTATTTAGAAAGGTTATCTATTCAGCTTTTAGGACGGTTCCACTTTAAGAGTTTGTTATCTTTTTAAAAGGGTTAGACATTTAATTTCTTAACAGTTTATAGCTTTTTAGAAGGGTTATGTGTTAAGGGTTTAGTCATTAGTGTTTTAACAAGATTATGTGTTTAGCTTTTAGAATTTATATATATGATACATGAAATTAATTCGTGTCTATGATGCATAGTTATCTATAGAAGTTTAAAAGGAAGAGCTCAATACCAACCTATTTGACTCATAATTCAAGTAATCTACTTATCATGTTTGGTGAAATCTAAACTTTTTGATTAATTCATTTTATTGCTATTGGACTTCAAATGGTTTAATCGATTAACATCATTAGTGAAATAATTTCTATTATATACAGAATTGCTCAAAATGATAAATAATAGTTAAAAATGGAAGTTGTTTGATGAATATTCAAGACAACTTTGAGTTTTAATTTATTGCAAGTTGTGTAGGCTATCATCATTACATATGTTAGGATCTCTTTAACATAGAGATGAATATTAGTACCGAAATTTCAATACCGTACACGTATCATACCATTCTCGTACCCGTATCGGTACCATCCCATTTCAAATGGTATGGTATTCGGTACTTATATAAACGTTTTTTTTATGCGGTACTTTCGGTATGGTATCGGTATTTTTCTGATTTAGTACCCGGTCCCAATTTATAGAAGATATTATTATTTATTAAGAAATTAGATTCCAATCCCGTATGTACACATGAGCCGTTGAATTTTTATTTAATTGTTATAACTATCAATATAATGTGAATGATAAAGTTCTAGGGTTTTACCTTATTTAAAAAAATACGCAGTAACGTTTGCAATAAGATTATATAAGGAGTATCTATATTAAGCGTATAGTTGGGGTCATATTAATTTTACTTTTTGTATACAACTTTGAGTGTATAAAGGGTAAATTTTTTCAACTGAATGCAAGATAAATCTAACAACCTACCACTATAAATGTATCTAATTATATTTAACAATCATAAACGTAACACAAAGGAGCAACTATATTATTTGTAAGACCCTTTTTGTAATAGGGGCATATAGAAATTTCAATTAAGGCTGACATATTATTTATATACCTAACTACCCAAGTGATATACACGGAGAATCACTTGGATGTATGAGAAATTGATTTTAAATAGTCTTTATTTTTAACTTTTGTGTGTACATCGAAAACATAAGCATATCGATTCTTTGTCATCTTTTTGTTTAAGTTGTCATATTTGGTTCAGTTTGGTCTTGCAGTGGTGTTATATTTTTGTATTGTACCACGTTTTACAGCTGATCGTTGTTCACTTTAGTATTGTTATACTTTCGGTACCAAGCGGGTATAGTACCACATTTTACCGTACCAGTACCCGTACCGTATCGGTACCATACCACTTCAATTGGTACGGTATTCGGTACTCACATTATGACAAAAAAGAAAAGCGGTACCAACCGGTTTGGTACGATAGAGTACTGATTTCATACCACGTTCATCCCTACTTTAACATGTTATTATATTTTTTTCGATAAATAAGAACTTAAAAGAGACGCATTACAATATTTATTTGTTTTCCATTGCTTTGATTACGTCAATCATTAGAGTAAATGGGCTTGCAATAATCTTATATTTTCAGCATTTTGAGGTGCATCATAATAATGTCGTAATATATTCTTAAACCAGTCATATCGTGCGGGTATTTACCTGGTAGTTATATATAAAAAAAAGTCAGTAAGTAAAAGGTATTAATAGGTACAAGATGATGACACTTGATAAGCGTAGATATGAGAAGTAACAATAAGTGCATTTCGTGTGACCTATTGCGATAGATTTGTGACTGATTTTGTTTGTCGCAACAGGTCATTCCGTAGTGAATTATAGTATAATTTTGTTGGTGTGCAATTTGGTAATGTTTTCGCAACCGGTTCGAACCGGGCGGTTCAACCGGTTAAACCGGGAACCGGCTAGTAAACGGCTCGTTGTAAACCGGGTTTTGCTTAAGTTTTGACTAGACACCAACCGGGCGGTTTTCCAGTTGGACCGTAAAACCGCCAAACCGGAATCGTAAAAAAGCCGGTTATTTTATTTTTTCTTAATGGAAATATGATTTTCGAGGTGTAATATGAGGCCCGTTCTTCGAGACGAAAACCCTAATCAAAATAGAGATGAGAAAGGAAGAATTTAGCAGTTTGAAGAAAACCCAGATCGAACTTATATCTGAAACTTTGAGTTGAAAAAGTCATATTTTAAGAAACGGAAATCATGAAAAAGAGAGGGAGAGACAACGATGGTGCATGGATGGAGGTAGCTGACGGCAGTGCGGGACGGCGGTGGCGGTGGCGGTGGCGGACGGCGTGTATGGCGGATGACGGTGTAATCGACGATGAGGATGGATCTTACTTTGAGTATTGGGGTTTTTTCAATTTGTCTTGTTTAGTTTATGTCTTTGTGTCAGATAAGTTTAAAAATTATTTAGTAATTTGTATGGGGTTTTGGTTTATGTTTGATTCTTTGTGATGTTAGCTGTAAAGTAAATGCACAAATAAAGAGCTGCATTGGAAAGTAACTAATTTTTTTTTATATAATACACTAAACCGGTTAAACTGACGGTCCAACCGGTCCGACCGAAACCGAAAGCCTCTCCGGTTCAACAAGAAAAAGCAGTTATCAAAACATCGCAGAATTTGGAGATACATGATGACGTAAATTTGATAGATCTAAGCCATTAAATATCAATAACTTCTAGAAACGTGATGGACACGTTGGGTTTCCCCGACATGTATCATGGGCATAGACATGTCCAATTTTGGGCCACATGCTAATTAGTTGAACAGTAATTTAAAGATACATACAATATAATTATTTCACTTTATTATTCATTTAAAACACGTTTGAGAAGAAAATATCATTGATTAAAATTAAATTTTGAAAGATTATATTAAATTTTACCATCCCAAAATGACGCGTAAATGTCAGTTTGCCAGCTTGAGTGTTATGCTTAAGGAGTCTGAACCTTGTAGTCTGTCTATGGACAGAAAGCACTCAATATCATTACAAGCTTTGTACATAAATCCTTCATGATCTTTAGTCTTGATGCAAGTATTTTCCAGAGGGTGTACAAATGGTACGCGTACAAACCTTCTAATTTTAGAGGTCTTAAAAATTGGTGTATATATAATATATATGTATATGTATGTATCTATGTATAAATATATGTTTTGAGATCTTAAATAAAGTATCATAAATATAATACAAAATTTAAAATTAAAATTCAATTGATCAATTAAGTATTTTTATTTTACTTAATTTAAAAATAAAACTTCGTACTTTAAATTATTAAAACATAATTTGTACAATAGTTATATTTAATCAACGGGTTGTAGTTTTGGATTTAGAAAATAAACTTTTTTTATTATACCCTATTTATTGCATACCGAATTATAACAGATATATATCTCTATTAAACTACAATTATAAATATAACATAGTTTATTATAATAATAATTTAATTTTCAAGATAACATTCAGATAAATAAAATGACTTGAAATACTTTCACGTGTATTCAATTCACATGTAAAATTCAACATTTAAATTAACAAATTATCATTTAAATGTTTTATCTATTTTCTTAAGTAATAATGTAGTGTATTGTAATACTCCGTATAATATTTACAAGGTCTATCCCGTATGTATATACGGGTTTAAACACTAGTTGTCATTGTCATATATATTAAAAACATTGAGCCTAAAGTATATAGAAAATCAATAACTAACAACTAACAAAGAAACTCAAAGTCAAAACACATATTGAATTTGAATATCTGTGACGCGAAGTGTCGATAATAGAAAGACATTTTTAAAGAACTTAGTATTAATGTGAGTGTTTGATTAGTACATTAAATTTTTCTAAATTAAAGTAATTAAAATATTTCTTAATTATGATCTCCATATAATGTTAAAAAAACTTAACGGATTAACAATGATAGCCAACTATAATTATACTTTGTAGAAATCGACAACAAAGAAGTTATTGAAGATTTTCCATTAAACACCCCGTTAATAATGACAATGTTTTAAGCAACATGTTGTCATTGTATATTTTTATCTTTTGAAAGTGCAAACAATTATATAAAAGTTTTGGCCTCACCTAAAAGTCATTGAGCCTACTTATGAGCAGGCGCAAAATTATTCTTATATTTTAATTATCGTGAGATCGATTTTTAGAAAGGAAAAAAGGGAAAAGAGTGAATACACATTCTCATTGTATTAATTAAAAAATACAGGTAATTCGTACTTTCAGTTACACAAATTGATAGAAGTTTAAAAGTATTATTGTCTTGTACTGTGTAGGGTCTAATCTCAAAGTTTTGCATATGGTCTCAATAAACTCGGGACGGCCCTGTGTGTAATGATGTACTAAACTTGTATTAGAGCTCGCATACAATTCTCAACCCCATATTCGCAACCCCATATTCATCTGAGACTTGACCTCCGCAAACCATGTAAAGATCCATCTCTGCCAGGCGCTCACCTATCAGACTTCCATCACTGCTAACAACGATGTACAGAGCTACAACTCATCCATGCTAAGCGAACACGTTTCTAACAAGTGATCGATAAATTGTGACACGGGTTTGTTCATCTTATTGCAACGGTTAAAAGCTTAAAACAATTTATTAGAAAATTTGAAGACAGTAAAAGGCACGATTGTACATTTTACCTATGATAAAACGAATTACAAAAGTTCAAACAAAACTGAAATATAATGACAATGATAACTAACGACTTAAGATAAAGAAACGTAAAGCCAATCTCAATCAGCCCGTGGTGGTTTAACGATTTGAAGCATCATATAGAAGTTCATGAGTGTTTCATTGCTTGGAATCGCACCCTTAAATGCTTCATGTGACCAAATACGCTTCGTCCATTCTGCAAGTTTTGGCGTTCGAACTTCATCAATCATCTTGAAATCGTTATGTTTTTCGATAAATTTTGTCCAACCAAGAAAACATCCAAGAACAACATCTAGATACCCTGCATCATCTCCACCGAAATACGCCTTCCCATTGCTAAACTTCACAAATGCTTCTTCTAAAAGTTGACATCCTTCGATTATTTGCTTTTTTATGGCTTCTTTTCCCTCCTTGCTTGGTGTTCTTCTCAACTCTTCAAACAATGGGAAAAACTGTAGAAAATTTTTAAGATACGTTGATTATATATAATTGACATATATTATTATAAAAGTAAACTAATTAAGAGCATCCGCTATGTTGAGGAGAACAACTCCCCACCATTTTCACTACATCACTCCATATCAGCGCTATAAATCATTTTACTAACCACTTTCTCCACTTTTAATATTTCACACTAAAAGTGTGTACTTAGCAGAGTATCTAGCCTTAACTAAAAAGAGCTCGGCAACTACACGTGTTTTCCTTGTTGCGCGCGACCTTAAGCGCTCACCGCCATGGTACGCCAAAGGCAACCCAGATGCCATAGCGGATGTTTTTAAACTATTTAGTATGACCTATTATGTATATAACTCACATGTAAAATAGCAAAACAACATAAATCATGAAATTTATTGCAACAATTTGATGGAATGATAGTAGATTTTCATATAGCTTGGGTAAGCATCGATTTTATTAAGAACCTCTAACGAAAGTTACTACTGTCCAAGTTAGATTTGAAAATAAGAAACTAACAACTACATAAAGATAAATAAGGGTATGTTTAACAAGAGTTGGAATTGGAGATTGTGACTGAAGCTGGAGCTGAAAATTTCTTTTTAAGCTATTTAAAAAAACTTATTTGAAAAGGGATTCTTGGGAATTGTTTTTCTTATAATTCCTACCCTAATTTGTTGCAAACGGATATGGGAATTGAGATTGTGAAAACTAGAAGCTCAATCCCCTAGAAAAATACTTGTTCCAAACACCCCTAAATATATAAATAATATATAAATAGACAGTTAACTAATTAAAAATAAATAACAATAATAATAACTTTTAAGAAAAGAATAAAATAAATAATCTTATATCATCATCATATGTATAATTCAGCACGTGTTTCAAATTTGACAGAAAACTAAAATTACATGAGGATAAGTGCAATTGACAGTATTTTGGACCAACTCATTTATGAGATCGAGGCCACCAGACTCACTTAGAAACGTACATTATCTACTTTGTGATACAGTAATTGAACTGCTACAAAAGATACGTGGTGGAAAATAAGGTAAACCATCGTTGAAAATTGATCGACAAGTTTCTTTCAAACATGTAAAATTTGCCTTTCGCTAAACCATTTCAAATTAAAAGATTTAAATCATGTCTATGATTTTATTAAATCATATCACATACCTTGGTATCGATGTAGTTGGCCCAAAATCGATTCTGAGCACGAACTAAAGGGTCCGACGGGAGAATTGGATGGACGTTGGGTTCGATTTCATCAAGATACTCGATTATGATAGGAGACTCACAAATAGGCGGTTTATTTGCATCGAAAAGAACAGGAACCTTTTTATAAACCGGGTTTGACGTTAATAGGAGCTCACTTTTGTTAGCCAGATTTTCGTCTATGAACTCATAGTCAATAGACTTGAGATTAAGGACGAATTGAACTCGGTTCACAAATGGACTTGCAGTGGTTCCAAGAAGCTTAATTTCACTATCTTTTCCCATTGTGAGAGATATGATACATACTTGAAGAAAGATGCAAGTATATATACGAAAAATCTAGAATATGTTACCCCTTAACAATTAGGCAAATTACAAAATCTACCACCAAGTTATGGAAAGTTACATATCAGATGGGTTTTAGATTCTTGGCCCGCTACTCATGTCAAATTATAAATGAAAGTTGAATATACAAAATAATATAATTTTTAAAAATTCTATACAGTTACAAAATTTTTGATAATAATTTGTTACATTTTGATGCACTACACCCTAAGCAATATCTTAGTGTTTTAGAAAGAAATTTTATTTATATGCTATCGAACTAACCGAGAAGAAAACAAGTAGAAGAATGATCAAAGGAACTTAACTCCTAGTTATATTGTTTGGAGTATTGGTAAATGACCAAATATTGGGCAAGTTATGTAACTAACCCATCTGCTAGAACGTTTTAAAAAGGAGGGCCTCGAATCTTCAAAGCTAGTCGCCTCCAGATTTAAAGTAACTACTACAAATTTAGGCGCTTATCGACAGTTTTACTCAAAATCAGCCTAAGATTCATAAAGTGGGTCTGAATAAAGACTTGGAGTGATTATTTGGACCTATTTAGACTGGTTATACATAAACCGCTCCAAATATTCAAATATAAGCGGTTAAAGTCGACCGTTCCAAATATATCAGGCTTTTTTAGTGACTGAACCACGTTATTGAATTCAAAAACTCAAGTTTTAGAAATTATCTGTTAAAAACGGTTAAAGTATCTACTTTATATACAAACACAATGACCACTTACCTATTTCTTATTTTTTGATTATATTAAATAACTTTTTTCCTTTCCATCTCATCTTCTTTCTCAAAATACAAACTACATAGCTAAAAGTCCCCGTCACTTTAAAATATACATGAACGACACCACCATCGTTCCTATAAATGTCAACCACCACCGACGCCTAAATGAAGACCGCCATCGTCAGTTTCAGAACCGACTACGATCGGGCCTTTCTCTCTTTTAGTCGATTTATTATCGCCATCAAACCAACATATAGGTTGGTTGTAGTTTCATTTTTTTCTTGTTGTTTTTTAGATCTATAATAGTTGTAGATTTATAATTTTGCTCACAATTTTTTCTTATTTTTTCTTTTTTTTTAGATTTATAATTTTTTTATAATTTTGCTCACAATTTCCTGCATAGAATCTACAAGACCAAGGTCTTCTCCCATAGGTTGCTTCATTAATTTATCAACATTGAAGGTGACCTCCTCTGTTCTGACTCGTAGTTTTAAAGATTTTTTGTTAACGTCAATAACAGCCTTCACAATGTTTAGGAAAGGTCTGCCAAGGATGAGAGGAACTTGAGTATCTTCTTCAATGTCCATAATGACAAAGTGTACAGGAAAAACAAATTTACTGACTCGGACCATAACATCCTCAACAATTCCACGATGGAGTTTGACTGATCTGTCAGATAGTTGGATGGTCATTCGAGTTGGTAATAAGTTATTCAATCCTAACTTCCTATATAAAGAGTATGATATAAGGTTTACACTAGCTCCTAAATCTTCTAAAGCATTAAACATCTTGAAGGTAGCAGGGGATAGTGAAACGGCCAATGTCTTCTAATTTGGGGGGAAGTTCTTGTTGCATAATCAGAGAACATTCTGCATCTAGAGGTAGGTTAACTATTTGTCTTAATTTCTCCTTATTAAAGATGAGTTCTTTAAAGAATTTGGCACAACTCAACATCTCTACTAAATCATCTAATAATTTGACGTTTAAATGCAAGCCTTTGAACATTTCTAAATATTTTCCAAACTGAGCTTCCTGCCCGTCTTTCTTAAGCCTACCAGGAAAAGGTATTCGTGTTGGTCTTAGGATCTCTGGGGCTTTAGAAGATTCTGGTTCAGCAGAACTAGTATGTTGACTTGTACCGGGTCTGTGAGTGGTATAGTGGAAGGTTCATTTGGAGGAATATTTATAGATTTCTCATTCCTAGTTTCTTTTCCTCTTCTAAGGACTACCAGAACATCATCAGATGATAGATGTTTGGATTCATTTCTCACAATTTGTCCCTCGTCAATTTTCAAAAATAATCTTTTAATGTTATCCTCCATGTTTTTGACCAGGTCGTGAGAAATTTTGATTAACCCATCAATTATATTTTGAAAATCTATAAATGACTAAGATAACTAATTTCCTAATATCGGTCTTTGTAATCCCCGGTAGCGGCGCTAAAAACTTGACGTGAAGACACTCGACGGTCGGTTTATTGACTCCTATCGTGAGGGAGCCGCGATCGTCGGACGGCTACGTCTGGTGTGAAAGTTTTATATTTATATTACTAGGAAGCCTAAGTTTTAAGAACTACTTATGATCCTAAGTGGTATTAGGGTAGTAAGTGGTACGTGTGACTCAGGTGTCGTTCTTTAAACTACAACGGGGATGAGATCATAGGAGGATTAACTATCTGTTGTGATTTAGCGGGGATTTTAAACTTTTGGAAGGGTTTTGTTTTGTTTTATATTTAATTAATTGAAATAAAAAGTAAATAAAGATAAAGGGGGTTTATACGGAGACTAAGAAAATCAGGATAACGTGAGTGTTTACTATGACTTCGGTAAATGCTATTGGTGGGTAGTTATGATTTGGGGAAAAGCCTCTAGTTATGATGACTAACCCTGTGGGATCGAGTATCTCGGAAACTTGAATGATACAAAGTATTGAACCTACGGCCTTTTCTCAGCTTCCACGCGTTTGTACAGAACCCGTCGGTCTTTCCAGTGCTATACTGAGTACTCGGACGTTTTATGGTATTTCCGTTGTAACATTTTGGGGTTCTATATTACTCTCCTGGATAATTTCTATATTTCCTAATAAGCTATAACTTCTATCCTATTAAATATCTAACGTAGAGTTGTCCACAATCAGATAGATAATATGGCACGAGGATAATAGATATAGAGTGGCAGATACACCGGAAGTTTTCCCAAATGTACTGACCAATTCAACTGACAACTGTCCTCGAGTCTTATTCCCTAATATCAGACATCTAAGATATTAGTATCATGGCATGAATTGTTGAGTGAACAATAACATAAATAGGAGTTACCCCGCGAATAAGTTTGGTAGTCTGACTAGCGGTTAGCTGAACTGCTCATCATTATTCATATAAATCATCATAACCATTACATGCATGTTAAACTTTCTGTATTCAATTCAATTCAATCCTGAAAATCCTAATCATTGAATCAATGATAGTAATTACGTAATTTGTTTCTAACATACAAATTCCTAAAGTAACAATCAAACAAGAACATGCAATAAGATACCATACTAGTAATAGGCTCAGATCATACATATCAATTAACATATTGATTAAATCATAGATATCCCGAAAGTTCTCTTAAAGACATCTAATAGATAAACGTGAACCTAATCTATCTCTAATCCTATGCTCCATGTCTCCTTTGATATGTTTCAATCAAGAGAACAGCGGCCATGTCGAGTTCATCGTTCATCATACATAGAATAGTTGGAAGTTCTATAACTAACAATTGGCCAGACCCTAATGATGGTTTTCAAACCACAACATAAGTTGGATATATAATCAATAGAGGTTCAGTTTATAAGTTCAGGAACAATTTGAATTCATATAGACATATTAACGACATGATATTAGTACATAACTACCATATCATAGTAAACACAAATTTGTCTAGCCTAAAATATTAAGTCTAGCATTCATTTCCAAACAAGCATAATAATAGCATAACATGTTTAAGAAATAAGTATGAGAGATTATATTAGTACCTGAATAAATGGTAATACAGACAAATCTTCACGAATCTTGAAGGGGAGTAACTCCTTACAAATACTACGCTAAAACTGCTAACCTATCTACATACAAGTCCCTAATCTAGAGAGAGATTCTAGAGAGAGGCTGGAGGCCGTATACGGAACCTTAGAGGGCCGTATACGGTGTAGGGAGGCCGTATACGGTTCCCCCTAGGGCCGTATACGGTATCTAGGGGGGCCATTTGGTTTTTGCCCATTGTTCGGTTTCTTTTCTGTTTGGCTCGACTCTTTCGCCTACGATCTCGTAATTCCGTTACGCTTCTAATGATACCAAAATCAGGTATTTTGGATGTCTATAGCCCATAGGTGCTCGGAATACGTTCGATTGATCTCTAGATGTTGTATCTTATCTGTTCCTTATCCATTTCTTTTGATTCTTCATTCTCCATTTTCGTATTTACCTATGGAGTCATATAAGATAAGCTAGTGGGTGTATCTCATAGGGTAAATAAAAACGGAGGAATCAAGTTAGAGTTATTTGCTTTGTTTTGCATGTTATTTGGACGTTTGTTAGCGATTTTTATTGCAACGTCTATATTTGAACCTCTTTAGTGATTTTTAGTAAATAAACATGATTTTAAGATGTTTTCACTAATTAATAGCTCAAATAATGAGGAATACTGTACGTAAAAACGTAACTTTTTACGTTACATCACTAATTGACACATAAATTATACAAATTTTATTCACAATATGAATAGTTCCCATATATATTGTTATATTTACATTAATTTATATATTGGTATATATACTTAAAAAATCATACGTATAAATGCGGGTAACTTAAATGTGTTTCATGAATTCGCAGGTCAGGTATAACTGCGGGTAAAGGTGCATACCCACAATTCGCCCGAGACCTGCTGACGAGTACAATATTTTACCAGTATTCGCGGGTAAAATTTTACGGATTCACTCACCCGTGACCGGACGAGTGCTCGCGGGTAGCGGGTGTTTTCTCACCCATTGTCTTTCCTACCCCACCCCTCACCCTCCATCACCACCTGCTGCCACCACTACTGGCCGCCAGATGTCGCCGCTTGCCACAGCCATTGGCTACCCAATTCCACCGACCATAATTTTAATATTTTTTACTGTATTATATAATTTTTTTTAACTTATCTTCTTACCGTTTTTAACCATTTTTTTTTTAACCTTTTTTAAACCTTTTCTTGATTTTGTCTTTATAAAACTTAAATGTATACTTTTTTTAACCTTTTAAAGATCTTTATTAATTGTTTTTTGTTTCGTTTATAGAACTCCTTTTTATCTTTTTTTTAGATATTTTTTAGTCATTGGTGACAACTTATTTTATAATTTTGATTAGTTGATATTATTTTTCAAAATATTAACAATCGAAATTGTACAACTATGATGCAACTATTTTCTCTGTAAACAAAATGAAATGTGTTTTACTTTAAAATATGATACAATGATTTTATTGACCAATGATGTAGTGTGTTTAATTTAATAGCACGATGTAGTGATTTAGTTTAGAAACAAGATGCATTGTTTTTTAACCGATCATGGAGTTTTTTTTTTTAATAAGGCATGATATAGTCTATATAGTTTAGAAGCAAAATGCAGTGTTTTTTGACCGATGATGTAGTGTCTTTTTATTAAAAAAACATGACGTAGTGTATTTAATTTAGAAGCAAGATGAGTGTTTCTTGACCGATGATGCACTATTTTAATTGAAAAGACATGATGTAATGTATTTAGTTTAGATGCAAGATGCAGTGTTTTTTTACCGATGATGTAGTGTTTTTTTATTGAAAAAACATGATTTAGTGTATTTATTTTAAAAGTAAGATGTAGTGTTTCTTAACCGATAATGCATTGTGTTATTTAAAAAGCATGATGCAGTGTTTTTTTTATTAATCGACATTGTAGTGTGTTTAATTTACAAACATGATGTCTTTTTCATTTTAAATTCGGTGGATGTAAGTGATACTACATTTTACATTCATCACAATTGAATAATAAATTCCTCATAATTTTATAATGATATTAAGAAATATGACACTACTGCATTTTAGTTACACTGTATGTGAATTCGACTACATCTTACATTCACATATTAAAAAAATAGGAAAAAAATTTATTAGAAAGTGAAAAAACAAGAAATGATGGTGACAACAGTGCTAGCTAACAGTGCCAGAAGATGGTTGGTGGTGGTGGTGGTGGAGTGAAGAGGGTGAAATAGAATGAAAATAAGAAATGAGAAATGTCAAAAGTGTAAAATGTGCGGAAGAAAACGCTATAATACAGGAATAGCGAAGAATGTTATTCTTTTCCTTCAAATCAAAGAAGAATTTGAAATTGTGGGGTCTATTATGGGGTAGGTTACCTAAATGCATATGCTTGGAAAACGCTAGATTTCTCTAAAATCAGTAAATCACTAATGATTGGAATATCTTATTCAACTTCGACATAATCCTGTAATATAATATGCTAATTATCTATATCTTCATAGTACTCGAATCTTCGTTTCTAAGAACACATAACATCTCTCTAGAGACCAAAGTTTATGTCATTACTATTTGTACTTTATGCTTTCAAACGTTCTAGCTAACATTATATTAGGTTTCTATATTATTCTTTTAAATACGTGTGTGACAATTGGTTGTGAATTCTAATCATGGAAGAGACAATAATATATGAATTGTACGTGTGGACAAGTATGGTATTATTGTATTTTTGAGAAATGTATTTTGTATTTCTTAATAAAATGAAACAACGAACTCATAAAGATGTTATCTACAAACTTGGATCACAAATTTTTAATATAGACCAAACGTACATGTGGATTATATGTTGTGAATAGAAAATTTCCTCCTTTATACATTTGTTTTTATCTGATTGGATAATGGACATTTCACTTCACCTTTTAAATTAAGGGTGGGCTTCAAAGCAACAGCCCTTTTACGAAGGACAAGAATAACAGATTTTTGATAGGTAACATTTGTCAATTGTGGTCCCCCTTTACTGTCACCAGGGACTATTTTACAATTTTAAAAAAAGTTGGGAATCTGCTCGAAATATACCCAAAAAATTACTCAAAAGGTTTTCCAATTAGAAAATATGATAATATGCAAGATGCAATGCAAATAAAATGCAGTGCTGAAACGCCCAATTTTATTTATTTATTTATTTTTTATTTTTTTATAAAATATGCTTACTAATGTCCCTTGACTCATTTATAAGTATATTAAATCAATACCTCGCTTTAACGATTTGAATTGGAATTAAAATCTCAACTTTTTGAAAATGGCAGGGTACCCGCCGGTTAAGCTTGGTACCCGCCGGGTAGACTCCATGGCTAAACTTTCTGTTCCAAAATACAAAGTGGTTACCCGTTTGAGCAAGACTTACTCGTCGGGTAAGCTGCTGGGCACCGGGTACCAAGTGTACCCACCAGGTAGTTCATTTTGTACAGAAAACTCAGGTTTTTGATCAAAATTCAAACGCGCATAACTTTTGACTCGTTAACAATCAATCCACCAAATTTTGCAGACGCATTTCATATGACATAACGAAGGTTTTTCAATTGGCACTTTTCTAAAATTTACACTAATGACAGTTTTGGACTTAAATCCGAAAAGTGACCATTTGGACACTTTTGGGAACCAATTTTGCAAACATTTTGACTCAATCATTCCAATTACCTTCCAACAAGTCCACTTGCATATTTTAATATATCGACACACATTAAAGTTGTCCAAACCATCATTTTGACTAGTTTTAACAAAACGACCCATTGGAAGACCCATTTTGACCCGTTTGGAAAATCAACGACAAATTGAGCTATTAGGTTTCTAAACCAACAACAAATCCACTATCCCATGTCCAAAATCATAAAGACACGCAGGTGTCAATTACCACAATCGATCAAAATTCAACATTTGGCATTTTAATCACATCCCCACCGAAATCATGACCCAAAACCACCATTTCGACTACTTCATCAAAATGGCTCATTTTGACACTTTAACCAAAACACAACTTGGACGATTTATAACAAGCTAATAGCAACTCGGCAATTTAAAAGCACACTCGTCAAACCTCTTTGCAAGTGAAATCCACGTTTATTTAGCATAATCCCTTGCCACCTCTAGATTCACCATTTAGCATTTGACCCATAGGCACCTACAACATTAAACAACTAAACGGGTAAGCATTACACTTAGTGAGCATATGGACAATTAAATGAGTAATTCACAACAACAAGAAGCAAGCAACAGTTGTACCACAATAACAACTAAAATCAACAATATCAACTGAATCAGAACAATTGTGCAAGTAACAATTAAGCAAATTAACCACTGGGCAATTGTAGAGATTATCACCATTGAGCGGATCCGTAGTCAACTGTCAACTAGCACAAAGTGCAACAACTAGCACAAGGTGCAGCAACTGCAACATCTAGCATAAGTGCAACAACAAGCACATAGTGCTAATACTGGCACAACTAGCACAAGTGCAACAACAAGCACAATGTGCAACGACTTTGTGACACCCCTCAAATTTCGGTGTAATTACGTACATTAATCACGTGCATGTCTTAGGCTAGTTCCCTACTTAAGAGAATTCACACTATTTTTATGAGATAAGTCTAGCAAAGCCCAACAATTTTAATACGTAAAGTATTACGATTTTCGTAGTTAGTTATAAAAACACGCGAAACTATCGGAACGGGTCCGGCAAAAATATACGATCGTTGGTGAAAACTTTTTCCTAAATAACGTAAATCTATTTTATAATTAAATAGTAGTTATTTACATTATATTATTATAGTACAATAATATACAAACGTTTTACGTTTCGAATTAAACGTATCGTACACGACAAAAACGCGCGAATCGCGCCCAACAACCGAACGAAGCCCGAAACATATTTCAATAACTTAAAATGAAGTGTTTTAAATAAAAATTCAACCAAAACTTATACGAATAAATCGTTAACGAAAAACTTGAATAATAAACGTTTAACGTTTAAATGAACAACGGAACGAACGGGTAAACGGACACCGGGCGTAACGTAAACTTGGGGAACAATTTTAATCAACCCACACCTCAAGTGGGGCCCCCAAATCTGCTGCCATCCAAGACCATTCCCCCCCCCCATACCTTAACCCATACTCACTCACTCTCACTTTCATTCGAACACACAAACACACAAATACACTACACACACACAAACACACTACACACACACAGACACAATCTCAAACACTCTCATCTCTCTCTCTTTTCTGCATTTCTCAGCCCAAGAACCCACCAAAATCACCACCAAAAACCACCAAGGTCGCCACCACGAACCACCATAATTCCTGCTTTCGGTTTGCAAGAAAATTCAAGAAAACGAGCACTCGACGTCTATTTCTTCGTGTCTTTCACCATCTTCTTGTAAGAAACTTCATCCCCCTTTTATAATACTTGAAGCACATATATAAACATGTTATAAGGCCCATGTAACAAGGTTATGTCCAAAAGAAAAGTCGAAAAACGTTTTTGTAAACATAAAACACAAACAGATTCCCGGGCAGAAACTTTGTCCGACTTTAAGGAGAAGTTTCGAGCTCAAAAATTAACGAAAATGGACGACTCAAAAGACAAAAATTAAGTTTAAAGAGTTAGCTTTCATCTCCAAGTGGCTTCATAATTTTTGGACACCGTTTGGTACCCGAAAACGATTTTATAAAAACATGTCACATTTCTGTCTCGGGTGACAGATTTTTGACCCGTCTTCTCGAGTCCATAACTCGAGTTACACAACTCCAAATGACCTGAAATTGGTACCAAAATCTCACAAATTCTGTTGAATTCAAAAAGTTCTTCTACGTCATCTCCTGAAAATACACGGATTTTTCTCAGTAACTAGATTTATGCACTTGTGTCCAGATTAGTCAATTTTGTAACTCAGAGGACAAACGTATTTATTTAAAATACTTAGACTTATTTAAAAATTCTATAAAAATTATAGAAAATAACTAAGACATGGGGGAACGTTGGGTAATTTTTTCGGAATTTTTCACAAAGTTTTACCTAGTAAAAGCGAGCTCGGAATAGGGCCTATTTTGAGGTATAAAACTGTCGGGACTGATTTCGCGTTCCCGCAAATAAAAACGAGACACTTCGAGTTTGAGATAAAATGTGAAAATTACTTTTTACGGTTTCAAATATGTTAAGATTTTATGTGTGAAAGTTTCGGGTCAAACCGAACACGTTTGACCAAGTCAACAAAAACGAGCCTCAAACGATAAAACGCGAAGCATTTTATAAAACACTAGGATTCATGCCCAAAATGCATTTTGGTAACTTCATTAATAAACTTAGACAAAAACAACTCGTATAAATTAAACCCGGACAAAAACATCACCAACGTATCGTACACAGTTTAAACACAATGATCTATCGGAACGAGTGAACAGTTAACATGGTTTGGCAGTTAGCCAACTACTTATATAAACAATCTCTTGCGTATAGGACAATAAGAGACCTTACTTGGGCAACCATTTTGCTAGCTCTCACACTTAGCTCACGAGGTGAGTTCACAGCCCCTCTTTTACCGTTTTTACTTCTTTTAAAATAGGGGTGAAAAACATAGTTACTGTTTTACTATTTGTCATAATCGAAAACTATTATATAATTGCTTTCAATGCTTTTATACAACCGTTTATGATCGTGTTCATACTATTGTGCAACTGTATTTATGAAATTTCATACTCTTATACGAACTGTTTACAAAAACGTTTTACTACTTGTGATAAACCGGAGAACGACCGATAACTTTTGATTCGCTGGAGAACGACCAGCAGTGTGATACACCGGAGAACGACCGGTACTTTTCTTTGTTTCGCTGGAGAACGACCAGTTGCTTGATAACCCGGAGAACGACCAGTAGTTTTTTATAAACCGGAGAACGACCGGTACTTTTTTTCGTTTCGCTGGAGAACGACGAGCTGCTTGATAAACCGGAGAACGACTGGTAGTTTTTGATAAATGTGTTACGCTGGAGAACGACCAGCACAATGTTTTAAACCTAGTTTTAAACTAAACTTTTGATAGTATTCCACGAAACACTATTTGACTATTATGGCAACAACGATTCACAAACGACTTTGGTTTACTAAACTATACTTCTGAACATAAAACCTGTGAATTCACTCAACAACCACGTTGACTTTTTACTATGTTTTTCAGGGAATTAGCTGCACCAGTAAGCATGCATACTTATGAAAATAGGCGACCCACGAAGAATTTAGGATGCCATCTTTTGAAGCCAATGGGATTTCTTTTGTATAATTAATATGTTTTAGTCATATTTCCAAAATCCACTTTTGTATAACTTAAACTACATTCCTACTTCTACGATTCGATGAATCGCAAACTTTTGTAAACGATTAATTATGGCATCTTAATACATACATGTTCTGCGATAATCATATGCTCTGATATGTATGAATGTCCAATGTTTACGGCGACGCCCCCATCTCCGTACCCAATTGCTTCCGCTGACCAACGTTGACCGGTTTTGGGGGTGTGACAAACTTCAACATCTAGTACAAGTGCAACAACAAGCACATAGTGCTAATACTGGCACAACTAGCACAAGTGCAATAACAAGCACAATGTGCAACAACTGCAACATCTAGCGATAAATCGCAACAATCGAGGCTAACATAAGTTAGGTAATCTCTACAATGCCAAATCAACAACACATAACAACATAAGCATATAATAACAATCGACTCGGTCATGTGAACCTCTTGCACGTATGCAATCCGGAACCCACAACCATTACCCAAATAACCCCCATATCACTCACCTTTGTCTCGGCTACCCGAAAGCATGATATATATATAAGCACCACTTCCTTTTGCACCTAAACAATCATAACATATCATATAAACATTCACATATATGAAAATACTCACGCTCTCGATTACTTTATATTAATAATAACTTTGACTCCAAATTGAACACTTTATCACAACTCCAACTAGCTGTTTTGGACACCATTTTTGGACCTTCTAAACATTTTTAAAACCAACATATATTATACCATTACGAAGGTATTACAGCATACCTCAATGTACAAATTTTACCTTTTTATAAAAGACAATACATATTAAGTTATAGCTTCCTGAAAATGGCAAAAAGTCAATTTGTGTTGCTGAATTCTCAGCAAATAGCACCAAGTAGCTGTTTTGCACTGCATATTTAAACCACCTAGACATATCCGTTTTTAGCAAACTTTATATCGAATTAAAGACATTCAACCATACTTTCATTCCCTATTTCCATAATTTTCTTAAACATTATACACATAAAGTTCCAGCCCCTCAAAGTTTACCAAAAACACTTTATTTCCACTTTTCGCCCAAATTACCTTACGACCCGAAATTGGAATATAACCACCACCCATATTCCAACTAACATACTAAGGATCAAATAATATCAATTACAACTTTTCTTATTTCGTTTACCATTTTTAACTTCGTATGGTCAGTTTGACCTTTAAAGTCAAACCGAACACAATTTCCAATTTAAGCATAACTCGATTTATAGTTTAGCTATTCTTTCCACTACTCTAAACATCATCAATAACATCAATTCAACTTATTTTAACTAACCATAGGGTGAGTTAACATTAATTTGTAAGATTCATCGTAACCCCACTTTCTAATAAGAATACCAAACCGATATATCATCTTTTGGATTGAATTGATGTTAACCACAATGATTTCCATACATATACATCACTAATCAATCATAATCAGGCTCAATTTCGTTTTACAAGTGATAGACACTCAAAACCCCTACAAAACCCATTTCTAGGTTAAAGAATTCAAGAACACATAATCATACCTCAAGTTAGAAACGGTTGGAAGGGCTTGAATTTGAGTTAACAAGGTTCAATTTAATGTTTCCTGCTGATCTCTTTCTCCTTTCTCTCTCTCTCTCTCTCTCTCTCTCTCTCGATCTCTCTCGAAGTTTCTGTGTTTTATTTCATATGTACGTATGAGTATGTATGTATGTTTATTTATTTAGTGTATTAATTGAGTGTTTACACCCTAGTCCCTCTAGTTCCAGTCATTTTAAAACACATCATTTAATTGGTTACTCCCAACTTATTATTTAAGAAATTTAAATACTCCATGACTACGTATAGTACACGTAATTTATACAACAACTTATAAATTAAAGCATATACATATATTATAATATTACCTCAAAGTTTGGTTACTCAAAACTCTTTTACTTCATGACAACTTATTAATTTTGACTTTGTAAAAGAATAAGAAGTATTATGAGAAATCACAATCAACCAAACAGCGTAAACATCAAACGGTTGATAGTTGTGATGATTTCGGTTACTCTCAACGAGTCAAAAGTTTGATTTCAAGATTTCAAAAGCCAACACAACGATCGGAATTGAAACAAACAAAATCTTATGTATACACACGCGCACAAATATTTGCTTTTGCACCACCACGATCTCATCATATGGTGCAAAGAAGACGGAAATATTTTGTTCCTTTCTCCCCAAAGACCAATCATTTAACATTGGTTCCACGTAACGAATCTAGACATGAAACAGCGCGTTTCAATTTTCGGTCGAACTCATTGTCTTTGGATTATATTGACGACACTTATCGGTGGGTCTCGAAGATTTCAAGACAAATTGGAACCGTGCTCCAATGGGGTCCAAAAGTTGTAGTCTAGCTTTTGAGCACGTTTCCAATTATTATCCAAATAACAAGCGGAGAAAAGGAGAAATAGAAAAAGTAGGAAAAAGGACGATCCAACGACATTTCTTACGTATCATGTTCCTCGTTGCATACGATATTCAAGTGTTATAGGAGGAAATCTACTGTTCAGGGGGAGTAACTTTCAGTAAATCTGATTATGCTTATGGGAGAATATTCAGATCAGAATTGTGAACAGACAGATTCTTGAAGATTTTGGTAAAGCTAAGTCAAAGGGAGAGTTGATTGATACGGGTCTCGTAACTTGAACTGATTCAGTTGCAGATTTTATGTAAAGAAATGGATGCGCGCTGGATGTCGACTCTCTCAAATATCACGCTGAAGATTAAAGATATAAAGATTTCTACAAGCTTGTGTCAAGGGGGAGTTTGTTGATGCATAATCAACATCGTGTGACAAAAGCTTCTGTATAAATCTTAGCTTGATAAATGTTGTTAAATGTTGTACAAACTACGACTTTGTGAGAACTTAATTAAGTTCTCAAATACTGTTCATGAGAACTTATTTTAAGTTCGCAGGTACTGTAGCAGTTCCTATAAATAGCAGTTTACAGTTTTCAGAAAAATAGTTTTGAGTGTGCGCGAATTGTTAGTGATTGTTTGAGAGAGTTTGTGAGCTTATTACGTGAGTTTCTGTAATTATTTACTCGAGTGTTCGGTTGCGATTATATTTCACATATAAACACAATCAACGAACGGATTCTGCACGTTTCGTTGATTCAATTCAAAGACGAGGTCAACAGGACAAACCCGATGCAAACCTGAACCCGATTCCAACCTATGAATTATTCCAAGACGACCTGATCCGTCGTCCACCCGGTCGGGCTAATAGTCGGAAAAGCGAAAATAGTTCAAGTTCGTCAGATGCTACTACCTCACGTTATTTGGCCGACGAAGTCTGATCCGAACTTGTGGAATCCACACAAATACAACTAAAAAGTATCGAAACAATAGCCAAGGAGGCTAAGAAACGAACAGTGTTCAAAGCATTCAAGTTTCTTGGTGAACCGGTCAACCCAAACTTGCCACCCGACGAACAAGAAACGTTCTACGACTTGAGGGTGCATGTGAAAAGTGGTTATGTTCCATGTAGGCCTCGTAAAGAAGACACGAACGAGCACTACACTACTAGTTTAATTTTAGTTGTTTAGTTTTATTTAATTTTAGTATATATAATAATGTTTCTTTTTATGAAATTTTATTTTTATTTTAATTATGTAATATTTTCTATTTAATTAATGAATGTGTTATATTTAAATGTATGTTTCAAAAATATAAATGTATTTCTCTTAACTGGAAAAAGAAAAACTAAATTAGGTATTGGGGCTTTGAAAATATCTAGTCTTCAGTCTATACAGGTAGTGTTGTGTCTTTATTCAGTCTTTCTGAGAATTTACTGATATGATGCCTAGCTGGCAGTTTAGTTATTTAATTCTTAATGTCATGATAGTAAGTGGTCTAATAGAACCCGAAAGAAAATAAAGTTAGTTTGCATTCTTGAATTTTCTTGTGTAAATAAAATAAAGTAAAAAATTCAATAGAAGGTTCCTATGGTTTATTTCAAATTTCACCTTTCTTCCTGTTCTTTTTTTACATTGATCATCTCATCTCTTGTGTTCTGTTGCTATTTCAATGGTTCTTTACACTAACGGTTACGTTTTCCCTTTTTTGTAACGGCTACGTTTTGTTTGACAAATAAAATTAACAACTTTTAGGTGACAAGAAAATAAAAACTTTTTAGAACATGATTTTGGAATGACATGAACATTTTATAATTTATGTGTCAAGTCCAAGTTACAGCTAATGTATATATATATATTGTATATATATAAATAAACAAAATTTGATGAAAAGTATCGTCAACTGCCTAAAGAAGACAAACACCAAAACTCTCATAAAAACAAACCTAAACTTTTCAAACATATAACGAATTGAATATAAGATATTATTATACCATTTGTTATTATCGAATTAAATATATATATTGTATGGCTGTTAACCAATGCAACTAGGTTCATGATTTGATAGGGTTGTGTTAAACGGTACAAGGATGAACAATTACCTTCATTTGCGCTCGTGACATGGAGTCGTGGGACGACTGCGAGCTACGTTAGCCACGACTGGTCGTCGTTTCATGATCGTTTGCAGTTCTGACTGTCACGACTAATCACGACTAATCACGACTACAATTTAGACCCACTTTTAGATTATGTATCAATAATCATAATCAATAAATATTATAGTAGTTGGGTATTAAGGAAAAGGAATTAAAAAGCATGTGGTGACCCACAATTTGTTCGTTCTCTTACGTCAAGATTTTGACGACACTACGTGTGGACAGTTTCCACTCTGCCCGTCGTCCCATGCACACTCAACCACGAAACTACTCCAACCGGTAAAATTCATGTATTTTCAATGTACATAACCAATTCGTTACCCCTCAAATGTAATGATTCCTAGTTTTAAGAGTCTAGAGTTAAAAACAGAAATAATTAATTCATCATTTAACGTATCATTTACACGTTTCTGTTACTAAATTTTCACGAATCATTTTATCACTTCAACCAATTAAATATTTAAGTCTATTTTTAAAGAAATTAGTCTATGTAAATGCATCTAACTTGGACACGATTTGAATTGTGTGTACACAACTTCAATTTTATCTAATTTATATTGTGTGTATCTGACCTTTTTGTAATCGCGGACATGACACCCATTTTGATGATGTGACGTCTTATACAATTGTCACGTCATCAAAATTAATAGTTACTAATTGAATAAGTCATCTGATACATATAATAGATCAAAATTGAAGTTCGATATAAACAATAGATAAAATTGAAGTTGAGTACACATCAATTTTTTTCCCACGTCAAACACAAATCATTAGAACATTACAAATCATGGTCTCAAACACGGATCATCGCAACAAAAAATGTCTCCCAACAACAATGAGGATCACGTGTTTTATTAGAAAACTAAATTAAAAATAACCACACCTAACACGACTACTGCAAATGGCCTCGGTGCAACAAAAATTTTAAAGTTACAATAAACAAAATAGACGTACAATTCAAACCAAATTGAATTATGAAAGAATTTAAATGACACTTGAACCAAATAAGAAAACACACAATATAAGTTGAGTTTAAGCAGCTCTTTATGGTCTATACTTTTGAAGCATAATATAAAAGTTCACGAGTGTTTCGTTACTCGGGGTCACACTCTTAATCGCTTCGTGGGAGCACATACGCTTTCTCCATCCTGCAAGTCTTGGAGTTTTGATTTCATCAAATATTTTCAAATCGTTAATCTTTTCAACAAATTCCGTCCACGCTAGAAAACATCCAAGAACAACATCAAGGTAACCTAAATCATCGACACCGAAATAAGTCTTTCCTTTGCTAAACTTCACAAATGTTTCTTCTAACACTTGTGATCCTTCGATGATCTGTTTTTTAATTGCTTCTTTCCCCTCTTTTCCCGGTGTTCGCCTCAACTCGTCGTACAACGGGAAAAACTAATCGATGATATTGAGTTAATCATTATCAGTAAGTTGACTATGAATATTGCTAGACTCAAAATGTCATTTTTTATACATCATATCATATCGAGTATATATTTCTCTCAATTAATAATGGCATAAAGAACACGATTAACTACCATCATAACGTGTATTACAAATATATATGAAAATCAATTTCATAATTTGTACATAATTTGACTTTAAAATGACACAATGAATAAATAAATAAAGGCCGGTAAGATTAGGACAATTATATTACTTTGGACCTACTAATTTACAAGGCGCTAGTCCTCGCTAGAGACATCATGAAATTGATCACATTTGAATTCAAACGATGAGTTTAGAATTTGGTAATTATGATTTTTTATATTTTATTTTACACTTAATTATTAGTGATTTTTATAACTTCAAAATGTATAGAATTTTACACTTTTATCATTGTGTGAATTCAACTTTGAAAAGTAATACAGAGTATTTTATATATTTTAGTTTTGAATATATTTATGGAATTTGAACACGAAAAACGTCTATTTATGTAAACAAAACATGCAAACATTCAATATAAAATTTTAAAATTTGAATACTTCCATACATTTTCAAATTATAAACCCACTTTTAAAATTTTGCAATTATATCAGTTATACTTGTGTTCGGCTAAAATAACAAATAACTTTAAATACAATATTAGTTCGTATCGATAAAAAAAAATATGTTATTTAGATTTGTTTTTCTTAATTTTCGAAATAATCAAATCACTTTAATTTTAACTTACCTTGCTATCGATGTAGTTGGCCCAAAACCGGTTTTCAGCTCGATCTAAAGGGGCCGCAGGAAGGAGTTTGTGGACATCTGGATAGATTTCATCAAGGTACTCGATTATGATTAAAGACTCGGGAAGTGGTGGTTTTTTTGCATCTAAAAGGACCGGGACTTTCTTATGAACCGGGTTTGATGCTAATAATAGCTCACTTTTTTTAGCCAGATTTTCATTTATGTATTCGTAGTCGATAGACTTGAGGTTAAGGACAATTTGAACCCGGTTCACAAATGGACTTGCAGCGGTCCCTAGAAGCTTTATATCACTCTTTTTTGCCATTAATTAAATAGATATGATATTGATGCATAGTTGGAGACTGAGGGTCGTATATATGAACGAAAATTAGTTACATGTGTTCCCCTAATGTTTTCTAAAATGTCACAATTTACCCTTTGTGTTGGCAATTTTTAAGAAAAAGTTATGGAAGGAAATTTATTTCATCATCATTGTTATATGTGTGTCCAAAAATATTTAATGGTTGATATAAAAAAACTCTACTAGTTATCTCTTCTGAAAATTTTAGTCATAAATACTGTTTTTCATTTAACCATCACCATAAATACATCCACATTGAGACTGAGAGAGAAATGAGAACCTATTATCTATCCTAGTTAGTGGTTTGGGTCCTGATATTCTCACAAAAGATTTCATGTTCAAATTTCAATAACTGTATATCTTGGGATAGTCAGAAAAAGGGTCGAAAAGGGTAACAAAGTTATTCCCATTAGGTCGCATACATATGCGTTAAAATACTTGCTCTCACCGGATAACATGAATAACATGAACAGAGAAAACTTCTTTCATTTTTCTTTTGAAAAATGTACTCATACATGAGAAATTGATAAGTTATAATACATACAGTAGACCAAATAAAACAAAACTACAAGACATACATTCCTTAAAAAATATGCAAGGTATAAATGCACTTTATAACAATTGTGATCATATATCTATTAAATCATATTTAGTGATAATATCAATCTCCTCTTCACTTCCTCTTGCTCAATTTCCAATCATTCATATTCGCTACAGCTTATATGTGTATCTGTTTTTCGGTACATACAACTTCTTAAGCATGTACGATAGTTTGAGATTATAATAAATTTTAACATTTTTAATTTTATGATTAATTAATATATTGAAAGACAACCCACGGAATAATTAGAAAACCTTCATTCGTGCTTACGTGCGTATTTCTATAGACGTATATATATCATAATATATAATAATAAAATAAAATTAATAATTTAGAATGTCACTTTTGACTTATCCTATCCTAGAGGTCATGATGATGATAGGTAATATATATAACAAATTAAGTAGCCAACTAATAGTGGTTACAATACATTATTTCGACTAATGGTATATATATAAGAAGGGCAGGTTCTAAGTTTTTTAGTGGTCGTAATAAAAGACAAACACATACTTAATAACTTTCGCAGTACAAGTAAATTTCGCATAACTTACGACTTTTGCAATTCAGAACTTAGACAAATTTAACTTTTATAAAGACAACCTAGCTAACTGACACAAAATTCTACATCTTGTACTAATATACTTTGATATCCCTTTAGTTTTGAGGTCTTGAACGGTTGATCACCTCACTCACCCTCAAAGACAACCGGTTGATCACCTCACTCACCCTCAAAAACGACGATGCTTAAATATCATTACATTGAAACAACAACTACTATAAATAAAGATAAATATATAAAAATTCACTTCAATTCATGTTTAGGGAGTGATTCTTGTAAAAAGTGAGTTTAAGTTGAAATCGACGGACAGAGATTATTTCACATTGACACATGATGTAATAATATAAAATATTTGAGGTTATATTTTAAAACTGACCACACTCAAGGGTTCTTGCAAACAAATTTCCTAAAAGTGTTAGATCACTGCCAACGAGCCGTCGGTTCGTCCGTCGTATTTTGACGATGGAATCGACACCGTTGGCACGTCGGCATCAGTTTCTGGCATCGGTTTCTGTCTTCTGTTTTTCGAAGGGGTGTCTGTGGGGCCCAATTGCATTTTTAATTTTATTTTTTTTGTTTTATTCCCATATAACCGTTACAAAATATATAAAAAAAATTAACGGTAACATAACCGTTGGTAAAAAAAAATTTAACCTTTTATTCGTATCTCAAACACACTATAAATACACATACACATTAACTCAAAGAACCACACAACTTTCATCTTCTTTCTACAATTTTCATAAATTTTCAACACTTTTACTATTACATTCAAATGTCGTCCGATTCCGATAAGGAAGATTTTTATGTCGTCACTCAAATTTTCGATCTGATTGCTAGACTCAATAAGTTTAGCGATCAATACACCCGAGGTGATCATGGTCATCCAACGATCATGCTCGACGCGGTTGCCTTTTACGATTTGTGAATTTGGCACGCTTACTTTGGCCCTGGGGGATCGAGCAACGACATCAACGTCCTTAATGAATCCGATTTATTCAAGGACTTACTACAAGATAGAGCTCCTGAAGTAGTGTACAATATTTTCGGGACTCAATTCAATAAAAGATATTATCTCGCTGACGAAATTTATCCAGAATGGGCGACGCTTGTGAAGACGTTTAAGCATCTGATAACAAAAAACGAGATGAGGTTCAAGAGATACCAAGAATCTGCCAGAAAAGATGTGGAACGGGCATTCGGAGTGTTTCAATGCTGTTGGGCAATCATTCAAGAGATACCAACAAAATACGTCGAATTTTCGCGATTCTCTTATCCACTTCGCGACCGTGAGGTGCATCATCAACTTCGCGATTCTTTTATTCAACACATTGCTACCCTCCCACCAAATTTTCGTCGACGTAATATTTTGCTAAATATTTTTTCAATAAATGTACTTTCTTTAGCTATTGTAATTTTTTTATTTTTAATTAATGTAATGTTTTTTATTTTAATAAAAGTGTCGCACCCCCAAATTTGATGTGCAGCAGAAGCCGGGTCGGGGCGCGACTAATCATGGATCATTACACAAGTTATAACAAACGACCTCTAAATGAGACGTTAAGAATTTCATTCCACAAAAATACATTGTTCACCAAAAATACACGTTTGTTCTATCAGCGAGTTCGCATAAAAGCCTAGAGATCTTAGTACATAACTACCAATACAAAAATAGTAATGCAGGAAAATCTCTCCTTTTGTTTGTAAAGCATGCGACTCGAACTAGAGTTTCCCTGTAGGCCATCCTACTGTGTCTGCGTACCTGAGATTACATACTAAAACGGTCAACATAATGTTGATGAGTTCATAGGTTTGAAACAGTTTATCAAAAGTTGGTAATAATCACAAGATTTCATCAGTGTTGCACGAATGTAAAAATAAATGTATACTATTGCCATGAGTCTCACAGTTCGAAGCTTAACCTGGTTTGTGCCTCGGGCAGGTGCATAATCCAATACACCCGTAACGGTCAAATATTAATGCGTCCGTGGGTCGGCTAGAGCGACTAGCCCGGACGGGGATGTCAATCCCCGATAGATCTATCCAATAATACTCGCGCTTATACAATTAACGAACTATGATAAAGTGAGGACTTTTAGTGGATTAAAGGTCTCATGCAATCCGTATAAGAGTTGTTTCAGTTACTTGTGATTATAAAACAGCGTATGTAATCTCATCCCATAGTATAAAACAGTAAAAGTGGGGCTATGAGACTCACCTGAGTCTTGTAAGCGATTATATCAAATAGTGGGTGTTCGTGTCCCAAGGTGCAATCTTCTAGCGCCCTAAACGCATAAGATTGTAGGTAAGTGGGGGGTTAATGTCCACTTATGCATGCAAGTGGGGGTTAATGTCCACTTGTGCTAGTCGTCCATTCAACTAGTTATGTCCAAAGGTTGTTTCTTGTTTGTGTTTAGAAAACATGTACGGCCCGTTGGTGACGTTTTGTAATAATAATTCTCACAGACATTATTATTATGTTTTGTTTCGTTGTACACTTGTAATAGTATGTGTGTTGTGTGTACAAGTACTGTCGTATACGATATAGTTGTTGTCTCGCGAAAACGTTCCTTAGTAAAATATGTTTTCAGTCAGACTGTTTTATGCGACACAGATGTTGTGTCGCTATGGGATGTTGCGACGCAAAGGTAGTGTCTCAAAGTATGAAATTCAGATAGTTGTGCGACACAAGAGTTGGTGTCGCAAGTCGAGATTTTAAATAGGTGTGCGACACAATGGTTTGTGTCGCAGGTTAGTACTGTTCGATATAAAATGTTGCGACACGAGTTAATACTGCTTGTCTAGCGACACTAGGCTTGTGTCGCAGGCTGCGACACAAGTTAGTACTGCTAGTTTATAAATGTTGCGACACAGGGCTTGTGTCGCAATGGTTTTGGGCCATTTGCGGCACAGAGGACCTGTAGTGATTTCGGGTTCGGGATTGTGGTCAAACGTGCTCGGTTTGACCCGAAACTTTTAGGGAAGTATTAAATATGTTTTTAGAGCTTAGGAAAATTATCGTTACGTTTTGTGGTCGACCCGAAAGTGTCGTTTTAAAGCTTTTGCAAAAACAGTCCCGGTGGTTAATTTTCCAGATTTTGAGTCGTTTTTGTGATTCGTTTTGACTAGTCAAAATGTCGAGATAAATTCCGAGAAAATTACCAGTTGTTCATATATGTCTTAACTACTTTCAGTAATTTTTCCAGAATTTTTGGATAAGTCTAAGTATTTTTAATAATTCCATTTGTCCTCTGAGGTCCAAAATGGACCAATCTGGACACATGTTCAAAGATCGAATTACTGAGCAAAATCTACACATTTTCAAAGAAAGTTATCTAAACGACAATTGTACCTAACAAAATTTGTGAGATTTTGGCGGTATTTTCAAGTCATTTGGAGTCGTGTAGCTCGAGTTATGGACTCAAGAAGTTGAGTCAAAAATCTGTCACCCGAGACAGTTTGGCGACACATTTTTGTAAAATCATTTTCGGGTATCAAACGGTGTCGATTTTGAAACCACTTGGAGATGAAATTATGAAACCACTTGGAGATGAAAGCTAACTCTTTAAACTTAACTTTTGCCTTTTGATTCGTCCATTTTGGTTGAGTTTTGAGCACGAAACTTTCCCTTGAAGTCGGGCCAAGTTTCTGCCTAGAAACTGTTAAGGTTTTCATGTTTTCAAAAATGATTTTCGACTTTGTTTTTGGACATAATCTTGTTATATGGACATTATAACATGGATATAAGTGTGTTCCAAGTAAGATAAAAGAGGGATGAAGTTTCTTACAAGAAGATGGTGAAAGACACGAAGAAATAGACGTCGAGTGCTCGTTTTCTTGTATTTCCTTGCAAGCCGAAAGAGATGATGCTATGGTGGTTTGTGGTGGTGATTTGTGGTGGTTTGTGGTGATGATTTGGGGCTTATTGGGGCTGGAAAAACGCAGAAGAGAAGGAGAGAAAGAGTGTGGAAGTTGAGAGAAAAAGAATGGGTGTGGTTGAGTGTGTAGGTGTTTGTGTGTTGAAGTGAATGAGTATGGGGGGATGGGAGGGGTGTCTTGGCATGGTGGTGATGTTGGGTGTAGGGGGGCCGGCCAGGGGGGCCCACTAGGGGTGGGGGAGTGTTAAATTTTTGTTGCCCAAGTTTACGTTACGTGCGGTGCCCGTTTACCCGTTCGTTTCGCCGTTCGTTTAAACGTTAAACGTTTACTATTCAAGTTTTTCGTTAATGATTTATTCGCGTATATTTTGATTGGAGTTTTATTTAAAATACTTCTTCTTAGGTTATCGAAATATATTTTGGGCTTCGTTCGGTTGTCGGGCGCGATTCGCGCGTTTTTGTCGCGTACGATGCGTTTTATACGAAACGTAAAACGTTTTCGATATTATTACCACGATATAAGTTAAATAACAATTATTTATTATAATTACGTTATTTAATAAAATATTTTTCACCAACGTCCGTATTATTGTGTCGGATTCCATCCGATCGAATTTGCGTAATTAAAAATTTAATACGTACGTGTGTATATATTTACATACATACAAACTGTTACTGCACTTAGTCCTATTTCATACTAAATACAAGTAATAATGATCTATGATTAATCACTAATGACGGCCTAATTCGCCGGGTGTCACAAAAAGTGTTGTATTAAATTTTATAATTTAAATAAATAAAGTAAATAATGTGTGGGGTCCAGAAAAAACTGAAGTGATGTTTAATGTTGACAGTGTAGTGTCAGTTTTAAAAAGTGTTGATGTAACGCTGATTTGGCATAAACTGATTAATACATTTGTATCACTGTTAGGAGTGGTCTTAGAGTATCAGTTTTAGCTGGCGTCAAATTTAAAGTAAGCAAATTTTTTCAAATAGCACCTTCATGATTTATTTTTTTACAAATAAATTCAGAACTTCGTTTGAATGCCGCCATCCATTTTTATATATTGAATGTGCTATTTCAGGGCGTATTTTCTATTATTAACATACTATTAAGGGTCTGTTTTATAAAACTAATTGGAGCTTATACTTGGAGTTGGGCACTAGAACTTATATTTTTTTATAGAAGTGTGCAATAAAGTAGCTGGAGGTGAAACTTAAAGTGTGAATTGACATATAAAGATAAAAAAAAAAGTAAAACAAAAATAAGATAAAGACATTTAATTAGGGGTATTTATATAATTTCATCTTTCAAAACCAGTTGGAAAATTGAAGCTTATTTTTCAATGAGCTTTGACATATTTTTTACCAAATAATACTTCTAACTTGAACTTATGGAAAAGAAAAAAGAAGCTTAAGATTTCATAAACTATACTAAACTAGTTTGACAAACACACTCCAAATCCACAACAATTAAATTAAACGGTTGAGTTGATGGAACAATACAATTTTCGTTAGAACAAATCTTATACTAATGCATTTTGCTTTCTCAAAGGTTCGTAAACAAAATCCAAAAAGGTAACGAAAACCACATAAAAGGTTTTTTTGAAGAAAAAGAAAATGAAATTTTCAAATTTTTTTATATCTCAATTTGCACAATATGGTAATATATACTTTTCCTTTCTTCAAACTCACCCAAAATGAAGAATGAGACCACTCCCATCCGTGACTGAAATTCATTGAAACTGACTGACTACATCAACTTTTTTCTAAAACTTACTGAAACTAACTGAAACTCACTGAAAATTGACAGACCTATGCCATCAGTGACGACTGATCACTTTTTTTTTCTGGGAACCACTGACTATTTAATTACATATTTAAAACACAATAATTAAAATAAACACATTTCATTAAAATAAAAACATTACAATTAAATTAAAAAATATTACAATAATTAAATAAAAACTTATAATAATTAAATAAAAATGATTACACCATTTAACGTGTACGAAAATTTGGTGAGAGTTGTGAAATGTGTACGATTAGAGCATTTCGAAGTTGATGATGAACCTCCCGATCGCGTAATTCCTTGTCCATACGCAATTGAGTTTCAACCCTTTTTTGCCACGAACGTCTTGGTCTATCTGTCGGATATTCCTCTTCCAGTCGACACATATTTCCTATGTTGTCTTTGGTTACCATGTTGTGTAGAATCACACAACAATACATGATTCTCTTTATTTTGTTGGTGCTATATGGTCTTGTCAGGTTCTTGATTATTTGCCAACGGCTTTGAAGCACACCGAATGCTAGTTCCACATCTTTTATTGCAGATTCTTGATATCTCTTGAAGCGCATCTCTTTTTGCGTTAGTAGATGCTTAAATGACTTTACAATAGTGGACCATTCCGGATAAATCTCATAGCCTAGATAATAGCCTTTGGTGAATTAAATAACTTTACATGAGCTCTATCTTGTAGTAAATCTGTGAATAAATCCAATTGATTAAGGACGTTGATATCGTTGCTCGAACCCGCTGGACCAAAGAAAACGTGTCAAAATCACAAATCGTAAGAGGCAACCGCTTCGAGCATGATCGTTCGACAACCTTGATCACCCCTAGTGTATTGACCTTGCCATGCTACTGGGCAATTTTTCCAACACCAATGTATACAATCGATGCTTCCGAGCGTACCCGAAAAATCATGCAACTCGGCATGACACTGATGTAAATGTTGCACATCTTGCAATATTGGTTTTCTTAAATACTCGGTAGAGAATAGATGAAAAATACATTTACAAAAGTTATCCAAATAAATGTATGATGTTTTTTCGCCCATATGTGAGTATTCATCAAACGCATCGACAGCACAACCGTACGCCAATTGGCGTACGACATAAGTGCATTTTTGGTAAACGTTAAAACCAAGTCTACCGGTTGCATTGGCCGTTAATGAAAATATGAAAAGTAGTCAGGTATCTGAAGTTGGGAATACGATATAATACCTTGACATATACGGTGAAATAATTACTTTCTCATCCGATAACGTCGTCGAAAGATATCCGCCGAAAATGTTGGGTTCTCGGCAAAGTAGTCTAGAAACAAACGTCCGCCCATTGCTTCACGATCTCTATTAAAGTATCGTCGGGGTTCTCTTGGTTGTGGGTTAGGAATTTCCTCTTCGTCGAACGAATCGGAGTCTATCGAATTAATGATATCGATTGCAGCCATCAATCGAAATACCCGTGAGCGCTTGCAAATCTTCAAAATCATAATCGGAATGCATTTAGGATTTGTAAATATGTGAATTGTAGTGAAAATGTGTGTGAATTGTATAGATGATACTGAAAAGTGTGTGGATTGTTTGGAAAAGGAAGTGTGTATTTATAGAGTAATGGAAAGTGTTTACAAACAAAAAAATTTAATTAAAAACGGCTTTTTTTCTTACCGTTGGATTTTTTTTAATTTTTTTCTTCTTTTTTCGTGTAACGGTCAAAAATAAAAAACATTAAATATTCGAACGGGACCCACACGAACCAACCAACGCTCCGTCGGATATCGACGGAAGAAACCGACTAACCGAACTGACGGCGCCGTGGCATCAGTTTCAACCGAAGTACAACCGACGCAATTGATAAGAGTTGTCTGAGAACCACAAGGGATTGTAAAAATGGTTTATCAACTTCAAAATAAAAATGGGAAAATAGAATTGGTCAACCGCACGTATGAGAGATAGACACACTTGATCTCCCCAATAAAAATTAAAGAATTGGAGGTAAAAATTTGACTAATGCAATACATAATAAAAATGACAACCCTAATTGGTTACGTCACTCTTTCTTTGAGAGAGCTCCATCAGGTTCAGATTTGTATGGCGCTGAATTCGAAACTTGTGAGTTTGGTAAAAGTCGAACACAACGGTTCAAAAATAACTAAGTAATAATTGGGCCGGTTTAACAGGTTGGCCAACAATATTTCAATTAGTAAGACAAGACCCAAAAGCCCATAAATCACAAACTTTGATAGCAGCACTATAATTGACACGAGATCACCAAAAGAAGCAATCCTGAACATTCACAATGAATGAAAACTTTTTCTATAAAATCAAAAAAAAAAAAAAAAAAGCCTTTAAAGTTTTAACAAAGATGAGTTGAAAGTGTGTCGATTGTACCAATGACTTTGATAAATATGACGTTATTACCATTTTAACTAAAAATTCTCATTTTCTTAAAGGTTTTTTCTTAAATTGAAAGCTTACCGGAAAGCTTTTTCTAAATCTTGTTTAGAGAGTATAAGATTTAAAAAGGGAACAAAAAACTAAAAAAATGGCTGTAGCGTACCACCTATAAATACGTTGGCAAATTATTGAGCATGAAAAAAGAGAACCTCGGGAAATCTACATATTTACTTCGAATGTTTGTATTATCTTCACAAGGCTTGCGTAAAACGTTAAATACGGAGAGAGGCTCAATGTTATAATGTATGTATATATCGTAGGTTAACAAAGCACGTTTTCCATCTATCTAACACACCCATCTTATTTTAAATAATAAATATATTATAGGAAGCGGATTTATGTTATTCAATTTTAAAATTGAAGTTTAATTGACCGATCGGAATTCAATATTTATTATTTTATTAGTATTTTATTTTACTTATTTTAATTATATTAATTTAATAAAACAACGACTTTGTTCTTAATATTATTAATTATTTTATATATTTATCATTAAATTAAATTTGGATACAAGCATGCGTAAATCAAGATTATAAGAAGTAGTTTTTTTGTTAAAACTTTAATAATACTTTTTTGATTAATTCTTGTCATAAAAGGTTTCTTTATTTTCTAAATCCTCCATCGTCAACTACATTGTTTTATACTATTTTGTTACTCAATGACTTCCTTTGGATCCGTTATTTTATACTTGAATAGTTATAAGTTATTCTTTCTATTTGGTATTTCATGTTATTTGGACATAAGGCATAAGGGTTATGATAGTAAGGGATATTCCTTCGTTATCAAGCCAAAAATTAAGAACATTTATATATTATTATTTTCTAGCAAAGTGTATAAAATCATAATAATTAATTGTAGTTCATTAATATTGTGTATTTTAATGGATAAGACTGATTAGTGAACGTGTGTGAGGTGATATTTGAATATTTGAATTGTGTAATGTACTAAAATGAAAATTATATGTTGAATCAAAAACTTTTTTTAATTGCCATTTTTGGTTGACAAATATCAAGACATAATCCAAATACAATTTTACATTAAAAAAAACATACACACAATGCACTCTGATTTCGTGTCAAATCAAAATAATGTTGTTAATACTTAATGCACAGTTGTAATGGATTTATCAAAAATTATAGTTCAAATATCACGATTCATATGATTATGTTGATGCTACAGGAAATAATTCTACACTTTATTTGCCATAACGATAGTCGCTTGAAAGATATGACGATAAATGTAGTGTATAAAGAGATCTTACAAAGAATGAATATGTCTTAAACTAATGAAAATGAAAATCACATTCGACAACCCTTGTGTATACACGGGAATAGAGTCTAGTAAATATAATATAGGAAATTCATTAATTATGTCATAAATTAAGAATTTTTAATTAGTCAATTAGGTCTCTCTTCTACATAATTTTTAAAAATTATACTCCTTAAAAATTTTCAATTTTAATAAAAAGAATTTTAACAATTATTAAATATATTAAATAAATCAAAACAAACAAAAAGTAAAAATTAGAAGAGAAATTTTCATTTGATACTAAATTCGACATTTACGGAATTGAAGTTTGATTTTTAAATCAACCATATACTCTATTGCATATTTTTGAAAGATATAGATAATAACATTATTAGTATTTTATTAGTATTATCGTAATTATATTATATTATATTCTAATTTGTATATTGGAAAAGAATGTTGTTTTATTAATATACAGATTAATAACAATCTATTCTCTAATACGTATTATTATAATAGATTCATATTGGATTACATCTATTCTCTAATATAGTATACAATTACAATTTATAGATGTATTTATTAATGAAACTTATTTTTATTAGCAATATATTTATAAATAGTATTTAATTATTTTTTTTAATACAATTTATAGTTTGGGAGTGTTTATAACTTTAAATCTTTTATATCGTATGTATCCAACTTTAAAGCTTCTATCGTGTGTATTCAAGTTTTTAAAACGTATTTTATATGTATCTAGCTTATTACTGTATGTATATAACTTACAAATAAAACGTCAATTTATTTAGCAAAAATTATGCTAATAAAAATAAAAATACAATAGACATTTCTAGACTTGATTGAATACATACTATAGGAGGTTTGGAAATTAGATGCATACAATAGTAAAAGTTAGTAAACTTAGCTTGGGAAAATCCATACATTGAATATACACACGAGTTTGAAATAAAATCAATTACAAATTCAAGAGAATTACAAATTCAAGACCCGTGTGTATATACGGGTTTGAAATCTAGTTGTGTACTATACCACATACACCATCATAATATATGTTGGGTTTCTGACCCTCCTTATCTAATTTATATATGGCAATTAAACTTTAGTTTACGTGTCGCTGCATCTGTTAGCAACGACCTCTTAAGTACAAGTCGCTGATCATTAGCAGCGACCATCTTTGTAAATCATCTTAAGAAGAATGAAGTTGCAAGAAGCTTGAAGCTGATCAAGAATATGTTTACACTTGTCCAAGTCAAAGACCGAAGACAAATAAAGAGAAGGATTCGCTAAAGTGGAAATCAACATTCTTGTCTAAATTAATCAGTGGTTCAAGCTTATATCCAGCAAAGTACACGGGTCTGACAAATACCTAATGTACCAAAGAAGTTCACCTATAAATGTGAATAATGGCCGTATATATCTTGTGTAAAGATATGTAGAACCACTTATTCACATTTACAGAAAAGGTCATTAGTTCATTTTATCCTAGGAATAAAATATAGAATGTTACTATTCCTAGGATGGGTTGTTAATTCAAGATCTTAAAGATACCTTCAAGCCGTTTATTTAATAAGCATGCACATCAAGTTATTATCCAGCAAACAAAGCATATGATTTATTGCACTATAAATACTCCCCTCAAGAACCGTATTGAATATCGAATATTGCATTAATATGATCTTTGATTGAGCATATACTCATGTTAGTCAGCGAGCTTTAGCACCTTCACTTTGTGTAAGTCTTGATCACTGATAGTCATCAGCGAGCCTTTGCTGAGTGACTTATCGTAGTTAAATTTGAAATTTGTCATCAAGTATTTCTTACTTAGACTAGTTTACTTGTCTTAAAGGCTAATAGCCCTAAAAGGTAACCTAAAATTCTAAATTTCCCAAAAAAGGGAATATCACTTTTACCTCCGTCCAGAAAGGACCCATAATTTAAAATCGCGTAAATTAGGGGGGGAATATTTACCGTTTACTCCGGTAACCGGTAATATTATATCTGAAGTGGCTTTTACATGCCATTTAAATTAGGGCAAGTCGCCCAAAAAGGTAACTTAAAGTTTTAAATTTCCCGAAAAAGGGAATATTAAGTTCCAAATTTCCAGAAAAAGAGAATATTAACCGGCACAATTTAAAAATAAAAAGGTTTCAGGTCATTTTTCCTTTAATTTAAGTGTTTTGAAAAAAAAAAATTCCTTTCTCAGGATAAATTTGAATTATGGGTCCTTTATGGGCGGAGGTAAAAGTGATGTTACCTTTTTCGGGAAATTTGAAATTTTAGGTTACCTTTCTAGGCTATTAGCCCTTATCTTAATTCCACAGTAAGCAATTGTAAAGTGATTTTTTGATTTAATCAATAAATAACTTTAAACATAAAAAAATGTAATCCCCCACCCTCCCTCTACAGTTATATCTATATTAGTAGTTAATTATTTTAACCTTAGTGGACCAACATATAATATCAGAGCGGTTTAGATAATCAACATTTAAGACCTGCATTGACTACTAACCCTAAGTTAGAAACTTCAAATTCTTACATCGACAATGGTTTCAAAGGGAATCCACCTAGATTCGATGCTGACCAATTCCAAATGTGGAAAGGTCGTATATTTATGTTCTTAAGGGCCCAAGATCCAGTTTCTACAAATTCTAAATGAAGGGCCCTATGTTCCTCACACTACACTTGAGAGAAATCCTAATGCCGAAAGTAGTGATGATGACATTACTCCTAGGAGTATTGTCAAACCTACGAGTCAATGGTCTGACGAGGACAAAACGCTGGTAGATATTAACCCAAAGCTTCAATCTTTCTTGGTCATGTCTCTACCCAACAGTGTTTACCACTCTGTATTTAAATGCACCACTGATAAATACATATTGGAGTCTCTGTGCACTCTCTATGAACGAACTGACCTTATAACTAAAAACATAAAAGTTCTTCTAAATCGTTAATATGTGTTGTTCATGGCAAATAAATCTGAAATCTGACTCAGACTTACAATCGCTTTAACTGTCTAATGAATGATTTGAAACCGTTGGTATAAAAAAGGACTCATTAGATTTTATGAACAAGTTCAATGATGCCCTTCCTAGCTGTTGGGAAAACTCAATTGACATTCTAAGAGACAATGGGTACATTGAGAAAATGACTATGAAAAGTCTTTTTGCCACCTTTCTTTGCAAAGAACAAAATAAAATTCAAAAATGCACTCTCTGAAACCTACGAACTTAACAACACTGCCTTAGTGGCAAAAGGAGTATCTGCTGAAGATACTCCCTCTACATCTAATGTAAAGACAGTAGATGAACCCTCTGAATTTAGTGGGGGTGAAGCTAAAGTGTCTTTTAATGAAGATGAAAGTGATCTTGAGTCACTAGTTGAGGAAATGGCCATGATGGCAGGAAAATTTAAAAGGTTTTCTAAACAAGTTCCTACTTCCTCAAGATGTGGAGTCATCCAGATATTTTAAGAAACCCTACACTGATAAATTTAAAGGAAAACAAACCTTTGATAAATCTGATGCTTTGTGCTTTAAATGTCAAAAACTTGGTCATTTTGCTGCTGAGTGCAAATCTCAGCATGTAGGAAATAATTCTTCAAGAGAATCTCAAAAGGCCTCTAAATACAAAGCAAAATACAAGAAACTGAAAGAGCAAGTAAAAAAATGACTAAGATTTTGTCGCTGAGAATAGAGATATTCTTGCACACTATGGGCTCACTAGAGGGAATTCATCATCCTCTGGTGACTCATCATCATCTGATCATGAAGATCTCGTTGGATTGTGTCTTATGGCAGATTCACTGAGTGAACATGAATCTGATGATTACTCAGTGAATGAATAGGAATTTGATGATGACTCTGTTCTATAAGTTTCAATAAATCTAGAAGAGATTCTACCAACTCTTGTTACATCACCGGTCACTGTACTAGTGAAGCATGAGGCTCTGACATCATCCAATGATGAAGATGAGACAATCGCTGAGTTAGAATGTCTCGTGGTACATCTGAATGAAGCAACTGCTGCTGATGTGCCATCCACTTCTACCGTCACCTCATCAGCTATCACTTGAACAAAGAGACTCTCACAAAGGTACACAAGTTTCAATCTGTTACTGAAAGTAAGAAAGATGCACTTCTCGACTCGCTCATCAAATCAACAAAGATTTAAATGACAAAATTCTTAAGCTCACTATAAATCTTTCAAACTGTAACTTACAAATTTGTGAATTAAAAGAAGCAAAACAACATCTGATAGAACAGCAATACACCGATGTTGTCTTAATGCTAAGGCAAAACAAGAAGCAGCAAATTTGAAAAAGGTGTGTGAATCATGGTGTAAATCTGCCAAAATGGCCACTGAATGTGTAAATAGTCAGATACCTCGTCAAATTCAAGCCATCATAGGTAGTGACTATGAGCTTGCTGCTCCAATAGTTAATGAGTTGTTGAAAGTGGTAACTGACTGTATGATTGACACATCTACACCCATGACAAACTTCACATGGGGTGATGGAAGTAATCAGAATAGGTTTGTTAGAGCTTTAACTGATCTAAACAAATCATTAAGTAAGAGCTCACTAACACTGATGAGTCAAGTAGTTAAAATCATGAACCAACTAACTCTAAAAGTGAAATTATCTCTACTACTCTTACACTGGCTCCCATCAAAACAAAGTTCAACATCGGCGAATCTCTTTCTAAAGCTGATAAGGGTAAACAACCCATCATTAAAGCAAGTGTAAAGAAGCAATTACAAGCAAAACTATTTTAAAATTCCTCAGTGAATAATCAACTGGAACCACTTAACAACCAACTTTAACTTCTTACTACACTTGTCATCACTGATAAACAAAAAGGTGTTTTTGGTCCCATTCCACTAAATAAACCAAACAAAACCTTTCAAAACAAAAGAAGAAAATGTTACACATGTGAAAAAAAATGTCACATGGCAAAAGAATACAAAGTTGATAACCTTCAACGGTTAGGAAACCTCTTACAGCAACCTAGAATGACCGTTAAAGAAAAGACAGTATTTCAAACTCAAATCTAAGTGTCAAAAAGACACATGAATCCACTAAAATGTGGATTCTCAAAAAGGTTTAACTTTTAATGTCTTATGCAGGAGGAAAAAAATACTTGGTTGTTAGACAGCGGCTGTTCGAAACACATGACTGGATCTAAATCACTGATAGAAGAGTACAAGAAAGGAGAAGATCCCTTTGTTTTATTTGGTGACAACTCAAAAGGTTTCACCAAGGGTTATGGTTCTATATCAAATGGAAATGTTATATTCTCCAAGGTCTTATATGTTGAGGGTGTCAAGCATAATCTTCTAAGTGTGAGGTCGGATTTACTCACTGAAAAAAAAAGAAGTGCTATTTATTCTCAACAAAGAAGACAAATCTGTTCTATCTGCTGAAAGAAAAAAGGAATGTCTACACAATCAAGATGGAGGAGGCAAAGTCACTGAAAGGTCTCTGTCTCTACTCAAGATCTGTAGCTGAAAAGAACTTGCTATGGCATAAGAGGCTACCTCATCTCAACTTCAAAACAATCAGCGAGCTGGCAAAAATAATCTTGTGTATGGATTGCCCTCTATGACATACTAAAAAGACAAGTTATGCTCAGCTTGTGAAAAAGGAAAACATCACAAGTCAGTCTTTAATTCAAAACATTATTCTTCTATCTCTGAAGTTTTTTAGCTTCTTCGCGTGGATCTATTCATTTTTGTGAGCAAATCTAGTCTTGTTGGAAAGAAATATGCTCTTGTCATTGTTGATAAATATATAATATATACATGGGTGTTCTTTATGAAGTCTAAAAGCAATGTAGTTAATGAAATCATCAATTTCATCAGGAAAATGAAAACAATGAATGGAAAAAGAATAAGGATGGTCAGAAGTGAATATGGAACAAAGTTTAGAAATCAAAGTCTATAATCATTTTGTGAAGAAAATGGTATCTCTCAAAACTTCTCAGCTCCAAGAACTCCTGAGCAAAATGGGATCACTGAAAGAAGAAAAAGAACCCTAATGAAAGCTCTAAGATCAATGTTAGCTGAAGTTGGTCTCAAGGGATATTTTTGGCTGAAGTTGTCAACACGGCTTGCTTTATTAAGAATAGATCCATCATTGTCAAAAGACATGAGAAAACTGCATATGAAGTGTTAAGAGGAAGGAAACCTGATATCACCTTCTTTCATGTATTTGGCAGTACTTGTTATGTACTAAATACACGTGGTCAGCTGAAGAAGTTTGATCCAAAAGCTGAAGAAGTTTGATCCAAAAGCTGATGAAGGGATTTTCATTGGGTACTCTCTGACTTCCAAAGCCTTCAGAATTAAGAGAAACCATTGAGGAATCTGTTCATGTGACTTTTGAAGAAAGCTTTAATCTTGAAAGAAGCTTGCTTGAAGAAGAAAACAACATGTTTCAACTCCTCCACCCAATATACCTCTTCCGACACCTATGTCCTCATACTCAAATATCCCCGAACCATCGCCTCTTTCATCTCCTGATCATCCAGATCACTCAATCATCTCATTTGAACCAACACTTGATCCAATCTATTGATGAAAATTAAGTTCAAGCTGTCACTGATAACGAAGTTCCAAACACACAACCTGATCAAAACAATAGTGAGCCAAACACTATTACCAAATGGACCAAAAGTCATCAGTTTTGATCAAATAATTGGAAATAATGAGTCTGGTGTTCAAACACGCACTAAAGCCACCAACAATATATGTCTTTATGTAAATTTTGTCTTTCTCATTGAACAAAAAATATAGATTGATGAAGCAATTGAAGATGCTGATTGGATCAGTGCCACGCAAGAAGAGCTAATGTAATTTGAATGAAATAAAGTATGGAAGTTGGTTCCTAGATCTCATGGAAAAACGATTAGTGGAACAAAATGGGTATTTCGAAATAAAATGGACAAAAGTGGAATTGTTGTTCGAAATAAAGCTCGACTTGTTGCTCAAGGATACAGATAAGAAGAAGGAATCGATTATGATGAGGCATTTGCACCAGTTGCTCTTCTAGATGCTATTAGATTATTCCTTGAATTCGCTATTCACAAAAACTTCAGAGTCTATCAAATAGATATGAACAGTGCTTTCCTAAATGGAGAATTACAAGAAGAAGTATATGTGATGCAGCCTCCTGAATTCACTGATCCAAAACATCCATCTTATGTTTACAAACTGGTTAAAGCTCTCTATGGACATAAACAAGCTCCTAGGGCCTGGTATGAATACTCTCAGAATTTCTTTGCAATTGTAGTTATTCATGTTGCATCATTGACAAAACTTTCTTTTATAAGAAAGTAAAAGGTCATATTATAATTATTCAAATTTATGTTGATGACATCATTTTCGGTGCAACCGATGAAAATTTTTGCAAAGAATTCTCTTCACTGATGTCTAAAAGATATGAAATGAGCATGATGGGTGAATTAACCTTTTTCTTTGGATTACAAATAAAACAATCTGAAAAAGGAATTTTCATAAATCAAAGTAAATATATTAAAGATTTATCACAAAATTTAACTTTGATAATTGCTCCATCATGAAAACCCTAATGGCTCATCCTGTTAAAGTAGACGTTGATCTAGATGGTAAATCTGTGAATGTTACCTGCTACATAGAATGTTTAAATAGCCTAGCGGTAAGGGCAGCCCATGACTTTCTTCAGGTCATGGGTTCGAAACCTGCCATGGGTATTATTTATCATAAAGGTACCTACCACCAATGAAGTGCATGGATCATAATATTAAGGCTTAATCCGCGCGAGTTCCGGCTCGGACGTTGTGATATATGTGATGGAGGTGATTTGCCTGACGATGTTGGACCTTGTTGGAGGTTGGGTCGTGCTCCATTGAAATATGGAGTAGCTCCAGTGGGTGGCCCAAAGACCCATTTTGTTATACATAGGAATGATTGGGTCTCTGCTCTATCTTACAACTAGCAGACCTGCCATAATGTTGCCATCATGTTTGCTACATCCTTATCTGCTCGCTATCGAGCAAATCCTTAAGAATCACACATAACTGTTGTGAAAAGGATATTCAGGTACCTAAAAGGTACCCCAAACCTAGGTCTCTGGTACCCTAAAGGCTCAGATTTTGATCCAATTGGGTATTCAAATTCTGATCATGCAGGATGTAAGATAGATAGAAAAAGCACATTAGGTGGATGTCAGCTACTGGGAGGAAAACTTGTTAGTTGGTCTAGCAAGAAATAACATTATGTGTCAACCTCCACAACTAAATTTGAGTTTGTTGCAGCTAGTAATTGAACTGCACTAAGTTCTATGGATGAAAAACCAGCTAGCTGAAATTGATGTTATGATAAATAAAATTTCAATATTCTTTAATAATAAAAGCGCAACTGCCATTACAAACAATCTTGTTCATCACTCTCGAACAAAATACATTGATGTGAGATATCATTTTATCATGGATTATTTGATGAAGGGTGATGAAGAGTTGCACTTTATTCTCACAAAGCATCAGCTCGCATATATTATCATAAAACCCTTGGATGAATCAAGATTTAATTTTCTAATCATTGAGCTTGGAATGCTAAATGAATAATCCATCTATGCTAAAAAAAAAAAATCAATTAGTTTTCATCTCTAAAGCTGGATAAATATTTCTTTGATTATCTAATTTTATCAAGTCTTCAGATGTACATATATGTATTTCTTTTCTTTATTTATGCTTAGTTATGTACTTCCATATCACTGCTTACCTCCTCGGTGAATGTCATGGAAGTCCCATCAAATAAGAAAATTCAATCTTTCAAATTTCTAATAAAATCCAAAATTAGGGTCTCTGACATAAATAGATCAGAGAAGTAGCTAAAAGACATTTCTTTAAATGCCAAGGTTGAATCAGTGACTGAAGTTTCAGTCATCGAGTTCAATCTTAAAACCCAAGCTTCAGCTACTTCACTTAACTCATGAAAGTTAGTGATTTCAAAAGGAGTAAACTTCAGACAGCTACTGTGACAACCGACACTTAAGTGTATTAAATTACCTTAAGCTTGATTATCACTATTGGTATTTAGTTTGAAATAGGGCTAAGTACAGTAGCGTTTAGTATATATATATATACACACACGTAATTAATTTTAATTACGCTAAACGATCGGAAAGACTCCGACACTATGAATACGGACGTTGGTGAAAACTTTTTCATAAATAACGTAAATCTATTTTATAATTAAATAGTAGTTATTTACATTATATTATTATGGTACAATAATAAACAAACACTTTACGTTTTATGCAAAACGTACCGTACGCGACGAAAACGCGCGAAGCGCCCGATAACCGAACGAAACTCGATTATTATTCTAATAACTTAAAATGAAATATTTTAAACAAAACTTCAATAAAAAAAAACACTTACGCGATTAAAATCGTAACGAAAAACCTAATTAATAAACGTTTAACGTTTAAACGAACGACGAAACGAACGGGTTAACGAGCACCACGCGTAACGCAAATTTGGGGAATAATTTAAAACACCCACATGGGGGTGGGACCCCAGAAATCTGCAAGAAATCAGCCCCTTCCCCATGCTTTCACCCTTCCCCATTCTCCTTTTCTTACTTACACACACAATCTCATTTCACACTCCAACACACCCCATCTTTCTCTCAATCTCTCCCACTCTTTCTCCTCTCTCTCCCTCTATTCCCAGCAATATCCAGCAGCCCTAACACCACCACAAACCACCATAGCACCTCCACTTAGGTTTGCAAGGAAATTCAAGAAAACGAGCACTCGACGTCTATTTCTTCGTGTTTTCATCATCTCCTTTGTAAGAAACTTCATCTCCCTTCTATCTTGAAACATGTTCTCATGTTATAATGTCTATTTAACAAGATTGTGTCCAAAAAAAAACAAAGTCGAAAAACGTTTTTACAAACTCAAAATGTTAACAGTTTGCTGGGCAGAAACTTAGCCCGACTTCAAGGGAACTTTTCGTGCTCAAAACTTAACGAAAATGGACGATTCAAAAGATAAAAATTTAGTTTAAGGTGTTAGCTTCCAGATCCAAGTGATTTCGTAATTTTTCGACTCCGTTTGATACCCGAAAATGATTTTACTAAAACAAGTCGCATTTCTGTCTCGGGACAGATTTTTGACCCGACTACTCGAGTCCATAAATCGAGCTACACAACTCCAAAAGACCTGAAATTGGTATCAAAATCTCACAAATTCTGTTAACTTCAAAAAGTTCTTTATGTCATCTCCTGAAAACACACGGATTTTTCTCAGTAACTAGATTTATGCACTTGTGTCCAGATTGGTCAAAATTGGACCTTAGAGGACAAATGGAATTATTATAAATACTTATACTTAGCAAAAAAAAAATTCTGGAAAAATTATTTTAAGTAGCTAACACACGTGGGAATATCATATAAAAATTTCGTAATTTTTTTTGAAGGTTTGACCATCTAAATCGAGCTCTCAAAAACCGGGTACTTTAGAAGGAAATCTGACCGGGATTGTTAATGATTCCCGAGGTTAAAAGCGAGCACCTTCGGGTTTGTCAAAAATTATAAAACTTACTTTTTACAAGTACTAAAACATTGAGATTTAATGTGTAAAAGTTTCGGATCAAAATAAGTACGTTTGACCCAGTCATAAAACGAAACTCAACAACACAGACCGAAAACTCGGTCTGTGAACTCAGTCTGTGGACTTAGCGACACTAGCTTTAGTGTCGCAACACTCGATCTCAGTCTGTAAAACCTTCGGTCTGTGAATATAGCGACACAAATCTTGTGCCGCAAAACCATTCAATTTTGAGTCTGTGTCGCACAGACTGAACTTTCGCGAGCTTAGCGACGCTACCCTTGTGTCGCTACTTTTTAAAACCAACTGTATTAACCTGCGACACTACCCTAGTGTCGCAACATTTATAATTAGCAGTACTAACTAGCGACACTAACCCTTGTGTCGCAACAACCTCAGTCTGTGAAACCCTCAATCTGTGAACTTTAGCGACACTAGCCCTAGTGTCGCAACACCCGAAAACTGAGTCTGTGTCGCACAGACTGACAACCTTCGCAATCATCAAGTGTCGCACAACACATGTGGATCAAAAACATGTTTTCACAAAATATTTAATTCGCGTGACAATACATAACTATGATGTGACACCCGACACTTTAGGTTAATTGTTAAACCTAGCTGGAAACCCTAATTACTTGTATTTAGTTGGTATTAGGCTAAATATGTGTAATTACCTGTATATTTGAATATACACTTACGTGATTATGTGTTTATCTGTAATTACGCGAAACAACCGGACGAGGTCCGACAATCCATACGGCGTTGGTGATACATTTTCATAAATAATGTAAATCTATTTTATAAATTAAATAGTAATTATTTACCCTATATTATTGTGATTATATAATAATATACGAAAACCTAGACGTTTTGCTAAAAACGTAACAAACGCAACGAAAACGCGCGGATCGCGCCCGATACCCGAACGAAACCGACAAATATTTTAAGAAGGATTAATAAAGTATTTTTAAATACATTGGTCAAATCAAAATAGTGAATTGGTATCAAAAATAAAACACAAAAGTTAAATGTTAACGGTTTAAACACACACAATTAACGTTTAACCGAACAAGTAAAGTAATACGAAATCGAGGAGCAAGTCGCGGGCCCGAGAACCACGATGGGCCAGGCCCAATATCCGGCCCAGCCCACCCCAAACTGGCCCCATGGGCCCCCTCCTTCTCCCCCTCCTTTTAAACTCTCAAACACTTACAAACTCTCACTTTTTCATTCACATTTCACACACACAAACTATTTTCTCTCTTCTCCTCCTCTCTTCTCTCTTTCTCAAGATAACCCAGCCATACCACCACCACCACAGCCACCAAACACCACCTTACAACCACCAAAATCGGCCACCATCAACCACCATCATCATTCATCACATCTCCAAAAGAAAATCAAGTCAAAAACTCAAGATTCAAGCTCCTACAACAACTTCTCTTCAAAAATCACCAACAAATTGGTAAGAGAAATTATTCTCTATCTAAATATCTTTAAAAACATGTTAAAGGGTTCATATAACAAAGAAATGTCCAAAATATAACATAAAAACGTTTTAATGACTTAAAATGTTCAAGAACAAAACATGCAATTTCGGACAGAAAAGTAGCTCAACTTTGAGAGGCTGTTTCTCCCTCAAAACTTGACCCAATTGGACGATTCAAAAGGCTAAAATTAAGTTTAAGAAGTTAGCTTTCATTTCCAAGTAGTTTCATAACTTTTGGAGTTCGTTTGATACCCGAAATGATTTTTACAAAAATATAGGTTCGGGCTGTCAAAAATGACAGAAATTATACCTCTCTTGTTTTAATCATAACTCGAGTTATACCCATCCAAATGACCTGAAACCACCGCCAAAAGTTCAAAAATTTTGTTAGGTACAAAAGTCTTTTTGATGATTTTGTCTAAAAGTGTACGCATTCTGCCCAGAAAACGAGAACATTTGCATGTGTCCTGAATGGTCACTTTTTGACCACATGTGACAAATGTAATTTTTAAAAATATATACACCTACCCAAAATTGCTGTAAAAATTATATTAGTTAGTTAAGACACAAAGGAACAACATATATTTTTCTTAAATTCTAACTCGAACATTTGGAACCCGAAATAAAATGCGTAAAACCGACCTGTTTCAGGCCCTGTGTCGCAGAAGCCTAGTAGTCTGCGACACAAGCCTTTGTGTCGCTATAAACCGAATCGTCACATTAGCGACACAAGCCTTTTGTGTCGCTATAAACCGAATCGTCACATTAGCGACACAAGCTTTTGTGTCGCTATAAACCGAACCGTCACATAAGCGACACAAGCTTTGGTGTCGCAGAAACCCTTAGTGTCGCATATAGCGACACTAACCCTGTGTCGCTAAAAACATAAAATCCATGCATTTTTGGTTAAAGCAATATAAGCATAAATAAAAATTTTCCAAGCTGACCTTGCCAGGGGCTCGACCCCGGACCCCAGCCAGGTCGACCCCAGCCAGCTCGACCCCAGCTCGACCCCAGCCAGGGGCTCTGCCCCTTGGACCCCGCCAGGGGTTGCCACCCCTTGGACCCCGCTACCAGGGGCGCTGCCCCCGGACCCCCGTCATTAATGGGCTTCGCCCTTGCCACACCGATTAATTACCCATAACTGGAAAGTAGAAATACGCATAACATAATTAATCAAGAGCTGTATTTTCACAAAATATCACCAACGGCCTATACATGTTTTTCTAAACACAAACGATAACTGAACAATTGGACATTTCTAATTGTGTGAACTTATTTTAGGTGGACATTAACCCTCCACCTACATGATTAACTTAGGTGGACATTAACCCTCCACCTACATGATTGGCTTAAGTGGACATTAACCCCCCCACTTATACAATCACTATAGATGGTCTTTTGAGACATCTACTTACACAACCTTATACGTTTAGGACGTTAGAAGGTTGCATCCGGAAAACACGCTTTGCTTGCTAATTGATTATTGCTTGCTTGCTAATATCAGGTGAGTTTCATAGCCCCTTTTTACTGTTTTTAACTGGGGTGAGAATACATACAACTGCTTTTACACTGCTATTTTCATGTGAACACAAGTACAAAACTCGATATATTGGTTGCATGGGTTATTTTACTAATCCTGAAAGTCCCCCACGTCATAGTTTGTTAGTATCGTTATAGCGTGAATGTTAATGAATAGTACTATTTGGGATTGACTCCCCCCGTCCGGGTTAGTAACGCTAACTTGTCAAACGGACGCATTATCATTTGTTCTTACGAGTGCTGGATTAGGCACTCGCTGGGAGGCACCTCGATCGTGGCACTTGATTGTGACCCGACACCACAGTTAAGCTCGAACTATGAGCTCATGGCAACAATATACACTATTTTACATTTTTGTAATACATTACCTATCATTGTTGAATGATACAAACAGAAATCTTGTGTTCCATACGATGTTATATCAACTGCTTACAAACCTATGAACTCACCAACTTTATGTTGACCCCTTTTAGTATGTATTTCTCAGGGAACCAACCACAGTAGGCTTGCTCTTGGAGGGAGATAGCTCGAGTCGCATACTTTTCACAAACAAAAGAGATTAGCTTGCATTGTATTATGTTGAAATCTTGTACTAGATGCGTACTCTACTTTTGGCAAAACTTATGTAAACATTTTAGCTGTGTAACGTAATGATTTTTGAAACGTCTCATATAGAGGTCGTTTGTTGTAACTCTTGTGTTGTGATATTTGATTTGGTCGGCGCCCCCAACGCAACACCCTACCTTCCGCTGCCACGTGTCTTGGGGGTGCGACATATGATACCTACTCGGATACGCACAATATGTACTTTTACAAATATACATCGAAACGGAACATAATAATAATGTCTTTAAGAATTATTATTACAAACTTTCACCAACAGGTCGTACATGTTTTCTAAACACAAACGATAAACAAACTTTGAACATAACTAGTTGAGTGGACAACTAGCATGGATGATCTTTTGAGACATCCACTTACTTATAACCTTATGCGTTTAGGGCGCTAGAAGGTTACTTTTGGGAACACTTGTATACTATTTGTAAACACTCTGTACAAGACTCAAGTGAGTCTCATAGCCCCACTTTTACTTTTACTGATTTACTTACTTTGGGGTGAGAATACACTGCTCTGTTTTTATGAACACAAGTACTATGAAAACTTATACGGATTGCATGGGTAAACTAAACCAAACTACGATGGTCTCCAACAAATATCATAGCCCGTTAATACTAAGCGCGAACATTATGGATAGATCTATCGGGAACTGACAGTCCGCCGTCCGGGGTTAGTCGCTCTAACTACTATACGGACGCATAATAATTCGTATTTCGAGTGTACTGGTTTATACACTTAACTGGAGACACCAACTACGGTTAAGCTTCGGAACTATGAGCCCATGACAATAGTATACTATGATTTACTTTGGCATTCGTGCTACTACGATAACTCTGAAATCTTGTGGTTCATACTATGATTTTAACTACGTAAACCTATGAGCTCACCAACATTATTGTTGACCTTTTAGCGTGTATTTCTCAGGTACTCAGCAACAGTAGGGTTGCCCACAGGATTGCTTGCTAGCTCGAGTCGCATGCATTTTACGTATATGGAGATTTTCTTACATTATTTTTGTATAATCGTTATGTACTAGAATCTTCAGGATTTCATCCCACGAACTCGAGACTGATGTAAACCTTAATTATATCAATGTAACTACTTTTGTACTATTTTCAAAACGTCTCATATAGAGTCGTTTGCCATAACTTTGTGTAAAGATCCATGATTAGTCGCGCCCCGACCCGACTTCCGCTGCACACGAAATTTGGGGTGCGACAGATACAATGATTTAACTCATTGCTTAGCAGTGTTTTGAGTGTCTCTCCCACTTATCTGTAGAGTCAACCAAGTCAGCTAATTGATAATCTCACAAAAGAATGTCATTTCACTAAAAGGGCACTAGGTCTCGCTGGTGGATGTTAACACATTCATATCCATCAACCTAATGACTATAGACCCGTGTCAATCACTTTTCTCTTCTAGCACTGCACAGGCTGTTAGTGTCTCACTGATATCACACAGCGAGATACAAGTCTAAAACTCTATTCCTTAGGATCCATCAGTTACAACCAAAGCTCATGATGATGAGAAAATCACTACTGAGTGACAGTTATCAGAAAGTGTTCCACTGTTCCATTTTCCCAACTCCTCATTTTCTCTCTCCACTCAATCGCCATCCAATCAAAAACCACCTGAGATATATGTTAAATATCTCATTTGAATTTCATTTTATTTTTTCACATTTAAAATCATCCAAACAATCTCATCTTTTTCCCTAAATCTAACATAAACCCTAATTTTTCATCTTCAACGAAAATGGTGAAATTAAAATCCAACCCGTGTTCCATTTGTATCATTTGATGAAGTAAAAGCCCTTAAACCTTCATGCGTTAAGTTTGAGCCTTCTGAAATTATCATCAAACCTTGCAATTTCCTAGCCAATCTATCCATTCCGACCAATCGAAAAAACTTCGGGCCAATTTCACCTATCTTCAGCATTCACCCATCTATAAAGCCATTACCAAAGATTCATCACCTATGTATATCCCATACTTATCGAGTTCTGGTATACAGTCACATATGCCACCGACAATGACCCTGATCAGTATGTTGGGTTTAAGGCTACTGTAAGTAATGGCACCGTTCTGATATGCTTTCAGCTAGCGCGATTCAGTCTTGCCACTGGGATTAACAATATAAATGTTGCTGAAGGAGAAGAACCAGTGTATGAATCCCCTATCAGCCCTGATGATGCTCATTCCGCGATTGATCAAATCAATTATGATGTGATTGAAGGAGAAGCAAAGGTCCTTCAAAAGCAAATGAGTGGAGAATGGAGCGTTTTCTTCGCTCACTTTCAGTGTATGGGTACAAGTACTGGTTCTCACGATCAGACCAACAGAACCCAACTCCAGATCGTTGAAGCACTGATCTCTGTTAAGAATATTGATTTTGCTGCTTTAATATTCAATGATTTAAAGAAGAAAGTTGAGGCCAAGAAGAGGGACGCTCACGTTGCCTATCCAAGGTTCATTTCACTTGTCATTCAACGAATTATGGAGGATAACTATGGGATGAATACAGCAAATGAACTCTTTTGCAGTGATGCCAAGCTGGTACAGAGTAGGCAATAACATCTATACTTCCAACCCTACTCTCAGATAAGGCACTATTTACTCCACTCTCTCTCTAGCAATGCTTCGGGTCATTCATGTTGCACCCAAACCTAGTAGTGACCTAACTCCAGCTATTGCTAAAACACACAAGTCTACTCCCGTACCAAAGCTTAAAGATCACGTTTAATCAAGCTTGCTGACAACCAGAAGCCCAATGACAAGGAACCAACCCCAGTTGCATCTAGTATTCCAAACCCTAAGCTCATCACTCAGTTCAGAGATCTTACTACTGATGAATCTACTGAGCAATCTCCTGATAAATCTGACTCCCCAAATGATTACATCAAAGGCTTGGCTCATTATGGGTTATTTTGAACCTGCAAATTTGGAATTATTCTTCGATGAGCCTGTAAACGAACTAGAATACTTTCCTACTCATCTAAGCTCTCAAGAAGAAGCTGAGGCATTCGTTGAGGATACCACTGTGCATACTGTTGAACCTGAACCTGAACAAAAATTGAACTTTTCAACAGTACAATCAAGTGTAGTACTCTGATGTAGAAGGTATCCCTGAAACTCCTCCACATACCTCTTAACATGAACCTCAATCTTCATCAACAACTCCACCACATCATGATACACCACCAGCATCACCACAACCACAACAGACACCTCCAACAAGCCCACCCCATCAACAAACACCACCTGTAACACCACCAAGGAAGCAGACACCTCCAACCACACATCCTCATCAACGTACTCCTCATTCATCTCCACCATCTTTACATTCACCTAAGTCCTCTCCCAGGCTAGAGATGAATTCATCTCTGAATCTTGTTCTAGAGAAGTCGACTCTCTGTTCCAAGAGGTTCAGAGCATACAATTTATCCAACTGAATCATATTCTAGCTCTTGATAAATTCCTCTCCTCTCTACAATCCAAATATGATGGTCTTCAAAATCAGCTAGCATCTATACCATCACAGTTGGATACCAAGATTAGAGGTGCACTATGGGCTTTAGCCCTAGCCCGAGCCCGAACCTAGAAAAAGCCCGAAAAAGCCCAGCCTCAAAGAGCCCAGCCCGAAGCCCGGCCTGGCCCGAAAGTACTAAAGAGGCCTGAAAAGGCCCAGGCCCGGACCAGGCCGGGCTTAGCCCAAAGGCCAGAAAAAAGCCCGAAGCCCGGGCTTTTTAAAAATAAAGCCCGAATCCCGGGCTTTTTTAAGATAAAGCCTGGGCTTTTTCAAGAAAAAAGCCCGATCCCATTTTAAATTGCAATTTTTTAATATTTATATTTAAGTTTTTACTTATATAATATGTATATAACATATCTTGTGTTTACACAAATTATCTTTTGAATATTATGTATCATATATCATTTGAATACGTAAAGTTATTTATTCATCACGTACGTATATGGGTATATATTAAATTTAATTGATAGATACTTGAATAACTACAACAATATCGTTTATACCTTTTACTTGTAGGTGATAAAATACAACAATAACTTCTGTTTTACGCAATTGATATAAAATCATTATATTTGTATAGTACGAATAAACTCAATAAACAATTCGTATGTAAAAAATCAAAATAAAAAAAGCCCGTAAAAGCCCGAAAAAGGCTTTCAAAAGCCCGTTAGGCCCGTTCGAGCCTTAGTAGGCTTAGTTTTTTAGTCAAGGCACAGGCTTAGCCCGACCTGAGTTTTTTAGGCCCGGTCTAAGCTCAGCCCGGCCCGGACTTTGTGCACCTCTAGCAAAGATTACTGATGACACCAACTCATTCATCAGCACCACCAGCTCGACGATCTAAACCTTATCCCCTTAACAAACACAAGTTCAGATTTTCGTTGATCAGCTACCTTCCTCCATCTCTGAATCGCTGAAGAACAATGCTTTCACCTCCATTGATTGAGTTCATCTCCACAACGTTCGTAAATCTCAGATGTCTCACAATGCCGGTCTATCAATGTTTCACTCAAACAACAACACAATTGAAGCCGTTCTTAGGGCAATTGTTGTTGATATAACAACGGCCCCTTCTGCTCCACCATTGTTATGGTGGAGAAACAAGCAGCACAGTTCTCACTCGGGAGAAGTAGTCCCTGGCAAGAGGGAAAGAACTGGGGTTAGAAGCTGAATATACAAGTATTGAGAAACCTCAAGTTCAAGTTATTGCAGAAGATGAACCACAACTTGCTATTCAAAATATGGAACTTGAGAAAGCTATCATCTGCTGCCCCTAATACTGTGAAAGTTGTCAAAGAATCAACGACTATCAGTACCCCTGTCATTGATGCATCAAGTGTGGGGGAGCATACGACTACAAAGACAAAAAAACAAAAAAAAAAAAAAAAGTTGATCACTAATGAAGATGAAGATGAAAAGGAAGATAAACTCTTCCCCTCTGTTGTTGATAAAGGTAAAAGAAGGAGGGTAGAAACTGATGATGATAATTATGTTCAAGAAGAAATCAATAGAAGATCCAAAGATTTCAAGATCTTTGTGAAAAGGGCCATAGAATGTTATGAAGTTGAAAAGAATCACGATCTAACCAAACCTAAGGAAACTCTAGAAGCTGTTCAATCTCTGGCTAGGGAAATTGAAAAAGAAGGAGGTAAGGGCACTGATGCTGTTAAACTAAATGAGGATCTAATGAAAAAGGGAGCAAAAGAAAAGAAAATAAGAGATAATAGCCTAAAGAAGTTGAAACTCTACTTGAGCATCAGAAAGTCTCCTCTAAAAATCATTAAAGTTGCTCCAAGAATTCCTCCTCGTGAAAAATCATTTCTGGAACTGATCAGAGAGGGAAGTGACAAGGTGGAAACAATTTACATCTCGGATTTGAAAGAAATAAGATTCTCTAAGCTGGGTGAAGTCTACTCGTGTATTCAGAATGGGTCAAGTCAGTAAAAATCCAAGGTTTTAAAAATCATCGATGATCTGGTGCACAAGCTTAAACAACCTCTTTCTAAACAAAAGATTGAGCTTAACCGATCAAACACCAACGTTAGAGCTCCCAGTAAGAAGAAAACCAGAGAAGAGGAGCTGGCCATTATCAGGAGTCTTCAGCAACAAGGGAACTTACCTGACTGCTCGAATATAAATGTTTCTCTTCCTACAGGAGTTTATTTATTCCAGGATTGGTAATTAGACAACCTGAATATGGAATGTTCTTCTATGATGCATTTCATTATAAAGCATTTCAGAGAGAAAACCGCCAAGACCAAATATCTGATCGTAGTTCAGTTCATTGGAGAAGGCTACAACAGCGACAAGGAATTTCTGCAACTGATCAAGGATATCAGGGAGAGATTGGCCACCAATGATGAAGAAATCTTTCAAAATTTTAAAATAGAAATGTTTGATGGATGATTGTACTATAATGAACTCTCTATCTATGAATGTTTATTTAAGTATAAGTCAAGTTTTTCCATGTAATGATTTATAGTTACGTACTTAATGCAAAATGATGAAAAAACCCAAAAAGAATCAAATCGGGGTCATCAAAAACTAAACTCTAGTTTGATAAACTCGAGTTAAAGACTATCTTGTCATATATAAATAGGGGGAGTTTGTTGGGTCGCTGACCCTCCTTATGTAATTTATATATGACAATTAATTTATATATGACAATTAAACTTTAGTTTAACTGTCGTTGCATCTGTTAGCAGCGACCTCTTAAGTACAAGTCGTTGATCATCAGCAACGACCATCTTTGTAACTCATCTTAAGAAGAATGAAGTTGTAAGAAGCATGAAGCTGATCAAGAATATGTTTAAATTTGTCCAAGTCAAAGACTAAAGACAAACAAAGAGAAGGATTCACTGAAGTGGAAATAAGCGTTCTTGTCTCAATTAACCAGCGGTTAAGCTTCTATCCACCAAAGTATAAGGGTCTGACAAATACCCAGTATACTGGAGAAGGTTTACCTATAAAGGTGAATAATGGTCATATATATCTTGGGTAAAGATATCTACAACCACTTATCCACATTTACAGAAAAAGTACATTACTTTTTCTTATCCTAGGAATAAAATATACAATGTTACTATTCATAGGATGGGTTGTCCTTCAAGATCTTTGAAGATACCTTCAACCCGTTTATTCAATATGCATGCACATCAAGTTATTATCCAGCAAACAAAGCAGAGACTTTATTGCACTATAAATACTCTGCTCAACAACCGTATTGAATGTCGAATATGCATTAACTACGATCTTTGATTGAGCATATACTCCTGTTAGTCAGCGAGCTTTAGTGTCTTCACTTTGTGTAAGTGTTGATCAATGATAGTTATCAACGACCCTTTGCTGAGTGACTTATCGTAGTTCATTTTTTTTATCAAGTATTGTTTACTTAGACTAGTTTACTTTTCTTAATTTCTTAATTCCGTAGTAAGTAATTGTAAAGTGATTGTTTGATTTAATCAATAAATAATTTTAAACTTGAAAAATTGTAATCAACTCCCCCCTTCTATAATTATATTAGTATTAGTAGTTAATTGTCTTAACCTTAGTGGAGCAACAATATCTATGTTTTTAATCACCACTTGTTGCAACCTGGTTTGGCCTACCTTTTCTGAGCACACTATGCTTCTGAAGTTTCCGCTCATGCAGACACACCTAAATATCAAACACAAACAAATCATTGAATCAACTCTACCTTAACTTTTATGTGAGCATAATTAGGAACTTTTTGGGTTGTATGATGAACATCCCCCTCGAGTGTGATCTCTCAATCTCATTTAAACTAATTAGCTAATAACAATTCACCAAATAAAGGATGATACAATATAAATTCAGTTTACAGTCGTTTGGGTATGCACAAAGATGTTGCAGAAACATTGTAAATGTTGGTAAGAGAAAGTTGCAATATTCAGATTCAACAAGAAGATATTGCAAGATATCTAAGTTGTGAGATACTCACTTTCTTTTCATAGTGCAATTCGTTAAACTAATTCAATCAACATTAGTTTTAGGAGTCCTAAACTCTGCCTTCCAACATTCTACATCAAATGTGATTATTACGATACAAAGTATCAAAATTTCCCCCAATTTATGATATGGACTCGATCTCAGTCAAGTGCGCCTATGGTGGCACTAAAGCCTTTTGAACATCAAGTGCGCCTACGGTGGCAGGAGAGCTTCCAGTTTCGTTGCTCACGAGTCATGACAATCCTAATCTATCAAGAAATGGTGGTAGATCAACAATAAATGCACAATAAAACCAATAAAAACAAATCCAGACAGATGCCAGGCGAGTTTCTGACATAACTCGGCGAGTTTACAGTCTGAAAATCTGTATTCATTCTATTTAACTTTAAAACATTTAATTTTCCATATACTAATCCATCTTCTACCGGTGGAAGATTCATAAGATCGTTTTCCAATAAATAACATTGTAATTCATGTGTGATTATAAAATAATAAGTTCTTTCAAAAGTGATATTGAAAAAAATCATAATATAAACTTTTTAACTAAATATATTAATTTCACCGTTTCAACAAAAGCAATTAAACTACACATAATATTATAACTAATACATAGATAAATTAGTTGCACAAACGATCAATCAATAAAAGAAATCATAAAAAGAGAACAAGAGACTTGCAAACCATAGTACTACTTCATCAATCAAAGGATTGAATGCTCCTTATCGTCTTTACAATGCTTGTGAATGCTCAAACAGTAATAAAAAAACTGATATATAGAATATTTAGGTTATCAGCTAATGTTTACAAATGAAAATGTAACCTTTATTTATGGTAAGAGTCTGCCCAATTTAGCTCGGTGAGTATCAGGATTCACTCGGCGAGTAGAATAGAAGTTCGAATTGAATCATCTCTTTATCTTCTTACGTATCTAATCTTCATTAAAGTAATATACAAGATAGTCTTCAGCTTCCTAATAGCAGTCATATATATCTCTATCCCGAAGTCAGTTGAAAAATAAATCTGAAATAGGATATATCTTCTTCATTATGTCATTAAATAACTCTTTAGATATGTTTATCTTCTTCTGCTCGGTGAGTACAGGTAAAAACTCGGCGAGTAAACGCTCGGGAATTCTCCTAAATTGCATTTTAGCCCTCAAACATCTTTATCTTCAATGCTTCAGCTCTTAATATCCTAATTATACAAATATGAACCAATTAAGTACAAAATCTACGACAAATATCAAAAATAACTAATAAAAAAATATAAATAGTACATAAAAACATATACAATTATACACTTATCAATAGGCAAGAGAGCTATGAAGGTTTTCGCAAGAGCTTGGTTTCAATCAACAACGTTATTGGGTTCTTTGTGATAATCAAAATGCGATTTACGTTGCTAAGAATTTCATGCTTCACAATGGAACAAAACATATTGATGTGAAGTATAATTGGATTAGAGATTGTCTTAAAAATGATTTGTTTGAACTTGATAAAGTTCATACCAAGGATAATAGTTCTGATATGTTGACCAAGGCATTAGTAAGGGAGAAGCTCAAGCTATGTTGCTCGTTTGACGGGATAGGGAACTGTTCCTCAAAATGGAAACGGCGAGATTTTGTTGGGCTTTTATATGGGTTTCCAAATTATGAGGAAATATGATGGCTTACAAGATGTTTAAATCCCTTGTATGTTAGGGCATTTTAGAAGGAAAGAATGCAGCTTAGCCACTTTAAACAAGAGAGACTTTATCACATTTTTGATGTTGAATACGACGATCTCCAAAAGTTAATCAGTCGGATCGTCACAATTTTCGTTGTGACTTATTTCCCATCACATATAACCCGAAACAAACTCATTTACACCAAATTAAATAAAATAGTCTTACTTCAGTTCTTTAGAAGCATAATTTCACAAAAGAGCCTTTTGATGGCTTAACAAAGTTTAAATTTATGATGTTAAGTGACTCTCATAACAAACATCATAGTTCCGGAGGTGGTTACTTGATCAAGTACCTTCATGTGTACTTATATGCTTTCATTGGTCTTAATAATGTACGGGCATGATTGAAATATTTTTAATTCTGACTAACGAATAGATGATCATGGGTTTGAATTGTGTCATGATGTACATATTAGTGGTGGTTACAATGGTAGCTTAAAAATGCTATATAAATTCAGACTTTTTGTTAAAAAATTAGTGTTGGTTCATGTAAGCGCGCAATTGGCAAATATAGTGACCCTGTAAATTTAGGCTCATGTGCAAAAAGAGAACCGATGAGATTTATGGCTAGAAGCCTAGAACTCAAACATCAATATATATTAATGTAGATGGAATTCAAAAAGTAAATCTATCTAGAATAGCCAACGAACGATTTCTAGAATAGCCAATAGTTAGAACTTAGAAGGGTCATCTAGACCATAATCGGCCGCATTTGTTGATTCGGATAGTGCAACATTGGCATCAAGGAAAGCAATTTCCGCTCGAGCTTTTGCTAGCTCAATTTGTGTTGTATGAATTTGTTGATACAAAGACGATATTAGTCCAACACACCCATAAACAGGATCTTGAATTCGACATTTGGCCTCATAATACAAGGACTCCACTACATCACCCCGTAGGTGCACCGGCATTTCCTACATATAAGTTCATCATATGAATTAATACTCCGTAAATAATAACTATCAATTTCAAGATTTAAACAAGATTATGGTCAAGATATAGTATGATTTACCTCGAGCATTTTGGCAATGTTGCTAGCACCATAAATTCTATGAACGCAAGTAACTTTTTGAGGGTTATCATTTGGAAAATATGGTGTGAAAACGCAATCCGGAGGACATCTTCGTCTAAAATACTTGCAAACTGCACAACGAGTTGAAGTCATTTGATCAATTTATATGAAGATGTAAAATTAACCAAAAGAGACTCAAAATCTAGTATCGAGATCTTGAAGAAATCCAAGGAAGATATGCTCGATCATTTTCAACTTTTTATCCTCAAACTTTGTATTATGCATGGAAATAGCAACGGTTACAATTTTGTATTTTTGATTGTAATAAGGAAACTTAGGGGAACCAATTTGGTAAGTCATAATAATAATTAAACTAATTAATTAACAGTATGTAACGGTTACATTTACATATACGTTGCCATGTAGAGGAAAGGGTGTGCCATGGCCCACCAACAAGGCCCATGAACTTTTCTGAACTAAGCCTGTAATTAGTTATTGGGCTCCAAATAAACGGATTGACCCATACAACAACTACATGGCTTATATCCAATGAATACGTCACATAATTTGTCTTAAAAATAAATAGAAAGCTTCACGACAGATATGTATAAATTATTTAGATGATCTTAATGATGAAAGACAATCTCATGGGTGATGAAACTACAAACTAACATGGTATCAAAACAATATAAACTAGATAAATACTAAAATATATCCTCTAATACGTATATGTTACTCGTATTATTTCTTGGGTTTTCTTGTTGCTCGTTAGTGTTACGTCACTGACTATTCGGGTAACGTTATAATTCGATCAATTACTTATTTTGATAATTATTTGTAATTGCATCTTACTGATTTGGAGAAATAATTGCTGAGAGTTATAATAACAGATTCTTAATTTGATGAACACCAATTATCTCCTGCACACAAAGTGTTGCTATAATGCTTAAATGACAATATAAAAAAAAATGTTGTTTGGGGGTTATATAATCAAATATCATATATGTAAACATGATTTTGTATCTGAAATTTTATATGAAACAGTTGCATTGTGGGATGTTGCATGGTGTGGCAAGATTACATGAATATGTTTATTTGTGAAATTATTATGTTTTCGTTTATGGATTTTCATGATAAAGAAAAGCGATTCGAGTTTTGAAATGAATAAAATTTTGACAGAGAAGAGGGCGTGAGCTTTTAGAACTGATTTTATAGTAGTATATAATTTTATACCAAGGAAAAACAATGGCGTTATGTATATAATTTTATAATTTTATGAATAAAATGGTAATATATAATTTTATAGTAGTTTGCAAGGATATTGATGTAATTTAGATAATTTGCAATGATATATATATGATTTTTACAAACACATTATATAGTAGTTTTCCCGATTACCGGCCGATTTTTACAACAGTGTATATATATGATATATATATCAAGTATACCAAGGAAAAACAATGGCGTTACGTATAATGTAGATAGCATACCTTAAAATTACATTCTCTATTCTTCACTCTTAAAACAAACACATTAAAGTGTACGTGTTACCATCATATAACTAGCAAAATAGACCATAAATGTGTAAAGAAGTTTCCATAAACAGAATATTGTAAATAACAAAATAGTTGAGGGGTTAATATTGTAACTTTTCCTTATATAAAGCAAACTGTATACAACATTTATTATTCTTATTCTGCAAATAAATATCAAAAATGGAATTCTTTGAGAAGGCAGTAGCCGTTAAACTAAAAAGCCATCTCGACAAATACCTCATCGCCGGAGACGACTATCAAACCGTTTATCAAAGCCGAACCGCCGGTTCAACACGACCCGCACGATGGTTAATCGAACACGTGGACAATCACGTGATCCGTCTCAAAAGCTGTTACGGCCGTTACTTAACGGCATGCAGTACACCTGTACTTTTCGGAACAGCTGGCAATAAAATCATTCAATCAGTCACTGAAAACACAAGAGATTTAGCGATTGAATGGCAACCGATAAGAGATGGGTTTCAGTTTAAGCTGAAATCGTGTGTTGGGACGTATTTGAGAGCCAATGGGGCGATGCCACCGTGGCGGAATACGGTGACGCATGACGGAAGTTTTACGAGCTCAATGAATAATTGGATTTTGTGGGACGTGGAACCGGTTGATGTTATGGAAGATGATTGTGTTGTTGGGAATAATTGTTTAGCTTTAGTTCCGAGTTTTCCGGTGTCAGATGAAGTGTCTGGATCGGGTTCCGGATCGGGTCAGTCTTCCAGGTCGTCACCTCGGAGCCCTACTCTATCCATGAAAAAGGTACCTTTTTTTTCTTATCTTATTTTAATTTTGTTTATTTGCATAATAATAGTTTGACATGAAATTTGTGGTATTTAATTAATTATTAGCGATTTTAATAATTGCGTATTTTAGTAATATTTTATTTTATTTTATGGAGTGCTATATTTTACGGTAAAGAGAAGTAGTATACGAGACTAGAGTTAATAGCGTGTGTCAATATTTACTTTTATATATTTTCTATAAATTAACTAATTATTAAGTGTAACGTTTCATTTTCGTACCAAAGTTGTGTGGTTTTCCTATTGGAGTAATAATGAAATGAAGTTTAATTATCATACCGGTTGATATAAAACGTCATAGGTAATTATAATAATGGACACGTATAAAAGTTTCATTAAGTTTTTATATATGGGATGTGTCAAAGAATAATTTATAAATATTATTTTATATTATTATATGTTAATTAATATTATCATTATCATGCAACATGTTAATAGACAAAGTGTTATTAATTTGAAGAAACGTAACGGGTAATAATAGATAGATGCCAATAATGGTAAAACAAAGATATATTGGTGATCAACAGAAAGCTAACGGTGATTTGTTAGGGTAAAGGGGATTTCCCGGATAATTATATAAATAAAGAATAAGCGATTAAGCGTTACAACAGAACGTATTGTGACAAAATCACATAAGCCTTAACTTAACGCTAATCATTAAAGGCTAAGGGCATAAATACGACGAGCCGTATATGACAACCAAGCTAGCAACCACGATACCTCTAAGATCAACAAAAAGTAACGGTGATTTGTTTGATTATTCAAAAAGGGAAATTTTGTAGTTTAGGTAATTTTTGAAAAACATAATTAACAATAAATAGGAAAATCGAAAATGTTATTTATACAATTAGTTAAGTACTTGTATTATTGTTAGTTTTGACAAATCACTTGTTAACCAAAGAGTTTAGGCATAGAGTTCAATAAATCATAAATGATGCTTATCTAAACATTATGTAGAATTGCCATTTTTAATTTGGATTGTTAAGATTTAGTGTTTTCTTCTAACAATCACACAAAAACTAAAAACACTCACTTCATAGTTGTTTAACAATGGGGGATACAATCGGTACGGTTGACAATATATAAAAATTTACATAATCAGTCCATCAAATTTAAAATATATACAAATTCGGTCTTTTCACTTTGTCTAACGACACATAATTTAGATGCTATTAATAGCACATTATAAAAGTCTAAGTACCATTTGTTATGAAAATTATTGAAAGATTAGAACATAAATTGCACTTACTATTAAAAGGAAAGGCACGTTAACATGTGGATGAAAAGGCTAAATAATGGACCTCCAAACAAAATGTGAACACTGAGTTATTGGCCACTAAAAGATGTCAAAATTCCAACACTAATAGTGGATGGTCATTTATCATACAAGTAGCTAGCTAGTGCTTGCACATGTAAAATACACACCCCTAAATATGTTCCATCTTCTAGTGTACCACCTTTTCTACACACTACTTGTGATTATGCTTTCTCCTAGCTAGAGAACAAGTGGAGAATAGGAACAGTGGTAGTTTTGTCATTTTACAAAAAATTTCACATGTGAAATAATAAGTTTGAGACAATAAATACGCATTTAGAAATGTTAGAAACACATCTAGTTACGTAAAATAGCTCAATTTCAGTTATGTGTCCATTAAATATCAAATGAAATTTTAAAAATGCTTTCAAATGGTGGAATTGTCATGTTTTAGAATAGAAAATATACCAAACTATAAATCGTAGATTTTATTTAGTTAGAAAACTCTTTCCAAAAAAAAAATCCAATTTGTATGCGCTTTCTAATTTTTCAATATTTTTAGTCAAATTTTTGGAAAACTTAGAAATTTTCTGTAACTAAACGTGCTCTAATATTTCCTATTTACTTCTTGCATTGAAATTATATGTGTTTTTGTTTATTAAAAGCTACTACACTTTGTAAAAATTTGATCAAATCAAAAAAGGGCACTAGATGTGTTGTTTGATTTATAGGATTAGTTTGTATGGTAGCAATGTAGTTTACCAAACTCAAAAGAATTGGGGACACTGAGAATCAGATTCATGATAGCTTACAACTACGGACCAAATGATGGACCAAATTTAGTTGACCCTCCTTCCTCCCACAAGAAAACAAAAGGTTAAAAATAACCCTAGAAATTTTGCAATTTGTTGGATACAAAACATGCCGAGTCATATTGCGTTACATAACGAGCCAAGAAAACAAGATAGATTGATATTTTAAATGCAACAACATCAAATAACAAGTTTCCTACGTATAATATACGAGTCGAATACACACTATAAATGTCACACCTTAATTAATTACATTTTGACGCACTTAATCTTTACAAATACTTACTCTGTCCCATCCTCTCATAAAAAGTGTCCACAATAAAATTACACAAAGTTTAAGAAAAAAGATAATCAGTACAGAAGAGAAAAATGACAGTTTTACCCTATTTTTACTTTTTGCATAATCTTCTATAAATTAGTTTTGCGAAAAAGTTAAATTATGGGTAAATTAGTAAACTTAGTATATTACTTTTGTAAGTGGACACTTATACTGAGACAAAATAAAATGGAAAAGTGGACACTTATTTTGGAACAGATATAGTATAACCATTCATACAAAAAATATATTTTTATTTTATAAAATAAAGCAGTTGATCGATGTTAATTTTTTATACTTTTGTCACGTGTTATTTATATAAGGTGTCATATGACATCGTTACAAGTTGACTTATATACAATGTAAATAAATAATAAATTTGTTACACACAATTTACACTCGAATAATTAAGTATATATATTATAAACGTCCGAAAATTAATTGCATTTTTAAACACTTAATCGTCCGTAAAGATGCTAGCCTAAAGTATGAAAGTATCCGATGACATGTTGAAGTCCATTTTTAGGAAGTAGTGTGGTTGTGGGTTCACGTGACACCTACACTACATATATTCCACATTGGTCCCTGTGACTATGTGACACTGTTGTTTGTCCTTGCAATTTTCCCCTTTCCCGACAATTAAGTGAATCTTATTGGAAGTTGCGACTAAAAAGTTACTACTTTGAATTTCCAAAAAGTTACCATGTATTTTACTACTACGAATGATTTATCTCATCTTTACGGATACATGGCTAGGAAGACCATCTCGAATATGTATACTAAAATAGTGTGTTACTAACTCAGTCGCGGTTAAAATGTCCACTTTGACTTTGCATAATTTTAAAGTTTTTCACTAACTACACTTTTTACCGATCAAAAAACATATTTACCTACTAAAGTCTGTTTCGATTGGTTAAAAGATAAAAGTGTACACTTATTTAGAACAACCCAAAATAGTAATGTGCACATTTGTAATGGGACGGAGGGAGTATATTGCACTAGTATTGTGCAATATGACAAAATCTTAATAGAATATATTTACACTAAAAATAAATTACTTTAATGTGTTGTAATAAGTCTTTGTACTAAATCTTTTTAATTAATTTAAAACACATAACTAATCAATGTACGTTAAAATTTTAATTTGACTTAATTCTTTTATTTGGTTCAATAATAATCTTATATAAAAAAAAATTATTATATAAATAGTATTATATTATATATGGAGTAATAAGAAAATTGTTATTAAATATTGTGTATTTTGTTTCAGCTCGTTGTAACTCAAGTTTATGTAATATATTATTTTCAATAAAAAGTTTATTGTTTTGTGCATGTTTGTACTTATACAAACTATTGTATTATTTTCTTTTAAACAAATTGATTCAAACAAAAATTTCTTTTTAAACCATCGTACAAACTATATAAATAAAATTAGTTACACAAAATAAAACTTTTAAGACTTTTGAATCATTAAATTATTGATTAAATAGTAAAAAGAAAAAAATTATAGTTTAACTTTGTATGTTTCGTTCTTGTCAGCTCAACGCATCCAGTGAGTAAAAATTATATACTCATATATATTTTAATTATAGGGATTCATGTTTTAGTTATTAAGTTGTTATTAAAATGTGAATAGTACTTTATGCTAAGTTTAGTGCTACACCAAATATAGTGTTATTTTGCATTGATTTTTGATTGCACTATAATAGTCCAAAGTTTAGTGCATACACTTGAGTGCATTTTTTGCACTATTATAGTGCAAAAAAGTACAATTGGTGCACACTTTCTAGATGCTTTAAAAGACCATTTGAGAATTACTAGGTGGTACCACTACCGCAAATTTTCAGATTTTACATGTATGAGGAGTTCGAATCCGTGTCTCTGTATATGTGGGTGATTTGTGGACATGTGATTTGTCCGACGTTGTTGCTCCTTGCGGGTGTGGGATGTGTACAATTAAAATATGATACATGACTCAGGAATACCCTCCGAATTATCCCTTTACATTGCTAGTAAAAGTATGGATATTTATCCGGAAAATATCTCATATTATTATTATTATTATTATTGTTGTTGTTATTTCTATACACAACAACAAACAACATAATCTCGTGAAGGGCACAAACTCATAGAGGATGAAAATAAATTTAGAGAAAGGAAAGATGTAGACAGTAATACATTTATATAAATTTAGAGAGACTGTTTTCAGGACGATTTCTAACAGACGCGTATGGATGAAAATATCATACAAAAATTATAACATAAATAAATAAAATAAAATAATAATAAATTAAAAATAAGTAAAATCTTTAAACCCTTGAATGTTCAAAGTTCAATAAAAGTTTAAAATTTCCATAATTTTTCTAAAATTAGGAAAGATTAAAAATGCAGTTTTTAAAGAGAATAAATAAAGTTTTAAAGGCTACTTAAAAATGCAAATTATATACTTATGTTCGTTTTGAAACACGTTGTGTTTATTTAGTTAGAAAAGTCATGTGATTGTATATGGTCCCAAATAAACCTTTTTGTCACTGTCTTTAGTATATCAAGATATCAATTTGAGCCCGAATGGAGATTAGATGACGATGGTGGCCCGCTAATCACGAGCATCTATCTTTTGGACTCCTCGATCATGATCGATCTTAAATCGTACAACTGCTTATAATGGTCCAAATTCATGCAACTTTAAATCATTTGATAATGGTCTATCGGGTTTATTGTTTCAAAGTGTATTATACTTTGTCTTTTACCATTATATTTGACGTTCTTTCAGTTGATCTATTATATGTATTCAACATGTCAAATTCAATCTATTATATGTACACTTTCGTTTTTTGACTTCGACAATAAAGTAACTTTTCTTATTTTGGCCTTGCCAAAAAGGAGATTGTACATACAATAACGAAATTGACAAGTACAATGCATACAATAAAAGTTCTGAAAGTACGTTCCATACAATAGTAAAAGAGATTAACTATAATACACTTTGAAACAATAAACCTTATACTTTAATGTTGCATATGTAATTAGCACTTATGATTACTAAAGTCAACTAGTGTTAGGGTGTTCTGGATGAAGGCAAACATGTTATGGTTATTAGTTTATTACGTAAACGTAATTATTAATAATTACTAACAAATCTAAATGATGTCACCAAATAATATATCATCTAATACATTAGTCCTTATTGAGGATATATAACTAGTTTTAGAGTTGATTATTCGAACTGGTTAACTAGTTTAATTGTGTTTATGTCTAGAGTTGTGTTTTAATATAACAAATGCATATGCTAATAGTATTCCCTTGGTTAAGTGCACAAAAATGTAATTATTTATAGTCTGACAATTATTGTGTGTATCGAACTATTTGGGCTTCCATTGTGTATAATAAACTTGTTATTCATTGCCATTGTATGTAAGTTTTAGTACTTTTATTTACGTGTCAGCTGTATGAAGTGACACGTGGCAGCATTACAAGTTGACATGTCACCAGAATACATACAATAGCAACAAACTGAAAGTTTATTACACACAATATAACCCCGAGTACTTTGTTGCATACAATGAATGTCAGAGTATAAATAATTACATTTCCATATACTTAAGCCTATTCCCTTAGAGCGCATGAAGTGGGATACATTTATGTCAGGCGTTTATGGCCTTTAATGCCGAGAACCCGATGTTAACCGCTCCCCGCCGAAGTTGTTCATGCTCGAAGTTAAAGATGAAAATTGAGTTTTCAACTTTGATTTTTCGTGTTAGAAGTTTTTTTCATTTTCCTTTTCTGTTATTGGTTCAATAATATATTGTGGGCCCCCCTTTAAACATCAAGTATAACACTCAAAACTCCCCAAAAAATCGATGTTAAACTCCACTGCTATTAAACTTAACATTGAACCACTTCTCGTGCTCATGGCTAATTACCAAATCAAGTTTATCTGGCGATGGGCTTAGTTCTCATGAATTAGTAACCCACCAATGAGTTATATCGAAACAACAGCAAAAACTAATAAAACGAAAAATATTAATAACTAGGAAAAGAGAAACTAAACACTAAAACGCATAAACACTACAAAATCATGACGCAAGAAGATGACCAAACTAGAACTCAGTTAATATTGGCATTACCCACAAAAGAAAGGAGTCACACCAAGTCTCTTGTCTTTGATAATATATAATTAGATAAGAACACTATATATGCTACATTTTTTTTTTTCTAAATCTAAACTTGAAGTATGATCATTGCTTAATATGTTACTATATCATATCGACATAAAAACAAAACTAAGATACAAAAACAGGGTTTTTATTGGTCATCAAACAACACGTAAACAATATCCGTATGTAATACGCGTTTGATGAATCATATGTTAGTTTGTTTGCTTTGAGTTTGACACCAAACATATATAAATAACAGGTGAAGATGTTTGGAGGTACAATGACAGTGACAAATACCCAATTTCAAACTAAACTCACCAAATTCATCACCTTTTCTTTTCATTCTTTTTCACAGAAACTTCCTCATTTTCGACTTCATTTCCCTTCAAAGTTGATGATGATCAAACCACGACAACAACGATTACTCCAACACCCAGAATCACCTTCATCGATGGATCTACGTAATGCTAAGGTGGTTCGCTTAATAAGTCACCACGGTAAGTACCTCCACGCTAACCACGACCAAGTATCCGTTTCCCAAGACCGCAACAAGACTTCAAATAGCAACCGTTGGATCATCGAGTTTGTTGATGACACACCTGATGATGTCACCATCGTTCGTTTCAAGTCATGCTATAATAAATACTTAACGGCTTCTAATCATCATTATTTGCTTGGAATGACTGGGAAAAAAGTTGTGCAAACGGTGCCTAGTCGACTTGACTCGTCTGTTGAGTGGGAGCCGATAAAGGAAGGGAAACAGGTTAAGTTTAAGACGAGATATGGACATTATTTGAGGGCTAATGGCGGGCTTCCTCCATGGAGAAATTCGGTTACTCATGATATTCCTCATAGGACTATTACCCAAGATTGGATCATGTGGAATATCGAGATTGTTGAGACTGTTGCAGATTCGCTGCAGTTGGTTCCTTATTCGGGCTCGTTTACTTCCTCAGAAACCAGCTCTCCGTCGACTAATCGGTCAAAGTCCCCGACTTTCTCAAATCACGAGGTATGGATAAATAAACTGTCATCTTAACAGTCTGATTAAATTATTATTTATTTTTACTTTTTAACTTTGTTTCATTTTCGCAGTCGATTGATTCCCCACTTAAGAGGGAAGAAGGGCGAGCGATATATTACCATGTGGTATCTGAAGATGTTACGGAGATTGATGAAAAGTCACAAGGATTTTGCGTAAGTTTTAAAGGGAATGGAGTTAACGAGTTGACACGGTTGTTGGAAGAAGAAACGAGATTACACAACATAACGGTGTGTTCCCAAAGTCCATTAGATGGGAAGCTTTACCCGCTTCAATTGCAGCTTCCTCCTAACAACGTGACCATGAAAGTTGTCGTAGTTCAAAATTCTAAAGAAGGTGAGAAACAGTATCGCTTCAAGGTTCGAAGTTCCTCAAAGTCATCTTATGGAGGATACTTCTGATGAGTATAGATGCAATAAACCAATCAAAATTTTCGTTATTGTCAGCTTCAATATGTCTGACATGTGTATTTATGACAAATTTGATCGGTTTGTTTCAATTACTGGGGAGAATGATAGTAGTACGTTGTATAGAGTTATCAAGAAGAGAGTTAAATATCAGGGGTTTTCTTCAACAATAACTTGATCAAGGGCCTCAGGTTTACCTAAAGCTTCTGAGTTTACATCCTATATTTTGGTATTATCTAGTAAATTATTGGGATGCAGACATTTCATCAACAAGGATCTAGTTATCAGGTATCTAAATGAATAAGTACCTTGTAAGTTCTTAATGAACTTGTAGAAGCCCTTTACTATTTGTAGCTATAGAAGGGCCTGTTGTAACCGATAACTTCATAAATCTCGATGAACATTTCGAGTTGCTAATGACATCTCCCTTTCTTTTGCTATCATGTCATGATCCTGTGTACTACGACTACTTATATACATTCATAACATTTGGGTTGAATATATTTTTATTGTTCATGATTCCGCAGATGCAACCAAATACCGATAAGAAGCACTCATCCGCAATTGTTTAAAATGCATCATGGTTACTGACAAAGCATAGATGAATCTAATCAGCCATTTTCTGAAAGTTGCATTCAAATTGGGGCATATTTGTAGTTGCTTGTTCAATAGATGTCTAGTTTGTAAATACATGTAATATCAGAAATATGTAGTAGCTTTTTCAATAGATGAGTGAATCCTAATTGGTTACTGACAAAGCTTATTAAGTTTCAACTATAATTTTTGTGACAAAAATGACAATCACCCTCGATGTTCCTGCGTCTGCGAAAGGGAATCGTGCATAGCTGATTAATCACCCAACATCAAACTCGAGTTCAGAACTTAACCTAACATGCACGAATGTTGTAAAATTATTGTTTCACAAAAGGCTGACTTTGTTGCATTTGGTCGCGTATCTGTAAAAAGTGCCTGACCCTTCAAGACAGTACTGGTTCCAGAACAGTTCTCACTAATAAAAAAGCATTATTAAAATGCTATGGCAATTAAAAGTGATACCAATTAAAACATTAGATTCATAAACATCATTCGTCAATCCTTTTGGCAGCATTTCATTCGGCCACGCATGCCTATAAGCATTTCTCAACTCCCACCAATACGCAGCAACAAAGAGGACAAAATGGGGAGCAGATGCCATCAACTGATCTACCGAGCCTATGACATTGGTTCTTTTCTAGTGTGTTTCTGTGTGCTTGTGGTGGGGGTGGGGGCGCACCTCATCTGATTCTAAGAATGAGGATTGAGGACACTATTAAGTCCCAGCTGCCACTAAAATTCAACTTCTTGAGGTAGTCTTGCTCTTCCAGCATACACGTATTGCATTTCTTCCGTCCACGTCTGCAAAATCCCAGAAATGTAACTACAACATCCTTATTTACTCTGCGCTTTAAACTAAACCATAGTGAAAAATGAAAGAAACTTACCTGGTGACGGAAAGCAATCCTCAGTCGGGGTACATTGGTCTTTTGTATATCATTTCCTTCAGGTCCTCTCTTATAATACTTGCTTCCTAGCCAATGTTCCTGCATTAGTCACAATGTTAACATGTACAACCCTAAACATATGAGCATATAAAACACCTTCATTTCTTTAAAATCAATCAATACAGCTTTAAATTAAAGGGTTTATTGTTTCAAAATGTATTAAACATTATACTATTATACAGGGTGAATATGAAAATTCATGTTGTATGTATGTAAGTTCAAAAAGGGTTAGGTTCAACAAGAACCATAAAAGGTACAAAACTGTAAGAACTTTTAAATTATATGATTTTTACACATATAAACATAACAAATTGTATATAATGTTATTAAATGTTCATAATATTGACAAAAAAAAGTTAAAAACCACAAAATGCAAGTTAAATTACACATTATATGAAATTATGAATTGTTCACATGTGCATAGACCAAATGTGCACATGTGAACGAAAAAATATAAATTTGATTTTAATAGTAATTTTGAGGTTTTTCAAACTATTTTGCCTTTAATTTTAAACTACATCAATATTCACAAGTGATTGAATCTACTCACATGTGAAAATCTCTATAATTTAAAAGTTCTCGTAGTTCTGTACCTTTTGGTGGTTCTCGTTTGAACCTTTGACAGTTCTAAAATGTCTATTATATGCATTTAACTTACTATTGTACGTATAGAACTCACAAAAAAACATCTTTTTAATGTCGCAAAACACAACCAAAAATATACAAATATACGTTTTAGAACTTAAATACATACAATAAGAATTCTCAAAGTGCGCCTCATATAATAAGTAAAACGTGAAAAGCTCCATACACTTTAAAACGACAAACCCTAAATTAAAAAAGAAAAGGTTGATAAATCTTTTTGAGGATCAGATACTGTACCTTGGCTGCATGTGAGAATCCAGACTGGTAAACAGAGTTTCTTGCTATCTCACAAAGGTCGCATGAACTTAGCTTCCAAACCTGAAATGGACGATTATGTAAGACGAAACAAATACAACAACTCAGCATACAATAAAACTTGCAACACAAAGACGAACTAAACCTTGGCTGCAACACCATATTCTTCCACCAGAGGTTCTTTTGTTAGATGAATTTGCAGTGGATCATCAGTCGATAGTGAAACATTCAAGCCACGCTGGAAAAATATGGGAAACGGGTTGCGATGGTAGTCCAAAAATAGTGAATTATTGCTGAGGGGAGACATTGCCAATCCGATCTGAAAAAGTTAGACTCTTATTATTGCTACCTAACACTTATAGTAATCAATCTTATCATCCATTAACAGTTGTGCTAGTGAGTTGGTGCCTAACCTGCGCAAGATAGTACAAATACTGTAATACAGGAGATTTTCGTAAATTAATCCCGTGTGAAATATTATGGCATAGAAGGAAGCCCGCTGCTAAATGGTCAATATCACCTGCCTGCAAATATTGAAATTGTATTGTAACATAATATAAAGGCAAACTAGATTTAAGAAACGGAGAACGAAAAATGAGAAATATAGGTGTAGTTAATAACCTCTCCACAATGAGGTCGCAATTTAATTGTTGGCAGTCCTTTAGATTCACGAAGCTGACATAAGGAACGGGATCTCAATTAACAAATAACAAAAAATCTAGAGTAAAAGAAAAGTATCAGAGAGCAAGAACAAAATACCAACCTTATTAAGGGTATAGAGGTTTGCATAGCAGTAATACGCATAATAAGAATATGCAGGATTGAAGTCATTCGTCCATTCAGCTGGTGTTGGCATATGCTTAGTGGGCCGCCTTTCAGGTTTGCTTTCATCGTCCACAAGGTCAAGCCCAACAACCTATAATAAAAGAACATTAGTTGCATAGAACCTAACATAATAGCTCGCCAATAATATAAATAGTATAATTTACCTGCATTAGAAAAATGTGCAGTTCAGGATGAGATTTCGGGTCAACCGATACTTCAAAAAGTGGAATAAACACATTGTCCAAAATATTCTGGAAGGATGTCACTGTTCCCATGCTCTTGTAAATGTTATATAGTCGTGGAAGCTAAAAAGTGACGCCACACAATCTTTTAGTAACAAAAGTAAGTATATATTAAGAAGAATTCAGTAATATAGGTGTGTCTTGATGCATACTTGAATTAACCAAACAGCATTATCACTGTATATTGAATTGTTGATGAACCAACTTGCCAACTGATCCCATTCACTTTGCTTCCTTCCATATATAGATACCCTGTATTCTGCCACCTGGTATTTAGTTGCATCAAGATCGGATAGAACTTCCTTCGTCAATTCTCCAATGAAACGACCTGATATCACAAGAAATTACAATACTTTATATGTTCAAGATTGAACCCATAATCTTGTTAAGCATGTGGAAATTTTATATATATATATATATATATATATATATATATATATATATATATATATAAAATATATCTACATCTACATATACTATAGAGTATATATGATTGATCTAAAATTTGCCACGTAAGCAATCATGTTATGTATGTGACAATCTCTCAAAATTTGCCACGTAAGACATCAATTAGCTTTAAATTGTTTAAATAATTATATAATTAGAATTAGATTAGATTAGATAGTTATTTGAATTGGAATTTCAATAGGAAACATCTTTAAATCCATGTACACAAATTTCGTTTCAATAATAATAGCAAGTAATAAAATAATTTGTTAAATTTCACACTTTGTGGCCGTGAAGCTTTCCCGTTAGTATCCAAATTATTATAAATAAATATTTGGCATTGATATCTTTGATCGATGCCTTTGAATCGTAGAATAATAACATTTTACTTAATTAAACATTATCACTGTAACCGCATTTAGTATTAAAACTTTAACTCCATTCATGGTTTTCAAGGTTAGACTAGGTTTCTTTCTTATCTCTGTCTTTCTTTCTTATATGCATTTTTTTCATTCTCATGTGGTATGTATGTTTTTCTAATTCTAATTCTAATCCTATATATATATATATATATATATATATATATATATATATATATATATGTTTACCCTTTCTTTATGTGTAATAGGTTTGTATTGAAAATTTTGTTGTCTTTTTTCTAATGTAATCTATGGATCATTAATTTGTTGGAGTAACTAATATTGCTATAAGAGAGTGTTCTATTAAAATTTGAGTTCAGAGTTTATGTATTCCACCCAATTTATTGCCTTTAGTTGTTATGTGTTGTTTTAGATTAGAGACAAATTTCTACCTATTCTAATTATTTATATATCATTTCAAATTTGTTAATAGTTAATTGTATCATGTATTGCTCTCATTAAAATAAAATTATCAGTTGTATGGTGAGATTTCTGTGCATCACACGGGTTTCATACCTAGTGTATATATATATATATATATATATATATATATATATATATATATATATATATATATTACAACAGACAGACCTTGAATCAAATTGTCTTGCTTTAGAAATATTTCTCTAAGTCTGCTCTGTCCACAAGGGTTGTACTTGAGATTGAATTTGTCAAATCGGTGAAATGTGCTCTTATCGGCATGAACATCCAATAAGTCGACATTTAAATCATACCTGAAGTCAACTTCTAGTCATGAGAAAGCCACTTGAAGAGGTAACAAAGAATAAAGATACTCAGTTAAATACTAACCCTGTTAAGTCCAAACTTTCGAAAACTTCTTTCAGTGTAAGGTATTGTCCATCACGGAATATCACAACCTGCAAGTTGCATTAATGTCATCTCATTTATTATAAACAAAGGAACTTCCAACCCATGTCGATTTAAGGATTATGAAGAGAATACCTCATCAGGTTCTTTTCGTAATTTTGACTTGATAAAACGCAGAAGGTGTTTTTGGTTCATGCAAGCAGAATGATGCACATGGGTGTCAACCTTTCTGATATTGTAAAAGTCACGATGGGGTGCACCTTTTTGAGCTAGAAATTCGCTATCTGCATTCACTAGCAGATGAAGACGGAATTTCTGCACGGTATTCGGTATAAGGACACAAGACAATGATAAATTAAATCAAATGAACAAACTACTAAGTAACATCAGAACACGTCACCTCTTCAAGAAATCTTAGTCGATGATAACATGCTGAGCGAACATTTCCAACAGATATTATTTTGAGAACATGATGCATGTCAGTGAAAAACGTTGTTGCACTTGGAACAGGGAAAAGATCAACAGGATCTGAAAATTGGGAACAGTTAATTCACCAGTTAAAGAACCACCGGAAACCAGGATCAAGCTAAATGATCATGTTTGTGTGTTGGGCATACCATTTTCACTTGCATAAACATGTACAACTCCATCTTCCATCCTGAAATGGTGCTGCTTGCAATTTAGAGATAAATAGTAATTAAAAAAAGTCAAAGCAGAAATGCTAAATTAACAGGGAAACTAGAAAGGCAAAAGGTCAACTTACTTTAGTTGACTCAACTGGTACGAATCGAAATGGATCACTTTTAATATCAGATAAACAAGACTCTCCCGCATGTTCTTGTGTCCAAGGAACATGTGTTTCCCTGAACACATATTTTTCCCGCAAGTCTAAGCATTCACGTATCATTTTCCTTACTTCTTCCTCTTCACGGTTCAATGACTCTGGATCCAAAACAATAAAGATCTTGATATTAAATAAACCGTAAAGTCAGAGGCAGTAAATTTAGACCAGTAATGTAGATGTTCACAACACCGTTCATCATAGCTGCTTGTGGGAAGATCATTTTAGGATCATTGACAGGGATGTTCTCTGAAGAAATTTCACCCTTTTCACAACCGTGATCTACTGTTGAATTGTTTGCATGCTCAGCCTGTGACAGGACCAGAGACATATTCTGAATGTTCGAATATATATCCTGAAATAACATAAACGGTAGTTAAATGTTAATAACTTCTTAATCATATCTCCATACATATCATGTAATCAAACTCCATATCCATTTGAAAATTACATGGGCAGAAGAGATGACGCCCTCCTCAAAATACTGACTGTCCTCCCCAACAGCAGTCTCAGTTCCATCATCATCAGAATTATCAGCACCATCATATGCATAACTAGCTGGTGATCTCGGTGTATGAATTCTACCAAATGAACCCACCCTTGTCTTAGAACTAGCTTGATGTTCATGATGATTGTCACCTGCACAACAAAACATGAAACCTTACTTTCATTCTTATAACCACACATCCCTGCATTCGGATTTTACGCCTTACTAAGAGCAACTATCAAGCAGACTACCGGGACCAATCCTTTAACTATTCAATCTAGTAACTTCACGTTAGGTTTTCACTATTACTCAATAATCATAATCATGTGCCAATATATTTAGCTTATGCTATCGGATCCCCTGTTTTTACTAGAACCTAATTCCTCTCTTTTTCCACTTCACCTTAAATCGTTTTTTTAGTCTTCATCATTTTGTATCTTGTCTTTACCACGAAATGATATAAACAGATAAACTTACAAAGATGACAGTTTTATATCTCAAATATACATTGATACAAAGATTCATAATGCATATTTTCATATAAGTTGACAAATTGTAGATGCACAAATCAACAGTTGTGGTTTTGTTGACTTTAATGCTTCAAACTGTATCTGTATTAAACATTTCAATTTCAATAGAGATATAAAGGTATAAAATACCCTGAATTTGTCATCTTATAAAATACACTTCAAGATGGTTATTAAATAACTAATTTCTACAAAAATATTGCTTATATCTGTATCCAATTATCTATCAATATTTATAAGTGTATGTATAACTGAACATACCTTGTCTATGACTGTTGTTCATTTTGAGAGGAGGTAAGTTAGCTAATTTATCGAAAGAACCGAATGATACCGGAATACTAACTCTATCATTAGCTAACCCTACATTATTAGGCAACGAACATGACATACGATAACAGTTACTATTATTATTATTATTCATCATATCCTCATCATCTTCATCATCATCAACATAATTAATATTGTTACTATCAGTATCAATTTCATCTCCATCTTCATAACCATAATAATCATCTTCGTTACGATCAGGCCGTCGACGGAGCAAAATGAGACGATCGATAACCTGATCAACACTGCGTTTGTGTATGTAAAAAGCTGAAATTGCCATTACTGATGCTCCGAATAAAGTAGCTAATGCGAAATGAATTGGTGATATTGAAGATGATGATGAATCCATTTTTTAATTTTGATTTTTTGTTTAGACAAACAAGGGTTTTGATTGAGGGTTTTGTCAGAAAGAAATGAGGGATTGAGGAAGATTGGTATATATAGTGTTACGGTCTGTGAGTGATATATGGGCTTTTGTGTATGGTCCTACATGTGGACTTATTTTTTGGCCCATATAATAAATGAAGAATGATTTGTTTTCGTTTGTTTGGAAAACAAAAGTAAAATGGATCGATAATTTTCTTGTTTGAGAGAGATTAATTGTGCAGATTTGTGCAAGAGTCATTTGGTAATTAAGTGAAAGTGATGGACTAAAATGTAAATTGTATTTAATGAGTCAAGGGTATAATCGTCACTTGATTTATTACCTCTAACATAAAAATTCAATCAGCCTTTTTCTTTTTTTGTCACTTTCAGTTAAACCATCTCTCTCTTGAATCAAAACACACACACAAACATACAATCTTCATTCCTAAAAACTCTTTATTTCAAAATCTCTCAAGACTTACAAGCTCTAATTTTACACACAAAGCACTTGTAATCATTCATTTTTTTTACAAGATCACAAAAGTGACGAAGGAAACGCATGATTCTGCTTAATTTCAAAAGCGATCACTCGAAGAAGAAATGGAACGAAATGGTAGCTCGTAAGTGGATCTGTAACTAAGTTGTTTCATTTTACAGTTAATATCTTTTGAAATCATTTTTTTAGTTATTTAACTTACTATGTGTTTATGTAATATTTCAGCCACTAGGAGAAGCCATATAAAAAAAATAATAAAAGCAGTACTGATTTTGAAGAAGAAAATAAAGAAGTTAAAAGAGTAACAATAGTTATGTATTATGTTTACTACATGTTATATTTTCACTGCATCTTATTTTTCACACTTTAGTACAACATCTTCAATGTACAACATCATGCATTTTGAATTTTTGTTGATTTTGTATGTTTTACTGCATTTTCTATATGTTTTTGTTGTTTGTATTTTTGTATACTAGATGAGGATCCGCGGTAATGCAGGCTACGAAATTTGAGTTTGTAAAATTTAGTTGTTAATTAAAAGAGTTATTTATTTGTTGTGTTACAAGTATGATACAATAAGTAAACCAATTTTGACATAACTTTTCATGTTGAAGGATGCTAATTTAACATTGTATTGTAATTATCGAATATGTTTACGTAGACAGCTTGGCTTAGGCGAGATGACGTGTAATTGAGCGTATGTGAATGCATCAACATTTCATAAATATTTGGTGATTAATCACATCACATATAACATAATTGAACCTAGTATGTCGTTCATATCTGTGTTCTATTAATACAATTTCCATTCTTCAACATGTAACACTGTCATTCGTAACTGTCGCTTGAAAATTTCCAACACATTCAGCAAGTTCATAGTACCACAATTATATTCTCTTTACAAAGCACCATGCAATGATCCAAGGTTTTAATTGCATCATTACAACTTGGACACAAAACCATTGGTATGCAAGTTTCTCTCGCTGATCAAGTTCCATTTGTACCGGATTTTTACATTTGAGCAGCCACCAAATGAATATGTTTAAGCGGCATCAATTTATTCCGGCACGTTTGCTGATTCGATCTTGCATTTGTCACAATCCTCTCATCTAACATCCGTGATAATGTCTTCACCGATAAACTGTCTTCATTTTCCATGACCATTTCCACTTATCCCTATTATAATTTGCATAAGTAAAAGAAGATAATATATTTTCCATGACCATTTCCACTTATCGCTGATCACCTCTGTATATCTGGAACTAAGTTTGAGAATCAGCCTTTGACTTTCTCAAATTCACTTTTGTGATTGGTTCAGGGTTTGATCTTCCACCATCATTTTGGCATATATTTTTCTGTCTCTGTCATCTCATATTTTGTCACTAACATCAGCAATTATCTTTCCTTTCCTTTCTTTTCACTGGTCTTGGAGGTTTTGTTGCTTTCTTTCCTTCCAGTTTTAACATCTGTTCTTCAGCCTCTACCTTTTTGGCTAGTTCAATGGAACGACAAGGAGCACTCAATTACAATAGAGTCTAGTAGTCGTTTTTTCAATTACATGTGCGATACAAACATGCCTTTACTTAACTTATGACATTAGTTGACTAGACTAGGCTTGCCTTAGTTGTCCGCTATAAGATAGCTAATTTCGGGACCTTCGACATAAACAAGCTAGTGATATATACACGAAATACATGTAGGATCATCACTAGGACCTTCATACTTGTCGACCATTGATGAACTGATCGGATTAACCAACCAAATCAAAATTAGCTTCAGTCATTATGTATCGAATAGAAGCAAAAGCATTGGTAACGATCAGACAATAGTAAAAACAATAGTAAAAGGCCATAGCAAGTCCTATTGCCACTTGTACTAGAAAAAACAAGTAAGCGTAATTCTCCTAGACAATTTAATCATTTTCACATTGCTTCGAGATTGATTATTCTCCTTAAATTTGAACAACAACGTCTATAATTTTAGATGAATTGTTAAGTTCTCATAGAGTTATGTCTAGAAGCCATAAATGATGAGTGTAACCAAAGACAACCGATCGAAATTGTATACCTACTCACTTGTACTACAGAATTTGGGACCCTTCAAAGCTAGCCAACATAATGACCCACAAATATTAATTTAGAATTGTACATTGTCACATTGAATAGTGAATACCTAGTGTCAACACATAAACATTAATATACGTGGACCTACTCACCTTAACTACAAATAATATAAGCCCTCTTTGATTTACTCCTCCTTCCATATTTATAAAAATATGTCCATATTTTTTTTTTACGTCTATATTAATTGTTCACTTTCAAACGTAGGTGGGTATATTTAACTTAAATTTTTATCTTACCCCTACGTTATATAACTGTCATCTTATACAAAATTAAAGTGTAATTATGATATTTTATTAAACTGAGTAGACAATATATATTTGACGAAGGAAGTATGATTTTACACTCACAAGCCAAATTGGATCTCTATTCCTTCGATGATGATATATGCTCCTTTAATTTGCACGATCCAAAAGAGAGATTAGATTTTACCTAATTTCATCTAATATATGATAATATGGTGCCTTTTCATATACTATAATTAAAAGTCTATTATGTATATAAACTTTTGTAACATATATTATATATAAACAAATAAGAATAATTGAAAGTTGAATACGTATAATAGAGGTGCTAAATTCATGCACACGATAATTTGTTTAATATAAGAGAGTATAATAAAATCAGGGTGAGCAGAAAAACCAAATTGTAACCAAAATAATTGAACTGAAAAAATCGAACCCAAAGCAAAACTGGCAGTTTGATTTTTTGATAATATTTCGTTTCGATTCAGATTTTACCGAAAAATTGAATCAATTTTTAATTTCTAATTAACTAGATATCTTAATTTTATATTTGTTATACAAATTCATAGATTATATTTAGTTTATTGATAATGTTATTGACTCATGAACTTACAAGTATTATTTCAACTATAAAATTGTATAAAATTGTGTATCTAACCTATTTTTTGAGATAAAATTTTAAATTGTAGCTAAATTATAATTGACTAAATGTGTTGTTAAATATTTGAGACCATTGATTAAAGTATTCTAAATTATATTGTATAATTATGCTTATTCTAGAGTGTTTTCCATTACAAAATACTTCATAATATATTTTTGTTCAATATTGTAGCTCAAATATTTAATTAGCTCGGTGTAATATTTGATTATAAATCAAAATAACTCAAGAGAAATAAAAAAAAAACCCGCAAAGAAACTGAAACCGAACAATTTTAATTATTAAAAATTGAAATATTCAATTGGATTTGATCTTTGTGAAACATGAACGCCCATGTATGATCACATAACGATCCATTTCAGAGTGATCGAGAATCGTAAAACACGTACAATTATTAGTGATTTGATAGTGCATGCGTTGAATTGGGATTGGGATCGTCACTTTATATTTGATGACTTTAAAGTGCATCACACGATATGATATTTAAACGATGTGATTCTAGAAGATAACAAAGCATACAAACAATATGGGCGGCCAAATTAAAGAGACCATCACACGACAGATATATAAAAAGAAAGATAAGATCATATTCATATATAGGATTAAACATATGTAAATACTATTATTATTATTATTTTTATTAATCTATATTATAATTTATAATAAATATGAATATGAATATTGGGTAAGGTTCAAAATGAATACACTAATGAGAATGGGAAAACCAATAAGAACGCATCACGTGTCATAAAATCCATTTTCTCCCACGTTTTTAAAAATTAAATATCTCCCAAACGGTAAGTCGAAAAATCATAAAAATTGCACCATAAAAATCAGCGTTTTTTCTCTTCAATTAGAGATCTCACGAAGTATACTTTTCGACAATTTTTTTTCATTTTCGTTGGGTTTTGTAAACGAGTATCACATGTGTTACCTGCATGTAATACATGTGATACTAACGAGTACCACATGTGTTATTAATATTGTACAATCATAAAAAAAGTCACCGAAAGTATATCATGTGAGATGTCTAATCGAAGTGAAAAAAAAATATTGATTCTCATGGTACAATTTTTATAATTTTTCAATGAGCTATTCTTGAGATATTTAATTTTTAAAAACGTGGAGGAAATGGGTTTTGTTATACGTGGCACATTCTTATTGGTTCCCATATTCTCGACACTTTTGTCATTCTCATTTGAACATCAACCTATGAAAAATATCATGTATACTAACTTACAATTTACTACAAAAGACAGGCATATTATACATAGAACCTTCTATAAAGAGTTCGCATTTAAATTTAAATAAATTATATAACATTAATTGTCTGTTATATTAAGTTCCTAAAAGTACACCCTTAACGATTAATTAATTATCGTTAATTACCATACAAGGGAGTGATAAGTTGTTTGTAATCATAAGTTGTACGTTTGAGCCCAGATAATAATGTCTTCAAAGGTTGTGTTTGCATTGTTAATTGTTTTCTATTATTGGAAATGAAATAATTATGGTATTTCTTTTAAAGGTTTTTTTTCTTGAAGGTTTTGTGATAAAGGTGTTTTAGGAAAAGCGATTGCTACAATGATATAAAAGCTTTTCAAAGCTTACGAATCAGTTAAAAACTACTTCCTCCGTCTCAAATAAGTGCTCACAATCAGTTTCCATAAATTTTAAACAATTACATTGTTTGGTGTGAAGATAACACTTTTACACTTGCTTTTTGTAAAGACTCTCAACTATCAGTTTTGAAAAAAGTATATTGATGGTTAAATGGTAAAGTTAATATACTACTTTTTAAAGTTGACACTTATTTTGTGAAAAACTAAAATGAAAAGGTGGACACTTGACTTACTTAGAGGTCTCGTATCCGAAGCTCGATCTTTGACGACGTGAAAAATCAAAAGCTTTGCGAATAGAAGTTGTGGATGACTTCTAGCCCGGATTTTGACCGAGGCGAACCACTCAGCCGATGAGTCATTCCAAACGTCTTACACAAATTCTACACTTTTTTATTTCAGATTTAATCCATTCATATTACATAAACCCGTTGAAAAGTTTTGTATCATTGAAGCAATAATTTTTTTCTAAAAAAAACCTCTTACCTATACAAAACCTTCTTAAAAATAAACTTCGTTATCTTTGTGAATAATATGATGAAAAGACGTCGCTTTCTGCATCAATATGCGAAAAGTAAATTATTTAACTATTATTTCTCTATTATCAGCAATCATTTCAGGAGAAAAGTTTAAATATATTTTAAATTATGATGAAAGATCACATATATATGCCTAACAACGAAAGTGAAATTTTCATAACATGTGATGATTTGTAACCAATATTTTTAGTGGTACACTATCAAATATTTTTTAATCATACTATAAAATATAAAACACATTTGGTGGTATATTCGTGATGTACAAATTACTTACTTGTCATATGAAAGGATAGAGTATAAGAACAATTTTTATTGCACAGACATAAAAGTAAATGTAATGCATTTATTGGTTGACATGTATATTCTCATTACTAGTTTTATTAGTTCAAGTTTTCATTTTCACATTTTTAGGTCTAATTTTAGACCCGTATAATTAATTTTATCTATCATTATTCTTTAATAAATATTTTACGATTTTTCAGTTTATGTTATATTTTTTTTAGAAAACACACTTTATTAGCAACTTCACAACTTCAATCTTTCACCTCAACCGCATAGAAAAAACAACGATACATCAACTCAACTTATGTTTACTAGCAAAATGCCCGTACGAAGCACCGGATAAAAAAACTAAAATACATGTTCATTCGATATATAGTATGTAAATTATAAATAAAATATTTATATGACAATGCACTACGATATGACATTTTTTAAAAGTAAAAAAATCACCTCTTTCCCTTTTTTAAAAAAAATTAAAAATAAAATACCCTTTGTTATATATATATATATATATATAACAAATGTCGTTACAAACTCGATGCTTAGATTGCGAGTTACGACTATCAAATTGCATTCATATGGTAAGATGCAAGTTTCGATATGTGAAGCATTATGTATGTAAAATTGAAATCATAAAAGTTGATCAAAAAATTGAAACTCTTGAATATAGGAATTGACAATATATATACGAGATTAAAAATGTAAATACATGCGTGAATTTATAATTTCATAAAAAAAATACCATTAAGAGTTTATTTTTAATTTTTTACGAACACTTAAAAATCATCTAAAATTGGGTAAAAATGATTTTGGAGGCTTAGGAGATGAAATTTGACTACAAACAGTTGACAAACCGCCTATGTTCTTCTCGTTTGACCATTTTGTCTATAATTGTCACATCCCGTAATTAATTACGCTTAGAAAGTTATGTCATATCTATACTGTAATAAGAAGTTTGGTCCAAAGGTCTTAATCAATTAAAAAGGGGGACAATATAAATTACAATATTACCTTTCAAATATCTTAATTAATATTTGAACACTTATAGTTAATGCAATAAATTATAAAAGTTAATATTACCCTTCAAATATCTTAATTAATACATCATAATTAATTATGTTACAAAATAGTTAACCTCATAATTTGATTTTTTTATATAACCGATGTAACCGACATAACATATTGATAGATATTAAAATGTCAGTTACGATTGTTTAAATATAATTAGTATCGGTCAAAAGTTGAAATATATGCACAAGAAATACAATCTTATGTACTCGTATATAAAGAGTTAGGTATGTTATTCAATATTTAAAATCTTTTTAAAAAATTTAAATAACTACTACATACTATATGTGCTAATAGAATATCTAATGCCAACGATACTGCCCTTTTAGGTATGTTATTCAATATTTAAAATCTTTTTAAAAAATTTAAATAACTACTACATACTATATGTGCTAATAGAATATCTAATGCCAACGATACAACCGTTTAACAAAATTATTTCTTACCATTTTATAATAGTTACTATTAGTTACTTCTATATTATCCCTATCATTACTATCTATTGCTATATTATTATATGTAAAAATATTGAGTATCTTAAAATATTTAAGTCTTACTTCAAATCAAATCAGACTTACCAATTTTCATACAACTTAACCAATTTAATCACTACCATCCAAATTTGTAATCAACTAAAATGTATTCTTAATTCTATAACCAGCACAACAACCGATTACGCTTATATATTGTAACTTATTACACCTAATATAAACAACAATAACAAATTGAGTTACTAATTGAAAAGATGGTGGAACCAAAAGTCGTGAACCATTAAAAGTTTGACATAAAAGTTTGACATAAAACTACTTTTTCATCTTTTACGATTTACCTTACATGCTTTGGTTTGCAAATTCTATATTGCTAAATTTTATAAACGTCAAACAAACTTAAGTGATACATGATTCGATACGCCGTCAAATAATAATATTGTTCGTCGCATTGCGCGGGTATTCTTCTAGTGTTGTTTGGTTTAAGTTTCAATGATAATAGTATAAATGAGAATTTAATATATATGCAAGGCTATGTTGGTAACTTCAATTACACTTTTTAAATATTAATAATAATTTTAGGGGTAAATTAGTGAATTCTCTCTTAAAAAAATATTATAAATGTATTATATATTAGTATAGATAGATATAGAAAAACTTTAATGAATTAGAATATAATGTCATATTCTTATTACTTTTAAAATTTAGTAATGATATATTAACTTTTGTAATTAATTATCTTAAATTAAATTTAGGTGGTTAAATATTGAATAAAATAATAGAATGACAAATTAGTCATCTACTACTTCTCCCTTTTAATATTTTTGCCCAATATATGGTAGGATAGATAACTTGATTTTAAATTTGATTTTGTTAATCGTATAATTAAACAAATAAGATTAGTGATTTTATATATATTGTTCATGTTGATTTTTATTATTTATTAATAAAATGATATTACAAATGAATAATTTTTGAATGCAAATGTAAAAACAAATGTTGTGTTAACTAAAAACCGAATCAATTAAATGTAGTGTAATTTTTGGTTAACATTATGTGACGGATGGAGTAAAGTGAAAATGGGTCGAATAGCTCAAAAACCATACAAAATACTGTTGGTAACATGTTTGTCTCATTCCCACTTTCCGTACATAATTGACACACGCCGTAACTCATTACGGTTAAAAAGTTATGTCATATGTTTATTAGTTTGAGTCTCAATGATGATTGTATAAATGAGAATTTAATATATATGCAGGGTCATGTTGGTAACTTTAAGTAGAGTTTTCAAATATTAATAATAACTAGTTTTAAGACCCGTGTGTAAATACGGGTTAATGTAAAAATAATACATATTTTAGTTTTTGATTGTACTAAGCATAGTTTTTCTTTGATGAATATAGAGTTTTAAACTCGTGTATACACATAGTTAACGTAAAATGAAACTAAGTATAATTTTTCTTTTATTAACTGTTAAATGAATACTTCATCCATTCATTGTATTTAATATATAGAGTTTTAATTTAAACTCGTATCTACACATAACACATTTAATGTAAAATGAAACTTAAGTATAGTTTTTTAATTATTATTAATATAGAGTTTTAAACCCGTGTATGCACACGAACACTGTTAAATGAATACTTCATTCATTCATTGTGATTCATATATAAAGTTTAAATTTAAACCGTTTATACACGTGACACAGTTAATGTACAATGATACTTAAGCATCGTTTTTTTTAATTATTATTAATATATAATTTATAATCTATGTATGCACACGATTATTGTAAAATAAATACGTAATTCGTTCATTGTAAGTATGTAATGTATTAAATAAATATTTTTATTTGTTTCATAAAGTTCTAATGATAATAATCACAGTTAACGTACAATGATACTTAAGCATCTTTTTTTAATTATTATTAATATGTAATTTTAAACCCATGTATGCACCACAATTATTGTAAAATGAATACGTAATTCTCTCATTGTAAGTATGTAATGTATCAAATAAATATTTTGTTTGTTTCATAGAGTTCTACTGATAATAATAATAATTAATTATTTAATATTTAATTTAGAAAAATTAATTGATTAGATTTTTTAGGAAAATTAAATAATTTGATTGGTCAATTGGATGTTTCATGAAATTAAGGAATTTGATTGGTTAATAAGGTTTAATTTTGTATAGAAATTTTTTAGGAGAAGTTTTCTTTTATTAATATTTAGATATTAGGGGTAAATTAGTAAAATATCTCTTAAAAAAATATAACAAATAAACTAAATATTAGTATAGATAGATATAGAAAAGTTTTAATGAATTAGAATTTAAAATTTAATAATGATATTAAATTAAATTTAGGTATTTAAATGTTGAATAAGATAATAGAAGGGTAAATTAGTCATTTACTACTTCTATTTTTTAAGACTTTTTGTCAAATCTATTATATATTAATATAGATAACTTGGTTTTCAATTTTTTTTTAATTGTATAATTAAACAAATAAGATTAGTAATCTTATTTGTATTGTTCATGTTGATTTCTATTATTTATTTACTAGAATGATATTGCAAGTTAATGATTTTTGAATGAAAATGTAAAAAAAAAATATTGTGTTAAATAAAAACCGAATCAATTAAACGTAGTATATTTTTTGGGTTAACAGTATAATTGTGACAGATAGAGTAAAGTAAAAATAGGTCGTATAGAGTAAAGTAAAAATGGGTCGAATAGCTCGAAAACTGATGTGACATAAAAAAGTCATAATTTTACGCACATTATTCCTCACTATTTGACCTAATACTTGGTGAAAATATTTCAATTAGACATTTATTTAATAAAATTCATCAAAGAGGTCAATATATAGGCGTTGCATTAAAAATTACTAAAAACGTCCGAATAACGTAGAAAACAAAGCAAATTGATTTAAGACGATTTTTCTGCTCTTTTAATTACCTTATGAGATACAAAGTCTTAATTAGTTTCACATGATTCTATAGGTAATTACGAGACCAAAGAATCAAGAATCATGTTGAACGGTTAAGGAATGAAGAAGATAGAGCTTCCAAAGACAAACTGATTGCATTCCGGATACGTATGAGCTAAAGACATGGAAAATACCTCTAATTGGTATCATTATGAGCGTAATGGAATTACGAGATCTTGGACGCAAGAATTAAGTCAAATGCACAAGTAACGAAGAAATTACGACCAAATTAAGCAACGAACGAAGTACCGAACAACGAATGAAGAAGCACCCGACCCCTAGAGGCCGTAAACGGCCCTATATGAGGCCATAAACGGGTCCTATATGAGGCCGTATATGGACCTTGAAGAGCTAAGTGCCTCCGTTTGTGCGACGTTTGCTTGTATCTTGTGATGTGGGACTTGTACCGGTGTTTTCAAGGGTTTGCATATGAATTGAGGCCTCCTCCTCCTCATTTCAACACATGTGACACCCGGCGAATGAGGCCGTCATTAGTGTTTAATCGTAGATCATTATTACTTGTAATTAGTATGAAATAAGACTAAGTGCAGTAACAGTTTGTATGTATGTAAATACATATACACGTACGTAATTAAATTTTAACTACGCAAATTCGATCGGATGGAATCCGGCACAATCATACGGACGTTGCTGAAAAATATTTTATTAAATAACGTAATTATAATAAATATTTGTTATTTAACTTATATCGTGGTAATGATATCTAAGACGTTTTACGTTTCGTATAAAACGTACCGTACGCGACAAAAACGCGCAAATCGCGCCTGACAACAGAACGAAGCCCGAAATATATTTCAATAACTTAAAAAGAAGTATTTTAAATGAAACTTCAATCAAAATATACGAGAATAAATCGTTAACGAAAAACATAACGAATAAACGTTTTACGATTAAACGAACGACGAAACGAACGGGTAAACGGGCACCGCACGTAACGTAAACTTGGGGAACAAAATTTAACACACCCACACCATGTGGGGGCCCCCTAGAACGCAGCCATCCATGCATCCTGTAACACCCCGAAATTCGTTAAAATTGAAAGTTGTGTATTGTTATGCGACACAAGGGTCAGTGTCGCAGGTAGCGACACAAAGCCCAGTGCGACACAAGGCTTGTGTCGCAGTGCTGGGTCAAAAGGCGGTTAGTAAGGGTTAAAAATGTAAAACAGAGGGGTTAAACCCCATTTTTCGTTCCAAAATTCTCCAGAAACAAATATACACTTCCAGAACCATTTAGGTGTGTGATTTCGAGAATTCTAGAGAGAGAAAGCAAGAAAAGGTTGAGTTTGCTAAAGATTTGATCTTTGAAAGTGTTCTTGTGTGTTTTGAAACCAATTCCAGGTAAGAGTTTGAGTTTATTACGTGCTTTATCATCTTCAGTAAATTTATTGGGTTTAAAGTATGAGTTTTACCCAGAAAATTGTTAAAATCGAAAGCTGCTGCTATTCTGTTCGTCATTGCGACACAAGGGTAGTGTCGCAGCTTATGTCGCAATAATGGTGTCGCGAGTTAATACTGTTGCTTTAGCGACACAAAGATTTGTGTCGCTAGTTTCTACTGCTGATTAGTACTGTTATTTTAGCGACACTAAGAGCTTGTGTCGCTAGTTTCTCCTGTTAATTGAATTGTTGATTTAGCGACACTAAGAGCTAGTGTCGCAGGTTGTGTCGCAAAAGTGTGTTGAGCGACACTAATCTGATGTCGCCAGAAGGTGTAGCGACACTAGAGGGTAGTGTCGCAGGATTAATTGATGTTTTAAATAATATTAATTATTATTAGAGTTAATTGGGTACGATCGCCTCGACAGGTATTTCGAGTAGCAGTTCGTAAATATCCGATCGTCGTCCTCGAGGTAAGTAGTAGGAGAGTAAAGAATATTAATTGACTAATCTGTCAATAATGCTAGTGTTATAAAGTTGTATTGAATAACTGAGTGTGTCAATGAGTTGAACGGCCAATTGCTGAGTGAACAATTGTGCCCATGTATATATATGTTAAACGGCCTATTGCTGAGTGATCAATTGTGCCTATGAGAATGAGTTGAGAGGCCTATTGCTGAGTGATCAATTGTGCCTATGAGGACGAGTTGAGAGGTCTGTTGCTGAGTGATCAATTGCGCCTATGAAGTCGAATTGAGTGGACAATTGCTGAGTGACCAATTGTGCTTGTGAGATTAAGTGAAAAGGGCAATTGCTGAGTGAACAATTGTGCCTATGTATATGTGAGTTAAATAATCAATTGCTGAGTGATCAAATGTGTCTAGCGGTATAAATTATGTGTCAAATTACTGAGTGATCAATTGTGACAACTGTGTAGATGATAAATGTATGATTAAAGAATACAGACATGAAATGTCTGGTTTATTGTATTGCTGTAACTGGATTATCCCTTTACTTACTAAGCGATGTGCTTACGTATTGTTGTTTACCGTGTTGATAGGTATGCCTAAAGAGATGAAGGGCGGAAATTCGGGCAAGCGACCCGAGAGCTGCTAGTGATGGACTCATAGATCATGCTCTATATTAACATCTGATGTTTTGCGAAAAACAATGTATATATTTTGTGAATTATGTGGTGATTACTTTATATTAATATATAAAGTGTTAAAAAAAAAGAAAAAAAAGGGACGTTTCACATCCCATGCCTTCTCCCCATTTCTTTTTACCCATACCTCCCATACCTCTCATTTCTTCCATTCATTTCACACTTTAACTTACACACACTCCATCTCTTTCTCTCCCTCTCATTCTCTGCGACCCCAGCACCAAAACACCTCCCAAATCACCACCATAAACCACCACAAGCATCACCATAAACCACCATAGCATCATCTCTTTCGGTTTGCAAGAAAAAGCAAGCAAACGAGCTTTCGACCTTCATTCTTCGTGCTTTCATCAACTTCTTTGTAAGAAACTCTATCCCCTTTTTATTTTACTTGGAACACACTTATATTCATGTTATAATGTCCATATAACAAGATTATGTCTAAAAGAAAAGTCAAAAAACGTTTTTATGAACATAAAACACCCACAGATTTCCGGGCAGAAACTTTGTCCGACTTTAAGGAGAAGTTTCGTGCTCAAAACTTAACGAAAATGGACGAATCAAAAGACAAAAATTAAGTTTAAGAAGCTAGCTATCATCTCCAAGTGGTTTCATAATTTTTCGACACCATTTGATACCCCAAAATGATTTTACAAAAATGTGTCGCTAAACTGTCTCGGGTGACAGATTTTTGACTCAACTTCTCGAGTCCATAACTCGAGCTACACAACTCCAAATGACCTGAAACTTGTCCCTAAATCTCACAACTTTCATTAGCTTTAAAATTTGTATAATTTCATCTCATGAAGTTTTGTAGATTTTTCTCAGTGATTTAATCTTTGAACTTGTGTCCAGATTGGTCGATTTTGGACCTCAGAGGACAAATGAAATTATTCAAAAAACTTAGACTTACTCAAAAATTCTAGAAAAATTACTGAAAGTATTTAAGACATATATGAACAACTGGTAATTTTCTCGGATTTTATCTCGACACATTGACTAGTCAAAACGAGCCACGAAAACGACACAAAAACTGATGAAATGAACCAATGGACTGTTTTGACATCCTTTTAAAAACAACACTTTCGGGTTGACCACTAAACGCAACGACAATTTTTCTAAGCTTTAAAAACATATTTAAGACTTCCCTAAAAGTTTCGGGTCAAACCTAGCACGTTTGACCACAATCCCGAACCCGAAATGACAACAGGTCCTCTGTGTCGCAGATGGCCCAAAAACCATTGCGACACAAGCCCTGTGTCGCATTACTGATTTTCGAAATACTCATGCGACACAAAACCCTGTGTCGCAACATTTATAAACCAGCAGTACTAACTTGTGTCGCTAGACAAGCAGTGTTAAATGGTGTCGCAACGTTTTATATCGAACAGTACTAACCTGCGACACAAACCACTGTGTCGCACACCTATTCAAAATCTCGACTGGCGACACCAACTCTTGTGTCGCACAACTATCTGAATTTCATACTTTGCGACACTACCTTTGTGTCGCAGCACCTAATAGCGACACAACCATTGTGTCGCATAAAACAGTCTGATTGAAAACATATTTTACTAAGGAACGTTTTCGCGAAACAACAACTATATCATATACGACACTATTTGTACACACAACACATATACTATTACAAGTATACAACGAAACAAAACATAATAATAATGTCTGTGAGAATTATTATTACAAAACATCACAAGCGGGCCGTACACGTTTTCTAAACACAAATGATAAACAAACTTTGGACATAACTAGTTGAGTGGACGACTAGCACAAGTGGACATTAACCCCCCCCCCCCACTTGCACACATAAATGGACATTAACCCACCACTTACATACAATCTTATGCGTTTAGGACGCTAGAAGGTTGCACTTTGGGACACGAACACCCACTACTTGATATATTTGCTTACAAGACTCAGGTGAGTCTCATAGCCCCACTTTTACTGTTTTATACTTTGGGGTGAGATTACATACACTGTTTCATAATCACAAGTAACTGGAACAACTTTTATACGGATTGCATGAGACCCTAATCCACTAAAAGTCCTCACTTTATCATAGTTCGTTAATTGTATAAGCGCGAGTATTATTGGATAGATCTATCGGGGATTGACATCCCCGTCCGGGCTAGTCGCTCTAGCCGACCCACGGACGCATTAATATTTGACTGTTACTGGTGTATTGGATTATGCACCTGCCCGAGACACAAACCAGGTTAAGCGTCGAACTGTGAGACTCATGGCAATAGTATACATTTATTTTTGCATTCGTGCAACACTGATGAAATCTTGTGATTATTACTAACTTTTGATAACTGTTTCAAACCTATGAACTCACCAACATTATGTTGACCGTTTTAGTATGTAATCTCAGGTTCACAGACACAGTAGGACAGCCTACAGGGAACACTAGCACGAGTCGCATGCATCACAAACAAACAAATAGATTTTCCTACATTACCGTGAGTAATTATATTGTATGTTATTCTTGTTATTATGTTATTATGTATGTTATTCTTGTTATTATGCATGTTATTCTTGTTATTATGCTAGATTTAGGATTATTTGTCATGATTCGTGAGTAATTATATTGTGTATCAATTGGGATGATGTCATTATAAAACAACGAAAATACCGTAAAACGGCTAAGTCCTCGGTATAGCGCTGAAAACACCTCTGGTGTAGTACAAACGCGTGGAAGGCGCGAAAAGGCCGATGGTACACTACTTTGTGGATTAACGTTCCAAACAATTATATTTTATAAATGAAAATTCGGTGCTTTGATTACACGATCCATCTATGATTTTAAACCGCATTTTCAAATAACGCGTTTATACCAATAAACGAGGTGAAAACCTTTTGATAAGACGTCATATCAGGGGTAATTAATTATATGTGTTTTGGTTTTGAGGCTGTGGAAATACTAAACAAGTATTGTACACTGTGAATAAACTACTGATTAATTATCTGTTGTTTAAATAACATGATCTGGTTTTGAAGGTGTGAAAATGTTGTTTTAAACAAGTATTGTTCATTGTGAATAAACTAGGTATTTATTGGTTAGATTTAAGTGAGGGATGATTTAAATAATAAATGGAGTATATCTGCTTTAAAATACAAACTTAGTTTATAAATCCAGAAAGGAAGACAATGAATCGTTCAGTATTCCAAGTTTGTCTATCACCCCTGGATTCTACAAAACTATTTATTGAAAGTAATCAAACACCAACCAAGTTTTAAACTTAAATGTTTTATTCAATTAAGTATCACTGTGGTGTTAAGAACGGTCGGACAGTTAGTGGGTCTTTTACTCTATTCATGCACCCATGAATCTTCGTATTCCAGAAAAGGGTCATTGTTCCGTAACAGGGTAGTGTTGAGAGTCAAGGAGCCTCCTCCGATCAGAATCATTATAGCTTAGTTACTTAGTGACATACTGATTGAGCAATCAGTAGGGTACTAGTGCTTACACCACAAATACTTAAAACAAATAAAATACAAATATTTAAGAAGATGATTTCATAACTTAAATTAAAGCATCATCCCAAAGCAATGCTAACGAAGTCACAACAAACACCTCATTTATCCTGACTGCTACCCCTTTATTTTATTTTATTGCATAGTATTAATTAGTAGTATAATTTAGAAAACAAACCAATCTATTCCCAACTATTTTAAAACCCCCCTCACTAGTTAGAAACAAATATCCAGACTACTATGTTTCACAATACAATTGATTTTAAAGAACGATCTTAGGTCATACTTCCAGCTACACCCTATAGCTGTAGTAAACTTAGGCCCCAATAATTATAAATATTAAAACTCCCTGACACATCGCTTGCAATCAGTCTAACTGACAGGGTAATTCCTGACCGATCGCTGGTGGCGCGTCAAAAACCATACAAAATAACAATTGCTAACATGTTCGTCTCGTTCCAATCTTTTCGTCCATAATTGACACTTCCTATAACTCATTAAGCTTAAAAAGTTATGTAATATGTTTATTAATTTAAGTTTAAGTAATAGTATAAATGAGAATTTAATATATATCAAGTAGATATTTCAATTATTAATAATAATGTAACGGTAAATTAGTAAATTTTCTCTTAAAAATAATCAAAAATGTATTATATATTACTTCATTCGTTTCAATATTATTGTACACCTTTCTATTTTGATATATACCAAAATAATTGTCCCGTCCAAATTCTACCAATAAAAATGGTAGAGATGAATTTTTATTGCTGACAATTGTAATAAATGCACTTTTCTTAATCTGTTTGTTTTTTATATTGTGACAATAATTATTGGACTAAGAGACTTGTATATAGATAAATATAAAAAATCTTTAGTTAAGTATAATTTAATGTAATATGTTTATTATTTCAGTGTTTAATAATAATAATAGTATTAATGATATATTAACTTTTATTATTAATTATATTAAATTAAATTTATCTGTATGTAAGTTGAATAAGATAATAGAAAGGTAAAATTAATCGTTTACTATTTTTATATTTTAAGATTTTTACACAAATTAGGATAGATATATACATGTAAGATATATGATATGCATTAAAAGCTTTCTAAATACCAATTAAATATGATCCAGATATATGTTAACTACCTATAAACAAAATTATTACTACAACAATATCTCGTTGTATTAAAGCTACCAAACATACACATACTCTTGTATAAAAGTGATGATGACTTCAATTTTTAATACCATTTAACTCGACATCTAATTGTGATTCATCTTCAACATCTTGAATGTTCTTCTTGTATTGATATTGAGAAGCAACTACAAGATAATAAACCAAATTCAACACCCCCAATCCAGCAATCACATAATAAAAGTAATCAACTCTCGCCTCGTTAATATCCGCGGTTAACCAATCCGGTTGTCCTTTTTTACCGGTAACATTATGCACCAAACTTACCAATGCACTACTCACATAATTCGCCGCACCAGCCGTTACAAAGAACATTGCGTTAGCCACACTTTTCATATTGTCCGGGAACTCCTTATAGTAAAACTCCAATTGTCCTAAAATATTAAACGCCTCAGCAAACGCCATAAGAATAAGTTGTGGCGCGAGCCACATGACCGATAAGGGTGCAACCCCATCAAGGCGGTTATGGTAATTTGCCGATTCACGTCTCATGTTTTCAATCATTGCGGCAACAATCATTGACAAAATTGAAAAGACGATACCAATTCCTATACGTTGAAGGAGAGTTATCCCACTTTCTTTTTTTGTCACTTTTCTAATTGACGGGACAACGATTCTATCGTAGATTGGGAGCCAAATTCCTATAGTGATCATGGATATGACACCAATTGAGCCTGCTGGTATTTGAAAGTGTGGACCTAAATGACGATTCATTTTTAGGGCTTGTGACACGGTGAAAGTACCTTGTTGGACGATCGCAGTGAAGCAAATAATTCCGGAAGCTACTATTGGCATTACTTTTATTATACACTTTACTTCTTCGATTTGTTGAATACTTGCTAAGCTCCAAGAACTTACTCGAGTTCCTTCTTGATTTATTTCACCATCCAATATAACTGCCGCTTTGTTCAAAAACCTAAAATAGAATACTTAATGTTAATTAAGAGCTGCACTTTACATACATGCTGATATTAGCACGTACAAATATTTTTTCCCAGTTAAGTTTAAGACATGTACATATTCAGAAAGGATAAGTTAATTACCTAAACCGATCAGTTAGAGGCAACTTTGGGACTTGATATGTTCCTTCAGTTGGTGGATCGTAAAACCTATATCTAGTCATTGTTTTCTCATCTTCAAGTTTACGTTTCTTGTAAGCCGCAACAAGTGTTTGTGCGATCCCAGAAAAAATGCTTCCCCCAGGCTTAACATAAATGTACATATGCATACCCACAAAGAACAACCCAATGGAGCAAGCCATAAGCGCGGTTGGAATACCAAACCCCCAAACCCAACTCACCGAGTCTTGGATGTAAACCACAAGAGTCAATGCAATGAGCAAGATGATAGTGAAAGTCGTATAGTACCAATTGAAGAAACTATTGATGCCTTTTCTACCTTCATCAGTGGTTGGATCGAATTGATCCACACCAAAGGGTAGACTACAAGGTCTTATTCCACCGGTTCCTATGGCTAGAAACCCGAGGGCTAAGACCAATATGCCAAACTGTCTATTCGTTGGACCTTGACATTGGTTGAGTATGGCTTGTTGACGGGTGCATGATGGTGGATGTAATTTAGGTAATGCTACTATTAAGGTCATCGTTACCATGCCCTGTAGACACAATTTAGTTAATTAGATCAAATTAATAGCATTATGTTAACAAGATAATTATATATATTTTCATATAAGGTACTACAAATAAGTCAATCATTGACACAAATAAATGCAAGTTTTTAAGAACGATGAATAAACCGTCACAAAGATATAATTCAATCCTACTTTTGAGACATGGTGGATGACCAAACTAAATACAAATAATTTTTTAATCGATTTATTTATACATGACGTCATCATCTTTACCTCTTTATCTCCGCACTTTATCATTTTATCTATTTATTTATTTATTATATTTGTCGTTATTCCGTTTTTGTATAATTTGGGGATATATAGGTACCATTTTATCCACGTGACAAGTAGGGTTGGAATTATCTCATTTTCTAATGGTTAATTAGTTATTTATTTTATCTGAATGTACGTTGTATTAAAATTCAGTGTTGTTAAAATGCAGTAATTGTCGTAAATCACAAAAAATGAGTTTTGTTAACGTGTGACGCCGTGACACACGTTAAGACGTATTTAATGAAGTCGAAATTTACTTAAATATCAGAATCTATAACTAATATATGCATACAAAGGTAAATATTAGATTGAATTAATGAGTATTAAATGCAAATTATAATATTAAAAAAAATTATACTTCATTAAATTCGTTTTAACGTGTGCCACGGGACACACGATAGAAACACCCTTACCTTAAACACTAATATGGTTAAGAATATTAATATGCATGCCGGTTAAACTTCATATTTGTTAATGGAAAAACTCCATCCAATTTGGCAGGACGTCATTTTCGACATAAATGAAGTGTAGGGCTTTATAATATAATAACATGACCCAAAACTTACTACAAACGGAGTAGTGTTGAATAATTTGATTGTTTAAATTAATTAAGTACCATATAATACTAATACCCACCAATATCAAAGACGACATTAAATCAAATGAAAACTTACCAGAAGAGTAGCAAATGAAGAGAAGGCAATGACCCAAAACTTGCCAACATATGCATCGGAGATGAACGCGCCGATGAGAGGTGCAAAATTGGTAACGCCGGACCAAATGTTGATTAGGTTTGACGATGATACTTGGTTCATATGGAATACCGTCATTAGAAACACCGTGAAGTTTGCTATCAACCCGATTGATGCTAATCTCTCAAAAGATTCATTTCCTACCAAATGAATATTTTCGTCTAGACATTAATAACTTAACTTTGTACTACCTAGAGTTCAAATTTCAACAGGTCTTGTAAATGAATTAGTTTACAAATTAGATATTAATTAGATATGATTAAGTAGTTAATTAGATACGATCTTTAGTGTACGTATGTAATGGAAAATTTAGGTAAAACAAAGAGTTACATATGATGCCTACATCAATATCATCGATCGATATCAATCATCAATATCAATAATTCAATATATTGTAACAAAGGAGAAGATAAATGCTAAAAAACAACCTTATTTAGCAATTAGCATATATAGTTAAAAGTAATGTTGTATTTAATGTTAAAATTAAGAGTTAATATTTGAACCTAAAACATAAGGCATGGACTTCCAACCACCAGGTTTTCGTCGGGCGGGTTTCGGTTGTGGAGGATAGGGGTTGTGATGATCTTTTCCGACTTCATTTTCCCGCAAAGATGTTGGTGGCATTGATCTCCAAGAGATGGAAAGTACTTGTAGAGGAGCAAATAAGAGCTTGAATGTTGTTCTCTAAAAGCATGTGCTCATAACTATCATTTCCTCTTTCTACTTGACATCTATTTATACTTGTAGGAGCCACATGATGCAAGTCATAGTTTGTATGATAAAAAAATTGGGCAGATGGTTATTGTGTGAATTTGAAAATTTGTTATCGTATCGTATATAATAAACTTTTATTTTGTACTATCGTATGTATCCGACATCTTATGAATCGATGGTCTGGAACCGATTTTAATGGCACGAGGATGACGTGTCTGACAACGTGATAACTTGCATGATTATTATGTCACTAGGAATACATTTACCTAATGAATAAGTCATTAGAAGCGTATAATAGTATTAATTAAAAAATACATGGAATATACAATAAAGTTTTAGGTAAAATTTGATGCCAAACACTTGAACTTTAATCAGATAATCAAACAAAACATAATTAACTGTATTCTCCGTAAATCATTTGGATGTATACTCCGTAAATCATTTGGATGTATAGTGGATACGTTGAAAATCGAAAAATTAACTGATTTGTCACAAATTTCGAACAAATATAACGATTTTCCTTTCGAAAAAAAAGTTGACGATTTGCCCTACCCGAAAGCAAGTCGCAAGCTTGTGACTTACGACCGGAATCTTGTGACTTGCGACCGGGCGACGTAGCATTAGGTGACCGAGACATAGCATTAGGTGAACGGGTCGCAAGTCAGCACTTGGTCTGCGATTTGTGATAATTAAATGTATTCTCTATAAATCATTTGGATGTACGGTGGATACATTAAAAACGGAGAAATTAACCGATTTTTCACAAAATTTCGAACAAATATAACAATTTTCCTTCCGAAAAAAAAGTTGACGATTTGCCCTACCCGGAAGCAAGTCACAAGCTTGTGACTTACGACCGGGGTCTTGTGACTTGCGACCCGACGACATAGCATTAGGTGACCGAGACATAGCATTAGGTGGACGGCTCGCAAGTCAGGATTTGGTCTGTGATTTGCGACCTGATTCTTGTGACTGACCCGGATACAAAATAAGTCAGGACTTATTTCTGTGACCTTGGTTTGCGACTAGTGACCGAGACCAAGTCACAAATAAAAACCGTTTTTAAAGGGTAGAGGGTTAGAGTTTTGAAATAAAAATCAATTTTTTTTTAAATTGGCGTACGCAAGTCGCAAATCGTAGCACACCCCTTGCGCCCGTTCACCTAATGCACGTTCTCGGAAAAGATCTTGCTTGTAGCCGGGTCGCAAGTCACAAGACCCGGATCGCAAGTCACAAGCTTGCAACTTGCTTCCGGGTAGACAAATCGTCAATTTTTTTCGTAGGGTAAATCGTTATTTGTGTTCAAAAATTGTGGGAAAATGATCAATTTCCCTTAAACACGATCTAAGCATAGTTGAATGGGTGTTGATATATACAACAAACTTTTTGATGCATACACCAAAAATATGCATCACAGTATTGTACAGTACTGCACCAAGATGCATAAAAATTGGTGTATGGATCAGCATGTTTGTTGTATTTATCACTAGCCTAGTTGAATAAAGGACCGTGATTAATCGTTATCAAAATTGCGATCTTTATCGTCGTACGATTATGCGATCTTACTAACAAAAACTTGATGGATCGTCAGAGGTTGTAGGTAAGATTGTGAGATCGTAAATATTGAGTGTAAGATCGTTAACAAGATCGTAAGATCAGTCATTAGATTGTAACTATGATAGCATGGTTTTGATTTTATAATAAATGTTCATGAGTGTAAATTATATTTTATATAGTTTTTTTTATTAAAGTAAGATCTTACGATCTTGATCATATTTTACGATTATGATATTTCAAAGATAAAAACGATCGTAGGTAATATCCTGATCTTAACAACTTTGCTTTTATACTTCCACCATAAAATTACACTACCAATGCATAAAGTACAATGCGTGTGTTGCATGTCACTTAGTATAAACATAAAAAAAAACATAAAAAAAAGAAAAAGAAAGTAAATTTTAAGAATTACCACCTTGAATTGAAATAGGTTATTTTTTTACAAATATGTAACTCATTAAAAGCTTTCATTACGTGTTAAAAGCTTCATTATGTGTTTGTGACGAGATCGAGTATGATAACTCAACAGGTTACTTGTCATATACTCCGTACATCAACAAATTGTTGTTTAACCGGAAATATAGAGGTCGAAATGGCAAAGAAGTCAAAGAACATTAAAACAGAGATACAATGGTTGGATACTCGTATATATAGATCATTTTATCATAGTCAGCTAGGTAATTACGAAATATCTAGAAATTATGGCGGAAACATCCAACTAACAACAATAAGTATGACGCTGATATCTATCAATCGTTAGCAAAAAGTAAATCCAAGCAACACTCGTGTAATTGAGTTTACACCCACAAACAATAAACGGATAGTAAAACTAAACAAACAACATAAACGAAACAATACGAACACAATTACATAGGTCAAACCAGAGAGTTTTTACCTTTATTTTCGTAGTCCAAGACTTACAATCTACCCCGAAGCCAGTAATCAAAATCTCGTACCTTCACCAATGTCACCAATTCGAACCTTATACAGTCGGAAAACCATTCTAGACACACCACTCGACCACACAGAGTCGGAAGACTTTTGACACAAAGCAATAGAACACACACATAATGAAAGCTGGGACCATTCTCTAAACATCATCATCTTCTAGGTCCAAGAAGATACGTTAAAGCATGCGATAACTCCCACCACGGAATTCATTCAAGAGACATGATGTGTGCTAGATAGCGTTAAAAAGCTATAAATTATGTCTGGAAAATATCAATACTATCACACAATACAAGCAAGAATACCCGATCGAATAATAATATAGTTTTGGTAAATTCGAGTGTCGAACACAGGGAACGGTGTTTCAACTTAATTAAAATAGAACTTATAATTAAACTAATAAAAAGTAAATAACAAAGGGGGGCGTTTTAGTTCCGTACGAACGTATTTAAGAAACTAAAACTTAAATTAAACAAAGCAATGTATAGAACAAGTATGGATAAAGGAATGTATTTACTTAGACTTTTATTCCCTAGATTCCAGTTGTCATGTATGTTTAAGCCGTTGGATAATTTTATTGTGAATAAATCTTTTGTGGAAAGTCACCTTATCTGGTTAACAATTCCTATAAAGTTTAGATGAGACACAAAACTATATAATTACGATGCAGCGGAAGTTAACGCGGGGCGCGACGAAATCAGGAATCATCACACAAGGATATAACGAACGACCTCTAAATGAGTCGTTTGAAAAATAGTACATTCCATTTATATAAAATGTTGAAATGTATAGTCTACATGTCACAAAAATATTGTTTCCCTAGAGTCCGCGTTTAAAATGGGAGATTCCATTACATAACAGTTTACAAAAAGTAATGCGAAGGAATCTCCAATAATGCAATTGTGAAATCATGCGACCCTAGTGTGCGGTCCCCCTGAAGGAATCCTACTTTTGCTGTGATCCTGAGAAATACATACTAAAACGTCAACAATAATGTTGGTGAGTTCATAGGTTTAGTTATCAAAAGTATAAATGTGAACAACGAGATTTCCGTGTTGTTTGTATCGCAAAACTACGATAAATAAATGTATACTACTTCCATGAGCTCATAGTCCGAAGCTTAACCAATATGAGTTTGCCTCCTGCAAGTGTCTAATTCAGAACACCAGTATGAACGAATAATAAAGCGCCCGTTTGACCAGTTAGAGCTACTAACCCGGACGAGGATGGTCAATCCCAAATAGATCTATTCTTCAAAACTCGCGCTAAGATCCATACTAACGAAACTATGATGTGTAGAGGCCGTTGTGCAGATTATGAAAGTAAAACACTCATGCAATCCGTATATGTGTCAATCTGTACTCGTGTTCATGAAAACAGTGTATGTATTCTCACCCCAATAGTTAAAACAGTAAAAATGGGGCTATGAGACTCACCTGAGTCTTGAAAGCGTGCGTTTAAGTCAATAAACGTATATCCAAAGTGTAACCTCCTAGCGCCCTAAACGCATAAGGTTATGTATGAGTGAATGTCTCAAAAGATCATTCATGCTAGTTATCCACTCAACTAGTCATGTCCAAGTGTTTGTTTATTGTTCGTGTTTAGAAAACATGTACGGCCCGTTGGTGACATTATGTAGTAATAATTCCCGAAGACATTATCATTATGTTGGTTTTCGTTGTATACTTATGAGAGTATATGTGTTGCGTATTCAAGTAGTGTCGTACATAACTATTCGTTGTTACGCGTTTTTACTACTTTGTGAAACATGTTCTAAGTTTATTTTAAGCGACACTAGGTGCGACACTAGGTCATTGTCACAATTATCTCGAAAGTTGGGATTTATGCGACACTAGGATTAGTGTCGCAAGTTGCGATTTCGATTTTTGTTTTAGCGACACAAGCGTTAGTGTCACAGGGTATTGCGACACCAATTAACACTGTTGGTTAAAATCATTACGACACAAGGTTTACCACTGTTAGTTCAAATTGTTGCAACACTAGCTTAGTGTCGCAGGTTGCGACACTCGAATGGTATTGCGACACAAGGTTAGTGTCGCAGATTAGTACTGCTGTTTTATGATTTAGCGACACGGGCTTAGTGTCGCACCCGAATTGGGCCTGGTGCGACACTACGGGTCTAATGTGTTTTCGAGTTTGGGAACTTGGTCAAACGTGCTCGGTTTGACCCGAAACTTTTACACGACTCTTAAATATGTTTTTAGAACTTATAAAAATTAGAGTTACGTTTTATGGTTAACCCGAAAGTGTCATTTTATATTCGTTACAAAATCAGTCCCTGCGGTTTATTTCATCAGTTTTGGGTCGTTTTCGTGATTCGTTTTGACTAATCAAAGCTTCGAAATAAAATCCAAGAAAATTCCACGGTTTTCCCCTATGTCTTACCTTTATAAAACATATTTTTACATAATTTTTGGTCAAGTCTAAGTCATGAAATCGTCCAAGAACCAAACACGTGTCCAGTGGGTCGATTTCCTGACCTTTGCTCAGTGTTTAGTCCATATCTAACGATTTACAAAACTTCAGAAAGCGAAATAGTACTACTTTTAAAGGTAACAGAAAATGTGAACTTTTCCAAGTAGTTTCTGTCGATTTGGGTTTGTAGATCTAGAGATATGCCTTCTCAAAGTTGGTTAAATTTTCTGTCCAAAAGGACAGCCCGGACACTTTCTTTTGTAAATTCGTTTTCCCATACCAAACGACCTCAGAAAAATACAAAACCACATAGGTTCAAAAGGTAACTTCCTAAACTTGATTTTAGGCTCAAGAATCACTCGATTTGGTTGAGAAATGAGTTAGATATCATAGATCAAACTCGGGATTAGTTTTTATCCAACGGTTAATTGTTTTGTCCGATGGTTTTTCATATTATCCAATGGTTTTCGGTTTAGATCTTGGACATAATAAGTGAAAACGAACCTCTAACATGTATGTGAATATTATCCAAGAAAAATAAACGAGTTTGGAAGAGATTCTTACAAGGAAAAACGCGATCTAAAGTCGAAATGAGAAGGAATGGCTGTTGTGACTTGGTTCGGGTTCCTTTGCTCGTTCTTGTTCTTCGTAGTGATGTAAATGGTGTTGGTGGTGGCTAGAGTTCTTGGAAGTGGCTGAGAATGGTGCTGGTGGTGGTGGTTATGGTTGGAGATTGAGAGAGAGAGTAAAGAATTGAGAGAAAAGAAGTTTTAAGTGTTTGTGAAATATGAAAGTTTGAAAAGGTGTGGAGTCAAAAGAAAAGGGGCCAAAGGGGGCCCCGGTTGGTCCTGGGCTGGGCCGAAATGGGCTTGGCCCATCTTGGGTCTCGGGCTGATGACTCGCTCTTCGATTTCGTGTTACGTTATTTGATCGGTTAAACGTTAATCGCGCGTGTTAAAGTTTAATCGTTAACGTTTAACTTTCGCGTTTTGTTTTTGATACGAAGTTGTTATTTTGAGTTGGCCAAATAGTTTTTAAATACATTATTGAACCTTTTCCAAAATATTTTTGGGTCTCGTTCGGGTGTCGGGTGCGATTCGCGCGTTTTCGTCGCGTACGGTACGTTTTATACAAAACGTAGATCGTAAAATGTATTGTTGCAATAATAATAGTAAAATAACGATTATTTAATATAATTACGTTATTTAAGAAAATGTTTTTCACCAACGTCCGTATTTATTGTGTCGGATTCCATCCGATCGAATTCGCGTACTTAAAACTAATTACGTACGTGTGTATAATATAATATACAAAGTGTTGCTGTAATTAGTCCCATTACACACTAATTACAAGTAATAATAACCTATCTTAGGTACAAATGATGGCCTAATTTGCCGGGTGTCACATTAAAGCTTCAAGCCACAATTATTCAACAAGTTAAACAATTGCAAATAATTAATAAACCTAGATAAGACTACGTTATAGAAAAGGTTAATTAATCACGTTAATTAACAATTAAAGATCAATTAAATAAGATGGATTTTTCGGATAAACACGATAAACTTCATAAACTTAATATCCCAATGTAAACACACATTCAAACTATCATCTAGGTATTATTATCTAAGTAAATACACAATAAATTAGTTCATGATCAAGTTATACAAAATCAGAAACAATATCCAAAGAAACGACATATTAAATTGAATACGAAACTAGATTAAGAAAAACCGAATCGCTAAGTGCGTGTCGAAAGCTTGATCGTAGACAAATCCTTGCAATCCCGCGTCTCTAATTCGTTCCTAAAACCCTCTGAAAATTGCCTTTGTCGAATTAGGGTTAAAAGAAGTTCCCCCGGTATTATGGGGTTAAAGCCCTATATATGAAGTTTCTGGCCGACCTTCCCAACCAGCAGTTGGGCCTTCCAACCGGCGGTTGGGCCTTGCGTTCCACCGAATTAAACCATTCGGACCCCAATCAGTGGTTGGGCTTCAGGTCCTTGGTTCTTCATTCTTCGTTTCAATCTTAGTCGTTATTGGCCCAATCAACTTCAAATTCAACTTTGATTTGATTTTCTTCATTTCTAACCCATTTTCCGTTCCTTTTTCGATTCAAGCTCATTTAAACATCTAATTGCAAATATTAACGAAATCAGTTTATAAAATTAAATAAATGCAATATAATTAAATAAAAAATGGGAAAATATTAGTAAATAAATATGGAACTATTTGATGTTATCAAGACACCAATCTCTTCAGCTCGTCAATTACAGCCACGTATGATCCGTACAGAATTTCGTACATCTAATTTTCCTTCCCAACAATCAGAAAATAGATGATAGAACAAACCCGTAGATCGTCATCAAGGTCTATTCGTGAGAACGTAGTCACAACATTGAAACCTACATTATCAACGTTCACTTTCCTACTTGTACAGCGACCCAAAACATAACTATGATTTCTATGATCACATCTTCTTCCATTCAGCCCGCTCCTACAGTACGAATTAAAATAACAAACCGTGACTCTCTGAGAAGACTCTAGTTTATAATACACGCTCATTCACAAATTACGTTGCCATTGGCGAGTAAAAACGAAGGTCAAGAATCTATAGTATTGGCGGAATCTACACACTAAACCCTTAGAAACTCGAGATCCATCAATCGCACAACCATCTTAAGACTCCCACTAGATGCCAAACTCTCACTAGCTTCGACGTTTCCCTTGGTATCGAACTCCAAAGAGTTCCCGGCACTCTTAACAATATCTCGAAAGCTCACTAGAACTTACAAGATTATTCACCTTTAACCCACTTGAAAATTCTCAATTGATTCCTCAAGAAGATTCACTCTATCATTGAATCAAACATCAATCGAAACTCGAGCCCAGTCGAACGCGTTCTATCAGACATCTTCTACAACCAATATCTTCAAGCGTAGGTGCTCTAACTTGCCTATTCACTCCAAACAAATGGAATATCGACCAAAATCATGGTCTCCCGTTTCAACCTGCGAGCAATATTAAACTCCCTCGATAACAATAACCGTCGATTATTAAAACGTCGGTACCATTTATTAACCAAATACCCAACCGAGAAAATCATCCTCTTGATCTCCGTAACAAACCTCACATCTTTGAGAATCCAATCTGTATCAACGAAGTTCTGGAGACATCACGTCCCTACACTCGCAACATCAAACCCCTAGTCTGATAACGATCATCTATTCTTTTGCACGGGATCGCAAAGAATAATGAACCCGAATTCATAACCCAAGTCGCAACACTCTCTCCGCAACAAATCATCAATCGAAAACTGATTACCGACGCTATTTCCGCCACAACCAATCACTATCATAAATGCAACCGGCCACCAACCGTATCGTCGCATCATAATCCACCGAAAGAACAACAACAAAAAAATTTCTGACACACAATCGCGTCTCGATTTTCAACAGACAAGTCGCAATTGAAAACCCATACTGTGTCGCGATCTTAACCAGTCGTGTCGCAAGTTTCATCATCCTAGCAACTTCGTTTTCTTTCGTCAATTAGTCGTTTCTGGAGCCTAACAATTCTCGATAACCTGTTGCAAAGCAGAATCCTAAACCGTGTCTATCAATTGTTCCCCGATGGTTTTCTATTTTCTTCCGAATCAAGATCTATCCCAGATCTATATCTTCCAAAAACTGGAAAAAAATAAAAAATTAACCATCAAAACCAAATCTTGATCTTTGCTCACACCCGCTATTGTTTCCGATTTTCAAACCTTGAAGCTCTGATACCAGTTGTTAGAAATTATAACGGAAACTTCCAACTAACAACAATCACTTCATGACGTTGATATCAACCGTTAGCTAAAATCAAACCCAAGCAATACTCGTGTAATCGAGTTTACACCACAAACAATAAACGGATAACTAAAACTAAGTAAATAAGATATACGAAATAATACGAACATAAGGATTTAACGTGGTTATGTATGATCTCCAACTTGGAGATCGGTTTAGTCCACGGGTCCAAACTAGAGAATTTTTACTTTTATTTTCGGACTCAAAGGCTTACAATTAGAGCATTCACAGTCCATGCACTTTTGACAGTTTTAATACACTGCCACATCAGCATCCTACTTCATTATACAAGCACCCACAATGCATTGAGTTTAACACCATTTGATTAAATGACACATCAACATTATCTTTTTAATTAATTTAAATGGATAGTAAATCACAATTTTATGGGTATGCAAATTTTGCATTAACTTAAATGTTGAATAGCATTAAAAGTAAAACATATTATATTAGTTAAAAGTTAAAATACATAGATTCATGATCAGAGAGGCATGGGAGTTAAGGAGTGCAGGAGACTATTATGCAATTTATGTAAGATAAGAATAGGGAGGGAGCTCACTCTCTTTTCTCCATCTTCACATAACACACAAACACTTTAATCTCTCTCTCTCTTCACAAAATACACACTAACACATCACCACCACCACCACCGTCCACCACATTCACCACCGCCGCTCCACCACATCCGCCACCGCTGCTCCACCGCCACCACCGCAGCTCCGCCGCCAGCACCGTAGTCACCGTCGATGTGACTGGAGAAAAGAAGCGGAGAAAACGACGGCGGATTTTGTGGCCGGAGAGTTGATATGCAAACCACCATCGTTTGTGAACCGGCCTCCACCGGACGTAACTAACTGTGGTCGTTTCTCCATCTTCTCTCGCCGCTCCACTGCCACCACCGCCACAACCGCCGCTCCACCGTCACCACCATTTACCGCCACCACCGCAGCTCTACCACCACCACTACATAGATCTGGATATGGAAACTCGTAGATCTAGATCTAAAAAGTAGATCCGAAAAGATCTACTTTTTAGATCTGAAATAAAATCAATTGCATTGTACATTTCTTTTACTGCATTTTACATTACTGCATCGTACATTTTTTCTACTACATCGTACTTTTTAGAGAAAAAAACTACTAGTACTTATTTACTGCATCTTTTGTATATTGTTACTGCATCTTTTGTATATTGTTACTGTATCTTATATATATTTTTTAGCATTTTAATGTGTTTGTAAATCTTGATTTTATTCTTGGATTTAAAAAATTAGTATTACTTTGTTTACAACATCCTATATATTTGTTACTGTATCATGTATATTTGTTATTGAATCGTATGTTCTTTATCATTTTTGACTGAATCTTGCATATTAAAAAGTTTTATGATTGAACAAATTTTTAGACAAATTTTGGGTATTTTTTCGGATAATTTTGCAGACAGTCCACAACTTTGTCAAAATTACAAAATAGTCCCTCTCTTCTTTCACAACTTCTCTGATCCTTCTCTGATCCGTTCCCAAATATATAAATAAAAGATAAGATACTCTAAAACACAATACCTAGATAATGCGATAATTTTAAATAAATAAACTAAAGAAAACACCGTGACTACATATTATATTTTGCTCTAATCTCTTGTCAAAATTACGACTTTGGATGCTCTAACATAGGGTTTACATATTTAGAGAATAACTAACCTAGGAAACAAGAAATAATCAGATTTTTGCGACACAGATTTCGCGTCGCGACCAAATTAGTTCGCGTTGCTAACTTTTATCTATCCCAAATTTCATCTTTTTATGATTACATCTTCATTCCCAACGTGTATTACATAGTTAATTACCATTTATTAACACATCTTTTTTTCAAAATGTTCCGATGTAAGCAAAGTACTATTTTTCGCAACATGTTACATGTACAACTTAATTATAGGGATGTATACGTCCATCTTTTGATCCATACACACGACTTTTTTTAACTACTTAATTGTCTAATTTGCATTATTTATTATTTATCTAAAAGAAAATCTTGAATTCTTTTGCAAACCTGTATCTGTATCATATGAAGCTTTAATTAGATGTCTTTATATTGGAAGTAACCATCAAAATAGTTACAAAAACAAAAAGTTCATCTCTAAAGCGTCACTGATTACGAATTGATTCTCATTTTTTTAAAAGATATTATATCAGGCTCTTTTTTGAATCAAAAGGTATCACATGAAGTTAGGATTAGAGACTTCATAACCGCGAATTTACTGCTTATGACAAAGTCGTCGGACTTATGATCATGTGATTAAGTTCGCGCAAGCGGAAGTCCTTAATTCCGGTATTTTGTATTTTGCACTTATCACTTCATATACTTATTCTATCACGTTTTCTTTTCCAATTTGAAAACCTATATCGAATATCATTCACATAATCATATTGAATTGTCTAAATCAATGTGGAACATTGTGTTTATGTTTACGTGATTATTTGCTCTTGTATGGTAAATTGCATGCTTTTTGATGCATTACGTGTGTATATATATAGTGGTGCAGTCAATTGTCCAAAAGGGACTGATCCCAAGTTGTAAAATGATTTTCAAACAAATAAAACAAAACAAAAATGTGAACACGAAGCACTTAATGTGACCGAAAATGCTTCATGGTCTAGTGGTCTTGTTTTGGTACCACCTAGTCAACCCTTACAACAATTGTTTTGGCAGCATCATTCGATCTTTTAAAATGCAACGAATTACCACATCAAACATTAATTCTACTATCTTATACACAAATATGATAGTATACATTATGTAATTTGTGATCGGTCAACTGCATGTTTGAATGTTGATGTCAACATTACAATTATTATCCCTAAAGCTCTTATCATTGTCGAGTTACAAAAAGTGTCGTAAACTTTTGTGGAGATTGTATTATGCATTTCTTTAAGGCTAAAAATAAATCGATTTGATTTAAAACTAACAATTATAAATCATAAATAATAATGATTGACTTCTTTATTTCAACTATCATTGTATTAGGTGAGAATATGTTTCGTATAATTCATATCCAAAATAATATTGAATGAAGTTCGGTTGATCGACATTCAATCCTTAACATGATAATGTGATGACAACCACAAAATATTGTCGACACGGTTAGTAGTTCGTTCGTACGCAAAACTATACAAATTTATACCTACCTATACACGTACTAGATCGAACATATAAGAGAAGAAAAGGAAAATATCTAAGAATTAATCAGAAAGCAAAGCATATAACGACAAACAAAAACATTAAAAGGATGTATGGTCAAACAAGTAAGGTTATGATCGACCAAAATAAAGTATGATATTTTTGTGACCAATTAGCATGAAGTAAATGTAAACTAAAACACTTCATGTACTACTATTAGCCATAGGGCATTTGTAACAAGGTGTTAGATCACTCCTATCGGGTTAGTCGGTTTTCCGTCTGGACCGACACCGTTGCCACGGCGTCGTCAGTTTGATCCGTCGATTTCTTCCGTCGAAGTTCCGAATGGTCGTTGGTTTAGGTGGGGCCCACACGAATATTTTTTGTTTTCTTTTGAATAATGTCGTTGTAATAAATAAATAAAAAATATTTTATTTTTTTTGAAAAAAAGCAACCAACGGTTACTTTTGTGACCTTTTTTTTAATTTTTTTTAAACTCTACTTATTCACTATAAATACACACTATGTTTTACTCATTATTCATACTACAATTCTTATCTCTTTTACACATTACATACACTACAATTCTCACTACTTTTACACATTAGATACACTACAATTCACATAATTTTTACTCATTCCATACACTTCCATTTCAAATACAATACACTACCTAATGTCTAAAAATAACAAATTCAAATCCAAAACCAAAAAGAAAGAGGCACAAAATGTAGTGAAAGATATGTGGTAAAATATGTTAAAAAATCTTATATCAAACCCAACTTCACTAGCGGGTTCGTCTCAATGGACGGGATTTGCAAGTTTCGCACCGATTGCAAATCCGTACCAACTTACACCCGATGATCCTCAAAACAATTATCAACATCAAGGGTAGTATCAAAACCCACAATTTTCACCAACCACACAATGGTCACCAAACACATCCAACCCGAATCAATTTTCACATTATTCTCCAAACACACCCAACCCAAATTATCAACACGCTAATTTCTCCTTACCTGAAACACAAAATTTAGTAGAAAGTTCGGACGAAGTCGAACACGAATCCGAAGACAAAAAGGGAAAAGGGTTCAAATTAAGTGGACCGACGAGGAGGCAAGAATATTGGCTGAACGGTGGATACATTGTTCCGAAAATGGCGTTCAAGGAAACTCCCATCAAATGAGTATTTATGGAAAAAAGTTCACAAAGGTTACAATTCTTGTGTGCCTGTAAAACGTAACCTTAATTCATTTACGGGCAAGTGAAATAAAATTTCGCACGACGTCAAAGTATTCCAAGGCCTCTACAAACACTATGCCAAGATTTGCCCGCAAAGCGGTGCCGGTGACGAAGAGATTTTAAATGCGGCCCGAAAATATTTTATGCAACAAATGAAAAATCGTAAATTCATTTATGAATCATGTTGGAATGTACTAAAACATTACCCAAAATTCTTTGTCGAGCCGGCCGTAATGTTTAACAAACGTACATTTCAACCCGAACCCGAACCCACTGATCTTCAAGCGGAAAACGTCCCGATGCCTTCGTCTCTTGAAGCAAATATGAAAAGGTTTTCCAAAACAACCCAATACGTCGTCCACTGGGTCGAAAGTCGTCCAAAAGTTTGGCTTCATCGGACGCCACTTCCTCTTCAAGAAGTATACATTCTGAAAAACTTGAAACCCATTATGCGGTTAAGAATACCGCCCTATTGCAACAAAAAGCAATAGTAACCATTACTGAGAACAATATGATAAAAGCGGCTTACAAAACGTTGAATTTTCTTTGTAAAAAAATTCAAAGTTTGCCTCTAAAAAGGAACTCAAAATGATAAAAACTGTTTGGCAAGACGTGGTAACACAATATGAAGACAAGTGTGGAGGACAAGACTGGGACGAAGATGAAGCCGAAGACTCGAACGAAGCCAAAGAATCGAGCTCGGATTAGACTACTTTATTTAAATTCTAGTGTTTTTATTAAATTATTGTAATGTTTTATTTTTTTAACTTAATTGTAATATTTTTATTTTAATAAAATGTGTTTTATTTTAATTATTATGTTTTAACTATTAAACTAAATAATCAATGGGTCCCAAAAAAAATGAAGTGACGAATCACTGATGTCTGGGGCCTAACAGTTTTCTGTCAATTTTTAAAAAAACTGACGTGGCGCTAACGTAGCGTTGACGGTTTCTATCAGTTTCAGTTACGGATGGAAGTGGTCTTATATGAATCCTATTGATCAATCATAAGTATTGACCCTTCCGTTCCATTACAGAGTTATAAATTGATGACATTGCGTAGTTAAAACTAATTGAATTAATGATGCATTAAGAATAGGGATGAGCTTGGTACAAAAACTGGTACCGTACCGTACCAAACCGGTTAGTACCGCTTTTCTTTTTTACCCTAATGTGAGTACCGAATACCGTATCAACTGAAGTGGTATGGTACTGGTACGGTACGGGTAGTGGTACGGTAAAATGTGGTACTATACCCGCTTGGTACCGAAAGTATAACAATACTAAAGTGAACAATGATCAGCCGTAAAATGTGGTACAATACAAAAACATAACACCACCTCAATACCAAACCGAACCAAATACGACAACTTAAACAAAAAGATGACAAAGAATCGACATGTTTATGTTTTCGATGTACACACAGAAGTTAAAAATAACGACTATTTAAAATCAGTTTCTCATACAACCAAGTGATTCTCCGTGTATATCACTTAGGTAGTTGGGTATATAAATAATATGTCAGTCTTAATTGAAATTTCTATATGCCCCTATTACAAAAAAGGTCTTACAAATAATATAGTTTCTCCTTCGTGTTACGTTTATGATTGTTAAATATAATTAGATACATTTATAGTGGGAGGTTGTTTGATTTATTTTGACTTTGGTTGAAAAAATTTACCCTTTATACACTCAAAGTTGTATACAAAAAGTAAAATTAATATGACCCCAACTATACGCTTAATATAGATACTACCTTATATAATTTTATTGCAAACGTTACTGCGTATTTTTTTAAATAAGATAAAACCCTAAAATTTTATCGTACACATTATATTGATAGTTATAACAATTAAATACAAATTCAACTGCTCATGTGTACACACAGGATTGGAATCTAGTTTCTTAATTAATAATAATATCTTTTATAAATTGGACCGGGTACTAAACCGGGAAAATAACGATACCGTACCGAAAGTACCGCATAAAAAAACGTTTATATAAGTACCAAATACAGTACCATTTGAAATGGGATGGTACCGGTACATGTACGGGAATGGTATGGTACGTACGGTATTGAGATTTCGGTACTAATGCTCATCCTTAATTAAGAATGTAAAGCTTAAAGACCTCATCTATTAAGTAGTATACACTTTTAAGTGTTATAATAGAGGTTGTGAAAGGGAAATTGATTCATACATCATCATTTTTTAGTCGTACACTATCAAATATATTATTTTTTAGTCGTACACTATCAAATATATTTTACAATGTTGTACAGTAAAATATTCTAAATTACATTCGGTGGTATAAAGCTAAGAGCATGTGGTGTACAAATTCACCTTGTAAAATTTATTAATGGTATGGAAATTTGAGAAATGATGATATATGAACGCATTTAACTATGTAAAAATTAATAGACTACTATTACTATATGTAACATGTACATTTTTACGTATATGTTATGTGTGTGATTCTTACGAATGTTTATCTCGTCCTAAGGACCACAGTACCCTTAAATGCATAATTGACGCTTATCTGTAAGAGTTAGAAAAACAATGACAATTCACAAATATTGAAAAATATTAGTAAAAGACTCGTACAATGCAATATAAAACAAAATCTGTAAGTAATAGTTGATCGTAATAGCACTATGTCGTTCTGTTTTCTTTTCGGTAGATTAGTCATGATGATGAAGTTTGACTTAGACAAATATATTTTTGTGATAGACAAAGTGAGGTAATTGTTAGATTTAATAAAATAATTAAAATAATATAATTTCTAAAAATATGAATATCTAAATGTTAAATATCTGTAAAATAGAGAAAAGTTCAATGTAGAATGGTAAAAAAATATAGAACGAAGGAACTAATAGGATTGCTCCATTTCAATTATACATTTCCATTTTTTTTTAAAATCTAAATATCTCACAAACCGTATATCCATAAATTATAAAAATTACACCGTTAGAATCAACGTCTTTTTATCTTTAATTAGAGATCTCACATGACATACTTTCGACGAACTTTTTTTTTCATTTTCTAATGGGTATGTGAAATTCGTAATAATAAATCACATTTGAATAATCAAATTTACAATTATAAGTTTAAAATCACATAAAAATAATTTATTTACTCATAAATCACATGTGATTATACATAAAATCACATGTGATTATACATAAATCATACGTGATTATATAAGTCACATTTTCTACGACCCAACAGAAAATGAAAAAAAATTGTTGAAAGTATAGCTTGTGAGATCTCTAATTGAAGAGAAAAAGACGCCGATTTCGAATATGTAATTTTTATAATTTTTGATCATGCCGTTTATGAGATATTTAATTTTAAAGATACGAGTGGAAATTGAGTTTTAAAGAAATGGAACAATCCTATTAATTCTCCCATTCTTCACTTTTTTATCATTCTACATTGAACCCACCTCCTGTAAAATATACTTAAACCAGAATACAATGGAGGGATCATGACCCTTAATTGTGTTTTTCCAAATCGATCCGACCACCTAGATTAATTCCTAATACTTAATTATTTTAATTAAAATTAAATTTTTGGATATAATTAAAAAGGAAAAAAATCTTTCATAACTAATACTAATATTTATCTTCTAAAAGTAAAAAAAAATTCGGATATAACTAAAAAGAAAGAAATAAAAAATTATTTCATAACTAATCCTAATATTTTGTTTCCTAAAAGTAAGAAGATATCCTAAAACCTCTCACCCACGTAAAATAAAAAATCAAATTCACAAGAACAGTCACAAAACTTCAAACTGTAGTTCCCAAAAATTCATGGTCTCCATCACCAGAAGAATTTTAATTTGGAATTCTCTCAAACCTCTTATCAATTTAACTAATATATATTATAAATAAATTTAATGCATTTTCATTAATAATAGTTTAAAATTAACATTAACATACAATGAAAAAAACAACTTATTTTATAAATTCAATTTAAATTTTTCGCGTTGTCGCGGGTCTTAAACTAGTTAAAATTATTCTTAAAAAAAATTAAAAATAGAAAGCTAAAATCTTTTATATGTAACATAGATATAGATACTAACATCTAAATCTAAATGTTGAGTTTTAAAATTGTTCTTAAAGCTTCTTAAAACAGAAAGCTAAAATGCTTTATATGTAATATAGATAAGTGACGTATTAGTGGCTCTTATAAACCGGTCTCATAAACAAAATAAAGTATGTACACATGGTTGAACGGACCTAGAAATAAAATTTGAAATTGCACATTTAATTTTACCTAAAGATATTTTAACCAAAGTGATATAGGCGTGGCGCTATAGAAAAATAAACATTATGAATCCAGACCCATTTGAAATATGGGTAAAGCTTATTGTATGTGATTAATATGTGGCTTATGGTGCGTGTCTATATCTTTGCAGTTCGATCTATAGAAACAAATATTTTAGCTAGCTAGATATTAATAATTAAATATCATTTCTTTAAATTGACTCATACGTCTAACGTTAATTGCTTTAGATAAGTTTATTAGAAAATAATCTAATTAATTGATACACATAAATGAAATAAAAAATGATGAAAATTAAATAAAACTATAAGAGCACTTGTAATGTGTCCGTTTTAGACAACGTTCCGAGCACAGAACACCACAACGCCCGCAATGGACATCGTAGTTGTGGGGCATTGTGGTTGGGAACATGGGCACATTAACGTCCTTTTGTGAGTTCCATGTGAATATTTTTTTTCTTTTCTTTCCATATTTAATTCGGAAATAAAAAAAACTGACCGTAAATGTGATATTGCATAACGTGATACAAGAGGCTAACAGATTCGCAATTACTTCTCTCGAGGAAGAGATGATCGCCGACCCATTTAACAAGGTCCGTCGGGATTTTAGCACTCGTTCGACGACCGTGAATCAAGAATAAAAGAAATACGTGATAAATATATGCACGACCAACTACGACAGAATCTCACCGAACACATTTGGACGATTTCACCAAAGTTTTGCACCTTAGATTAATTATTAGTTATAATGTTTCTTTTAAGTATTGTATTTTTTCAATTAAGTACTTTTTATTTCATAAGGTGTGTTTTATTTAATTATTTCATTGTGTTTAATTAATTAATTAAATGTATTTGATTTTGTTAAATAAACGAAAATTAAATTAATTTAGTGCAATCTATCCTTCACAATATTACGTTACTATTTCAAGTATACAGGATAATAGCATATTAGCTGACATAATAGCATATTAGCTGACGTAACACCCCCACAAACAGAAATGGTCTTAAACCTCCTTAGTCTTTGCATTATTTTGTTAAAGTAATCCCCCTACCTCGACTCCCCCACTTTCACCCCGATTCGTATATCCAAGTTTAATTTAATTAATAATGATCCTAAATTGTAATTGTAATTGTATATCTTCCCTTCTTTGAAGTTGATTAATTCGTAAATAATACTCCCTCCATTCCACTTCAAGTGTCAGGCTAACATTTTTAGCTGTTTTACTATAAGTGTATACTTTTATATTTAACCGATCAAAGATCGTAACAGGTAAAAAAAACATCTTTAGGGAAGATTTCTAAAAGTGTATTCATCGTGAAATGAACATTTAATTAAGATATGAAACTTTAATTTGTCATCTTCGCGTGCACCATTTTAAGTGCCTCTGACTCGAGTATATACGTGTGGATATTATTCATCACCTCTTAAGCTCACAACATGACACGCATGCATCATCCACCATTAATACACTTTAATTAACTGTATGATATGAATTTATATTTACGTTTATGTGACAGATGTCTATTTTCTTCGAGGGGTGGGGAGAAGTTGGTGCAAATGGAAGTAGGGGGAAGATCTACTTTTAAATACTGAATCTAATAAATGGGAGTCACTTAAGATGAATTATTTGTATATATAGCTTTCTCGTATTTAATTAGATTATTATTATTATTATTGTAATAATACAATATTGTGTCTGAATTTGTAAATTAGAGCATGATTAGTGGAACGTATCCTGACTCGTACCATATTTATGTTAGGTGTGAAGTCTGATGTAGACATTCAGACGGAGGGGCAGTACATCAGAGATTACTCTAACCAGAAAATGTCTGATATGTTCCAGACAGTCAGACTTCGGGATAGAAGAAAGTAAAGTTATGTGCAGTTAGTTCGGGTCGAGGAAACTCTGACAGGCTCCGTCCAGAGGCTGTCAGAAGATGACTTTTTTCCGGGTAGAATATTTGAGACGGTGGAATGTCGTCAGATATGGAAAGTTAGCTGTTGACATCTGGAAAGCCCATGGGCTTCGGCCCGTGACCGGGTAACCTTAATTTCTTCTCTATAAATACATCTCATTGTAATTGTAAAGCTAATCTTTCAAAAGAGGCAAGTTTGCCCTAATAAGATCGATATCTCTAGTTTGGTCGTGGATTAAGCTTTGATCACATCGATCATTGCCCAACCACATTATATCCCGTGTTCTATATTTTATCGTTTACGTTGTCTTGTCGTTGTTTGTTCGTTATTTCCGCATTGCATTTGCTTGGTAGATTCGTGAGAATTAGATTGAATCCTCCCAACAATTTCAATGGTACGCGTCCGCTTCACCCGCAAGGAGCATCAACGCCGGACAATCACCTGTCCACAAATCACCCACATATGTTGAGGAACGAATTTAAAACCCTTGACTTGTCGGTCACACATATAAAATTTGGACATTTGTGGTGGCGGTACCACTTGAGCTATACTCAATCGGTGATAACAATGCTTTTAACCAATTAAATAAAAAGAAAAGAGAAAAAAAGAAAAAAGTTGAGCGATAGAAACTTCAGCAAGCACGTTGTCATTTCTTGTGATATATATATATATATATATATATATATATATATATATATATATATATATATATATATTGGTGGGTAACGGGACATTAATTATACTTAAGTTATTAAATAACCTAATTGAAACAAGTTATTTATCATTGAGAAATGCTATAGACACTAACATTTTACAAACAATTTGATACAAACACACGTGGTCATCCGACATGAACCTTCACATCATAATTAATCTGAATATTTAATCCTAAATTAAATTGATTTATTTACAGAAAATATCTCACTCTAAATTAAATAAATTTATTTTAAGTAATTATCTTTTTTTCTCTCGTAAATCTCTTTCTTTTTAGCTATCCGACTCTTGAAACTCTAATAGAAGGGTTCAAAATGATGAAAAAGTTGAATAACCAAAAATTGGAATGACTTTTGACACAATTGAAGAAGTTACAAATTTTTATGCGGACTATGGAAAGAAAATGGGATTTGGAGTGCGTAAAAGGTCATCCCGGAAGCTTGATACAGCTGAAAAGACTAAGTATTATACTATTTCGTGCAATCGGGCTGGGAGGTCAAAGTTGAGATCCAAAATCCTCTCAAACCTCATCCTATTTCAAAAATAGATTGTGGCGCTAGAATTATTGCAGTTCTTGGCACCGATAAGAGGTGGTATGTGTCGAAAGTTGATCTCAAACATAATCACCCGTTTAGTCCTGGAAAAGGACGATTTTATCGATGTCATAGGGATATAAATCCTCGTGTGAAAAGACAACTTGAAATCTTTCAAAGAGTCGGAGTTAGAATGAATAAGGGTTTCAATACACTCGTTGTGGAAAGCGGGGGATATGAAAATTTAACGTTTACAGAAAAAGATTGTCGGAATTATGTTGACAAAATTAAACGTTTGAAGTTTAGGGAAGGTGATGCTGAAGCAATTCAAAGTTATTTCGTGAAGGTTCAATCTTCGGATCGTGAGTTTTTCTACGCATGGGAGTTGGATGAAGAAAATCGACTAAAGAATTTGTTTTGGGCCGATGCAAGGTGTAGGGCAGCGTACGAGGAGTTTAGAGACGTTGTGACATTCGATACAACGTATCTGAAAAATAAGTATGAGATGCCAATGGCTTCTTTTGTGGGGTCAATCATCATGGACAATCGGTACTGCTTGGTTTTGGATTAATTTCAAACAAAGATACTAGAACCTTTACATGGCTCTTTCAATCATGGCTTACGTGTATGTCTGGAAGTGCTCCTCTCTTTTAAACTTTTATAGCGTTACAGCAGGTCCTATGTATTTATTTTTGTTATATAAATGTGTGGCAGGTGGTGCTTGTGGCATATAATAAAAAAACTACTGGAGAAGCTTGGTAAGCATAAAAAATATAAATCAATCAAGTATAGGCTTAAAAATGCTATGTATAATTCTTTCACTCCTTGTGAATTTGAAGCTGCATGGAAAATAATGTTAGAAAGGTACAAACTCGAAAAAAATAGATGGTTGTGTGTTTTGTATGTTGAAAGACGTAGATGGTTCTTTGTTTTGTGAATGATATCTTTTGGGCAGGGATGTCAACTACACAACGTAGTGAGAGCATTAATTCATTTTTTGATAAATATGTAAACAAGAAAACTACTTTGAAACAATTTGTGGAACAGTACGAAAACGCACTAAGAGATAGGCTTGAGAAGGAAAACATAGAAGATTTTAATTCATACAATTCGTGGTACCCTCCAATTACCCAATATGCCATGGAAGAACAAATGAAGGAAGTTTTCACGAATGCTAAGTTTAAATATATTTTGCGAAGATGGAGAAAAGATATTAAAAGGAGACATACTAAGGTTCGAGTTAGTTATAGTGATTGGATTAATTCTGATGTTGGACGTCGTTATGACAGAATGTGTAGTGTTTTTTCTCAAGTAGTAGACTTGGGGTCTGAGTCTGAAGAAAAATGTACACTTGTACTTGATCGAGTTAGTGCGTTAAAGGTTGAAGTTCTAGATGGAAAAAGTGGTCCTGGTAGCGCCGCCCATATGCCGGAATCTAGTGCTTCTATTAAGGATAACACTAAGATTCTTACTCCTCTGGTCGCGCGTAGTAAAGGTCGTCCCCCAAGTAAGAGACTGAAGTCCAAGTCTGAACAAATCATTACAAGAATGTAAAAAAGGAAGAAGGTATTCTGACTCAAACATTTATTTTAATTTATAAAACTAAGAACTTGTGCCATCTTTTAATTTTTGCCCACTTGTGAGTGTAGAACTTAAAAGATTCTGATGATATTCAAGCTCATGGTGCTCTTCAGAATGATCAGCCAAAGAAAAAACGTTCCAAAAATGAAAACGAGGTAATTTATAATCACATAGGAGTAAGTTGAATAGCTGATTGTGGTTTACCAATTTTAAGTATTGTTGGTTTCTTAAACTTTTTCTTTTTTTAGGTGCATCACAAAGTATACTCCGTTCCGAGTGACATAAACCATACCTTCGTTCCGAGTGATATAAACCATACCGGGCATGCTAATTTTCCGTTCCACTATGGTGGATTGATTCCAAGTTATGCTATGAAATATCAACAATATCATGCACAACCTGAATACATGTTTCCCCAAGCTTATCGAGAGTTACATCACTTGCCCCTAAACATTCAGCAGCAGTCATTGCAACCGAGCCCTTCAAGTGAAGCATTTGGGCCTCCATATATGGTTTTTTAGGCCCCCCATAGTTGGTGTTTTTGTTATTCGAATTTATGACAACTTTATGTCTCGTATTTAGTCACTGTAAAAACTAGCAGTGTTAATTTGTTTTGTATAGTCACTACGAAAACTAGCAGTTTACGGTTGTTGTGAATGCAAAGTTTTTGTCATACTAAGTATTTTGATATTTGTGAGTGCAAGTTGGGCAGCACCTACTAAAAGAAAAGAAAATTATAGCAGAAACAAGAAGGTGGATGTTCGGTGGATTAGATGAAGTGATGGCGTCACATTACCGGTGAATTGATTCCGCTGCTTAAACAAGCTGGTGCTCTATGGCTTTGAATTAATGGATTCTGGTTTTGTTAGCTTAGATTTGTTTTTTGTAATTATATTAATATACAAGTGGATGTTTCTTTAATTTAATTCAAGATCAGGAGTTAAAATAAGTTTTGCATGTATACATTATGTTATGCAAATTGTACGTTGGCTTAAATTAGAGGATTTTAGAGAGACAGAAAGATATTTTCTGTAAATAAATCAATTTAATTTAGGATTAAATATTAGAATTAATTATGATGTGGAGGTACATGTCGGATGGCCACGAGTGTTTGTAACAAATTGTTTGTAAAATGTTAGTGTCTGTAGCATTTCTCATCATCATTTAACGAGGATATTAGACAATAAAAGGTATAACGATCTAAAATGGGCGGATTAGTTTTAATAAATTGTCTGATTGGCACAAGATTGTAGTATCTTAGTGTTCTAATTTAACAATAAAAATGTACACTAGAATCACCTAAAAAGGACCAACCAAAAAGTAAGTTACGAAGTATTATTTTATACGAAGTCGTTAAGCTCGTATAAATGGGTATATGCCGTGTTATCCGGTGAAAAGTCAAGTAAAGGGGTTAGCGATTTAAACCAAAATCAACGTCAATTCTATTGCATCGGCTAGTTCCATCAAACATGAACAATATAGACACAATTTTAGTGGCACGGACAAAATCTGATGGAACTGAAATTTTCATCAAATTCCTTTGTTCAAAAGAGTTCAAATTTCTTTCACTTCCGGTTGAAAATTTCATAATTCTATTTCATTTCTATCAATCAGATACCGTTGCACATTCCGGTTTTCTTACAAAAGAATTCTTTTAAAAGCATTTCACGAACCAAACACAGCATAATAGCTTATCGCCTACTTGTGAAATCAAAGGAAAGACCCTTATAATTCCCCGATATTTAGAAGCGTAAAATGTGCTACAGACATCCAAATAGGGAAGTGTGGTAACTTCACTTTCTACTTGTAAAATAGCAAACGTCAACAACATAAAATTAGACAGTTCGTCCATTTTCAGGTATAAGTAATTAGATTCGTATAACAATACCCATTCTCAAATACAGAGTTATCCTTCTTTTCTTCGATATTCTTTTTTTTTTTTTTTTTTCAAACACATTTGACTACATGACATATTATAAATGAAAGCTTTGAGGTCAGATGATCACAATTCACAACAATAAAAAAAGAATATTAAGAACATTAAGGGTGTGTTTGGCTTAGGGCTTATGCATGCTTGTTTCTAGGAGCTTATAGAGTTTATAAGCCCCGTTTGATATGAAAGTTTACAATCATGGTGAATAACAAGTAGAAGTTAATAGTACACAACTTCTAGTCCCAAGTCCAAACTGTAAAGTTAGAAAGGTTGGTTGAATCTTATCAACTATAAGAACCATATAAAAATAGGTAAGAATATGTATAATGAGAAGGAAAAATCGTTACTTGACATTGGAGGAGTACTTCAGGGTTTCGTTGTGGTCTTGGAACTGCATGAAATCCAATAGGGGCCCTCAGATAACGATTCGCTGTTTTACTTTACACCACTATAAGGCTAGTAGTATCTTATATCGAACGAAAAAATCACTTGAGATATTTTCTAGACTGTTTCGACCTCCAAGTCCGTACAACAAATGTAAAACCACTTCCACTGTAGGTATTTGAGGTTATATATTTGTGTGCAGCGTTCTGGTCCATGCTTACAACCTGATGACTGCCATGATCACATGTGTCTCCTAAACCAAGCTGACCATGTTCATCCCATCCCGATGTCATCAAAGGCGGATCCACAGTGTAACCATGTAGGTCACTTGAACCACCTTAGTTTTCAAATGTCAGTGTAAATTGAGTGGCAACTTTTGTAGGAACTATGTTGTATAAATATTTTGACTTACCTAAAATTAGTTCATATTAATATATTTATATAGAAAATTATTGTTATTATTTTAATAATCCTTGTATCTTTGTAAATATGATGCACTAAATCTACTGGATATGTATAATACTTCTCTTATGTAATCTAACAGATAGATTAAGATTATTGTGTCATAACAAGCATTTATTTTGTTTAGTGCAAAATGAGAAATATGCATATATAGAGTAATTAAATATTTATTTGCACATCAAAGATCGGTGATCCATTTATAAATGGTTGTTGTGGTGTAATATATTGAAACATATGGTAATAATAATAATAGTGATATAGTTACACTTGGGAAGAATTTTCGGTGTATGAAACTCAGTGGGGAAATTGAATACCTGATACGTACTTTGAATTGAAAATCCGACCCGCGCCCGGTCCGTTCCCACTAAACCGATCCATCCTACTAGTTCCTTATCTGAACCACGTGGTCTTTAGTTCTGAATTCGCCACTGGATGTCATACTGTTCCATTTTCTGCACAATATTTGTATTCACCAAATAAATAACCACTGGTTGCTTTTATATAGATTAGGTTCCTATATGAGTATTAATCATTCTTTTATCGATAATCAAGATGTGACGCAGAAGACGAATATATGCGTGCCTACGGCAAGGACAGAGTGCTCTGCTCCTGATGCAACTCCCACAACCTTTATCCCATTCAGACCATATATTTTATTTACCTGGGCTTCGTCTATATCCTCTGCAAATTAAGCAAACTCCCAAGATTACGACACAAATATTAAGCTTTCAATGAGCAATACTATTAGGATCGATAATCCACTTAATTCAATGATAGGGACAATCAAGGGTTGCAATTTGTTTACAGAAGGTGGAAGTATAATGAAGCATACGATACATTATCTCCTAGCTTGGGCTTAACTTTATTAATCCATTTTCCATGATTAGTTTTGAACTCGTATCTGAAAGAATAATTTGTGGAATGCCATAAATTTCTAGAATAACAAACTCATCAAGAGTTGATCCTGTTTGTACCTCTATGCTAATAACATCGTTGAAGGTACAATTTGTGATTCGAACCAACCAATGGTTTGCTAAGAGTAAACAAACACACATGACTGAAAGTTAAATGAAAATTAATTTTACTTTTTTACTTGTGCGAATGGGCTCATGGTCTTTGGCATACTTGGCAATGGTCCTGTTTGTTTTGTTTAAATTTTTTCAATAGCAAATCAAACAGTTAGATTTTTAAAACCTCAACCAACAGTCGGCAGATCAACAGTAATTATATTAATAAGACATCAATCATTGTATTTTTCTTGAAATTGAGAAATTTCAACCAGAAACATTACTAAGCCCCTACAACATATGAACCTTAACAAAAGTGTAGAGCTCAAAAACCAAACCAAAGTTTCACTCTCTGGTTAGACACAACCCATGTTGGTCCTAATCAATGATATAACCATGGAAGAAAGGCATTAAAGCACATTTAACACTATGCACAATGCCTTTTAATAACGATAATGATCATTAATCCTGAATGCTGCATCTGGTCTGCATAGGCCTTGACCATAAGTAAAGTGAACTGAAGAAAGATGAGAGTTTCGTCTACTTACTTGACTTGTCGGGTATGACCATCGATCGCCTCTACAGTACCAAAGCCACAAAAAAAAAAAGATGGATCACATTCCAAACATGATTGTTATCGGAAATGCATTCACCTTTGAACACAACTAAATTGTTGTTAGCCAGCAAAAGCTGAAGAAAAGAGCACTAATGGCTCATCACCAGAGAATCTAGTTTGGTTTCCATAAGAAAAGATTCAAACTTTCAGCTATAAGGCAAATCAAAATTGGGCAAAAGTGCAGCCTCGGTTTAAAAAGAGAACGAAAATTCAAGTTTAATTAAGCTTACATTGTAGAGGACGATGCACACCATCATATTTTGTCTAAGGAATTGTGTAAAGGTTCACTTGCAGCAAGATGATCTCATATGATCTTGACCATATACACATGTAAACTCAAAAATGACAAATGAACTTAAATAAAAAGTAGACATAAAGTTTGCAGTGTAACGTTGACTCTTAAAACATGTTACACAACCCACCAGACCTGCCCATTTAACAACATAAGTTGACTGAAGTAGACTGAATAAAGCTGTTACCCCAAGCATATCCATTGAAAACTGATGAAAAAAGTATCTCAATGACACCACCACAAGTAAATGGGTAAAAATTGCCACCTTCAATTAGGATGAAAAATTGAAAATTATGCTAAAATAAACTTTGACTAATAAAAGAAAATCAAAGTTTTGAACTATTATATAATATGTATGGATATTAAACACTCTACAAAATATTAAACTATACATGTTATTGTTACTGAAGCTCGGGGCATTACAGGTCATTTTCTTTTGAAAAAATATGTTCATCATTAGTAGCACTAAGTCAACATAAAACCATATACATGTTAACAATACATACGGCTAGACTGCGGAAAGTTCCCTTTGGACCATAGCAGCAGAGATGGGATTGACTCAAATAGGTGTAAGAACTCAAGAAAAGAAACATCTAGCAAGGGCCATTCAATATTCACACACTTAAACCAGATAGAATAATGATAGATGATATCAGATATATACATGTTGACCAGGTCAACCAATTAAGGTTATAGCTAAAAATTTAAAGTTTGACCGGCTGAAATTAGACTATAACTGTATTAACACATTTTTCAAGTAAAGAGATTGAAAAAACAACTAACAGAAAAACTGATCTTCTATAAGCGCAAGGAGGTAGGATAATTTCTATCAATAAGCTAAAGCTAAGAATACCAACCCCATATGCTTGCCAACTACTGCGGATTTATCCCACGACCCAAGCATAGCTTGAATGACCATCAAGAAAGCTGAGTCAGGAACAGCCCACAAAGCTTTATGGAATACAACCGCAAATGTTATACCATCAAAAAATAATCAAAAAGATCCATTTCAATAAAAACTGTCATGAAACTATAATTGTTCATAATTAAGAACGTGCCAATATTAATAAAGCTTGAAACTTTGATCATGGATGCTCAAGACCATGTTTAGTACTCTTCTACGAACAATTTATCTCTTAAAGAGATTCCATCTAAAACAAAATAAGCCACCTGAAATAGCATATAACATGAGAACATTTGACATGACATACTCAAAATTACTTTTAAAATTCAAAAAATGAATAAAAAAATTCACAGGATAGCCCAACCAGACACTTATAGACACATGACTTTTAGCTCTGGCTATGAACCAGATCGGTTGCATGATTACAAGCAACTCAGCTAGATGATTCCAACCTCTGCATACATCCAAAGAAGTAATAGGTAAAACTATAAACGATTCATTTATTTCTTTACAACAACAAAAATATTTTATTCAAATGGATAAATTGCAAATGTGAACACCAACACAATCAAATAAAAAAAAAATTGGTTTCAAGGAAGATTGACAATCTTTATTTCTATTTAAGAACCGATCATCAAAATGATATGAATCTTCTATAGCATTACCATCTTCTATAACATTTAATCAAACAACTACCAAAATTATGAACTCTTTTCCAAACTTACTTTGTTCTAGAGTGATCTCTCGCGAAAGTTGTATAATCTGAAATTGAATAACAAATGAAATTTTATCTAACCAAGATTAAAACACAACATCAAAAATTATAAAAGAATAAAGTCAGCAACATCATATATAACTTACAAAATGACTTTATCATCCTACCAAATGTTCAGCCATCCATTTACAAATCTTCATCAATCTCCATCCAAGTTTATCATCCAACCCCATATCTTCAAGTTCCACCGTCATAAACTACAACAAACATAGCATTTTGTATAATTGGGGTAATAAGTAGATATGGATTTTCAACAGGAAATTAAGTATATATAGATAATTTGTAATGACTACTTCTTCCTTTTGTTTTTACCAAAACGACCTTTTCTCAATAAGTAGTCACCTGGACTTATTTATTTTTAGTTGGAGGAAAGTTACTTGACAGATTTTAACTAAGGATTTTTCATTATATGCAGCCATTGTAGTTTGAGATTTTTCACTTTTGCAACATTTTATGATTGCTTTGGAAGTTATAAGCAATTACATCAATGTTATGAATTTTAAATATTCTTGTAATATTTGTATTATTATTATGAAATTCATATTTGTTTATTTGCCAGATTTTCTGGTTTAGTATAGTAATTATCACACAAAGTCAAACAAATGTCCCCTAACCACAGAGCTTGTTAACCACATGAAAAACGGCAACACACAACGCCTATTCATGCTATCTGAGTTGTTTCCGGTTTGCTTAGCACCCGAGAACCATCTGTCGAACAGTATCCAAGCCTGTACAAGTAGTTACTTCCATATGTGTCAAGTTTGTTTCTTTTTGGTAAATATCATATTATGATAACTCCATGATCTGCAAAGCCTATAGTCTTATCACACCAAAATAAGGTAAAACGAAATAACCAACACTACAATTAGTCAAATTGTTGCTACATGCCTACATAATTACAAGTACAAGAAAGCATCAACGGAAGAAGTCAAAGATCAAAATCCCACAAAGTTTCATTACAATCGAATAATCACTAATGTTACAATTGAAATCAAGGCACAAGAGCTCACTCATGTTCTTTTAGGCTGAACCCCTAATCCTAAAAACAAAGAATCCTCAAATAAAGAAGAATATACAACAATGCAAGTCTTACAAGTTGATCTATACATCATATCAGCATCAAACTATTCTGTTTGCTTCAAATATGAGGCACTCCATTTCACCATCTTCTAAAATCACAATATATCATCATAAGCAACAATTTCCCTACCTCTAGATGGCACATTCAAACCTAATCTTCCACTATTGTGGATGCTTGTTTTAGCATCAATTTTTTCATCTTCTTTAGGATTCACAATTGCTGACACAAGTCTGTTTCCTCTTCCATGTCTACTTAATGGCAGTTCTGGTTTCAATAACTTCGATGAACCACCTTCTTTCTTTCTAACCCCATCCCTCCATTGTGGCACCGGATCATTCGCCCACATCACTTGTACCTACAATAACGTTACAAAATCAGTCAATAGATATATACTTGACTACATGGACATTCAATCATTAATAGTAAAAACAAGACAAGATCGATCAATTTAGTCCACTTCCAATAATGGTCATTCAAGCCCTATTAACTTCTTTTTCCTTAAAAGGCAATGATTATATGAAATTATTTAAGGAACCTATTAAGGACTGACACCATCTAATATACGCTTGAAAAAGCCCTTAAACCTAAAAATTCTACAGACAAAACTAATAACCATACAAACCTAAAGTAGTCTAATCCTAAAAATCACAAACAAGCCACCACTCCATAAACCCTAGTTAACTTTAGGATTCAAATTTACATTGATCTAAAGGAAAATAATAGGCGGACCTAAACCTATAGTCCTAAAAATGTATTCCTAAACATTGAAAAACTGATTGGATAAGATTAAGATAGAGAAAAAATTCAACCAATACAAATACAAAAAGTAGGTATATATTACTCTCCTATCTAAATTTAAAATGACCTCAAGTTTGACTAAACAAGTCAAAACGTCAGCTCTTCACCATTAACCTAATATATAGATTATTACAGACAATTAAGTAAAAAAGAAAATAAAAACTACCATTAAATAATTATAAAAGTGAGATGAAGAATTAGTTACTCTAGTGGAATTGAGAGTGATGCCAAAGGAAGGATCAAGTGAGGCGTTGATGGCGGATTCAGCCGCGTCAGATGACCGAAAAGTGATGTAAGCGACACCGTCGGGATCCATACGTGTACGGGAGATTGAACCGTAGATCTCGAATCTGGACTTGAGGTCGAGTACGGAACAGTCAGAGGAAAGACCGGTGACGACGACAGCAGCGGCTGTGTTGGTTTTGGCGGTGGAAGGAGGGGGAAAGTCGTCATCTGCGGCGATTAGGGGATCATCGGCGGGAAGTGGACGGCGACGTTTGGGGAAATTGTAGAGCGTGTGGCGGGAGAAATTATTATAGGGCTTATCTCTCTTTCGACTCATGATGTCGTGTGTTCTGTTTTTTGGGGTTGAAAGTACGAGTTTTGTTCTTGGGTATGTTTTTGAAGCTGCTTAGTCGTTTAACCAGTGTTTTCGTTCATTCCAATTCCTCATCCCTGATACCCTTAAAATTTTAAATACCTTTTTACCTTTCGAGGGACGGGGAGTTAAACGAAAACCCGAATTAAGGGACTGAACTTGCAAAAAACTTAATTCGGAGACGAGGAGTGAAATGTACGACAAATATCAGATACGTGGAATGTAATTTACTCCTAAAGAAATAAGTAAATTTTGGTACTAAAATTCTGTTCACCGTGAATGAAAAAAAAGAGTTGATTACTCCGTACATTTTTAGGCTATTTTGTTTATGTGTATATTTAGGAGAGTGATGATTCATATACATCAAAAAGTCTCCGTACACCATCAATTGTAATTTACAGTGTTGTACTATACCATAAAGCACAGTTAGTAATGTACGAAGAATTTTTTGTGTTGTACAAATTATACCAATTTTAGATTATACCAATTTTAGATTAATACTTGATAGTAGTATATTTTTTCTTTTAATTTAATGCATCTTCAATGAAAAAATTATTAGAAGTATTAATAAATAAAATGTACACATATATAAATAGGAATGTAAATATATATTTTTCACTGTAAAACTTAATTTGACTTTTTTCCTCAAAAGGCTTTCATAAAAATGCTTTTCGAAACATTGTTCAGTAGGAAAAAGGGTTAAAGCTATATATCGAAAATGAACTTTCACATCTTTTCTACTGACATAATACTCGCGCTATACAACGGAGTTTAATACTTTTATTACTAATAGTGACTTAACAACGGAGTTTAATACTTTTATTACTAACAGTGAGTTTAATACTTTTATTACTAACAGTGACTTGCATGTATAGCTCGAGATTCGGTATATAATTGGTGAAAACTGAAAAGTAAAAAATATGTGAAAATAGTAGGGTTGTATTGTAAAAAGCGAATTAGATAACTAAATATTGAAATGTTGAGTCTTAACTTTTTAAGAGGTTTCTAAAAAAAAAACACTAAAATGAATTATAAGTAGTTATAGATATACTAAAATGACTATTCCACTAGTCTATGTGGATGAATTTTACAAGCAAGAATATGATGTGGCATCATGTAGCGAATTTTTAAAAGTTATGTATACTATATAAGAAGATTAAATTTGTCAAAAAATTTATTATATTAATTCTGAATAAAATAAAACATTAATATCATTATTAGATAAGATCTTCCGTATGGAACTATATTAAAGGTCTATTATGATAATTATTATGCTAATTCAATCAATTTATTTATAATTACTACAACGATTTACTTCTCTAATTTTCATCTAAAGGCTACTCCATTGAAATTGTAAACATGCATTTCATCTCCATATCTCTCTGATCTTTTCTTCCTTTGGTGGGTTGAAGATCTCCAAGTTGTTTCTACTGTCAGTACAAGAGTTTCTACTGGTAGTATGATTTATACTATTGAAGATTAGTGCTGTTATCAGAGTTACTACTGCTTGATGAATGCAAGAATTACTACTGTCAGCAAAGATTACTACTGTAGTTAATATTAGTGCTGCTAGTCAAATATAGTAGTTAGTATTGTTAGTGTAGTTTACTATTACTACTGTTAGTGTAAATATTAGTACTGTTTACTGTTTTATCAATATTACTACTGTTGGAGTAATATTCGAATATTAGAATTGTATATGAAATGTATTTACGTTCATAATAGTAGGACAACTTGTATATGACTCTATACGATATAAATAGAGATCCTTAGAACCTAGATTAGGTTAACGATAGCTTCAAGGTTTGACCCTAATACAACCGTGTATTCGTATTATTAATCTTAATAATATTGAAGCTTTTGTGGTTAAAATATCTTGTTCTTTATATTATGTGATTCTTAGTTGTCATTGTAATCAAGTATTATTCCGCGATTTTTTGATTATTATTCAAAACTTAATTCTTGGCTAGATCAATCGATCCTGACAAGTGGTATTAGAGCTTGGAAAGCTTTGAATACAAAAAGATCAGAGAATTACTGTTCTGTTGAATTATTTTTTTTGGTTTAATTAAATCAAATCAAGATGACTTCAGAAACATCAGATGGAGTGCAAGCAACAAAGATCCCCATGCTCAAGCCTGATGAGTATGATATGTGGAAGAATAGGATTAGGCAGCATATGTTACTTACAGACTACATGATGTGGGATGTAGTTGTGAATGGACCAAAATACACTACTGATGGAGATGGTGTTCGATTACCTAGAGCACCACCAACTACTGAAGCTGAGAGGAAAGAAAGAGCTACAGATATGAAAGCACTCAGCACCTTACTGATGGCTATTCCTAATGAATACCAGAGAAGGTTTGAGAAGTGTGAAGATGCTAAGGTTCTAATGGAAGCAATAGCAAAAAGGTTTGGTGGTAATGAGAGCACCAAAAAGACCAAGAGATCCATGCTCAAACAACAGTTTGAAAATTTCACCTCTCTTAAAACAGAAACACTAACACACACATTTGACAGATTCAGTAAACTAGTTGGTGATCTTGAGAATCATGATGTTAAGATTGATAAGGATGATCTTAACAGAAAGATTCTAAGATCTTTAGGGGAAGAATGGACAATGTACACAGTTGCTCTATGCAAGGATATGACCTGGAAGATAAAGAGCTAGATGATCTATATAATGATCTTAGATCTTTTGAACCAGAGGTAGAAAATAAAAAGCAATCAACAGGGTACACTCACAATGCTGCATTCATGTCAATGGGAAGACATCAGACTGAAAATTCTGGGGTGTATGGTGTAGCTTCAACAGGTAGTGGATTATCATCTTCTGATAAAACCTATGATCCAGCCTTAGGAGCTTTCTTTGCTAGTCATGTGAATTCTTCACTGACAAACGGAGATTTAGAACAGTTGAATCCTGATGACTTGGAGGAAATGGATATCAAATAGTAGATGGCCATGATAACCATGAGGGCAAAGAGGTTTATGCAGAGAACTAGAAGAGGGAACTTTGCTTATAGAAGAGAGGATGGAGCTGGTTTTGATAAGAGTAAGGTTGAATGCTACAATTGCCATAAGTTGGGACACTTTGCCAGGAAATTCAGAGGTTCAAACAATCAGGAAGGGAATAATCAGAGGTATGGAAATTATAATGGAGTCAGAGAAGAAAATTCTCATTCAAATCACATCCAACTCAATAGCATTAGTTTCTCAAGATGGTATGAGATTTGATTAGAGTGATCAAGCTGAATTGGGAATGCATAATCAAGCCCTGATGGCAATTGCAGAGTCAGAAACTACAAGTGATATTCCATATGAGGTACAACTTAAATTATGTTCTACTGTATGTAAGAAAACTGTGAAACAATACAGGGATCATAATCTAAAAATGTGTGATGAACTGAAACAATGGGATATTAAAAGTAAGACAACTACTGCTGCAATAGAAAGTCTAGAAAAACATATCAAAGCATATCAAACCAATGAAACTCAATATGATTTTGATTTAAAATATGCTAGATGTGAAAGAGATTGCTTGAAAGATAAATTTGAAGCATTACATAAGCAATTAGAGTCTGTTACCATTGAAAGAGATAGCATCAAACTGAAAGTTAGAGAATTAGAAAATGCTTCTCAGAGTGTACAAAATCTGATTAAATCTCAGATTCATGATAAACTTAAAACTGGACTAAGTTACACCAGTGTTCCTCCACCCTACAACAACAACTACTTCTCTAAATCTTAAATAGATACACATACAGTTAAAGAAGAGATGTCAGTTGAAGTTAAACAGGTAGATCTAGTAGTTAGTCTTGAGGATAAGTTTGAAAAGGTTGAAGTAACAGACTGGACTTCTGAGGATGAAGATAGTGAATTTGAAAGTAGTAAATCCAAGTCTAGTCAGGAAAATGATAAAAAGGACAATGTTGGCCTAATATCATAATTAAAAAGTGATAAATTAGAAGAGGGCAAAAGAATGTTTCAGGAAAAAGCTAACCTCAACCTACAAAAGATGAAAGCTGTCTGTTACTAATAACAAACCTGTAAAAAAAATTTAGGTTCTATTAGTAAAACAGTTAAACCATTAAAAACACATGTGAATGATAAAACTGTAAATTTTAACTGTGTTAACTGTAAATGCAAAGCAAGCTCATCCTTTTCACAAACTTTTAGTAAATCAAGTCCCCGAGGAAATCAAAGAAACTGGAACCAAATGGTTTCACAAAAGTTGGGACATAATTTTACTATGGTCAAAGAAAAGGCTTGCTTCATATGTGGTTTAAAGAATCATCTTCAACATGACTGTTTTTACAATTCTAAAAATCAACAAGGGACTGTAAAACCAGCATGGACAGAATTTAATAGAATTAACAAATCAAACTTTAAATCTAAAGTTAATTTTGTTAATACTGTCACAAGAAGTAATGATAAGGCAAATATGATTAATGCTGTAGCAGCAAAAACTACTTCAACAACACTAATTAATAAAGCCAACAGTAGAAAGACTAAACCAACATCAGTAAAAGTTCATAATGCTAAGCATATTAAAACTATTCAACCAATTAATACTGCTAACAAAGTTAATGCTGTTAAATTAGTTAATAATGTTAAACATATTAACGCTGCTAAACCTTTTAATACTGCTAAACATGTTAATGTTGTTTCATCTAAAGCTATTGCAAAGTCTAAAATCAGTTGGATTTGGAAACCTGTATCTACTGATTATTCAAATGTTTCCAAATCCAACAATACATCAAAATTAATGATCTTTAAGAGATTTGACTATATTGATGTATATGGGAAACCCAGAACCACATTGGTTTGGATTCCCCAGAGAAACTAATTCTTGTTTTAATATTTGTGCAGGGAAAGTCAAAGAGGAATTTATGGCATATTGATAGTGGCTGCTCAAGACACATGACAGGAGACAAGAACAAGTTACAGGACTTCAAGCCTATCAATGGAGGGTATGTAGCTTTTGGAGGAAATTCCAAAGGAGGAAAGATAACTTGTAAAGGTGTTGTCAACAGTGAAAAGATAAGTTTTAAAGACGTATACTTTGTTGAACAATTGATGTACAATTTGCTAAGTGTGAGTCAAATCACAAATAAAAAGAACCCAGTTCTTTTTACTAACACAGAATGCTTCATTCTTTCTGATAAGTTCAAATTAGATGAAAGTATGATTCTAATGAGAACTCCAAGAAAGGATAATGTGTACTGCTGTGACTTAGCAAATATGGAACCTCAACAAAATTTAAATTGTCTTATATCTAAAGAAACTGTTGATGAATCTGATTTATGGCACAGATGGATGTGTCACATGAATTTCAAAACCATTAATAAACTTGTTAAAAGAAAATTGGTAAGAGGTTTACCTGAAAAGGTATATTCATGTGATGATCATTGTGTTCCCTGCCAAAAAGGCAAGCAACACAAGACTTCTTTTAAGTCCAAAATCGTAAATTCTATTAGCTCTCCTTTACATCTACTGCACATGGATCTATTTGGTCCAACAAATGTGATGAGTATAGGAAAAAAGTCATATTGTCTAGTGGTTACTGATGAGTACAGTAGGTTTAGTTGGGTATTCTTTCTTAAGACCAAAGATGAAGCAGATGAAATACTTAGGTCATTTATAACTAAGATAGAAAATCAAACAAATCAAAAGGTAAAAGTCATTAGAAGTGATAATAGAACAGAATTTAAGAACCATGACATGAATAAATTTTGTGAAGTTAAGGGTATTGAGAGGCAGTTTAGTGCTCCTAGGACTCCTCAACAAAATGAAATAGATGAAAGGAAAAATAGGACACTAATTGAGGCTGCTAGGACTATGTTAGCAGATGCTAAATTGCCAATGACCTTCTGGGCAGAAGCAATTAGTACTGCTTGCTATGTACAAAATAGAGTATTAGTAATTAAGCCTCGTAACAAAACACCATATGAACTATTCTTTAAAAGAAAACCATTGGTTAGCTTCCTAAAGACATTTGGTTGTCCTTGTACCGTTCTCAATACAAAAGATCACATAGGCAAATTTGATAGTAAAGTAGATGAATGAATCTTTGTTGGATACTCTACGCAAAGTAAGACATATAGAGTGTACAATCAAAGATCTAGAATAGTAGAGGAAAGTATCAATGTGACCTTTAATGAACACACCATTAATGCTTTGTGAAAAGGTCCAGATTGGTTGTTTGATATTGATGCTCTAACCCAAACTTTTAGATATGTGTATGAGCAAACTAGTGCAGGTACATGTGTAGCAACTGAAGCACAGGAGAAGAAGTATAAGAATGAATATGTCTTATTCCCTATTTGGACAGCTGACCCACCAGAAGCACTACAACCAAATCAACAGGAGGTTTCACAAAGATTAGATGAAGGACCATCCAGCCAATCAGCAGAGACCAATGATGAATCAGGAAAAGACAGAGCTCTCAGTCTGGATATTGTACTGATCTAGATATGCCAGGATTGGAAGAAACTGGTGGAGTCGAGATACTAACTGAATTGGCAGATGAAAATGAGTATGCAAGAAGTCCTGAGTTAAATTACACAAACTTAGACAGCACTATTCCTGTGACTTTCCATCCATCTGCTAGAGTTCAAAGCAATCATCCACTGGAGAATGTGGGGATATAGGGTCAGCAATGCAAACAAGGAGCAAAGCAAAAGATATTCAGCAGGACTCTGAAAATGAATGTTTTATCAGTGAATGTCTGTTTGCTGCATTTCTGTCACAAATGGAACCAAAGAAAGTGACAGAAGCTTTGAAGGATCCAAGCTGGATTGAAGCAATGCAAGAGGAGCTGCTTCAGCTTAAAATACAAGAGGTCTGGACACTGATGGATCTTCCAAAGGGCAAGAGAGCTATAGGTACTAAGTGGGTATTCAAAAACAAAAAGGATGAGAGGGGTATAGTAATTAGAAACAAAGCCAGACTGGTAGCTCAGGGGTATACACAAGAGAAGGGATTGATTATGATGATGTGTTTGCCCCGGTTGTAAGGATTGAGGCTATCAGATTGTTTCTGGCATTTGCATCCTTTAAGGGATTCGAAGTTTACCAAATGGATGTCAAGAGTGCTTTTCTATATGGCACTATAGATGAGGAGGTATATGCTTGTCAACCTCCTAGTTTTGAAGATCCAAGGTATCCTGACAGAGTATATAGGCTTGATAAAGCTCTATATTGTTTGCATCAAGCACTAAGAGCTTAGTATGAAACTCTGTCAGTATATCTACTTGATAATGAGTTTAAAAGAGGTTCCATAGATAAGACCTTGTTCACAAAAAGAATTAAGAATGATATCCTGCTAGTACAGGTCTATATAGATGATATCATTTTTGATTCTACAAGGGATTCTCTATGCAAAGAATTTGAACAACTTATGCATCAAAAGTTCAAGATGAGTTCAATGGGAGAGTTAACTTTCTTCCTGGGATAACAAGTCAAACAGCAGAAAGATGGGATCTTCATCAGTCAAGGGAAATATGTTAATGACATCCTGGACAAGTTTGGTTACAAAGATGCTAAGGAAACAAGCACTCCAATGGAAACACACAAGAAATTACATGCAGATTTTGAGGGGGGGGGGGACATTGATGTACATCTCTACATGTTAATGATAGGATCCCTCATGTATCTGACATCATCTAGACCTGACATCATGTTTGCTGTGTGTGTCTGTGCAAGATTTCAGGCAAATCCTAAGATGTCACATCTACATGCAGTCAAAAGAATCTTTAGATATAAGGTCAACTAAAATTGGGCCATTGGTATCCAAAGAGTTCTTCTTTTGATCTCATTGCATATATTGATAGTGATTATGGAGGGGCAAATTTTGACAGAAAATCAACTTCAGGGGGTTGTCAATTTCTAGAAGAAAGATTAGTATCATGGCAATGCAAGAAACAGACTACAGTTTCAACATCAACAGCAGAAGCAGAATATGTAGCAGCATCAAGTTGCTATGCACAGGTGCTTTGGATTCAGAATCAGATATTGGACTATGGTTTGATCTTTCTTAATACTCATTTTTTTTTTTTGACAATAATAGTGCAATCAATATCATTAATAACCCAGTAAAACATTCAAAAACCAAGCACATTGAAATAAGATATCACTTTATTAGAGATTGTAATGAGAAAAGACTAATTCAAAATTTTAAAGTCCATGCTGATAATCAATTTTCAGATCTATTCACCAAAGCATTTGATGTTGGTAGATTTACATTTCTGGTTACCAGTATCGGTATGATAAATTCTTCATAAGTCTTCTCATTACTACTGCTCTCTATAAAATTTTAGTGCTGGTACATGAGTTAATACTGATTCACTAATTAGTGTTGTTGGTAGTTTAATACTGTGCATAGTAATTACTACTGGTCACTATTAGTGCAGGTCACTTAGATTACTACTGCTAGGCATTTTTTAATACTGTCACACTTGTAACACCCCGAAATTTAAAGGTATTAATATATGAATATAATATGATTATATTATAAAACGATTTTATAAATCATATAAAGTATTCGGAGTTTTGAATATTTAAATATGGTGTGTGCTAAATTATTAGTAAATAAGTAAATGGGTTAGTAGTGTAAATACCACTGTAACTAATAAAAAATAAAACCATTATATACAAACACGCATATAAGCCGACTAAAAACTTCTAAACATTTCTGGAAGGAAATTGAGAGACAGAGCGGGCGACCGGGTTCAAGGAGAGATCGAAATTCAGTCCATCAACATCAAATTAACTTGATTTCAAGCTTTCACAATCATCCTTATATTAGGTAATCCTTGTTCTCCCTTGTTTTAACCTAGAAATTAGGTTTTTGATGGGTTTCATATAGCTAGTGATTTAATCCGAAAATTAGGTTTGAGAATTGATTAAATTAATGCTAGTTAGTGTTATTATGATTGTTGTTAATACTAGTTCAACCCATGAATTTATAGTTTGAATTGTATACATAGTGATTAAGGTGGGTATAGTAGAAATCTTTGTATATTGTTACTAAACCACCTTAATTACTAGTTTAAAGATTTAAGTGATGTAATTATTGTAAATTAAAGTAGTAATTCAAATGATTAAACATTTGATTGAGTATGATCATCAAAATGGGATCTTGTGTGTGGTTTGACTAAAAGTCAAACCTAGTCAACCCAAAAGGGTGATGAGTTGATGCTTGTAGTTAGTAGATTTTGATGTTTATTAAATGCTAAATACTTTGTTGTGTTGTTATATGTTATATGATAGGTAATCAAAGACGTGACATTCCTAACCGATTGTTAAACCACCATAATTGCCTAAAAAACAAAGATGAGTATATAGAGATTAATTGAGTAACGATTGTGTAATTCCGGATTGCTCCCGAGCAAGAGGGTTACATAATCAAGTGGAGTATTGTTTGTACTGTATCTTGTTTCTAATTGTTGATGAATTATGTGAAATGAGCATATATGTAGAGATTAGCTAACTTTGTTAGCATAGTGTTGTTGTTGAATATGTGCATAGCACATTATGTTGATTTAGCATGCATATCGACGTGGTATGATGCTAAGTGATTATTCGTCACGGATCCGCACAGTGATTAAATCTCCACATATTGCTCAATAATTATTTGATAAGACTAAGTGTCAATTATTGTTTGTTTCTAGTGAGTTATAAATGTGGTGATTATTACTTGTTTCTAGTGTTTGTTTGATATGGTGATTTACTTAATTAATTTCCTATATGCTCACTAAGCGATGTGCTTATTCTTTTTAGTATTGAATGTTGTAGGTGAAAGTGGGCGTAGAGAAGAAAAGACTATTATGAAGAATTAGCGTGGATTGCTTGCTAATAGTGAGTTAGCAAGCCCTTTTCTCTCTTTAATTATCGTTTTGTATCACTTGTGTAATTCGTCCAATGATTAAATGTCCAAGTTTAATTTTGGTTGATTATGGCAATTAGAATTTGTTACATGTGTTGGAATTGTTCTATAAGGGTTGACCCTAGAGGTCAAATGGCTAAAATGTTGTTAAATTACAAACGGGTCATTTGGTGTCCATATGGGTCGTTAATGAGTCTATATACCCAAATGGACTATAAGAGAAATATAATGCTTTTGCCATTGGTCTAGGAGTTAAAATAAATGGTTGTATTTGTGGGAAAAAGTTGTAAGTCATTAGTCATGTGCAATGTCAAATGAGTTGGCCTCTAAAAAGGGTCAAAATGGCCATATTTTGGCGACACGTCCGAATTCTTCGTTATAGTGAAATTTGAAAATGTGTAAAAAGGGAAACCTTCATTTTTATATAATGGAAGTGTCTGCAAAATTTCAGATCTTAACTCTAAACAAGTAAAAAGTTATGCACGTTTGAATTTGGATCAAAAACCCGAGTTTCTACACAGGATAAACTACCCGGCGGGTACCATTAGTACCCGGTGGGTGCTGCCTGTACCTGGCAGGTTTACCCGGTGGGTAGACCTGTTCAAAACGGGTACCTTCTTCACAAAATGGAACAGAACTTTGGGTAAGAGTGATTACCCGGAGGGTACTCTAACCTACCCGGCGGGTACCCCTGCAAATTTTAGAAAATTATGTTTTAAACCCGAAATTAAATACGAAGAAGTGTGAGATAAATCTAATCACTTAAATATGTGACGTGGGGCATTAGGAAAGGTAAAAAAAAAAAATTTACGGGCGTTTACAACACTAATTAGTGTTGTACACTTTGTATTTGGTTAATGCTGTTTTGTGTGCTTTAGTTAATGTTGTGCAGGTTTTAGTACTGCTAAAGGACTAGTATTACTGCTGACGTTGGAGTTTATTTAAAAATATATATATGTATTTCTTTGCCAGACTAAGTGTTATGAGGGGAGATTTTAATACTGTTATAACACTTAGTGCTGCCAGTTTAGGAGAGTGATGGTGTTTTATATTTATAATACTGTTAGTACAATTAGTACTGCCCACTATATTAATGCTGCTTAGTAACTCTTTACTACTGTTAGTACATTTAATGATGTTCAAGGGCTTTACTACTGCTAAATGACCAATAGTATAAATACTCAATTTCTTCATAGTATAGAAGCACTTTATCGCTTTTGCCTTCGAAATTCAAAAGAAACCAAAAACCCTCTTGAAATCAACTGTTTCATCAATTCCAAAACAATTCAATGGTACTCCAAACCGTAGATTGTCATAACATGGTTGCATATTTATACAAAGTCACTAACGCTGTTGATTTTCATCAAATAATCGATTTCTTGAGGGAAAGTAAATTAAAATTTGCTCTTACTGTTAACCCTACCGTCGATCTAAGTCATCTAAATGACTTCTGGATGTTCGCTAAGATGGAAAACAATGATGGGGTTAAACAGATTGTGGGTATGGTGGAGGCGAAGCAAGTCAGAATCACGGAAGAATCCATACGTACTCATTTTCATCTAGAAGATCACTCTGGTATTGAATGCCTTTCTGATTCTCAAATTTTTGTAAATTCAAAAGTGTTGGGGTATGAGGGTCAATTAAATAAATTAACTTTTTACAAAGGACTCTTCTCTCCACAATGGAAATTTTTCATTCACACTGTTCAACAGTGTATATCACAGAAACGAACTGGTTGGAATGAGTTTAGCAGCTCTATTGCCTTAGCAATAATCTGCTTAGCCACAAACTAACAGTTTAATTTTTCCAAACTAATTTTTAATGGAATGTTGTGGAACTTGGAGCATCCTGAAAAGAAATTTTTAATGTATCCAATATTCTTACAACATATTTTTAATATAGAAATAAATGATTTATCTAAGCCCACAGGAGGCATTTTTGTGACCTTGTCTCATAAACCAAAAGTTTTTGCAAATATGAGGAGACAAGGTCAAGGATTTTAAGGAAAGATCACTCCATTGACTACCACAATGTTAAGTGCATCTGCCACTGCAGGTGAGAGGGCAGACACACCATCTGACCCTCAACCCACATCTGTCAGTAAGGTACCCAAAAGAAAACAAGGGACCTCTAAGCCACCTAAAGCCAAGAAATCCAAATAGGCATCTGAAACTCCTGCTGTTCAGATGTCTCAGCCAAAAATTACACAGGAGGTGATCCATAAGGAGTTAGGAGACCATTTAGAAAGGGCTGCCACTACTGCTACTACCCCACTGGGAGAGCAGGACAGTGGTACATTGCTAGGACCCAATCCAAGGCAACTTCTACTTCTGAATTTGCAATAGATGTTTCAACTGCTGAAACATTTATTGATACTGATGAAGAAGAAGGTCCCAGGTGCCAAGAAACCATGGGGCTACCATTGCTCAGACTAAGTCTGAGAATGTAGCTAAATCATCCAATGATTTATCAAAGGAGGGTAACACTTCTGGAGGTAATGAGGATAGCTTATTACTACAGGAATTGATGGTAATGTGTACCAATTTAAGTGATGAGGTGGCCAGGTAGAGGGATACGCTGGCATCTCAAGGAGATGAGATTGTCAGATTGAATAGGATGGTTAAGAAGTTATTGGATGATCAAATGATGATGCAAGAGAATGTTAATACTGCTACGGTTACTACTGCTAGTACTCCAGTTACTACTGCTAGTGCTGGAGTTAGTACTGCCAGTGAGGATTTCAATGTTAATACTGCTGGGATAGATGAGCCAGTTAGTACTGCTAGTCTAGATGGAGATGAAGTTACAGCTGCTGAGGTGTTATTAAGGGTATCTGAAAGTCCAACTAAGAAGGAGCAGAGTAAAGGAAAGGGTGTCACTATTTATGAGCTATCTGAAAGTGCACCTAAAGCTCCAGAAATGATGACTGGGATAAAAGATAAAGGTAAAAGTATAATGATAGAACCAGAGAAGCCATTAAAAAGAAAATAACAGATAGAAGTAGATGAGGAGTTTGCTAGGAGATTACAAGAGGAAGAAAGAGCTAGATTTACTGAAGAAGAAAGAGAATTCCAACTTCAACAATTATTAAATGAAAGAAAAAGAAAATTAGCAGAAGAGCAGTACAAAAAGAGGAAAGAAAAACCATTGACCAAACATCAAGAAAGAAAGAAATATGTGGTATTTTTAAAGCCTGCTGGTTTTCATGTGAAGATTCTAACTGCAATGAAGTTTGAAGAATTAAAGAAACTGTATGAAAGGGAATTTGATAGAATGAAGAAAGGAGATGATGATAGGAGAATGGAGATAGAGAGAAATTTGAAGGGTATGCATGATCAAGCTGCTCCAGAGAGTATAAATAAATTTGAAAGGAAAAAAAGAACTGATCAGGTGAAAGAAAAGACAAATTATTTTGATGAGGTACAGAAAAGACAAAGATCAGAAGAAAAGAAAGATACAAAATCAGGAAAAGATCAAGGTAATGAACAAAGTGAAGAGGATCTAAAAGCTATGGTGATCATTGATACAGCTGACTTTACTCCTTTAAATGTTGAATATCGGATAGTAGATTGGTATCATGTTAGTGATGAACAGAGTAGGGGTTGGTATAAGATAGTTAGAGCTGGTGGTTCAACTGAAAGATATTCAAGTTTATATTTTATGATTAGTGTGTGTAGTAGGGAAGACTTGAATCAAATGTGGGATATAGGAGTGACCAAGTATGTTGGGCAGGTGGATTATGATGATAATGTGCAACTATATGAGTATCTTCAACGGTTATATGAGCCAAACAGGGATATGAAGATATTTTCAAAGGCATTTTCTCCAGTATCTTGGTGGCAATGTTTTGAAAGCTGTGGAGTGCATAGTACACGTCAGCAAGATGGAGGGATAGGATATTATTTTATTGGGAAAGAGTATCCATGGAACCCAAGTGTTCTAATCAGCATGATGCACCATAAGGTTAAATGTAAGAATGTTTTGCTTGCTACAAAACTGATTAAGGAACTGTAAGGATATATCAAGAAATATGCTGCAAAAGGATAATAGTGAGTTTTTAGATTGTTAGAAACTTAATTATGTTAGGAGAACGGATTAAGTTTAGGGGGAAATTATTGGGTTGAAGATCTCCAAGTTATTTCTACTGTCAGTACAAGAGTTTCTACTGGTAGCATGGTTTATACTGTTGAAGATTAGTGCTGCTATCAGAGTTACTACTGCTTGATGAATGCAAGAATTACTACTGTCAGCAAAGATTAATATTGTAGTTAATATTAGTGCTGCTAGTCAAAAATAGTAGTTAGTACTGTTAGTGTAGTTTACATTATTACTACTGTTATTGTAAATATTAGTACTGTTTACTGTTTTATCAGTATTACTCCTATTGGAGTAATCTTCGAATATTAGAATTGTATATGAAATATATTTACTTCCAAAATAGTAGGACAACTTGTACATGACTCTATACGATATAAATAGAGATCATTAGAACCTAGATTAGGTTAACGATAGCTTCAAGGTTTAACCTTTATACAACCGTGTATTCATACTAATAATCTTAATAATATTGAAGCTTTTTGTGGTTAAAATATCTTGTTCTTTATATTATGTGATTTTTAGTTGTCATTGTAATCAAGTATTATTCCGCGATTTCTTGATTATTATTCAAAGCTTAATTATTGGCTAGATCAATCGATCTGACATCCTTTTTTATGTAATCAAAGTATTTATATAATTCACATTTTCTATTTGATGTATCAATATGACAACTATTCATGTTTTTGCAGAATCTCATGTTTAAATTCATGTGTACGTGGTCCCGATTTCATCCTTTTGCAATGTTTTTTAAAAATCGTATGTTTATGAAGTTTTTTTATTATTATATAAGCATTTGATTTCTAAATGATTTTCAATCGAACTTCTATAGCTTTTATGACATTTTTCAAAAATGGTTATGGATTCGAAATCAAGACCCTGATGGAGTCGTTATTTGTAACCCGAAAGATTCGAATTACAAGATCAAACACATGTATGTGTTACTCCTAATTATTGGAGAGCTTTGTATTGATTCTCAACTGACTTAGTCACAAATAGTTTTGATTAATTGTGTGTACATTTGATCTAATTAATTTTTCGTTCGACGAATTAGTCATTACAATGGAACATGTGCATATAAAATCTTTGAGCTTGATAACATTTTGCTTACAAATAAGTTGCATTACTTAAATTGAATTTATATGCACTCTAACGATTTGAGTTGATGATTATTTGAATTTTATGGTTCATTTATATGTATTTGGTATATAGACATTAATAACATAAAATTAAAATTTCCAATAAAATGTATTTTCTTATAATATTGTTTCAATATTTAAAATGTTGGTTTAGTTAAAAAGTAATTGACAATTTTCTATTGATTACTTTTTTAACTTGTTATGTAAATTGATAAAAAAAATGGTATTATTGAATTGTGTGGAGTATGTAACATAGAAATAACATACTAATTTTATACATACCTTTAGTTTAAGGTAGAAATACATATATGTTAGTTTTTAATCACACATGCAACACATCTAACATGCAACACATCTAACATTATTGTATTATAGTCCATTGACATCTCCATATTATATACTAGTGTTATAGCCCGTACGATGCACGGCACCGTATAATATAACATATTTGTAAGATTGAATTTATAATTACAAATAAGATATACATAAAAGAATCTTGTGTGTATAAATCATAAGAAAAATTAACAAACTTTAGAAACAAACCATTTTGAGCCGAGATATAAAAAAATTAACAAGTTTCACGTGTTAACTAATCAACCTGTCTATTTTACCAACTATATTTATCATAACATTTCAAATACATGATTCTTAAATAATTGCATTAGATTGATAGATGTTTGAGTTGCAATCATGGATCCTTAATTGTGGACTAAACATTTAACAATATATATCAAATTGGCAAGAAGCAGGAAAAGAAAAACTCCATAAAGTATTTCCTTTATGTAATAGAATATAATAAAGATATAAATGAACAATCAACCAACTACACTACTTTAAGTTGGTGCATATAGTGAAAATATGTGATTAATTTATTTACATAACTATGAGTAAAATCTATTATTTATTCACTAAATAGACAAAAAAAACATCATTACTTTCAAATATATTATCTCATGTTCCACTTTTAATGAAACAATTACTATACGGAGTATTTAATTAACAATGTGAATCAACACTTACCTATGATGAATTTACTATAAAAATGTCTTAGCAAATGAGAAGACTACATCAAAAACAATAATAAAAATAATAAATAAAAACAAATGCAACCATTGTTTTTGTACAAAAATAATAACTACTCAATTTTGAATTTTTCAATAGAGAATTAACTTTAATTATTATTTTGATATAATAAAAATCTAACAATTCATTATGATACCATATAAATTTAACAATAGAAACCAAGAAAACATATACCTACAACGATCAATGAAAAATAATATTCCATTGTAACATAATATAAAGATAAAAAGACAAACAATTAAGACGCTTTATCTATATTGGTGATAAAGTTAAGCATTCATTTGAATAAAACTTGAAGTAATATATTTGAAAAATGCATTTTTGATAATGATGGATGATTAAATTACTACTTTTAGAAGAGTAAAAGTCTCAATATAGAAATTCATTATGAGTTGCAATAATTGATCATTTAAAGTTAATTTATGTCATCTTGGATAACTAATAGGATCATAGAGGTGAGTAGTAAAAAATGTGAAATTGAAGGAGAAATTGCCACATTGGATTATTGATTAGATATCTAGATGAATAATTGACACATAAGTAAGGGGACAAGCCTCTTAGAATATAGAAAAGATGCATTTATCTGATATAATATAATAATTTAATATTAGAAATATAAATATCTCATCTTCAAAATAAAACAAGCGTGTATTTATTATGGTTTATCAAATTCACCTAATATATTTCAACTAATACAATTTTATTGTTTCATATATATTTATAATTAACTTATTATCATTTTTAACTTTCAAACATACAATATCAAATACAACAGTCCATTAGACGGGATATACACTAATACGGAGTATATAAATAAGAAAGACGACCAAAGAACACCTAAATCAACGTACACTAAATACTTTGACTTTGGGCTATACTATAACAGGTTTGGAGTCTTAACAATAATGAAAATTCACAGTGAAGAAACTCACATTATTACTTCAAGATACTTTGTTCCTATCTAATGTCTACACCCCTTCAGTTTCGTGAAAACGATATGTGTCGAAAAGATATGGATACGTAGGTGAAGAATGCGCTATCATATGTTGCCTTCTTTTACAAATCTTGTTGCTAGAGGCATATAAGTTAGCTCAAATCTTTGTTTGTTATCTGAGGATGAGAATGAATCGAGGCATCACATGTTTATTAGTTGCAAATTTGTTAAAAGTAGTTGGTCAAAGCTCTTAGGTTGGTAGAATGCAAAACCACCAGACATTTTTCATGGTGTTTGCATGGTTTGATATGGTCAATTTGGAAAAGAGGAATTGCTAATTCATTCTACTGTAGAAAGTAGAACAAAATGTTCTTTCTCATGACATTGTCTTTGAAATCCGGAGCCTTTTTCTTTTATTATTTTTCAAATAGGGTTCAAGGATAGGAGTTGATGTGCCAAACTAGGTCTCTAATTAAAGGATGTGCCTCTTAGTTTGGTGGAGAGGTTTTCTTGATTGCGAGATCGGTGTAGAGTTGTGTTTTGGAGTTCTTTTTTTGTTCCTTTTCTTTTTCCTTTGAATTCTACTTCTTAGAACCCGAATTTTGTTCTTGTATTGTTTTGTGTTTTCTAATGCATTGGCAGTTGAAAAAAAAAACTACACCAAAACTCATTTTAGCTAAATGATTGTAAGTCATTTGTATATCGTAGTACTCTAGTAGTTGTTATTTATCTTTAAAATACTTGATTTTTGTGTCCATTATCACTTTTACCAACCAGTTATATGTCAACTGTATACTGTTATAGTTAGTTTAGTATAAAATCAGAGGGTAGCTTTTTTAGGACAATGGGCCGGGGTGGTTGCCCCTCCCAGAATTTTGTTGTGATTAACATTTTTCATATAAAATGTTTGTAAAAATTATAATTATATTGTCGCAAAAAAAACAAGGTAAATACTTAGAAGCCTAAATATACAATCCCATGGTTGAGGCGCGACCTGTCAAAGTCCATTTTACATCTATAATTATCTTTATATATCAATATTCGGTCAGATATTAATACGAAATTATCTATATCTATTGCTACATATAAAACATTGATCATATAATCTCAAATTTCTATCCAAACAAGAGCATTTACTATAAGGCCCTCATATAACCATTTATACCGTAAATAGTTACTATACTTCAAAAGCATAACAATGGAAAGTTGATGTCAACCCCGCAGGTTGGTTCCTTTTGGAGCAGTACTGATGTGACGTAAAAAGTCATGTTTTTATGCACATTATGCCTCACTATTTGACCTAATACTTGGTGAAAAAATTTGAATTAAACGTGTATTTACTAAAATTCATCAAAGAGGTTAAAACATAGACATTGTATTAAGAATTACTAAAATCGTCCAAATAACATACAAAACAAGGCAAATTGATCTAAGCTAATTTTTCTGCTCTTTTAGTTACATTATGATATATATAAGTCTTAACTAGTCTCATATTATTCCATAGGTAATTACAAGACCTTGGACTCAAGAATCATGTTGAACGAATAAGGAATGAAGAAGATAGAGCATCTGAAGACAAACCGATCGCATTCCAGATACCTATGAGCTAAAGACATGAATAATACCCTTAATTGGTATCATTACGTTTGTAACGGATTACGAGATCATGGATGCAAGAATAAAATCAAAGGGATAAGAAACAATGAAGTTATTGCCAAATGAAGTAACGAACAAGCAACGAAACAACAAACGGGGCAGACCACCACCCCTAAGGGGCGTATATGGCCCTAGGGGGCGTATACGGCCTTCTTTGGGTCCCATGGTATCCCCTTGTGCTTCCCTTGCTTGTAACTTTGGCTTCTTGGCTTATTTTGGTACTTCTTAGGATTTGCCTATAAATAAGGGGCTCCTCCTCCTCATTTCAACACACCATACACCTCACACCTCCCATTCCTCACTCTCTCTCACACACACTCTTTCTCTCTCTAGTTAGTTAGGTTAGTAATCAGTTAGTTCTCGGTTAATACTTAAGGAGAATGACGGAGGGGCTTTATTGTAATATTGTTGAAGATTCTTGAAGTGGCTTTATTGTAATATTGTCAAGATATTCTGAGTTCCATTCATTGTAATCTTTCAGCATACATTCAAGCTACGCTCTTATCACAGTTGTTGATGCATTATGGTGTGACAACATTTTGTTTAGAAAATATAATTTAGCTTGTGTGTGTTTTAGCGACACTTCAATAGTGTCACAATAGCGACACTAGGCTAGTGTCGCTAGTGTCATAGAAGCCCAACCCAGCAACTGAAGCCCAGCCCAGCCTATATATATAGTTCTAGGGTTTCAGTTTTAAGGGTGTAGAAAAATTGAGAGTGTGAAAGAAAGTTTGAGAGAGAGTTTGGTATGGAGCTTAACTGTTTGTTTTCTGTAATCATTGTGAATCAATAAACAGAAACATTATTTACATTCTCGCGTTTTACATATTCACGTATTCAAAATCAATTGTTTATTTTCGCTATTCAATTGATTCGATTCATCTACGAGGTCGTTACGAGGACTATCATGTGGTATCAGAGACTCTATACACAGGTATAGGGTGATTTGAATCGAAATTGATCGTGTTATTTGGTTTAAAATCGAAGGTGCGTAGTGTTTTAACAATCATCTACTAGTTTCTGCGTGTTTGAGTTTGTTTAGAACGATTTTGGGTTGATTATTTGGGTATAATCGTCGTCGGTTCGTCAAAATTTGTTAGGGTTTGTTTTAATTCGATTTTTAGGGTTTTTTTTTTGCTGCTGCTGCCCGTCATAGCGACACTTCCTGCGACACTTCCCTAGTGTCTCACATACTAGTGTCACATACTTCATAGCGACACTACCCTGCGACACTACCCTGCGAGACTATCATGCGACACTTACCAGCGACACTTCCCTAGTGTCTCACATACTAGTGTCACATACTTCATAGCGACACTACCCTGCGACACTTCCCTAGTGTCTCATAAAAAAAAATTCGCAGGAAAAATTGTCGCATTACCAAATTTTGTTTTTGAGCTTAAAAGTACTTAGTTTTAGTTTTGAAAAAGTTTCGTTGTACTCGCATATTTTTCGAAGTTATTGTACGAAATTTTGGTGGAAATTCGAATATAGATTTTTTGACCGGCAGCATGAGAGAACGGTTGAAGACCTTATTCTCTAAGGACTTTGCTCGATGGAAGACTATTTTAGAAGATCTAATTACGTTGAATGATCCAAATTTGTGGATTTTTATTATCGAGCCATATGAGAAACCGAGAATCGCACTGAATTTTGGAAAGGAAGTATCTTTTAAAACTAGTAAACCAAATGTCAGCCGCAGAACGCAAGAATTTTAATGTGGAAAAGAAAACGTATGAGACAATTATGGCGTGCTTACCAAAAGATGTGGCTTCTTGTTACAAAAATCAGGAAATATCGTTTGATTTGTGGGACGCACTTGCAGAAGATTTCGGAAGAAATACTAAATTGAGATTAAAAAGGCCGGACGATGGGATCAAAGAGGAATTGATGAAGAAGGAAAAAGAAATCAAGGTCCTTCAATCTCAGATACTTACCATGGAGAATGAACGCGAAGAGACGCGATTAAAAATTGTAGGACTTGAGAAGAAGGAAGAAGAGATCAAAATTCTTCAATCTCAAATGCTCAACATGGAGAATGAACGTGATGAATTACGTTTAAAGGTTGTCAGAATAGAAGAACGAATTCCGGAACTTGAGAGCCAACAAATAGTGTTAACCAGGCTACAAGACGATCATAAGCTTGCATTGAAGACTATTCAAGATCTTCGTAAACAACTCTCTCATGACTCTTGATAGCATCAAATAATGCCTTATTTATATAATAATATTCCCTTATTTTTAAGCCTTTTTATTGTAATTTAATTACAAATGCTACTGATTTCTTTTATATTTGTGAAAAGGTCTTTTAAATAAAGAAACGAAGAAAAAGAACGGAAATCGACTCAAGACTGAAGAAAAGAAAGAAAAGATTGAAGACCCAAAGATATTGGACTTGAAGAGAAGGCAAAGCCCAAAAAGATAAGAGAAAGTGGGCCAAATTAAGAAGAAATCCGGATTAGAAGTTTAAGAGATGAAGCCCAAGAAAAAAGCCCACCCAAAAATAGAACATTCTGGAATTGGATCCCAACCGGTGGTTGAAGCTTTCAGCCGGCGGTTGGATGTAAAAATGGTAGGCGGTTGGACGCGTGGGTCGCAGACCGGGTTTTCGGGTTAAAATTCAGCCCAACCGGCGGTTGGATTCGCGGTTAAGAAAATCTATAAATAGGCCATTCTTTTCCACATTCAAATAAACAATTACGAATAGGTTAATCCTAATTTGGGTTCTAGGGTATAGAAATTCGATTTCTAGGGTATTCAGAGGCTAAGGAGCTAGGGTTTGAAGGTCGTTCAACCCTAACGAAGATTCGGTTCAGATTTTAGGGTTTGATTCTTATTCTTTTCTATCTGCAATGTTAATACTTTGTTTATGGAATTGAGTTATCTTACTTTAATTATGAGCTAATTCTTTATTTGTATTTACTTAGATATATAATTTTTAGACAAAGGTTTCATTATATGTTTAATATTGATCTTAATTATGAATGGTTATTGAGTTTATTTGAAGATCCACATTGATTGTGAGTTACGGAGCGTTTGTTAATTGTTACTTAACGTGGTCAAAAGACTTATGCTAGAACTAACATTTGTATGAGTTAATTGATTATCTGCAATTAAATAATTTATTAGTTAATTGTGGCTTGACACTGTAACCGGTAATAGGTTAAGAGGCATAGCAATTAATTTAAACCCGATCGGTGTGATAATTAGAAAACCAATAATTATAGACTCAAGGCTAACGCATAGTCAACAATGAATCTCAATGATCTGTTGATAGGTTTAATAGCATAAATCTTATGTTGGTAACACGCATGAGTGTATTCAAGAGAATCTAGTATTAAGGTAAGGTTTATTAGGGATTCGCTAACCTTAACAGGAGACTATCCATTCTAGTTGAAATCACCATAATGACTGATCAATAAACATATATGAAACCTGAGTCGAGAAATCAGTAATCTAAGTAAATACATGTTTATCTATCTGATTATTCTTAAGTTATCTTTTCTATCTTTTAATTGTTTTTTTAATTGTTTTTAATTGTTTTTTATTTAGTTTAAATTACGTTCGTACGGAACTAAAACGCTACCCCTTATTAATTGTAATTTGTAATATTAGGTTTAATTAATTATTTTAATTTACACCGCTTCCCTGAGTTCGACTCGGTCTTACCAAAGCTATACTATAATACGAACAGGTATTCTTGCATGGTTGTGTTTAAGTTAACTTTAGTATTTCCTTTTCATTTAAAACTTGTATTTTTAACGACAACTTAACACGCATCAACTCTCACTCAACAAAACAATCTGAAAAGGTTGTGAAAAAGATTTATGCAAGTAAATCTTCGAGCGCGAAAAAGATTTCTCAGTTTACAAATTATTCTTTACAAAAGAATATGAAGTATTCAGGGAAATTACAATCAACCAGCCAACGTAAACATCAAAAGGTTGATTGTTGTGTTGATTCTGGTAACTCTCAACGCGTTAAAAGTTCGGTTTCAAGTCTTCAAAAGTCAACAAGAGTTTTTAAACCGACACATAGACCGAAATCGAGACAAACAAAATCTTGTGTTTATACTCGCGCGCAAATGTTTGCGCTTGCACCACCACGATCTCATCATATGGTGCAAAGACGACGGAAAGATTTTGTTCCTTTCTCCCCAAGGAGACCTCCTTCACCATTGATTCCACGGAAAATCTTTAGAAATAAAACACCGCGTTTCAATTTCAGATGGAATTCAATGTCTTTGGATTATATCGATACAACTTATAACTGGGTCTCTAAGCTTTTAAGACCAATTAGATCCGTGCTCAAATGGGTTCCTAAAGTTGTAGTTTAGTTTAGTTTTTTTTTATTTGTAAATATCAAATACATATACAAAAAAAAAATGGTTCTTTTGAGGGAGGCCTATAAATTGCACGGTGTTTTTGTTTTCTAAGCACGGTTTAGTGATAATTTATTAAGAAGACCAAAGAGAGAAAAAGAGGAAGAAAGAAGAAAACGGAAATCCAGCACCATTTCTTAGTATCATCTCTATGTGGATATGAAGATTGATGTTCAACAACAATAAAATGCTTGAATCTGAAGATCCTTCAAGAGTTAAAGAGGGAATCTGCTGTTCAGGGGAAGTAACATTAAAATACTGATTATGGTTATGGGAGAATATTCGGATCAGAATTGTGAACAATCATATTCGTGAAGGTTTCTGTGAAGTTGTTGACTAGGGGAAGATGATATTGTTATATGAACATAAGTTAGCGTTGGGCATATGGTGTTGATATGACCTAGTATGGGATAGGTTCGTGTCAATTAGTTGGTAAAGAAATGGATTCGTGCTGGAAAGATAACTCTCTCATCAAACTAAGGAAGAAGATTACAAGATTGAATGACAACAACATTTTTGGAATATACTTTCAAGGTTTAGTTCAAAGAGGGAGCAACAAGAAAGATTACTCCGGCGTTCGTTCATGCAAAAGAGTTGTCGTTGATGATAATATTTCTACAAGCTATCGTCAAGGGGAAATTTGTTGATGCATTATGGTGTGACAACATCTTGTTTAGAAAATATAATTTAGCTTGTGTGTGTTTTAGCGACACTTCAATAGTGTCGCAATAGCGACACTAGGCTAGTGTTGCTAGTGTCACAGAAGCCCAGCCCAGCAACTGAAGCCCAGCCCAGCCTATATATATAGTTCTAGAGTTTCAGTTTTAGGGGTGTAGAACAATTGAGAGTGTGAAAGAAAGTTTGAAAGAGATTTGGTGTGGAGCTTAATTGTTTGTTTTCTGTAATCATTGTGAATCAATAAACAGAAACATTATTTACATTCTTGCGTTTTACATATTCACGTATTCAAAATCAATTGTTTATTTTCGCTATTCAATTGATTCGATTCATCTACGAGGTCGTTACAAGGACTATCAATAGTTATATCTTTCCTTATCTATTATAATGCATGTTATTGTTGTTATTATACTAGATTTAGGATTAGTTGTCATTATTAGTGAGTAGTTACATTGTGTGTTTGTTGTGATGTAGTTAGCCATATTAATTGGGATGATATCATTAGAAAACAACGGAAATAACGTAGTTGAATCCTCGGTATAGCGCTAGAAACACCTTCGGGTGTAGTACAAATGTGTGGAAGCCACGAAAAGGCCGTGGGTACAGTACATTGTGGATTAATGTTCCAAGTTATTCTATTTTAAAAATGAAAACTCGTTGTTTTGATTACACGTTCCATCTATGATTTTAAACCACATTTTTAGTTAAATACTTTCCACCAATAAACGTGGTTAAAACCTTTTTGATAAGACGTCATATCAAGGGTAATTAATTATCTATATTTAAATAACATGGTCTGGTTTTGAAGCTGTGAAAATACTGTTTAAACAAATAATGTACACTATGAATAAACTAGGGATTTATTGGGTAGATTTAAGTAACAGCCGGTTTAAATCATAGGTGGAGAATTTTTTTTTTTTTTTATCTAAAATACAAACTTAGTTTATAAATTAATAAAAGAAGACGAGGAATCATTCAGTATTCCAAGTTTGTCGACCACCCCTGGATTATACAAAATCATTGATGAAAAGTAATCAAACACCAACCAAGTCTTAAACTTAAATGTTTTATTCAATTGAGTATCACTATGATGTTAAGAACGGTCGGACTGTTAGTGGATCTGTTACTCTATTCATGCACCCATGAATCTCCGTATTCCAGAAAAGGGTCACTGTTAAGTAAAAGGGCAGTGTTGAGAGTTGAGCAGATTCCTCTGATTAGAATCACGATAGCCTAATTACTCAGTGACAAACTGATTGAGCAATCGATCAGTAGGGTACCAGTGCTTACACTACAAATACTTAAGATAAATAAAATAAAAATCTTTAGAAAGACGTTTTCATAACTTAAACTAAAACATCATCCCATAGCAATGCTAACGAAATCACAACAAATGCCCCTTCTATCCTGACTACTACCCTATATTTTATTGCCTAGTATTAATTAGTAGTATAACTTAGAAAACAAATCAAAACCAACTCCCAACTATTTTCAAAATCCTTTCACTAACTAGATTTGGACATCTTGATTACTATGTTTCACAATACAGTTGATTTTGAAGAACGACCATAGGTCATGCTTGCTGCTATACCACCCTTAGGCCACATAGCACTTGTAAACTTAGGCCTCAACAATTATAAATATTAAAAACCCCTGTTACGTCGCTAGCAGTTAGTCCAATGACATGATAATTCATGATTTACCGTTGGTGACACATCAAGTAGCATCGTCAGTGGACTACCGCAATGACAGCTTCGGAGTGTCGATCATGGAAGAGTTTTATATTTGTGGGTGTTGGGGCCTAAGTTCTATAATATTTCTATACCTAAGGGTGAATAAGTGATAGGTATAACCTAGGGTCGTTCTTAAAACGGTCGAATTTTAAACGGAGCTCACTTGGATAAGTCAATGATCAAGTTACGGTTTGGATACTTGGATAGAGTTTTGGTTTGTTTTTATCTATTTTTAAACTACTAAAGCAATAAAAGTAAATTAAGGTAGCTAGCATATATGTAACATGTATGGATAGAGACACCATGATTTGATTTGGGATAGTATATTGTTAAAATGATGTTTATTATGGGGACACTCTTAGATTACTACACAGATAGATCTTTGGTGTAAACACTAGAACCCTATCAGTTTAGTGTAAGTTCTAAATTGGTACACTATGAACCATGTTGTCGTCATGTTGATCGAAGCAATCTGCTCAACTCCCAACACTATCCTTGTGAAGGATTAAGTAGCCCTAAAGATTGGTTTAAAGTTCAAGCATTCTTAACTCCTAAGTTTATCTTTCATTCTTCTAAGTGTGTGAGTAATTATTACTTTGAATGTCTAAACTAACAGTTAAGTAGAGTCTAGGGGTATAAATATGTTAAGTAACTTGAACGTTTACTTTCTATTTTTTTAGACTTTTAATATATTTTAAATGCTCGGACTACTTCTGTTATAACCTAGACCTTTCATTTTCACACAGTTATACATCACTGTATTATTTATAATGCTTTAGCATTGTTTCATATGTAGACCATATACTTCAGTAATTCACAATATACTTTACTGCATAGTCGTGGTTCCATTGCGTCTCACATTAACACCATGTTTAAACTGATTAAGGAATTCACTATTTAATTCACAATGGTTCCATAGTGATTTACTATGTTTTTCACGGTGTTTTCATAGTTTCTTACTTTGAGCAGTTCATTTTGTACTTCATAATATTTCCATTGTGATTCATGGTATATTCCACAGTTTTTTCATAGTTTCATACTTTGAGTATTCACTATTTACTTCACAATGTTTCCATAATATTTCACGATGTACTCTATGATATTCCCGTAGTTTCCTACTTTAACGATGGCTTTAACACATATAACTACTTACCACAAAATATATAGGTTGTCACGTGGATAGCTGGAAAGGGTACTCCGTAAATTAGACCTAGAGTTATAAAAAGTTTGGACGATACCAAAGTTTAACAATTCTCATTTAAAATTGTGAAAGATTAATTTAACACCATCAATAATTACAACTATCTTATCATGACAAACATACAAGTACTACTCACAAAGCATGACAATAAATATTTCACATATTAATAAATAATAAATATCAAGAACATTATGAAGAATTAATAATAGAAAATGATAGATATTACCTGTAATAATTGTGAGCAGAATAACACTTGTATTTCTTCCAAATATTCAGTGTTACATTGCTACACTATCTACTACTAGCTACCAATTACTACCAAAGTACTAATTTACATTGCTACACTAGCTGCACTAGCTACTACTAGCTACCAATTACTACCAAAGTACTAATTATTACTAAACTAAAGGAAAAAAGAAAAATAAAGAAAGAAATTTTGAAAGTAAAGTTGTTGGTGAAATGGATGATGAATTGTTTGTTATGATCAACTATTGTAGAATCCTTAGCACCTCCAAACTTGCAAATGTTCGTATGAAATTTCTCCAAAAAGTGCCCGTATGGGGTAATCCGGATAAAAATCCATTTTTAGGCTAAGTTTGGGTGTGACGAAACGTATACGGCCTGACCATGTCCGTATACGACCTTACCAAAACTGTATACGGTTGTGTCAATCCATATACGGTTTGATCAAGTGCTGTCTACGATTGGTGCAAGCCGTATACGACTTGTCCAATACCCGTATACGATTTATAACCGCATACAACTAGTGAAATTCGGTGGTACCAAGCTGTATACGGTTGGGCCATGGTGATTTTTCCTTGGTCGTTTGGTCGTGTGCCTTGGTCACTTGGACATGTGTGGGGTCGTAATTTCTTCGATCTTGTACTTCTTCTTTCCTTATCCATTTTTAGAGAATCTTGAACCCACACGATCGTAATTTTCTGATTGATAATTTAAGATTGATTAAGAATAATTTTCGCAAACTTTATTAGATAGGTAATTAAAATGTGTGAGTATCATCTTTATCGTTTTTGCTTTATTTTACTTATTTTTACCAGTTTTAGCGATTTTTGAAAGCATCATCTATATTTTAACCTCATTAACAAAATAAGATAGATAAACATTGTATTTGCACAATTAAGTCAATAATTGGGTTAAAATTTGAAAAATAACGTACATAAAAACATGACTCTTTACGCGTTATCAAAAGTCAAATAGAAAAAGCTAAAGGAATTGTAATTAAAATCAAAATTAAATATTTCCTTTTATAAACATCATATATAATATTTATCATTTCAATGTCTACAAATTTCAATAATGACAAAATACATATGACGGGAATCGAGCGACCGTAAAACCTCAACCCAAGCCGGATATTAAAAATTAAAACACCTATATCTACATATTCTATGTAAGCCGCTTCTTATAAAATTACCGGTGACATTTCATGAACTTAAAGATGAATTGTGATTTTTTGTGACAAATGCTTAGACGATCCGAGCAATTTTCTCACTAGATAATCATAAAATAATATCAACTTTTTGGTATAAAAGTTTGATTCAAAATCTGTAATTGATGAACTTCAATTAAGAAGTCGTAGAGGTTAGTTGTAATTTATGTAACTGGATTATCGTTATTTTTTTGTTTCTTTCGTACGTTGATTGATAGTTCCGTTTTAATAACAGGGAAGTACATTTCATGCTCTTTTTATATTTTCAAAATGATGGTTCCGTTTTGTATTTAAAAAAGTACGACTCCGTATATATTTATGCGACAAAGGTTTTGCGAAATTTTCAAGTTCCGGTTCTGTAATGAAACTAATAGTATGTTGTCATTGATAGTTAAACTAAAGTAAGTGTATATGTACATTTTAGTATTACACCGTTAACGTTTCTATTTCTTTAATTATAACGTTCATCTTTCTTTAATTATATGTCCACATTCTTTGAAATATCATCATCATCATAAGTCGATAAACAAGTAGCCCTTCACAAAATGATGTTAGCATCACACTTTACAAGTGCAATGAAAACATTAAAATATAAATTAACTTTAAATAACAATCTATTGTGATAGTCGTTCAAGTGCAAACACGCACCTACCTACTATGTTCGTTAAACATATTACACTGTGTCATATCTCGCAAGCACAAGAATACTATTACATCCATTAAACAGAAATCAATTTGGCATCTTGCAAATTTTGCGGGTTTTAAAATAGTTCATTAAAATATCATAAATGAATAATGAATAAAATTCTGATAGCAAAGATAAATCGATAATAAGTAGCCTTCACAAAATGACATAAAAAGGGGTCAAGATCCCATATTTTCACCCTCAAACATAATTTGGAATCAATGAAAATAGACAATTAGTTAATCTAATAATTAACTTGATCACCTTGGTTAATCCCCTCCCATCTTGTTTGTCTATGCCCTTTTGTCCATCAGTCGTTATCACCTCCCTTATAATGCGAAAGCTATCTCTATTTACCTTTCATTATTTATCATGTAATACAATCAATAAGATTTAATGGTTTATTTTCATTTAACGATATGCAAAATATTCATTACTTATATTTCGTACGTTTTTATTCTGCTAATCATTGAAATTAGTTTACCAAAAAGATAATTTTTATTAAATAATGTTACAAATGAGTTAGCTAATTTATGAAAAATGCTATTTGTAGCTCTTAGGTTATGTATAAGGTTCCAACTTCAATTAAAAACCGCTTAAATTCCTTTACCCGTCATAAAACCGTCTAGTTAAATAGCCAATATAGTCAGTTTATTAACCGTAACCTACCAACCAACCATGAAATTTTAGTTATTATTCATAGCTGAAGGGTTATATTTAACAAATTCCATAATCTATGTTAGAGAACTTACAATATTCTCAAAATAAATTGAGTCCCATAATTTTGAGTTCTTTATATGAACTTTTTATTTTCTATTTCAGTTTCTATTTAGTGTATTACAATATTTAATTGATACTTGACTAAAATTCTTTAAGTATATAAACACCCTTGTTTCTGTCACACACACTTCCATCAATGGCTTCCTATCTCTCACACCCAACAACAATCTTGAAAATATCTCACAAAAAAACTCATTTCAAACCCTCAACACACCAAATTACCCTTTCATTTCTTCAAACCAATTCCACCCATTTCATTTCAAAACAATATTCAGCGAATAAACCCCAACCCCATCTCACTTTTCACATAAACCCTTGTTCTACAACAACAAAATCATCGTCATCAACCACAATAACAAATGGGATTCTTGAAAAGGATGAAACTTTACCATTAAATGAAGAGTCCCCAGTGAAATTTATATTTTGGGTATTTTTATGGGCGTCTGTTTCTGTAGCTTTATATGCTTTTTCTCCTGGGGATGCTAAAGCTCAACAAGCTGCTGTGCAATCCATTAAAGCTTCAAACTTTGGTGTAAAATTTGCTAATTTTTTAAGAGGGTCGGGTTGGCCCGATGAAGCTGTTGTGTTTGCTTTGGCTACATTGCCGGTGATTGAGCTCCGCGGTGCTATTCCTGTTGGGTATTGGTTACAACTCAAGCCTGTTCTTCTCACCACTTTATCTGTTCTTGGGTTAGTCCACTTTCATTATATTACAATTTAGTTCTAGTGTTAATTTTGTTCACATTATTTATGATTATTCGATTCTATTTAATGTATACGCACGTTCTAGGTTTCTTGATCAAATTGGTGTGATAAACAATCTTGGTTCTTGAAATTATTTATAAAGGAAAAGAAGTTATAATTATAATATTCCTTTATGACACAAACGAATTCTCGGGATTTATAGGAAAAAATGGATATATGTTTGTTGGCTCATTAGAATTTTTTGGTTTTTTATGCGTGTTTTTTTGATCAAATTGGTATGAATAGCATTTCTTTTTATATGAAATTAGTGATTAAGGTATAACATACATGTTTAAAACAAATAATTTTTAGGGATTTTATAGGAGAAACGAAGATGTTATTTAAGGTATTTTTACTTGAATTGATCAAGAGAGTAAGAAGGGGTCTACAAAATGGAATGTTAAATGGTGAAAAGGGACTAAAGGTACATGATATGAGGTTCAGTTCGGGTTAGAAAAAAAAGACTAGTGTGTGCCAATTGCGTATCTATTTATAATATGGAGGTTTAGTATTGATGATGTTTGATGAAAAATTGTTGGAATAAGGTCTTTTTGGCTAATATTCTTGTCATATAGGAAATTTGTAAACGTAGGAAGATATAGGCCTTTGCATAAAACACAATAATAAACATAGTTTTGAACAACAATATAAAATTGCAACGAAAGTGAGGTAACGAAAGTCATTTTCATAAGTTCGAATCTTCTAATGCCTAAATTTACGTACCCAAAGTTTCACTACAGTACCACCATGCTTAAGCCGAAAGTTGTTGGCTACTGTTTCAACTATTGATACCATTACTTCATCTTCTACGACCTACCAGGAACCACCCTTTCGTAGATTTATTTATGTATACAAAGCAAAAACCATTACTAAATACCCAAATACCATCTTTTTGCACGATCCTTTGACTAACGATAGTCAATTCGGTCATTTACCCAATATGCTTAGCGAACAGACGATGAATAATAATTAGGATTAGGAAAGTGATGTGAAACACAAATGGACAATGATAAATAATTAAGGATTAGGCAAGTGATGTGAAACATAGTTGTTGCAACTCTCATGCAATGGTGGGCATAGTTGTCAACTTGCGACTCGACTCGTAACTCGAAATCATCAATTACAACTTGTGAATCGCCTCGTGACTCACCCCGTGACTCGTCCTATGACTCGACTCGTAAGAATCATACACATACACACGTATATACATTGGACATTAATAAGTATCAACATATCTTATAGATCATAATTCTTCAAAGTTAAGATTACAAGTTTACATAATACACTAAAAGTTTGATATTACACTAGTCATTAATTTTTATATTTTCTTCTTTTTTATGATATTACACTAAAAGTATGCTTTATTCTTGACTCGTAAGAGTGACACGTTGACACGACTCGGAAGACTCGATAAATGAAGTCAAAGTCATTTAAGAGTCGGGGTCCGAGTCGCCCCGTTTTTGAGATTATTGACTCGACTCGTAAGAGTCGAATGGTGACTCGTAAGAGTCTAACAACTATGATGGTGGGTGGCCCGATACTTGATATACCCAAACATGTCACAATTTGTTTGCTAGTTTTCTTGATCGCCTTTGTAAAGGATTCTTTACGATGTTTGATCCATTATTGTTGCATGTGGTTCTCGTTATAGAAGTGTTCCCGTTTTTAGATTCTTGAGTTTGAGCACATGTTTAGCGATGGAGATAACAAGATGTGATTCACTATTATGTAGATGGTATATATGAAGTTGTGGTTGGACACAAAAATAAGGCTATCTTGTTATGAGAAACATAGGAAACTATACTAAATCGAACATCTTGAGCGGAAAATTTATGTAGCGAATCGAGGTACTTGCAAAAAGATTTGTGGTATATGTGGTTCACTCAAGTATCGGCCACCAACATTCGGATGAGGGCTAAATGGTATTGGCTTTAGTTTATACCAACTCTGTTGCGATTCACTTTCTTAATCCATATGCGTTGGCCGTCGGCTATATCCTTTAGGCAAATGACCGATTTGACTACTATGTGAAAGGATGTGTGGAAAAAAGTGATTTGTGGGTACGTAGTAGCGGTTTTTGCTTGGTGTATATAAAACTATGGATGTGGTTTTTCGATGAAGCATTGGGGATTGTATCAGTTTTGTACGAGTGAGCTAAAACGTTTTGCTTGGTCATGATAGTAAGTTGATGAAACTTTAAGTATGTATTGTTAGTCATTAGAAGATTGGGACTTATGACGATAACTATCGTTACTGACTCCCGTTGTGAGTTTATATCATTATCTAAGATTTGGTTAGAATAAGGGATGTTATATTTTGTCTCACTACCAAAAGAGATTACCCTGAGGTTTTAAAGCCATTTTAGGTGCAAACTCTTTTTTATCACCAATTTTAGCGGTAGGGCACCCTGACCTCCTCAGGTAAACATTTTGGGTGTGTCCATGGAAGGGTTGGAAACGGTCACAGGGATACCCCGGTTAGACCGCGCCGCGTACAGCTGAGTCAAAAAAAGACTCACCCTTCTCAGGTAACCTGAATAGGGAAAACCTCCTCTGTTTACCCGTTCTAAACCACTAACGAAATAAGTTACAAAGGTATATTTGATGTGGTTCACTAACTTCTATCCTCACATGTGTATGATAACCTACCTAAATGATGGATTGTTAGAAAAACTAGCAACATGTAATTTAACAAGAGTGAATTCCTTCTTGTCTCTTGATTTTTGCTGAACTTGCTACTTGGGTTCCTTGGCACGTCATGTTTGTTCATTGGTCCCATAAATGGGTATGAATATTTTGGAAATGTAGTCTTCTTGACTCTGTAGCCATGCCTTATGATCTGTTAACAAATACCATCAAACACAGAGAAAATTAGTATCAAAATCTGGAGAACTTATAGAGTCTTTTTGTTATCATGATTTTTATCGTCTAACAAGAATAATTAGTCTTCTATCACTTGTGAAACTCCTTTAGGGTTAAATACTTTAATACATACATTAGAAACATACTGTGTGTCAATTCACAGTTTAGGAAATGTAACTCTTTTACAAAAAGTAGCAACATACCCCTTGATAATTTGTCAATTTCAGGCAATGTTACTTTGCCATTTTACAAGAAAGTAGCTACATTCTTTATATGTCTTCCATTTGAAGGCTTTTTGTATTTTGGTTGCTTTATTGTATCACAAATTGTGCTCAAATTAGTTGTAATGTCTTGCAATATGAAAGTCAAAATTGAAGTATGTTGGTATATTGCCTATTGTGTGCCTTTAACTCTTTCTTTTTTCAATATCGTTGCTCATTTGTAGGGGTGTAAATGAATCGAGCCTGCTCGCCAGCTACTCGAGCTTGACTCGTTAAAAGCTCGATTTGAGCCGAGCCTAAACGAGCTCGAGCTTGAACATAGTTTTGAGCTTGTTTAATAAACGAGCTCGAGCTTCTTATATCAAGTTCGAACAAGCTCGCAAGCCTAAACGAGCTTTTCACTTATATACATTAATAATTTGTTATATAATAATATAATTATATAATATTAATAATCTACCTATATAATACTTAATAGAATAATAGTAAATCGTATTATATATAGCTAAAAGTTAGACAAATAAATAAATAAATATTATAGATTAATAAAATAATAATTAAGTAAATATTATCATGGAATAAACAAGTCGAGCCCGAGCCGAGCTCGAGCTTGTATAATATCAAACGAGCCGAGCTCGAGCTTTACATACTAGGCTCGAAACAAGCCGAACTCGAGCTCGGTGAATTTTAAACGAGCCGAGCTCGAGCCTACTCAAGCTCGAGTTTGGCTCGTCTCGTTTACACCCCCATTTCCAACCCAGAATAAACAAGATACTCTTGATAAATAAAACCCTACAAGCATTACATGCTTTTTGAGACTCTGTACATATTACCCAACTCAACAAGACAATCTTAACTCAACATTTGCCAAAGATCAATAGATCTTCAACATACTATGAATATGTAACCTTTTTTCTAGCTCAAATTTAGCTTACAATGTGTTCCTTGGCTAACATGGGGCAAAGAGTTAGTATCATTCAAGAATCATCATTCTACACATAATGATGTGATACATATGGGGTGTTTGGGTTAGCGTATGTACACAACTTATTAGTTTATGGGTTTATTGTTTGAAAGTGCAACATACTTTACACGTTTTACTATTGTATGTGGTCACATTTCAAAAGTTCTATTGTATGTATTGAAACTTGCTAAATCGTCTATTGTATGTACAATGTGACTTGAAAGTCAGGTTGATGGTTTCTTCCTTCTTTTTTCACATAATGCCAAATCAGTTTATACATGTTCCACGTCAACAGGTGACATTATACATACAATAGATGATTTAGCAAGTTTCAATACATACAATAGAACTTTTGAAATGTGAGTGCATACAATAGTAAAACGTGTAAAGCATGCTACACTTTCAAACTTAGTTTATTACACTATCTATATGAAATAAACAACTTATATATCTTAATAAGCTGTTTTCCAAAAGCTGAGTTAGAGGTGCTTATTGAAACAAGCTTATTGAGCTCATAAGCCACGTTAGTTGTCTTCATGAATCATACCCTCATTATGCACATAACAGGATGTCTCCTTCATTTGGTGGATGATCAAAAGCTTTAACCTTCAAAGATAATGAATTGAATACCCCCAAGTTAGAACAAATACGGGCTTTCTTGTTTGCGAATTTCCTACGATAGCTCTCCCTTTTCGAGAAATTGTTCATTTGCTTTGAAGTTCTCCCAATATTTGGATCTGTGTGAGGTTTTCTTTTTTGTCTGTGTGTTTGGGTTAAAAAACTTGAGAATTATTTTGAAATTTCAACTGAAGTTGAAGACTGCAGGGTACAAAAATAAGAAATTACGAAACTTACTTTAAATGCAATGATCTTTCAAGAAAAAACGACTATCCCAAAACCAGTGAATTACTGATATGAGGAATCTGGGTTCAAGAGTTGTATAGCAAAAATCTCTATCTGTACTTCTAATGCAGATGACACTTCTTGATAGGAACTTAGAGAGGGATGCAAATGATAAAAAGGACATGTTATTTTATTATTATATATTTCAGTACATCCATTGTTGTCAAAATTGTACAATTCGTGATACTAATCTTACAGTCCAGTTTAATTCAATAAGAGCACGTCCCAGTCCCTGTACCAGTACCAGTTAGGATCCTTATATATGTTATTGTTGTGTATTTATGTGCATAGCTTTATTGATCAAAAACTTATTAATAGATGCATGGATAGAATTCATATTTTGGTAGCATTGTCATTATGTCCTAATGAATGACTATGATAAGATCGGTGTGCTTTTAAGATGCAACCATCTCCCCAAATTGATCTACTATTAGGTTCTCTTCAATGCTAATTAACTTAATCGTACATCAATAATCAATTCAAGAATATTAAGCCATATCTCACAGGGATGTGCAAAATCCGGCCTGGGTTCTCACCTGAACAGCGGGACATTGGTTTGCCCATTTAATTGTCTGGTCCGAGTTTATGTATTTATTCAACGCAATCAATCATGCTCAGAACTATAAGTGATTCATTAATGTTATAAAATAATACAAAATTTTAAAAGACAAATTCATAAACAGAAGTTAAAAAGCAAGTTTATGACATTATAACAATAAGCTCATGCATATTTCAATATTTCGTAACATTAGTATATGAAGATAAATAAAATAATGGGAATTAATAAAAAGTTGAGAAAACAAAGACATGGGTCTTGAACGCGTGTCTACTCTAAGACCTAAAGAATGTTCAACCAGTTGAACTGAATACATAATTTATACAGTTCAGTGAATCTCAAATGCTTGATTTAGACGTTTTAAGTTCTAAGTTCTAAGTGCATGCAAAACCGTATGTGAAGGCTTAGAAAATCTTAAACCTGCTGGCCGACATATGGTTTGCCAAATTGCTTCAGTTTGTTTGGGTTTTTGGCCGAGTCTCACCCTCCCTAAGATTATTTACTTCTCATAACCTTCATTTATAGAGTTATCCAATAATGGGTATATATTGCTACCTATTTTACTTTTGGAAAATACCATCAGGCATATTTTGATTACGAGACAATTGTTGCCTCTCTTTTTTCTAACGTTACTTACCAACTCTAAAGAACGAAAGTCTACCTCTAATAGACTAGCACGACAATAGGATATCTTTTCTTGATGCTCTAATTCATTATACCATATATGCTATTCAAGTTATACCTACGCATACGCTTGTTGTATGTATCGGGCCTCTAGTATGTGTATTACATTACGTGGCTATGGTCAAGGTCTCTAGTTGTCATTACTTGATTGGAGTAAAATTGAGAGCTTGTTGTATAGTTGACTTTGGCTATAGAGTATTTGACCCCTTCCATGGAATGCATTATTTATTAATCATCATTTAATCATAAGAAATTCTAAACTCTACGTTGTTACGTCAAAATAAGAGAACCAGAATCCAAAATGAAGCCAAAAGTTTGTATTAGAAGTCGTAAGTTAGCATGAGCTAGTTGTGCATCTTACGGAAGCAAATACATCATAAAGAAATTAAAGTGTAGTCCAAGTCCGTAATTATTTTGGAAATTCAAATTATATAACGCTTATACGAAATAAGTAAATCCCGGTAGATCACATAAATACATTTCATGTGTGCTTTTGAACACAAAACGAATGAGGTTTTCTCTGTTCAGGTTACCCGGGTTATGAATTAGGAAGCAATGTATAACATAGTTTTGGTCTTGCAGGAACATGGTACCAGTGCCTTTAATCATACTCTACTTAAAACCACTAGCAACGTTCCTGGCTGGAACCAACAAGACAGCAACACGGTTCCTAGACCTACTGTTTGAGAAGGCAAAACGGAAAGCTGGTCCCATTGAAGAGTTCCAATGGCTCGGTCTAATGCTTTTCGTTGCAGTACCATTCCCGGGCACCGGTGCATGGACAGGAGCCATCATAGCGTCAATCCTTGATATCCCATTTTGGTCAGCTGTATCTGCAAACTTTTGTGGGGTTGTCTTAGCTAGTCTTTTGGTCAATATGCTGGTGAACATTGGGCTCAAGTATGCCGTTGTTGCTTGTATTGTAATGTTCACTGCATCGGGGTTCATGTGGAGCATCCTCCGTGCTTTGAAAAAACGTTTGACCTCTTCGTCGTCATGTTGACTCTGCAATGTACTAATTTCTAATTAAATAAAGTTGATGCTAATTTTGATTTTTGATTTTTTTTTTTAATTTCATTTTACTCGTTTATAGAGCTGTATGGTGGTATGCCATTGAGTTGTACTATAACACTGTACAATCCATCAAATGCATCTTGATGACATTTTAACTGTCACATATAATTTTTGTTTTATATAATAAAATAGGTGGCATAAGAGCAGGATTGGTTTGGGTATATGAAAAAATGTGTGGTAAATGAATAATAAATTTGGGCCCATTTTGTACGGTTGGGTCCATTAACATTTTATTTGTCTTTTTTGGAAGTAGTAATAAATATAGTTCATTGCAAAAGTTTTATTAAAGCACACCCATTCTTTTTTGGAAGAAAAATTGTCAAGTTACAAGTATAAATTCAGTTAATTTGACCTAGTCTTTTATTTTTTCATCTAAAATATTTAATGCATTGACTTATGTTTAATTGGTTTTTTAATAGCATTCCCCATTCTAGAAAAATAAAATAAAATATTTAAGTTAATCTATTTAATCCGTTGTTAATAGAGTGTGCTTTTTGGTTTTTTCTTTGGTTGTATTGGTGTTTCTCATTAATTTAGAGTAAATTACATGGATTACATATTTTCAAAGAAGAATAAATACAGTGTGATTAAAAGGGAAATAGAAAAAGAAAATACATGGTAGAAAGTGTAAATTGGAGCATTTACAAGGGGCACATATGAAACTTTCTTGCAAGTTTCAACTAACACATGTTGCAGGTTGTGAAGACCAAACACAAAAATGTTGTTTAATGGTGTGTTACTGACATACCAGCGTGGGACGCACGTGGGAAGTGGGACCAATACAACACGTGTCGGTATCCAAATGAAGGGACGTAAAATAAGCATCAATGGTCCTTTCAACAGAAGAGGCGGGACCCAACTCCCCTAAAAGACTGGACAAGTCTTTGAAGACGTAGAGTAGGACCGGTAATCAGATGCCACGTGGGTGATGATAAGTAATCAACGGTCCAGGTGGTGGGTCACACGATAATAACAGATGTGGTGTGCTGTATGATATGCTTGTCATTCGGAACACGTAAAGTAAAGCTAGGCCGATTGATTGTAGACTGTGGTTAACACGTGTACGGTTAATGTATTATACAATCGTACTATCAAACTATTGTACAATCATAATCTAACTGTTAGTTCGAGTATAAATAAATAAATGTTTTTATGAATATAAATAATACAGTAAATGTTACAATATCTTGTTTGAAACGTATAAAATAGTCCCTCCGTCTCAAAAATATAATTCATGTTTCTTTTTTTTCGAACGTTTCAAATTAATTGTTTCACTTTCAAAAATAGATAGGAAAGTTTGATCGTGATTATCATATTACCATTACTTGAAATTATTATTATAAGTTTTAAATAAAGCAGTAATTAATTAGGTAAGAGTAAAACTATCATTTTGCAGAAAATAAGAAAAAGAAAGCAGTAATGATTATGTTTTTATTAAAACTGTGTGTTTTTTATTGAATGATAATTGTTTTGAGACCGAGGAAGTAATAGAAAATGTTTGTCTTGTCTAGTCAATTTTTATGTGTATGAACTAACTTCCCGTTTTCTAATAAATTACATTGACCAATCTCTTAGCAATAAGTCGATTCAAATAAACTTGTTATTTATTGACATCATATATATTTTGGTGATGTGTCAACTTATAAGGATGTCACGTCACTTGGTGGCGTCATTTTGGGCTTCGCTTTGGCGACGAGGAAAGGGACAAGTTGGTGTGGCCAACAACATTAAACAAAATTGTTTTTTGTTTTTGTTCTTGTTTAGTGTATAGAAATAAAGTTGGTAAATGTAGGGCTCGAAAAATTGAAGTAACCAATCAGACTTGACAATATTTAGTCAGTTGTTAATCAATTTTAGAAAATGTTGATGTGACGTTGAATTGACACAAACTGATCGGTCAATTTCAGTCACCGGTTGAAAGTGATCGAAGTCATCAAATACTTTTGGTACTTGACCCTAATATTAAAAATATCGAGGTGACGATGAGATAAAAAATATGTCAATCAAATTATGTTTTTTAATTAAAAATCTTGATACTCTTTATTTTTTTTATTTATATTAAGCAATAGCCGTAATATGGCAATGCGTTCAGATTGATTTATCCAACGAATAAGCACAAGTGTTACAAGATTGGAGGTCAAGGAATTAGTATATACTTTCTTTAATAATACATTCAAATTTGTAAACAAAAATACAAAATAAAAAAATATTAAAAAAAGATAAGTACGAAAACACATGCGTCTTTTGATGTGAACAAGTTAGAAAAACTTCATCGGATGATAAATCATTTTCGTAAACTTTGATTTAATTAAGCTTGAAATACGTTTTTCCTTACTAGAAAACTTTGTCCAATCCACTAAGTTGCGTTTGATTCACAGAATTATAAAAAAATTCATTCTTTGCCAATGAGTGATGTTAGGAATAAGATCACAGCTTCTCCCGCTACGAAGCGATTGAAATCCTGAAGCACCACCATGAACGCTATCGTGAATTGAAATCTCAATTTCACTATATAAAGTTGTTTGGTTAAAAAATAATTTGAAAATTGGAGGTGATCAAAAAAGTTTCACGTAAAAGAAATTCATGTTCCCTACAATTCCAAGTCTTTTCATGAATTACAATTAAATCGAAAATATTTAGCGAACAAGCACACCGTAATAGTTTTGTGTTGAAGTTTTATTGTAGGATACTCGATAATCCAAGTAACATTTATATTCAAATCATTTCTCCAACTATTAAAAAGAATGTCGTATACATAGTTAATAACAATATAATTTTAAGATTTACATTTTTGATCATGAAGAAAGTTACTTATACAGAGTAGTCATTAAGAATGATAGATACAAAATCATTTTCTTATGCTTACACCAAATTATTGAAGCAAAAATATAAATTGTACAATTAATGTATGACTTTTGGTGTAAACATACAAAATAGTGTATTTATAGTAGCCGAAAGATTTAACTGGGAGGTACAAGGTACGTTTAATTATGAAAAACTTTATCTATTATTTTTTCATTTTTCTAGAGAATAATGAGTGTTTTACTTCTTTAAAAAAATAATAAAATTTAGATTATGCGTTCAAATGTGAGGTAGGGGTGTTTAATATTTGGTTTGAAAAACCTAATTGAATTAAAACCGAACAAATTCCGAACCGAATTCAAATTCGGTTTTCTGTTCGGTTTCAGTTTGGTTTACACATTTGAATTCGGTTAAACCAAAAAGCGAAATCAAAACCGAATTCATATTAATAATATATTAAATTATTACTATATGTATTATATATGTGATATTTAAATTTCTTAAACAAGTTTATTCACATTTCAACGCTAAATTAACTTCACGTCTTTCGTTTTTCATACTAGTGAAACTCAAACACACTAACAATTGCAATCCGAAATCGATTTTTTATAGTTATTTGGTTAAATTCGGTTTTTTCGGTTTTAACCGAAACCGAACCAAATTCGAATTCGATTTTCGGTTTTACTCAAAAAATTTCAAAACCGAACCCCGAACCGAATAAACCGAGAAAATCGTAAACCGATCGATGAACACTCCTAACTCGAGGGATGTAGTTTTCTTTTTCTGAGAAATAATAGAGATAGAACATTTTAGAAAATCATAACAAGTAGAGATGAACAATTTATTTATTTTTTAATTTTTTTGGGATATGATTTTCAAGATTTAAATAAAATATTCACTAAAAACAATCTGTCAACTCCATGAATAGGCAATATGTCATTTTCTTGTTTGAAAAAAATAGTATATTCAAGTGAAGCATTCATAGAACTTGACCATTTCATATTGAAGGAGCCCTCATTTTCTTCACAACTTATTTTGCTAAATTTCAAAACTATGTTGTCATGTACCATTAAATAAATAAACCAACCATATAGTAATATATTGCCTATTTTCTAATAATAATTTTTTTATATACATATTTTTTGTCTTATCAAAGTGAGCATATAACAACTTTTCAAAACTTTTTTTATATACAACAACCATATAATAATAGTATGTTGTATATACTATACTTATTTAAGGTACAGTTCATTTATGTAGTAAAATAAAATTTACATATTTAACCCCTAAAGTTTATGAAATATACACAATTGTTCTGTCGTTTATTCCTTAGTAATATTTGATAATAAACTATGCTAACGCTCTATTTCAAGGAGAATATGTGAAAAAGGATATGTCACACACTCACACTTGGGTGCCATATAAGAAATGCTACCATATTTACAAAGTCTTTCCTGCATGATTTTTTTAAAAAAATATAAAGGAATTAAGAAAAAGCAAATCAAGAGAAATAGAAAAGTATACTACGAAATATTTTTCTTTAAGTTTTTTGATAAAAAAAGGGAAAGTAGAAGAAAGGCATATAGATTGAAATTACAAGAATTTTTATTAAATATTTTTCGTTCAAATAATATCGGATTAGAAAAGAAAATTATTTATTTTAATTTTATAAAATTATCACTTTAACTATGATAATTTTGATTAATATCAATTTTTATTATTTTGGAATATATGTATTTTCAATTATATTAGCAAATAAAAATATCATAGCGCACGAATTATCAACACCATTTTTATGCAAACTGATCAATTCAATCCGTTTAGACCAATTGCAACGCGCATTTTTTGGGTGACGTTCACGACTCACCACGTCCAGAACACCCTTTTTGACAAAGATGTCCACGATCAACTAATTGTAATGTTTTTATTTTTAACTATTGTATTCTTTTTAATTAAGTAATTTTAATTTTATTAAGTGTATTTTGTTTAATTATTGTATTGTATTTTAATTAAATAATTAAATGTATTTGATTTTGTTGAATAAATAAAAATTAAATTAATTTAGTGGGGTCTAGAGGGCTAAAAATGGATGTTCTTGTGTTACCATTGCAAGTGATTAAAATAGTTTTGTGGTGTTATGCTGACGTGACGTTTAGAATGTCCAAAACACCGTATTACCACTGTAGGCAGTCTTCCATTGCTACAAGAATAACTTACTTAAAACAAAACTAAAAGGATAAGCCATATTCTTATGCTTCCACTTCTATGGCTGCTTTGTACTAGTGTATACGTTAAACAATTTTATTCGTTAAAATCTTTTTATTTACGGAGTATTTGTGAAACTTTATTGTCTTATGTTTTCCTTGATTTGTTTGAGGTTATGATGAATTAGTTTGATATGATACATTCACATTATAAAGAGAAAAGAAAGTTCATATTAACTAGAATGCTTTAAAAGGTTTTGAAGACATTTATAAGATTAAGAACAACGATTTCAAAACTTTCAAAGCATTCAAACTAATTTTAGTAACTCAAATTTGAAATTTCAGGACCGGTACCAAAACGGAAAAAAAAACTCGTACCGAACCGGTTGGTACACCTTTGTTTTTTGCCTCAAAGTGAATACCAAATATCGGATCGTTTGAAATTAATTGGTACATGTTCGGTTCGGATCCGATACGATATCAGGTTCGATTTGGTATTTCGGTTCATATGCTCATCCCTACAGTCAACTCGTTCAATTCACACCCATTATCTTTTCATTTTTGTGGGGTACGTTAGATAATTTAAAAAAAAAAAAAAAATAGTATAACCTTTTAAATAGGATTCACCTTAATGTCTCAATTATGCAACTATAAAATGAAGTTGATTATAACTCTATTGTACAACTACGCCATGTTAAAGATTATAAAAAAAGGGGACAACTTTTTTATCGACATCTATCTCTAAATACAAACAAATGAACCTTCATCAAGTTTGATCAATAACTAGAAACTTTATGGAACTTTGATCACACGTGAGAAAACTTTAGGGTAGCCCAAACTCCAAAGAACTCCCTTAATTGGAAATATTGAGCACAAATCTTTCACCAAAAGTGAATTTTGAGGGAAAAAAACCCAGAAGGGTTGATCTACAATAGGTTACCCTATATAGCTCTCAAATGGTAATTAATCTTGATCAAGAACCGGTTACTAGTGAACAACAAGTTCAAGGCCAAAGCCAAAAGGGTTGATCTTCAATATGGTATCCTAAGGAACCCTCATTCGGGTCGATATACGACTCGTACTCCATCTTTGGACACCGAAGAATGGTCAAGTTATCTTCTTCATCTTGGGAGAAATCGGATTGGTTTTCGAATATATTTGAAGAATCACAAGGCTCTAAGAACGAAGAATGGTTCCCATCGGGACTATACGAATCGACTATGTCACTTTTTGTTGAAACCGAATTCGCATATTCTTGCTTGCATATAACCATATTTGGTTCATTGCTCCAATTTTGAATTGAAATTGTATTTGGATTTGGTTCTTGAGGATTTGAGTCCAATTCTTTTATGGGCAATTCATTTGAGATTGAATCTTTTTCCCTTTGATGTAACTTATCTTTTAGCATTTGAACCTACATGTGGCAATAGCAAAAACTTAATAAAGAAATTAAATAAAGTTTCTAAAGTTACCCACATTAGAATATGACTTCAATTAACAAAAATACAAAAGCAAATGTTTTTTGTTATAACTTTTACTTTGCAAAGTGTGATTATGAAAATAGTAAACTACTTATGCCAAAACAATAGAAAGTACCTCTTGCTTCAATTTGTCATTGTGTTTTTGGAGACAATCAAACTCCGATTTGAGTTTATCATAGCTCGAATTCAAGATTTCGTAATCCTTTTCGAGCTGTTTCGTCTTGCATCGAGCTCGACGATTTTGAAACCAAATTGCAACTTGTCTCGGCTGCAAATTAAGCTCTTTTGCAAGCTGAATTTTCCTCTCTGGTTCAAGCTTATTTTCCTCCTCAAAACTTCTTTCAAGAAATTGAACTTGATCAATGCTTAACCGTCTTTTCTTCTCCGGTTGCCGGAGACAGTTTTCGTAGTCCTCATCGGAATTTTCCTCCTTTTCGTGTTGCCCTGAAAGCGACTTCTTTGTATTTGTTTTTCCTCCTATAAAAAGGTTGTTACATGTGAGCAATACTACCTACTCATACATAAATTACATTAAGCTTTTGTTTGGATTAACATCTTTTAGAATTTTAGATGGTGATTCACAAACTGATACTACATGAGCACTTCCTAAAGTAATTTTGTATCCTTGCTATTAAAAGTTACTTTTAAAGGAAATATATAGTAAATCCAATACTTTCACTAAACCATCTTGCTTCACATTATACATGAGGGGCTTGTAGTCTTGCAACAACTAGAAAGTACAAGCTTAATTTTGTGCATATAAACAATAATATTATGTAAATTTTTGAATTTTGTCACATAAAATTCCAACAAATTTTACTTTTTACAAAAGACAAGAAAGAATTATGATGATCAAGATCAAATTCAAGCATAATTTACACATGAACTATTTCTCTACACTAAATCAGTTGACT